>CM028378.1:87819266-87904366 GCA_013146195.2 Codonopsis lanceolata | reverse complement strand
CCTTACCCAAGCCAAAAGCCGAAAAGAAACAATGTCAAAGCATTATGATGACCTACCCGTCCCAAGATCTGAAATACTCCAAATACTGTGGGCCCATGGGATACTAAAGCCCATTGATAATTACCGACCACCCAAACCATTGCCTGCTTATTGGAATCATGCCCAGTATTGTGAGTATCATCAAAGCAGTGGTCATCTTACTGACAAGTGCCATACACTCAAAGAGGCAATTCAGGATCTCATTGATAACGAGGTAATTACAATAGTGGCCTACTTTAAAAATTTTTGAAACAGATCAAGCCAAGGAGGTCTAAAGGGGCAAGTTAGTCTAATTAGCCATGAATAAAGGTGTTGTAAAATATGCTGATCAATAAAGGAGTTTCTAAATAAATGTTTGGAGGAGACAGCTTCCTGGGTATGATAGACGGAGGCACTGAATATGCAAAACTCCCTGATGAGTTCGAGCTTTCACCGCTAAGCCTCTCGCACTGGTACGTTACGACCGGCCCACTCTGACTCCCGCAGTAACCGGTAGACCGCTCGATATACCATCCCCTTCCTTCTCCTAGCTTTACGGATTGGTCATCTACCGATCCGCCTCCCTAATAATGAGGATCTCAAACCCCAGGTCCTCAATAATGTAATAAGCCCCGTGCAGTTTGCTATTAATGATAATATGAATGTCTTTGCTTATTCCTTAGTTGCACCTACATTAAAAGATACATTAAATAATCATAATAATGAGTCATTTAATGAAATGGACCCAAAAGATAAAAAATATTTGCTTGAGCTTGTAAAGTCAGTTGAGCAACAGGAACAACATCACTCAGCAGCAGTTGAAGACTTGTCAATCATCAACTGGGCCGAACAATCAAGTCAAAGAAATCAAAATCGGCAACTACCCGCAAGGCTCGAACGGGTAGCACTCATCGACCTCCTCAAAGAGTTCAGATATCTTTGCCTCGGTCCTATGAAGATATGCCGGCTAGATCCAACCATAGTCGAACACCGATCCCCATATATCCGGATGCTCGGCCAATCAAGCGTAAACTCCGAATCAAACCGTAATGGTCACCGCAAGTCAAAGAAGAAATTATGAAGCAGCTCCATGTCAACTTCATTCGGTGGTTGAATACCCGATCCGGCCGTCCCAACATAGTGATCTGCTCCCAAGCCCAACGGAAGGTTCGACTGCCGACTTCCGCGACCTCAACAAAGCGCCGCCCAAAGATGATTTCCCGCTACCAAACATTGATATTGTGGTAGATGCCGTTGCCGCCACAAGATCGATCCTTCGTCGACGGCATGCTCGGCTACAATCAAATTAAAATGGCAGAAGACCAAGAGAAGACTTCATTCACCACCTGGGGTACCTATCGCTATATCGTCATGCCATTTGGGCTCAAAAATGCCGGGCTACTTATCAAAGGGTCGCCACCACTCTCTTCCACGACATGATCCACAAAGAGATCGAGGTCTACGCCGACGACATGATCGCATTCCAAATGACGCCAACGGTGCTCATATCGAGACCTTCGAAAGTTCTTCGAAAGGTTAAGAAAGCATCGATGAAACTCAACCCCACCAAATGCACATTTGGGGTCACCAAAGGCAAGGTCCTGGGATTCTTAGTGACTGAGCAAGGCATTGAGATCGAGCCAAGAAAGATCAAAGCTATCATAGAGATGCCACAGCCAAAAACTCCAACGTAAGTCAAAGGCTTCCTAGGCCGACTACAAGATATCGCCCGCTTCATCGACAACCACCACATGTGGGCCCTCTTCAAGCTCCTAAAGAAAAATACCGACCAAGTCTGGGACGAGAAATGCCGCCTAGCCTTCGAAAAAATAAAAGCCTACCTTACCAATCCCCTGTGCTAGCCCCACCCATACACATAAACCTCTCCTCATATACTTAACCGTCACAGACACGCCAGGGAGCCATGCTTGCCCAAGAAAAGAAAGACTCCTACATCGAAAACGCCATATACTTCATCAAGTAGGAAGTCGCAAGGAAGCGAGCCGAATTATTCTAAGACTCGAAAAAGTTGTGCCGGCCTAGTCCGACAACCCAAAGGCTCAAAACATATCTACGGGACGATCCATCAAGCTCATATCCGTGATGGACCCTATAAAATACATCTTCGCAAACCATCACTTTCCACCGACCGCTAAGTGGGCCTTCCTTCTCAACGAGTTTGACATAACATATGTCACGCTCAAATCTATCAAAGGCAACAGAATCAGATCACTTAGCCGATCTACCTCTAAAACCGAAGATGCTATCGAGCCCAGCTTCCTGCACGAAGGTGTCTTGGAAATCACCGACCACCCACACCGGCAGATGTTCTTTGACTGAGCCGCAAACAAAAGAGGCTTTGGCATAGGAATCTTACTCATTGACCCACAGATTCTCACACTCCATCGGCCCTAAGATTGAGTTTGAGTGCTCCAACAACACCACCGAATACGAAGCTTGCATTGCCGGCCCGGAAGAGGCTCTCCAAAGGAAGGCCAAAATCTCAAGTCTTTGGAGACTCGCCTTGATCATAAACCAAGTCGAAGGGAAGTGGAAAACCCAAGATCCCCTACCGCAACTTTATCATGCCAAATTAACAAAGACTTGCCGCTCGGTTTGATTCCATCTCATTCCACTACTTGCCGCGACGTAAATCAATTTGCCGATGCATTGGCCACTCTAGCATCACTAGTCCAAATTCCCGCAGAAATACAAGTCCAACCCTCAGGGTCGGAAGAAAGTCACGCCAAGATACCGCTTCAAAATTAATGCAGCCTCGAGGCGCATCACGAGCCTTGGTACGTTGACATCCAAAATCTGCTTCAGAAAGGAATCTATCCCCTGGCCTAGACAAAAGAGGGAGAATTTCCCTGCGAAGATGGGCATCGCAATTTGTGTTCGGTGGCAGCTTATATAAAAGGCACTACCAAGGCCTTAAATCTCTTATGCGCCGACGTGCCAAAGCCGAGCAAATTATGGACCAACTCCATGGTGGTACCGTGGACCCCACATGAACGGCCACATGCTATCCAAGAAAGTTATCCCAAGGGTACTATTGAGCTCGCTTGAAACCGATCGCATTCTGGGTGCGACATCGCGACAAGTGCCAACGCTTTTAAATCAAAGACGTGCCCCCGCACATCCTATACAACTCCACGCCCCGGCCCTTCTCAACATGGGGTATCGACGTCATAGGCCAAATTCACCCGAAGGGATCCAATGGCCATGAGTACGTTCTAGTAGCCGTCGACTACTTCACAAAGTGGGTGGAAGCCTCTTCCTACAAAATCTTAAATGCCAGAAAGGTGTCCGAATTTATCCGAGCCAATATCATATACCGCTATGGGGTACCTTTCGAGATCATCTCCGACAACGGCTCTCATTTTGAAGGGGACGTGAATCGCCTTCTCGACGAGTTCAAAATTCAAAGACACAAATCCTCCCCTACCGCCACAAGCAAATGGTGCCGTTGAAGCGCCAACAAAACCCTCGAGAACATCATCGAAAAATGGCCGACACAGAAGAGATCGGCCGTAAAAGCCGCCGCTAGCCCTCCGGGGCTATCGCACCTCGCCAGACACCCACCGGGCTACCCCTACTCTCTAGCATATGGCATGGAGGCGTCGCCTATTGAAGTTGAAATACCATCATTAAGAGTAATGATGGAATCTGACATAGCAGAGGTCGACTGGGTCAAAGGGCGATTTGAAGAATTAGCCCTGATCGATGAACGGCGGTTACTAGCCCTAGAGCACACTCGAGCCTATCAAAGACGCATAGCCCGTGCATTCAACAAAAAGTCAAAGGTCCGCGACATCCGTGCCTGAGATCCGTGCTGAAAAACCCCTAGTTATGTTGATACTAGGGGAAAATGGAAATCTCCGTGGATGGGACCGCATACATTGTCAAAGAGATCCGGCCAGAGGTGCCGTACTCCTCACAAACCAGAAGGAGAAGACCTTGTTCACCCTTCAACCTTGACAAGCTCAAAAGGTACTATGCTTGAGCCAATCTATCCGACAAAAGTGCTTCCTC
Organism: Codonopsis lanceolata; assembly: GCA_013146195.2. NCBI lineage: Eukaryota > Viridiplantae > Streptophyta > Magnoliopsida > Asterales > Campanulaceae > Codonopsis > Codonopsis lanceolata. The sequence continues at coordinate 87,900,313 of CM028378.1, read as the reverse complement.
TCCACGCTAGGTTGAAAACCCGAAAGGGCGGCCTAGGCAAAAGTTAGAGCGAAAAAAACAACAAAAAGGAGAAATAAGGGCTCGCTAGGTTGAAAACCCGAAAGGGCGGCCTAGGCAAAAGTTAGAGCATAAAAAAATCAGAAAAAAGGAGAGGGAAGACACTCTTTGAATCCTCAAGATACTATCTCCGCTTTGGCATACAACAAAGCTCAACTGACAAAGGAAAGAGAAAAACCACAACGAAAGCTCACATTAAAATACTTAAAATATATTACAAGGTCCTAAGGTGCAACTTAGGAATATTTATTTAAGACGTCTATATTATACATTAACTGCATTGCACATATATATTCCTGCCTACACCCCCACTTGTTTCCCCCAGATATTCCTTCCTTTTAAAAGTGGTCTATCAATGCCTGCGGCCCACCCAAGCCGGCCCATATTCCTCTTCTGCGAGGCACGGAAGAACCCCTATTCTCAGAACCGCTAGAAGTATCTCCTTCATCATCACCGACATCTCCATTCTCATGGACAGTTGTATTGCTAGGACCGGCCCCATTATCTCTAAGATCGGTACCCCATCCAGGCTGAGGGGGAGGAGCAGCCTCTTCCGGTTCCCAGGGATTATGTTGCTGATTGCCATTATCAGGCCTTATATCAGTGCCCCATCCATTTTGAGGGGAAGGGACAGCCTCCTCCTGCTCCCAAGGATTGTGCTCCCGACCTGCATTATCATGTCGAGGGACCTCATAATCAGCATATCTGAAGCCAGTGCCCCATTCAGCCTCAGGGGGGAGCAGCCCGCCGTTTCCCAATTACTGGGACCCGCTTCATTTGGGCCAGGAGCCACCGGAGTCCCAAGATTATGTACTCGCCTGAAATCTTCCTGCAGAGCCTGAGGAATGACCAAACCTGAGCTCTCGATCTCTTCGCCTATCTCCATAAGGCGAGCATCAATGCCCGTAGCTACATGGCGGCCAAACAAATTTCTCAGCCTTCGCCGAATCTCGCGAGAAGATCCCTCAGCAATCACCATTATCCATGCCAAGTATTCAAGGGACAAAAATATATAATCAGAGAACAAATAGGCCACCAAAGCCTATCAAAGTCCAGATGCCACATCCTCTGAAAGTCAATAGTCAAGTCCTGTCATTTTCCATCTCCAAGAACACCGGGCGAGTCGTGTCTGGAATAATCTGCTCCAGCCCAAACTGACGCAATATTCTGTCAGCACTATAAAAAGAAGTTCTTCTGATGCCCAACATGACAACCTGAGCATAGCCGATGAGTGCAAAATGAAGCGCCGGATTTCCCAGTGGTTAATCACCCAGGATATGTCCATGGAGCCTCTCCGAAAGAAATCCTCGGTCCAGTCATAGTCAGAATAATTAGTTTGAGGAAAGCGGCCGCGGAAACCATAGAGCCCCGGATCATATCTCCCCCCGAAAGGTGCAGGAGCCATCACGCACTGAAAATGCTCCTCCAGCCACATGTGAATCAGAATGGGACTGCCGGTAGGGAAAAGTTCGTCGCCACCGGAAAAAGCATCAAGACCAGCCAGAGTCTCTGCCAAGATTACTGGGACGATATTCGCCCGGCGATCACGTGCCTGCAGAGCAAGATCTACCACTCGCACGTCAATAAATCCCTGATGGCCCACCAGCAGATATCTCCCCACCAGGCACAAGAAAAGAGCCGTCAACCGGCGCCTCAAATAATCCACGTCATCCTCTATGAACTCTGTGAATGCTCGAGGAAGAACGGTCAAGTCAAAGTTCACCCCGTTATAGAAACCCGGGGTGGCAGCTCGAGTACTGCGGAATAATTCCCTAATCGCCATGTAAGGACGCCTCCGAGGCGAAGGCACGACAATACGACGAGTGGCAGCAACTCCCAGCATTGCACAAAATTCCTCAAAAGCCGGGCACATCTCGTTCATCCCAAAATTAAAAAGATGATCCTGACGAGACCAGAACCTGGACGCTCCTCTTAACATGTCCCAGTTGATCACGACATTTCTCCAGGAGAGAAGGCACCTGAAGCCAAAAATGTGATCAAACCAATCGCGTTCGTCGGCTCGAAGGGCGAGAATCCAGAGGTCGAGGGCATTTTCATAGATTTCTAATTCCAAAGGGGTATGATAAGGGGCAGCCATTTGAGCGAAGATAGAATATTTTCTCTATCAAAAGAAGGAGCAACTGAAGAGGAAAAGCTCTGAAAGAACGAAGGCATGGAAAAAATCGATGAGAAAACTTCAGGATCGCCAGGCTTCCTTTTATAGCAGAAATAAGAAAATCGACAAACAAGATAAACAAGGTGAACAAGGGCCGAAAGTCTCCCAGGAAAGCCAAACTGGGCGCCACCCTCATGAAATTTGGGCATGGCGCCCAAATCTCCTATAAGCCACGCCCAATTTGTTCATTTTTCGGTTTCGCCCAAATCGCCAATTGATATTTCGCTCGATCACGGAGGCTTTGGCAGTCTATCAAAGCAAAGGCTATAAGAGAGTAGATGGCCACAATTATGCTCCCTCGCACAGGAGGAGGCGGCTGCCTCTTCCTCTACCCGCAGATCGCCAGAAAAGCCCCTTTAAGCCGAAGGTGTATTCTTTTCAAATTCATTTCTAAAATACGGCGTGCCATTACCCTTAGGAGTCGGTATAGCTTTATTTTTTGCATGTATTTTGAGTGTGCATCTTATTTTATCATGTCATTTAAAATTATATTGCATTTCATAACTCATGTTTGTACAGATACTAATAACAAAAAAAAAAAAAAAAAAGAAAAAGCTGACATGTGCAGGAAAAAGAAGCTAATAGCCAAAAGATGCTCTGCCTCTGCTAAAGCCACCTCCCCTGACTCGGGGGCCCACCGTGCCATCAGATCTGCGTATCCGTCCCCTGCTCTGGGCGCGACTCGATCCTACGTCCGCATCGTCATCATCATCATCACTGCGACGCCTGGTCTGCCGCATAGCATCATTGCTCCGACAAGAAAAGTCATCCATCAGACGCTGATAGAGTTTGTTGATGCTGACGAAGCCCCGCAACAGTCTCTTGTATGTGGACACTTTGACCTGAAAAGGCAAAAAAAAAAAAAGAGAGCATCACCAAATAAAAAAAAGAGTCAAATAAAAAAGAAAAAAGAGTGATAAATATACCGTGCGGGCCTGATCGGGAACGCGATACTCCTCAGGGATCTCAACATCAGGAAGGACCTCCCTTATGAGCCTATCATCTCGCCGATACTGGAAAGTCGAAAAGGCATCATCGGGCATGGAAAACTCAAGCCGTGCATCCAGAATCGAATGAGAAGACCCAGCCCAAGCACCATCAACAGATGCACGCCTCCCAATCACAGGAGGAGGAGGAGGGGATGGAGCATCGTCCTCAAAAAGTCTTCATATGCTATGACCGGGAAATCACTGGCGGGCATCTCATATTTGGACAAGTAGCCGGTTTGGTATAAAGTCCGGTCGATCACATTCGGAGGAGGTGCAGGAGGTGCCACCGGAGATACCGAGAACGGAACATGCTGACGGTTGACCCGCTCACCCATGTACAAGGAATCGCACATGATCGATACCATCAAAATCCGGCAACGACTCAATAGCAGGGTAACCTCGATCGGCCCTACCAGATTCCGCCAAGGGAACAAAGTTCACCGAACCTGAGGTCGAGCTCGCCACTCTGTCCTGCAGCCCCAGTGACTCAATATAATGGCCTATGGTGTCCTTTTCCTTCCGATTTGCATTCACAAATTTGACCAAGTAAGGTGGTCCAAGAACATCACTGCGCAGTGGGCCCGGTACAAAGTCAAACACAGAGTAAGCCCACACCTGGAAAAAAAAAAAAGAGGTAAAAGTCAGCAAAAAGAAAAAATATGTGGAAAAAATATATATGCTGACAAAAGAAAAAAAGGGGAGAAGGAAAATATACCTCCCAGGCAGGAGCAAAACCAATCATAACTTTTGAGTCATTCCGACTCAGCCTATCCATGCAGACATAAAGCTCAGCCAAACCCGCCTGCCCCCAGTCATAATCAATCACATGGCCCAGGTCTCGAAGGCAGCCCAGCAGAGAGACCCTCAATGAGGTGGATGCATTAGCAAAAAGGGACGTTCCCAGGAAAAAGAATAAAAATGTCCGGGCAACACGAGTCACAGCAACACTATCCTCAGGATCAACCTGCCCGGCATTCTCTAGAAGCCACTTCTTCACACTGGGAATGGTCACCTCGTCCGTTGTTTTGTACTCGGGCACAAACCCCAAAAGGTCCTCCACCTCGTCATGACGATCACAAAGGGTATAATCAGGTGCCAGAGTCTGCCCAATGCTGGTAGATATGCCAGTAATAGCAGCAAAATCACAGGGAGTCATAGTGATCTCTCCCCAGCTGAGATGAAAAGTGTGGGTTGTGTCCCACCAGAAATTCCGCAGCACATCAAAGATGGTTCTATAACTGCGGAAGGGAGTAAAGGCCCGCATGAAATCTCCCAAGCCTGTCTCCTCTACCAAAACCTGGGCTGGCAAAGGCATTGAATGGTATATATCAGACATTCTGGCACAAGTGGCTCTGGCCTTGTCCAAAGTCTTGCGTTCCTGAAAAAAAAAAAGGGAGGAAAATAAAGGTAAGTCTATCACAAACCCTTTCTCCTTACATATTTAATACATTAGATTTTTCAAAAAAAAAAAATTTTGTTTTTGCACATAAAAATACATGTTATCATTTTAAGTATCATAATAATAACATACAAATATACTTTGCATAAATATACATGTCAACATGTTAAAAAAAACAAAAAGAGAGAGAGAGAGAGATATAGAATATATACTTTGCATTTAAGTATGCATGCCATATTTCCTTTATTTTCAATTCATAAAAATAAAAAATAATTAAAAAAAACAACAACAACAACAACAACATTTGTACATTAAAATTGTTTTCTACACATAATTAAAATATATATACATGTCACATTTTTATTTTCACATTCATGTAAAAATAAATAAACCATACATTCACATAAAAAAGGCATCGCATGCATATTTAGCGTCACATTTACATCAAATAATGTAGTACGTGCATTCATTATTATTCAATAAGCTGTATTAGGAATGCGCGAAAAAGAAATTAAAAATGCCACATGCCATGGAAAAATAATATCTTCTTGGCATTTCTTATATCCCTACAACATCAGCATACATAAAAAAATAAATTCTGGTACACAAAATATATCTGTTTTGTCTTGCATATATCCGAAAATGTATCCGGAAAAATTTGCATTTCATTCCGAAAATTATGTATTGTGAATATGTCATGTAAAAATATTTTCATAGCTAAAACATGCATCATATAGCCTTATTTGCATTAACATTATAAATCATGCATAGTATGGTCAAATAGTGACTACTAGTTCAATTTGTGCATCGCAAAATAAATTGTCCAAATTTTATGCATTGTTACCAAAATTGCATCATTTTAGCCTATAAATCACATGCATAAACATCACAAGCAGCATATATATGCTCCAAAAGTCCAAAACAACGCAGAAATTGAGCAGATCTGAAAAAATCATTCAAATGGGTGGAAGAAAGTTATACTCACATTGGGATCAGGAAGATTCGAGATATGCTTATACCAGTCCCGCACTAGATTGCCCCAATCATGTTCCGAATAATAGTAGCCGACATGGTTCCGAACCAAAGGAGGAAGTTCTTTATTTTCCTCGCCAGATTCTGGGTTCATTGGTGTCTTTCCTTTTCTGGATCTAGAGGAAGAAGCCATCTGCGCAGAAAGACAAAAAAATTGGCGTAAGAAAATTGAGAAAATGAGAGAAAATGGAAAAAAAAAATGAAAGCAACTTACTCTGTCGGCAATGGAGGCTGGCAGAAGCAGGAAGAAGGAAATGAATTTCCTTTCTTCATCCCGTAAGTGAAGAAGGGAGGAAAAGTGGGAATTTTCACTTTTCCCCCTCCAAGCAACTCAACATCAGCAATTAAGTCCTCAAAATTTCAGAGTTGCAAAGCAGCCCCTGAGACTTAACATAAAGTTAACAAAAGCAATTTTGTTAACCACATTCAATGGTCTTTCACCCAAAAAGCAAGGAAAGCTCATATCTCCACCAAATCAGCCGCCAGAAAATTCAGAAAATTCAGCGGCAAAGGTAAGCCCCTTTCCTCAAAAGAAAAAAAAAAGAGGAAAAAAAAAGAGAATCAGAGAATAATAAAGTCATGAAAAATTCAAAAAAAAAAAGAGGAAAAAACAAACAAAAAGAAAAAAAAGGAAATCAAAACAAAAAAAAGAAATGAAAAAAAAGGAAGAAGAAAGAAGAAAATCCCCAGCATGGAAAAGTCAGAACAGCGGAAGTAGCCAAATCAGCTGAGCCAACAGCAGCAGTCAGAAACATGAGCATGTAAGAAAGGTAAGAAAGGTAAGATTTCTTATTTTGCTTTCAGAAATAAAAGAAAAATCTTTTTCAAAAGGTTTTGTTCAAAAAAAAAAAAGAAAAAGAAAAAAAAGAGAGGAATATTCAAAAAACAAAAAAAAAAGAAGGAAGAGAGGAAGAAGAAAAAGAAAAATCTCTTTGTCGTATCCAACGACGGATTTTGATCGGTTGGATACGCTTTTGAAATTTTGAAGAAAATTCCTTTTGTCGTATTCGATTTATCGGTCGAATACGCCGAAAATTTGAAGTTTTCTTATTATGTTTGGAAATCGGAGATATGGCCAGCCAAACATGATTTTGAAAATGCCTCTTAACGTATTTCAACGACAGGTATTTATCGGTTGAAATATGGTTTTCGAAATACACAAAAATCTTCATACCGTATTTGACAACGGTTTCGGACCGGAAGAATACGGCTTTTTCAAAAAACATGAAAATCTTTTCTTCATTTGTGTTCTTGGACGGGTTTGACCCAAAAAAGAGCACAACTTCCTCATTGGTTGTTTGTTTCGGCTTAGGCCGAACTATGTTTGGTCTGATTCCTTTTATTAAGGGATACGTAGGCAGCCTACATTGGTAGGTCCGACCATCAGAGCATTCAATTTGCATATATGCTTAAAAACTGCGATAACCTGCTATAACTGACTAAAAATGTCTAAGATATGGAGGTTTGATAAATTGCTGCATTATAACTGCTACCTGCTGCATATTTCTCCCTCGTTTTGAAATTGAACGAAATTGGAGAGTCTATTCTTATCAACGATGTTCGTCTACTCAGTAAGCTGCGGGTTACCCGTAGACTCCATCGTTGAGGGGCTCTATAAACACCCCAATTTCGTACCCCTGATATGTGACATGACAAAAAATATCAAGACATGTTAAAACATTAACAAATGTCAAGTTACAGGGTCAAAAGTGCAAAAGGACAAAGCAGGATGCGCAAAAGGACGAACTGCAGGGACCTGAGTGTTCAAAAATGACAAACTTTGAATAGTGGGCGTGGCTCCCATAATATTTGGGCTTGGCGCCCAAAATGGGAGGGGGTGGCGCCCAAATTTCCTTCTCTCAGTACACAGTGCACAAACATTTGCCGTAAAATGCAATTCATCCAACGCAAGGTACAACCAAACGATAAGAAGGAAATTAAATTATGTCGATGTCCCGCTCCTCATTCGAAAGAAGAATTCCTGCGTAAAGCTTCTCCGCGTTAACGTTAAGCTGGAGAATTAGAGAGCGATGTGAGATAGTGAATGATCACCTCAAAAAGCCTCGAAACCCTGCCAAACTTCCTCCAAACACAAAACCAACCGGTAGAAGTGTACCTTAGCCCCCAGCTAGGTATCCACCCTTTTTTCCCGGTCCAAAAATCGTGGAAAGAGGAGTTGCTCTGCCCGATTTAAAAGGCCAAATCGCTCAGAAATAAGTCGTTATTATGCCCGATTTCAGCCTACCTCAAGCCAACAAACAACCAAAAACAAACAGTTACCCTGCCCAAAACCATAGGCCGAAAGTAACGTTTCAGAGCAGTCACACTGCCCAAATTCACACAACACACAACACACAACAACAACAACAACAACAAGACTCTCTCTCCCCGAGGGACAGAGCAAGCACACCCTAGGCTGTCTGTAAGTTTTTACTTTTAACGTCTTACATTTGTTTGTAAAAGTATTATTTCCAGTCCGGCCCAATGTAGCCATATAAGCAGTTGTGCTGCCCGGATTTAATTAGGAAATAGTTTTAAATGTAGCCGTTACTATGGCCAAATCTTTTCAAATGTATTTGTAATTATTTGCTTTATTTATTCATTAAAGTCTTTATTTGTAAGAGTATTATTTCCAATCCGGTCCAATGTAAATATATAAGCAGTTGTGCTGCCCATATTTTGTTAGGAAATGATACTAAATGTAGCCATTATAATGGCAAAATATTTTCAAGTATATTTGTAATTGTTTGTAAAAGAGATTGTTGTAAGTCCGTAAATAATATAGATGTAATGGATGTATTTGTAGGTAGTTAATGCTTTATTTATCTGTTTAATAAATATAACAAAAAACATATTTTAGCCAAAAACCGTTTTGAGACCGAAAAGGCGATTTGGGTGCCTAGCACCTTCCCAACTCCTAACTTAGCCTCCGAACCCGTTTTCTTCATCTCAGGTTTTCTTTTTCTGGTTTTGCTTTATTTTTGCCTTAAAATAAAGATGGCGACTCTAAAAACATTTTGGATCCAGTGGGGCCTCGCAACATCTTTCTTTGCACTTTCACGTTCTCCCCTAAAAAAAGGGAGAATGGGAATGGAAAGGTGATGTATTCCTATGTCCTGGTATCCCCTAAACAAGGGATAACTTGACGTAGAAAACCCAAAGCACTAATAGTGATCCGAAATAGGCCATAAGGCTATTTTCATAAAATCCATAGTGGGGGCGCTGCAACATCTTTCTTTGCACTTTCACGTTCTCCCCTAAACAAGGGAGAATGAGAATGGAAATGTGATGTATTCCTATATCCTGGTATCCCCTAAAAAAGGGATAACTTGACATAGAAATCCCAAAGCTCCCATATTGGATCAAAAATCCACTAAAGGCAACCGATGCTAATTCCAACGCGCTATTCCGACAGCACTCCTCCCGCACTTTTGATTTCGTCCTCCCCTAGACAAGGGAGGGTGGAACGGGAGCAGTGGATGTCACCGCATCCGCACGGACGCGCACCCCTATCCAAGGGCGCGCGGGGCGCGGGAGCACCGCATTTCCCGGGAACCCACAAGTGGCGCCCGAGCTAACAAGCTCAAACTAAATACAACCAAAGAGATAATTAATCTCTTGGTCCAAAAATTCGACGCACGTGCCGCAACATTGGGCACGTAAAGCAAAACTCCCTGTCATGCAATATAAATATATAGCAACAAATAAACCAAGTCATCGACGACGTTACAGCCGGAACCTAACATTACACTAAGTCTAAGACTCTAATCTAACATACTCAATGGCTAAAAACATGCCAGAGAACAACATGATAATTTATCCATCAATATACATAACTAAAACATAATCACCAACAATCACCAAGCGCGACTAACACAAGTCGGCTACCAAAAGAATAAGCATTAACCAACATAAGTATAAATATTACATCCACAAATAAACTTGCTACCCAATATGAAGTTTACATAACTTCAATTTTCCCATCGTCCTTACCAAAAGAAAATGAACTAAACTAATAGGTAGCAACCTTGCCAAAAAGGAAATTTCACCAACGAACTCGACAATCACTTCGATCCGCTAGCATGACTCGGATCTAGGGAAAACAATCAACAAATAGGAGTAAGTCATAATGACTTAGTAAGTTACTAAACATAACTTCCTATCATGGCATCATGCTCAATAATAATATATCATGCTATCATCATAAAATAACATTATATTAAAAATCATGTCATGGCATTCATGCTCAACAATAATAAATCATTCTACCATTATAGTATAACATTTCATTAAAATCCATGTCAAGGCATTTATGCTCAACTATTAAAGATTCATGTTATCAATAAAGTATAACAATCTACCAAACCATCTCAACCATTATATCATATCATATTCACATAGCACATTATTCACATAAGTACTTGTGAGTCAATACATATAAAAGGGATATGATACCGTTACCATTTCTTTCCGCCGTGTCGCTCCTGCAAAAACACGTGCAAACCTTTATGTGTCCTCGATATCCCTTTCGTGGATATCGACGTCCCCGAGACAATCCCCGCTCGAGTTCCATAGTTATCAAAGTCATGTGTATTACTACAACTAAGATGAACTACTTCCCCACCGTGGCCATTGATGGAGGGGTGTGTGCAACCCAGCACGGCGATCCATTGCGATCACGAATCCCACAATTCGTGAAGACGATGCATCGTCTCTCATAATCAAGTGTCCTTCATACACTTCTAAAATTCTTGGAGGCTTAACCTCCATTAAATCTACCCCAAATTCCGTAGGACTTAGGATTATAGTTCCTAAAATTCATACTAACCCAAAGGTTGACTCCGTTGAGTCCAATCTACACTTTCCAAAAATTAGGGCATAAAAGCCATGGGCTACAATACCCTCCTATGTTCATGACTATCATCAATAACCATATTCCCAAGTTCATTAAACCCACATAATCCCAACAAAACACTTAACAAAGGCAACATGGAGCAAATTCACATTTTTATGCATAAACACATTTAGGTCACTTCACCAATCATGCTCTCAAAAACATGAATGATTCACATAGAATGAATTAATATGCAACTCTACACATGCATATCATACTAATCAAGGTTTCAAGCAAGTCCAACCAACCAAAATCAACATTTAGGCATATACCCATTCAAGACACCTCACCAATCATGCTCACAATACTTGAATAAATCACATAGAATGGATGAATATGTTTCTCTAGACATGAATATCATGCTAATCAAGGTCTTAAGTAAGTTCATCCAAGCAAAATCAATTATTTAGGCATTTAGGGTTAATGGCATCTCTAAAAAGCCCTAGAATGCACCCATTGACCTCACATAGCACAATGATTGTTTTCCCTAGGGTCAATGGGACAAAAAAAAAAGGAAGAGATGTAACAACTTACCTTGATTCAACCCCTTCAAGCTACAATTTCAAAATTCCAATCGGTGGGATTTGTTCTCCTCAAACTCCTCTTCAAATCTATGGTGTGGATTGTGAAATAGAGGCCCTTAGCTATGGATTCCAAGGATGGGCTCTCAAGAAACCCTATAAGACTCCTCTCTTAGCCCCCAAGAAGCTCTCCCACGTTTTTAGAAGTGATAGGCTAAATATGAAAGCTTAAGTGAAGTGTTAGGGCTCCAAATAGGTTAGGAAGGTAAGTGAGTTTAGTTTAAATTGATAGGGTTGTTCCCCTTTAATTAACCACCTCTAATCCCTTCAAAAATACAATTAGATGGTTAAAATATAACTTAAGTTAGTTAGGAGGGTTTAGGAGTGGGTTAGGTTGGGTTTGGGTAGGGATAGGATAGGCAACTCACCAAATTATCCAAGAAATCCCATAACAGGGACCAGACTGCATGCGATCGCATGCAAGGAATGTGATGCAAGCGCATCACTCTGAACTACACTATTATCACCTTTGTTGATTCCTTGCTCGGTCTAGGTCTCTCCCGCATGCAACCTCGAGTCCTCCAAAGCCAAAAAAAGGTCCACAATTCAACCTTAAAAGACTACAAATCATAACCTAAACATTAATGGTTCAAACCTCAATCAAACATGGTCTAGAACTCACGAAGAACACTCCCGAACGACAACCGAAAAGGCCAAACGAAGAAGGTTAACGACTAGAAGAAAACTAGCAACCAAACCGACGATGCAACAAACATTCAATCAACATCTAAATCATGTTAATGATGTTATGAATGATGTCTAACACTTATCCATATACTTTCATCATATATCATTAATCAAAGTCTCAAAGCATCCCGTGTAGGAAAGATGCACAAGCATATCAAACGACGTCAATGAACATGCTATTGACTCTAAACATATGTATGAGCTAAGTTATCATACTTATGATGAATATGAATGTATAAAATCATGCATAAAACAAGCAAGCAATGTTCTAGGGTTTTACATAATAATACTTACAACACATTTCAAAGCCAAATTTATCACAATCCTTCTTTTTGCCCGCATGAACCAAGATGAATATTATAATCACTTACTCAAACATTTTGGAAGAAGCGGCCCGATGGTATTACCCGCTGCTATCAGACAATACTATAACCCAAGGCGAATAAAGTAGATTAGTATCGCCCGCAAATCTTTCGCTGAGGGCGAACCAACTTGCATGGCCTTCATCATAAACAGTTGCATGATAATGAGACACACCACCCGCCGGATACTGATGGGGTATATTGTTATCGGATTATGGATACTCACGGGCAAAGAAGTAATATATTGTTTCAATTGTGGTGTGCCTGCTGGGGTAAGTGCTTTTCTGATGATAATGCCCTTGTTTGGTATGTCTGGGTGGTTCCAAACTTGCTCTGCCTACATACTTGCATATTGTTTAAAGTTTTATTTAAGAGAGTTTTTTTGCCTACAAGATGTCTGCCCGCTAAGCAAAATAGTCATGGCCAGGAGGACGCTCGTTGAAGCAAAACTTGCACTGCCCACATGCATCGCCCGCTTGGTAAAAAATGAAGAAGATAGCTCGTTTGAGGAAGAATAATAAGTATTTCTTATCTATGTCTAGTTAGAAGAAATTTTCTGCTGATTAGACGTCCGCCAGCTACACCGAGCTAGACACTGCCAAGAGGACGCTCATATTGCCCGCAAATCTTTCATGTAGTGACACACCCCTGCTCAATATTTGGCCAAATTCATGGAGCTAATTCAAACTTTGCAATGCCTTAACAATATCCATAGTTTATTTGGTAAATGAATGTGCAAAAATTTTTATGGAGTCATTCACCTTTATAATATTTTACTAGGTGATCACTCATTTTCTATGAAGTCAAAGCCATCTTGAATTGCTCAAACCACGCATTACCCACATAACTTTCAGTGCCCACATGATTCTATTTTTATTGCCCGCTCCATTGTCCTCAAAAGGACTTGTAGTGACCGCGGTATTTAAGACGACCCGTAGAATTTTTTTGCAGTGGCTTAGTATGTTTAATCACTTTATTTAAGTTTTTTTCATTGTTCTAATGCCTTGCAAAACTCTCTACAGAGGTACATTATTATATTGTTAGAATGAGAGATGTTTCATTGATCAAAAATGCCAAAGCCATATATATTTCATTACAACCCCTTTGTTGTTGTGGTTGAATCCAAAGCCAAAACATATAAACTTTCAAATGGCCGCCACTTCATTCTCCAAGACCGCCAACGCCAAAACCAATTTTTTACACTTTTATTTATTGCCCGCACACTTACATTACCCGCATTTTTGAGCAGCCCGCAAATGTTTTCACTGTCAATTCATATATTGTCGGTCCGTGTCTAAGGCTTCAACTCCATTTAATTACCCGCACAATTCATTTTCCTACTTATCGAATGCATTGCCCGTTAAAACTTTTTAGATGCTCACCATGAAGGTTGACCCTTTGTCGTCATGAAAGTCATTAATTTTATTTTCACCTACTACTCTATTTTTGCTCAAATGCACCAAAAATTAGTCAATGTAAATTGCTTATAATCAATCATGGGCATACATTTTATTTTTACTCTTTGGTCCGAGTCCGCTCGCACAACAAAGAGTAGGGGACTACTGAGCTGCCCCTAATTCCTAGCAGGGGTAAGAATATCTATAGACACCCCAATTTCGTATCTCTGGTATGTAACATTGACAAGCGATATCAAGACCTGTTGAAACTTAACAAATGTCAAGTTACAGGGTGTTAAAAAGCAAAAGACAAAACATGATGCGTAAAACAGTGAAAGCAGGGGCCAGAGTGTCAAAAGGAGGCTAAGTTTGAAGGCCAGGCGCTGCCACATTGCTACGTGGGCGCGGCGCCTAGAACCTTAGGGTTCGGCGCCCAAGCCCCAAACAGTGTTTACGATATGAGAATTAACACAAGCCTTCAAGCGCATGGTACAAGCTGATGAAGCACAAAGAAGAAATTTTAAAGACAGCGGTGTCCCTCCTCTCACCTATAAATAAAGGTGTCCGGCTTCACTTTCAGGGGCCGAGAATTTTTCTCACTTAAACGTTGTGCGTTTATTTCACGCCGTATAGAGAGCGATCGTGAGATAGTGAGTTTCTCTCTCCTATAAAGCCTCGAAGCTCTGCCAAATCTCCTCCAAACACAAAACCAACCGGTCAAAGTGAGCCTTAGCCCCCCAGCTAGGTTTCTACCCTATTCCCCCGGTCCAAAAATCCCAAAAAGAGCAGTTGCTATGCCCGAATCCAAAGGCCAAATCCGCCAGAAGCAAGCAGTTGCACTACCCGATTTCCGCCAGTAGCAAGCAAACAACAACAAAAACGCAAGCGATTGCTCCGCCCGTGTGACGGTGCCTAGAAGCAACTTTCGGAAGCAGTTATTCTACCCGAACCGCAGTAGCAGCAAAAAGACTCCCTCTCCCGGAAGGACAGAGCGAGCACACCCACGCTCTTAAAGGTGAGCCTTTAAGGGTTTATATATAAAAGATGTTGTGCTGCCCGAATTTATGTAGAAAATAACATTAAAAAGAGTCATTATTATGGCCAAATATTTTTAAATGTATTTGTATTTGTGTATATATATATATATATATATATATATATATATATATATATATATATATATATATATATATGTGTGTGTGTGTGTGTGTGTTTCTTTTTTAATGTTTTATTCCATTTGCTAAATAAATATAACAAAAAACATATTTTAGCCAAAAAACTATTTTGAAACCGAAAGGGCGAGGTGGGTGCCTAACACCTTCCCATCTCGTAACCTAGCCTCCGAACCCTTTTTACAAACTCTGGTTTATTTTTGGTTTTTCTTTATTTCTTCTTAAAATAAAGATGGCGACTCTGTTAAAACATTTTGGATCACAGTGAGGCCCGCAACATCCTTTCTTGCACTTTTCTGTTTTCCCCTAAACAAGGGAGGATGAGAATGAAAGGGTGATGCATTTCCTGCATCTTGTTTTCCTCTAAACAAGGAAGGATGAGATACTGGGAGCCCAAAACACTCATAGCGATCCAAAATAAACCAAAAGTCATGGTGAGGCTCGCAACATCCTTTTTTTTTTTTTTTTTGCACTTTCTCGTTTTCCCCTAAACAAGGGATGATGAGAATGAAAATGGTGATGCATTTTCTGTGCCTTGTCTTCCCCTAAACAAGGAAGGGTGAGATACGGAGAAACCCCAGGCACTCATAATGACTTAAGGCAATTTTCGAAAAGTTCATAGTGAGGCAGGACGTGTTCCTACGCGCCCTCGCAACATCCTTTTTTTGCATTTTTCCGTTTTTCCCTAAACAAGGGACAATGAGAATGAAAAGGGTGATGTCTTTTCTGTGCATTGTCTTCCCCTAAATAAGGGAGGTTGAGATACGGAGAAATCCAAAGCTCTCATAATGGACCAAAAGCTCACTCAGGTGATCGAAGCGTACTTTCTGCACTTTTAATTTCGTCTTCCCCTAAACAAATGAGGATGGGATGGAAAGAGTGATGTCCCTTCCGCATGCCACGTTTCCCTAAAAAAGGGAGCGCGGGGCACGGGAGACGACCTTCTGGGGCACCCACAGTGGCGACTCTGCTGGGAACGTCATTTTTATTTTAAAGAAAATAAAAATGGAGGGCTAGACTTAATTTTCACAAAAAGAAAAAAAGTCTTGGTTTCTAGCTAAAATATGCTTGTTATATTTCTTTAGCATTTTAAATGTTGCATTCCTATAAACCTGTGTATATATTTGTGGATATGATCCTCCATCTTGCAGCAGTTTCGTTCCAGTTACTATTACATGTATAAAAAAAAAAAAAAAAGAATAAAATATATTTCCAGGCAGCATAACAAAATGGCTGGGGCTTTATTTTTATTATCGCTTTATTTCTGCCCTATACTATTATTTTGCATGCTTTATTTTTATCGAACAAAATATGTACATTTTATTTCATTCTGTCATTCTATTATGGGGACTAGGACAAATATGTAATTAATAGGAATAGATAGATTCCTCATTTTTCTTTATATTTCTTGATGTGATTGGTTGCTTGTTCGCGCTCAAACTAAAAAGCCGAGAAAATCCACAAAAAACATCGAGACATACCATATCTGTTTTATTTCTTGCTTTATATCTGAAAAAAAAAAAAAAAAGATTTTACTGCTTTTTAGATACCGCACAAACGCGCACGCATGTAGATATATTCCAAACTGCTACCCTACACCATGGCCATCCTATTCCCTGCATCAGCCATCGATTAAATTGCATATAGATTCTCATGACACTTCATGGATCGACTGGTTTTTGCATATTTGAATCTTTGGTCAGCCCCTGTGAAAAAAAGGAGAAAAAAAATCATCAAAATCAAAAAAAGAAAAAGAAAAAGAGAGTAAAAAATATATATACCACAAAAAAAATGTGAATAAAAAACAGGGCCACACTGATTATTTTCTGATGTTCGACTTAGACCATTTTGAATGGTGGATCCCGGAAAGAGTATATGCCCTTCGCCTGAGATCAGTCCGATCTTGGGGAGTCGAAAGACAGGTGGAATATGAGGGTCCTATACTATGGAGAAAGAATTCACTGTTCCAGGAATAGTCCTGAGACTGTCAAAACAAAGCGGGTGCTTGTCCGGTCAATTGTAGGAAAAATAACAATAATAATAATAATAAAATACTAATAAAGACACAATATACTCCGAGCCCATAAAGCCTTCAGCAAACCCCTTCTGATACCTTCAAACCTCTTTTCCTCAGAAACCTGGCCCGAATTTGGAAAGGCAGAGATAGTACTGGTCGGTTGGTACGGATACAGGCACAGAAATCATATCAGAAAGTATCGAAGTCAGATTAGAAAAGAGCAGAATCAATACAGAAGATACAAATTTGAGCGAAATGGCCGCTAAAAATAAACAGGCTATGACTGGGACCAACAATGATCAGAACAATTGGGAACCAGAAAAAGAAACTTCTGAGTATAACAAACCAGGTGGTTGGCGATCTTTTAGCAGGTTTTGCAGAAACTCTTGCTACCATCTCTCAAAAAGTTAAAAGCTCAAAGTTTACTCTTGATATTTCTTGCCTTCCTGAAATAAGTTGTCCTGATACCACATAAAACATCCTTTTTCAAGCCTCCAGAAAACAACAAAGTACTAGCTTTCAACCAGACATCAACCCCATTTCCCAAAGTGGTATGGTTCCAAATGTTCATAACTTCAATCCAGCTCCTCCAGAAATCAACTCTCAACTCCTTCACCTAAATGCTCGCTACCATAACTAGAGAAGTTACCTTCCCCTCGATCCTTCAAATACTTATTCTTAGCAAATGACCCAGGAGACTCCAACGAGAATAATTTGTGCACAAGAAAAAAAATCTCCCTTAAATAGGGGCCAAGGCAATCAAATCCCAGTACAATATTACCCAAGAGAAAAGACCAAACCCATCTATTTGACCAAACCTCAGCCTAGTAATCTACCCAGACCAAAAGTAAGGAAAGAATTAATTCCAAGGCACTATGATGATCTACCTGCCCCAAGATCTGAAATATTCCAAACACTATGGGCCCATGAGATACTTAAACTTGTTGCTAATTATCAACCTCACAAACCATTGCCTAGTACGTGGAATCATGCCCAGTACTGTGAATATCATCGTTGCAGTGGTCACCTCACCGATAAGTGCTATGCACTCAGAAATGCCATTCATGATCTTATCGACAACGAGATAATTATGGTGGCGGGCGTAAGAATTTTTGAGACCAATCAAGAAAAGGAAGTTTAAAGGGCACGGAAGCCCGTTTAGCCAGAATAAAGGTGTTGTAAATATCCCCATCAATAAAGGGAGTTTTTGATGAATGTTTGAAAGACAGTTTCTTGGGTATGATAGATGGATGCACTAACTATGAAAAGCTCCCTGCTGAGTTTGAGTCTATTGCTAATAAGCCTCTGCAAAATTGGTATACTACGACCGGCCCGCTCTTGACGACCGCAGATTTGGTGGACCGCTTCGGATATACTATTCTCCATCCTTCCCATAGCTTTACGAATTGGTCATCTACTGATCCGCTCCCTAAAATTGAGGATCTCAAACCCCAGGTTCTCAATAATGTAAATAACCATGTACATTTTGCTATTAATGATAATCTAAATGTCTTTGCTTATTCCTTAGTTGCACCTTCATTAAAAGATGCGTTAATTAATTTTAATAATGAGTCATTTGATGAAATGGATCCAAAAGATAAAAATTACTTGCTTGAGCTCGTAAAGTTAGCCGACCACCAAGAAAGACATCAATCAGCAGCAAATGAAGACTTATCTACCATCAATCTGGGCTGAACAATGAAACCAAAGAAATCAAAATCGACAGGTACCTACAAGGCTCTGAAAGGGTGGCACTTATTGACCTCCTCAAAGTATTCATGGACATCTTTGCATGGTCCTACGAAGATATGCCTGGGTTAGACCCAGCCATTGTTGAACACCGGATCTCCACATATCCGGATGCTCGGCCAGTCAAGCAGAAGATCCGCCGAATCAAATCAGAATGGTCACTACAAGTGAAAGAAGAAATCATGAAGCAGCTACATGTCAAATTTATTTGGGTAGTAGAATACCAGATCTGGCAGTCAAACATAGTGACTGTTCCTAAGCCCAACGGAAAGGTTCGGATCTGCGTAGACTTCCGCGACCTCAACAAGGCATCGCCCAAAGATGACTTCCTCTACCTAATATTGATATCGTGGTAGAAGTCGTCGCTTCCCACAAAATAAGATCCTTCGTCGACGGCATGCTGGGCTATAATCAAATCAAAATGGCAACAGAAGACCAAGAAAAAACGTCATTCACTACCCACTGGGAGACTTATTGCTATAATGTCATGCCATTTAGGCTAAAAAAATATCGGGGTTACATATCAAAGGGCTGCCACCGCCCTCTTCCACGACATGATTCATAAAGAGGTTGAAGTGTACGTTGATGACATGATCGTACACTCCAGCGATGCCAACGGTGCTCATATCAAAGACCTTCAAAAATTCTTCGAAAGGTTAAGGAAGCATCAGATGAAGCTTAACCCCACCAAATGCACATTTGGGGTTACCAAAGGCAAGGTCTTGGGATTCATGGTGACTGAGCAAGGCATCGAGATCGAGTCGGCCAAAATTAATGCCATCATAAATATGTCGCGGCAAAAAACTCCAACAGAAGTCAAGGGTTTCCTGGGCCGATTGCAATATATCAGTCGCTTCATCAGACAGCTGACATCCATATGTGAGCCCCTATTCAAACTCTTAAAGAAAAATACTGACCATGTCTGGGACGAGAAATGCCAGCTAGCTTTTGAAAAAATAAAAGCCTACCTTGCCAATCCACCAGTGCTAGCTCCTCCCCATACACAGAAACCTCACCTTCTATATTTAACCGTCACAAACACGTCAGTAGGGGCTATGCTCTCCCAAGAAAAAGAAAATTCTTACATCGAAAATGTCATCTATTTCATAAGTAGGAAGCTGCAAGGAAGCGATCTTAATTATTCAGCATCGGAGAAAAGCTGCACCGGCCTAGTCTGAGCAACACAAAGGTTCAAAACCTATCTACAAGGTCGATCCATCAAGCTCATCTCCAGGATGGATCCTATAAAGTACATCTTCGGCAAGCCATCACTTTCCAGTCGACTAGCTAGATGGTCGTTTCTCCTCAACGAGTTTGACATCACCTACGTCACGCACAAATCTATCAAAGGCAGCATAATCGCAGACCATTTAGTTGATCTGCCCCTAGAAGCAGAAGATGCAGCTGAGCCCAGCTTCCCAGACGAAGGTGTCCTAGAAATTGTTGATCATGACACCAGCTGGCAAATGTTCTTTGACGGAGCCGCAAATAAAAGAGGCTTTGGCATAGGAATCTTGTTAATTGACCCGACAGATTCCCACACTCGTTGGCCATAAAGTTGGAGTTTGAATGCTCGAACAATACAGCTGAATACGAGGCATGTATCGATGGTCTAGAAGAAGCCCTCCAAAAAGGAGCCAAAGACTTGGAAGTCTACGGTGACTCCACCTTAATCATAAATCAAGTCGAAAGGAAATGGAAGACCTAGGATCCCCGGCTGCAGCTTTATCACGCCAAATTGACAGGACTAGTTGATAATATTTCGTTTCATTACTTGCCGCGAGATAGAAATCAATTTGTCGATGCCTTGGCCACTTTGGCATCATTGGTCCAAATTCCCACAGAAATCAATGCTTAGTGCTTGAAAATCAATGCTGCTCCTGAAACAAATCACGGGCCTTGGTATTCGGACATCATAAATCTGCTTCAAAAGGAATCTATCCTCCCAGTCTAGACAAAAGGGGGAAAGTCTCCCTGCGGAGATAGGCATCGCAATTCATATTCAGCAGTGGCAGCCTGTACAAAAGGCATTACCAGGGCCTAAACCTATTATGTGTCGATCAGGCAAAAGCTGAGTAAATCATGGACCATCTTCATGGTGGTACCTGTGGGCCACACATGAACGGGCATATACTATCCAAAAAAGTCATCTGGCAGGGGTATTATTGGAGCACGCTAGAAACTGACTGTATCCGGTGGGTACGCCATTGCGACAAATGCCAGCGTTTCGCAAATCTGCAGCACGTGCCCCCGCATATCTTATATAACTCCACAGCCCCCTGGCCCTTTTCAACTTGGGGAATCGACGTCATAGGCCAAATCCATCCAAAGGGATCTAATGGCCACGAATATGTCTTAGTAGCCGTCGACTACTTCACGAAGTAGGTGGAAGCCTTTTCCTATAAAATTCTAAACGCTCGAAAGGTGTCTGAATTCATCCAGGCCAATATCATATACCGATACGGATTACCTTTCGAGATTATCTCCGACAACGGCACACACTTTGAAGGGGACGTGAATCGTCTACTCGACGAATTCAAGGTTCAAAGGCATAAATCCTCCCCCTACCGACTACAAGCCAATGGTGCCGTCGAAGCAGCCAACAAAACACCGGAAAATATTATCAGAAAAATGGCTAACACGGGAAGAGACTGGCCAGAAAAATTGCCACTAGCCCTCGGGGGCTATCGCACTTCAGTTCGTACACCCACTGAGGCTACCCCCTATTCTTTAGCCTACGGCATGGAGGCAGTGCTGCCCATCGAAGTTGAAGTCCCATCATTAAGAGTAATGATGGAATCAGACATATCAGAAATTGACTGGGTCAAAGGGATGAAGAATTGGCCCTGATCGATGAACGTCGGCTATTAGCCTTGGAACACACTCGAGCATATCAAAGGCGAATAGCTCGAGCATTCAACAAAAAAGTCAAAGGCCGTGACATCCAAGTCGGAGACCTGGTGCTTCGTGAAAAACCCCCTAGTTATGTTGATACTAGAGGGAAGTGGAAGTCTCCCTGGATGGGACCGTACATTGTCAAAGAGATCTGGTCAGGAGGTGCAGTACTCTTCACAAACCAAGATGGGGAGGATCTGGTTCAACCATTCAACCTCGACAAACTTAAAAGGTACTATGCGTGAGCCGAGTATATCTGGCAATTGTTTTTCTCTCCAGCTCGCTAGGATGAAAACCCGAAAGGGCGGCTTAGGCAAAAATTAGAGCATATATAAAAAAATGCACAAAAAGGAGAAATAAGGGCTCGCTAGGTCGAAAACCCGAAAGGGTGGCCTAGGCAAAAATTAGAGCAAAAAAAAAACAATAGGAGAAAAATGAGAGGGAATACATTTTATGAGTCCTCAGCATCTGACCTCCAGCTTGCCAAAGTCTTCAGCATATGCAGAGTCTTGACTGACTAAAAGAGAAAAACCATGGCAGAGCTCGCGAAAAATATCTAAATATAATATAATACAGGTCCCATGGTGCAACTTAGGAATAATTGCCTAAGATATTTAAGATTATGCATTTATGCTTGTACATTTTTGTCCATTACTACTTGCTACCTTTTATCCCCCTGTTTCCCCCCTGTTTCCCCCCAAACCATCCTTTTATTACAGCTTAGCCCCGAAGCGGTCCATCAGCGTCTGCGACGTTCGCCCAGCCAAGACCATATACTTCTGTGAGGCACAGAAGAAGTTTCAGTCTCACCAGCATGAGAACACCCAAAAGTGTCCTCATCTTCCTCATCATCAGCATCCCCATTGTCCTGAATAGCCGGGTGACTTGGGCCAGTACCGTCATCCCTATGGGCAGTGCTTCGTCTGCTAGCTTGAGGGGGAACAGCCTCACCAGCTTGCCAGGGATTGCTCCACTGACTTGCATTGCTCAGACGAGGAGGTGCATTGCTGGGGCCTGCCTCATTCGGATCAGGAGCCATCTGAGCACCAAGGGCATGCAACCGCCTGAAATCCTCCTGCAGAGCCTGAGGGACTACTAGCCCCGAGCTTTCCAGATCCTCGCCTATCTCCATTAGGCGAGCATCCATGCCGCTGCTTATTCGTCGGCCCAGCATCCACCTCAATGCATGCCTAATCATGCGGGATTGCCCCTCAGCAGCCACTAAAACCCATGACAGATATTCATGGGACATGAGCATATAATCAAAATAGGCATAAGCCGCCTCCCACAAGTCAAAATCAAGCTGCCACAAGTTATGGATAAGGGTGCCTAAGTCCATATCCATCTTTAGCTCTTCAGCCAGAGGAAGGCTTGCATCGAGAATGACATGCTCCCTGCCAAATTGGCGAAGGACCCTGTGCGCCAGATAAAATGAGGTGCGCTCGATGCCTGGCAAAATAACCTGGGCATAGACCCCGGTATACATAAAGAAGTTGCGGATCCACCGGTGGCTAACGACCAATATAATTTCCATGGAGCCTATGTGCAAGAAATATTCAATCCAATCAGACTCCGAAAAATTTGTCTGGTGATAATGGCCCCGAGAGCCATAGAGCCCCGGATCATACATTGCTCCTATCAGCACTGGGCCCATCACCTAGTTGAAGTGCTCCTCTAGCCACATATGAATCAGAAGAGGGCTACCTGAAGGGAACAACTCATCACCAGTCGCAAAGGCGTCCATGCCAGACAAAGTCTCAGCCAGAATCACTGGGATGATATTCACCCGGCGGTCCCGAGCCTGCAATACCAGGTCCACGACCCTCACATCTATATACCCGGGTCGGCCCACCAGCAGATATCGTCCCACTAGGCAAAGAAAAAGAGAAGTCAATCGGCAACGCAGATAAATTGGGTCATCTTCCATGTACTCTGTATAAGCACCGGGAAGGACGGTCAAATTAAAGTTTACTCCGTTATAGAAACCCGGAGTAGTTTTGCGGGTTGTGCCAAACAGCTCTCTTATTGCCATATAAGGACGTCTCCGGGGAGAAGGCACAACAATAGGTCCAGTGGCTGTCATCCCCACTATGGCACAAAATTCCTCGAATGTGGGACACATTTCATTCATGCCAAAATTAAAAAGATGGTTTTGAGGCGACCAGAACCTAGAGGCTCCCCGGAGCATATCCCAGTTAATATAAAGGGTTCGCCATGACAGCTGACACCGGTACCCGTAGATATGCTCAAACCAATCCTGCTCATCTGACTGCAAAGAGAGGACCCAAAAGTCAAGAGCATTTTCTTAAATTTCTATCTCTAAAGTCGTATGAGCTGGTGCGACCATCTCTGGACAAAAACAAAATTTTATCTGACAAAAAGAAAGGGAGACTGAGCAAAAGAGAACTCAAAAGGCTGAGTAGAAGGAAAGAAGGCAAGCCAGTGATGAGAAAATGAGTGCTGCCTCAGCCTTCATTTATACTGAAAAATCGAAGAAGCGGACGAAGTCTGAGCACAGTGCGTGAACAGGACATGAACATGGACTGCACAGGAAGAAGCCTCGGCGTCACCCATACCCCTTCCTAGCGCGGTGCCCACTTTTCCTATGGGTGGCGCCGGGATTTCAACTACTGTTCCCTAATACTGCCTGGTATCCTGGTTTTGGCTCTGACCATTCCATGTTTGAGCACGGGAAATGGAAGAAAATGCAGGGGCTATGCAAATAGCCTTGCTTGCAATATGAAATATCAAACACAGGAAGAGGCGGCTGCCTCTTCCTCCCCGCAAAATGCTAGAAAAGCTCGCTTTAAATCCGAAGGTGTATCTTTCTAAATCTCCATTCATAAGTTGCAGTGTGCCGTTACCCCTAGATAATGGTCTAGCTTTATTTTATGCATGAAATATTGAGTCTGCATTTTAAATTTTTGCATCATATATAAAATCATATTGCATTGCATAAAAAATATATATGTACAGAATCCAGTACAAGAAAAAAAAGGAAAAAAAAAGCTAATAAATGCAGATAGCTGGAGCTAATGAGCGCGGGAAGATTGGCTCTGTTCAATATTGCCACCCATAACTTGAGGACCGTGTCCGCCAATCCTGTATCCTCGTCCCCTCGCCTGAGCACGACTTGATCTGGCAGTCGCATCATCATCATCATCATTATCATCCCGACGCCTGGTTTGCCGCACATCATCATTCCCCCAGCATGAGAACTCATCCACAAGTCGCTGATAAAGCTTATTGATGCTAAAGAAGCCCCGCAGTAGCCTCTTGTACGTCGACACATTAACCTGAAAAAAGATGTTGAGATAGCAAAAGAGAAAATATATCAGTCTCCAAAAAATGAATGATGAAAAAAAATGAAATGATGCAAAAGAAAAAAAAAAAAGGGCAAGAAAATGTTTACCGTGCGAGCCTGCTCCGGGACATGAAACTCCTCGGGAATGTTTGCATCGGGAAGATTTTCCTCCACGATCCTTCTGTCACGATGATATCAGAAGGTGGAAAAAGCATCAGCAGGCGCAGAAAACTCTAGCTGCGTGTCAAGGGCTGGAAAAAAGGGCCTCGGCCTATCAGAGGCATCTGAAGCACACCTGGCCACCATAGGGACATGAGGGGCCGGATGGAGCATGGTCTTCAGAAAATCCTTATATGCCATAACTGGAAAGTCACTCTGAGGCATAAGCAATCTCGACAGGTACTGATACCTGTTCGGCAAGAAATCTGGAGCAACCACCCAAGAGGGAGGCATAGGAGGCACCCCTGGGAATGTCGAGAGCACAGAATGCTGACGGTTGACCCGTTCTCCCATATATAAACCATGATGGATACCATCAGTATCCGACACCTGCTCATTTCCAGAGTAATCATATAATGCCCCACCAGGCCCCTCTAGTCTCTAATGGTTATGAATATATTTTAGTTGTTGTTGATTACGTGTCTAAATAGATAGAAGCCATTGCTATTAGAAATAATGATGGTCAAACTGTTGTCAAGTTTTTAGAGGATATTTTTGCTTGGTTCGGAGTACCGAGGGCTATAATTAGTGATCAAGGAACACACTTCACTAATAGATTGTTAAACTCAAGCCTTAGAAAATATGGTGTAACTCACAGGTTAGCTACACCTTATCATCCTCAGACTTCTGGCCTAGTAGAAGTTAGTAATAGACTGATAAAAGCAGTTTTAGAGAAGACTGTGAGACCAAATCGTAAAGATTGGGCGCCTAAACTTAAAGATGCTCTTTGGGCATATCGAACTGCATATAAAACCCCAATAGGAATGAGTCCTTATCGGATGGTGTATGGCAAGGCCTGTCATTTGCCAGTAGAAATTGAACACAGGGCCTATTGGGCCATTAAAGCTCTTAACCTTGACTTGACTTTGGCTGGTGAAGAAAGACTTTTCCAGTTAAATGAATTAGAAGAGCATATGTTAAATTCGTATGAGAATGCTAAAACTTATAAAGAAAAGACCAAGAAATATCATGATATGGGATTGGCCAACAAGATATTTCGTCTAGGATTAAAGGTGTTTCTTTTTAATTCTAGACTCAAGTTATTTCCCGGAAAATTAAAATCGAAATGGTCTGGTCCTTTCATTATAGTTCGAATTTATCCACATGGAGCTATTGATATCAAGAACCCAAAGACCAATGAAATATTTAAAGTTAATGGTCACCGACTCAAACCATACCTTGAACCCATGTCTGTTGAGAGAACAATAGAACTCATTCGTCTCTCTGACAATGAACCCCCGAGAGATTAGGTTTGCAGTTGGGTCGAGCCAAAGACGTTAAACAAGTGCGCTAGGTGGGAGGCAACCCACTTTGATGAAATTTTATTTGCTTTCGTAGTGTAATTTAAATATGTTGTTCTCCGTCTTATTTAATTATGAACATTTGATTTGAATTATCCAATATGTCATAATTTAAGTTTGGGGGAGAAAAGCATCGTAGTGTTGTATTTATATATTGCTAATATTTTAGTTTAGAGTTTGTGTAGAATCTTCAGAGTGCATGAAAGAAACATTCCTAACGAAACGTAACGGAACTAACGGAAGGGCTAAAACGAAAAACTGCCAAAAGTCTTAAAGCAGAAAACAAGGGAAACATTCTGTTGACCTTGCGGACGCAAGGTCTAAAAACCTTGTGGTCGTAAGGCCCTATTAAATGCCAGACGTGTGACCGTCACCCCCCTCAGAATCCGTGCGTTTAGGTTGACTGGGCACCTTGTGCCGCAAGGCCCCCTTTATAAGTAGCAGCCCAACAGCATATGGTAGATCACAAAAATCTCTCTATCTCTTAAGCAATCCGACAAAATCTCTCTCTCTTGCTGAATCCGGCGAAGTTTCAAATATTTCAGCCAAGGCTTCAAGTCCCAAGTTCTCTCTTCTTCAAGCTCTCTCATCGCCTCCACCATCATCTCACTTCACCAAGCTTTGAAGAAGGCGAACACCATTGATTCCGTCGAAGGAAGCTTCAAAATTCCGCATCCATCTTTATCAGTTAAAGCGTTGCTAAATCCACGTATTTTCTATCCCTCCTTGTTTAAATTTTTGACTTGTCAAAATATTTGCATGCTAGGGTGATAGACGTAGACTACTTAATTTTTGCATGCTTTAGTTGTTTTAGTTAGGTTGATAAAATTTTAAATTTTTAGAAGAGTAGATTTTATTTTTTTGCTTAATTTTATTTCTTTCGAGGCTTCGGAGAGCTATACTAGAAAGCTCTCCAAGAGTATAATCCCTAAAAGGGGATTTAAGGCTGAAGATTTTGCTCTACTTGCCTCATTCAACCGCCGAAGGTGGGGCAATCTTATTGCAACTCCGGGCGTGGCTGTTGTGGGCTGAGTCCGAGAATTCTACGCCAATGGGCATATATGTATAGAGGGTGAGGTGTTAGATACTGTTAATGTTAGGGGTAGAACTGTTGACTTTTCATCTCAAAGCATTAATAGTTATTTTGGCACCACCAATTTTGCGAGGGGTACTGACCAGTACAACCTCCATCTTTCTATCCCCGTGACTCTTCAGGTGGTAAATGCGGAAATCGCAACACCTAATGTGGTTTAGACCTACAACCAAAACCCACCATTCTGCCCCCGCACCATGGATGAGACCCATCTCACGAACACGGCCAATGTCGTGTTCAAATTTATCTGTGCACGTCTCATGCCTTCCAGTCACCAACACACGGTGACTTGGTCTAATGCTATTTTGATCTACACCATCCTTAATGGTGGGTTTGTCGATGTTGGCCGTTTGATCAACGACCAAATACAGACCCTTATTAGAGGTACGACAAACTCGGGATTCGCGTTCCCGAGTTTGATTACCGGACTGTGTAGTGGGGCTAGAGTCGTTTGGAATCCAGGTGCGGAGAGAATTCGGGAAGTGCCCGATATTTCGAGGGCACTACTGTTTGACTACCCTCGCCATCCACGTGAAGAGCTTCCCGAGGAGGAGGATCCGTTGGAGGCGATCTCCAGGCAGGAGGAACTTATGCTCCAAAATGAGATGGTGAGTCAGCAGTTGGCACAAATGCGTGTCGAACAGACTTATTTCTCTGGTTGAATTAACCAGGTAGGGCAGAATGTCTCCACATATTATGGGATGCCTCCTGGCACGATCCCCGAGTTTCGTCCTCCTTCGTTATTTCCTCCTGACTCACCATGAGTCGAAGCCCAAGTTTCTTCGTCTTTTGTTAGGTGGGTCAGCTATGTCCTTTTGATATTTCTCCTCCATCAACCCTCTCATAGGATATTCCTCAATTTTGAGGACAAAATAAAATTGAAGGTGAGGGAAAAATTTTTACCCCTCTATCGTCTCGTCTCCTAACATGATATTTCTCCTCCATCAACCCTCTCATAGGATATTCCTCAATTTTGAGGACAAAATAAAATTTAAGGTGAGGGAAAAAATTTTACCCCTCTATCGTCTCGTCTCCTAACATGATATTTCTCCTCCATCAACCCTCTCATGGAGTTGGGCTATGTTTTTAAGGTGAGGGAAATTTTTTACCCCTCTATCGTCTCGTCTCCTCACTCTATATTCTTGCTTTTTATATTTTCTTATTTTCGGAGATGTTGCCCTGACCAGAATACTATAATATTTGGTTCTTTCGGGGACCCTTCATCAATTGTGTCATCGCCTATCTCCAATTTCTTTTTATAAAAATAAAAACATTAAAAACTGTTATAATTCAAAATTTTCAACCTCGAGTCTTTGTGTGGTCGTTATAGTCGATGAGGAGTTAATGTCATGAACCACATGACTTTTCCATAAATCATTCTGGAATTTACTTGATTCTGCAAAAAATCTAGATTTTCTCCAAATCTTTGTGCACCTACACCAGTCATAATTATGGATTGATTAGAACATTTTTATAAATTTTATAGCACACGTTTCATTCTAGCAACAAGACATGCACAAGAATATGACGAATAGCTATCCTAGCATGATTGTTGCATTTAATTATAACTTAGGGTCAATTGCATGATAAGTTAGATCCCTTGGACTTTTCTTACTAATATATCTCAAGCACACTTTCGAACCGTGACTGCATGTTAGTCTCGATTGTCCCTACCATTTGTTTTAGCGAATGCTTATGTGAAATCCAGTAATGCTAAATCTTCGATTCCATAATTTCTATAACTGGTATGATATTTTATGTGTTTCACTTTCTTAAAAAACTGCATGAGTATTTTGGCATTAAGATATGATATAGGTCATCTTTGGATCGTTTGAGCCTAAATATTTTTCGACCTTTACTAACAATATCCCCAGTGTCCCCTTTGAGACTTATTAAAAAGAATGGAGTGTGCTAAGCACACATTGAACCCCCATTCGACTTCGTTTCTTTTACCTACATTAACTTAACCCGAAAGCCTATACACTTTTAGCCTACCCTTTGAGAGAGTAGGATGTGGGTGGGAATTAATTTAATGGGACCAATTTTTAGTTAGAAATTTTTTTCCGAAGACTTCTTTCTTCCTGTTGATCAAAAAAAAAAAAAAGAGAAGAAGAAAGAAAAAGATCGTCGAAAAATGAAACGGAAGAAGAAGAGTGCAAGAAGATTCAAATGGAAGCATAGCTTTCAAGAGAAAAATATGATAGAAAAATTCTACTAAAAAAGAATACTAGATATTTTTAGCTTGATATATTGTACAAAACAAGTTTAGGGGGAAAAGAAAAAGAAAACCTCCTCACTTGTGGTCTTTGCAAGTCCTAACCTAATTGGGAAAAACTTCCCTTTGCTTGGAAGTATTAGGGGTAAAGGGTAGTCTTGCTCTCTCACTTTGTATTCTATTCCCTTTCCATCATATCCCCCTACACCATGGTCTTACATTACAAGTTATTAAAGATCTATTGATCTTTTTGCCAATGCTTGTGTTCGTTGATTTGATTGTAAGACTTATAAATTGATCTCCACTTCATATTCATATTATTCGCAAGCTCATTGTGTTAGCATAATCTTAGCTATTGCAAGTAATTGGGGTAGGAGAGCATTGTATGTCATACATAGAAATGCATGGGATGGATGTATAAGTTTTTAAAATCCTTGGTGATCTCTCTTTCTGTAATAGATCGGGTTTGGATGGTAATCTCATACTTTATGTGCATTGGTTTTTTTAAAATTCTGATTTTAGAATGAATGTTGTGTTTAGCCTAATAAAACTATTTTAGTTAAGATATTCTATATGATTGGTGATCACACACACACAGAGAAATTAAGACTGGTAGCAGTTTGAGTATAAGTCAGTTTGTTTTAGGTGATTAGTCTGCACATATGTGGTGAACATCTGACTGAGACTACTTTGATATGCCATGCTATTATGACTTGAGGTTGAATCCAAAAAGATTTTTATTGTTTTTAGAATAATTTTTATCTGCTTTTGTATTTATTAGTCTTTGTGTTTATCTGCATAGTCGAGTCACTCGTAAGAGTCTCCTTGAATTTGTGGGTTTCTAGAGGAGTGTAAATAGTGTCACCCTCCAAAAAGATTTTCTTTATTTTTGTGTATTTATAAGTATTGTTTACTCGTGGACGAGCAAAGTTTAAGTTTTGAGGTATTTGATAAACGTATTTTATACGTCGTTATCAAGTACTTTTATGACTTAAATTGAGCAATTCTACGAGGCTTTTGGCTGCTGATATGTGTTTTTGAATTATTTTATGAGTTTCAGGGTTTTAGGTGGATTTATGTGATTTATGAAGCTTTTAGTGAAGATTTCGAGGAAGGGGTCAAAATGCAACATTGAAGAAAAGACAAAAAGGATATCCTGGCCGCCTTGCGGTCGCAAAGTGAAAATACCTTGCCTTCGCAAGGTAGGCAGAAAGTGGCCTCCCGGAATTAGCACCTCGCGGACTCAAGGTCAATACCCCTTGCAGCAGCAAGGCCCCCAGAACCGACCTTTCGGGGTTTCCAAGCTGGATTGAACCTACTATTCCCCTACAACTCATTGGTATGAATAAAAGACGACAGCCAAAGCTAAAGGACGTCAAGGAAGTAGTTTTAAACAACTTTAGCATATGATTTATAGTGTATTACGTAGTTTAGTTGTTGTAATTACAGTTTTGAAGATCGATCCATGTATTCATTCATCTCCGTGTGTCGTTCATCTTCAAGGATAAACTAAACATCCATTAATCTAGGAGTTGGGAGGTAACTTGTATCGAATCTATGGTTTAATATATTTTTATTCATTCAATTCTTGTTGATCATGGTGTTTATCAACCCCTTTATTATCTCGCTTTGAACAAATGAATGTGATCGCAAGTGATAAAGGCCTAGAGGTGCGGATAACTGCATGACCAATATGCATATGTCGTACACTGGCTCACTATCATGATAAATTGAACATATCGATGCACGAGAGTGATAAGTTAGGGCTATGTTCTATATATGACCTAAGTGACAGTTAGGATACATATGCTCTTGTGCCTATGATATAGAATGGTCGAATTATTTGGAGATAGAGACTGAACGGTAATTCGACAGGCTATATCTATCTTTCGTGAACGAACTCAAGTTATTGAATGATACTTTATCTAAATAAGCTATAGAGTAAATGCAAGTGAAACCATAATCATAGATTTCCATCCTCCATAAGATCTTTACAATCTGTGATTACTGACTAGAATAATTAAATTTATTGTTTTAGTATAATAATTAGTTTAGATAAAATCAATAAAAACCCCCCTTTAGTTTAATTCTGTTACAGATATTCTTACTATTTGTGATCTTCTTGTCTTTGTGGTTCGACCCTTGCTTCCAAAACTATTCTACAATAGTCTTGTCCACTTGTAAGGAATAATTAAAATAAGACACGGTCAATCATCAATATGCTTAATTCTTTGAGAGTGCTAAACTTTATAAGGAAAGAACCAAACGATTTCATGACAAACACTCACTACCACTAGGCTAAACTAGATACTTAATATACGAATGATTTTTTTTAAAACTATAATGTAGAATTACAATTGAATTTTACACATTATCCAAACTATGAAATTGCTATGATTTTGAAAGCACATTCCAAATTATTTAAATTCCATAGAATTCTAATATTTATTGAATTCAAAATCAATGCATCTAAATGGATCCTAAAAGAAATTCAAATCCCCAAAACTAAGACATTACATCGCAAAGCCTAATTGAGTGATGCTTGGGCATAAAAATATACAATTTGTTTATAAAAAATGTTGTGTTGTCGGTTGTCAATTGGTTGAAATGCATTTATTTTTTATGTAAAACCTACAAATTATATACTTAATCCGTTCCACAACAAGTGTTTATTTCATATTTCGAAGGATCCTTTAAGCAAGTGGTCTATAATACCCTTATTAATTACTCCCTCTGTTCCGTGCAAGTAATCTATTATTTTATTTTGAAATGTTTCACTTAAGAGTTTACTTTAAAAAAAAAATAAGGGATAAAAGTATCATTTTATTACTAATAAGATACGTGTTATTTTCTTTAAAAAGTTTACTTTTAAACAGAGACTCCTTAACCAGAATAGAGGGAATATGTGATAAAAAAAAGTGGAACTTGTTGATTTGATACCATAAAAGTACTTTCGGGGCATCAAATGAAAAGTACATAAACCAACTATAGTATTTTCTTAAAACCCATGCAAAATTAATAGGTGATATTTATTTTGATATAAAATGAGTAACTAATTAAATTAATACTCAATCTATTCCAAAATAGTATCTTGTCTAATTCAACACACAAATTAAAAAAATTAATTTTAAATGTATTTCTACTGATGTAAAAGTGGAGCTCATTCATTTTAAGATAATGTCAGGTTTGACTCGAACACATATTAAGAAAAAAATAAATAAATTTATTATAAATATTATAATAGCGTGTATTATTCAACTATACAAAAAATGTCTATGTAAGAGTGAGACCTATTAATTAAAGAGATATGATATTACGAGCTAGAGGTTGTGGTATTACTACAAGCTTTAGTGTTAATGCTGTTAGATCAAATCTTTTAAGATATTTACACATATTTTGTATTTTCTAAGTAATGACATAGACATTCTAAATTATCACCAACTTAATCATCCAATTGTTATAACATTAAAGCTCGTATTAATATCACAAACTCTATCTTCTAATATCATTTGCCTTAATGAGGTATGATATTAAAATGAGAATTAAGTAAAAGTAAAATGATAAATAACTTTTTAACAAAAAGAAACAATATAAAGTGAAAAGATATATTTTGTTTTAAATTAGGAAACAAATAAACGGTAAAAATAATTACTCTTATAATGCAAAAATAATTTCGACTTTTTATATTCCCACCATTGCCGCCATCCATGGATCCCATCCCCTCTCCTCAAATCTATCGATTGATATTGTCATAGTGCCACGTTATAAATGAGAATATCAGATACAAAGTTATAGATTTAAACAATCGTCGATCAAGATTCCATGATAGACAACCACGTGACCGACATGTGACACCGCAACAACCAACTAATCTTGAAATTACTAATTTAATTAAGGGTCAATTATAGATATGCTCCCTTAACTATGGGTCAGGATCCAACTGCCACCTACAACTACTAATTTAATTAATGTGCCCCTCATCTATTATATTTTCTTTAATTGCACATTATATTAGGTACTATCATTTGAATTGACAAAAAATGATAATTGGAGATTCATGTGTTTACGTTTAGTGTTTTTAAGTACCATATTGTAATTTTAATATTACAATTGACTATCTTACTATTGACCATAAGTAATTAATACTCCATGGGTTCATAAATGGTTGTCTTATTTTCCTTTTTCATCTTACTCATTTTTTTTTTCATGTATTCAAACTTTTCATTAAAAAAAAACACTTTTACCATTTTATTCGTTCCTTTTCTTCTTATTTTAATGGTCGGCAAATTGCACATGAGCTTATTGGAAATGACACAAACTTTTCATTTAAAAAAACACTTTTACCATATTGTCAACATGAGCTTGTTGACGGGTGTTGTCAGCATTAATCTACGAACCACGAATGACTCATGCACATCATCTTCATAACCTTCATTAGGGTCCTCCACATACTCCTCCATATCTGTCTCTAGATCATCCTCACCTTGATCATCCCGTTCTGCTATATTCACCTTACCGCGATTAGGGCAATTATTAGAAATATGCTCAGGTTGCCCACAACGAAAACACTTATCCCCATAGCTTTTGGCGTATGGATTGTTATTTGGCTTCCCCGTAGTGGTCTGATTATTGCGCCTTTGGAATTGATTGGCAGGAGTGTCCCATTTTTCTTCCCCACCCTTTGGGGTCGATGTTGGAGCAGGCTGCTTGGAACTCGACGGTGCCGCTACCGCTGCCGGACCTGAGGATGTTTCCCTAAACCTACGAAACGTCGATTGACCTCGAGACTGCGTGCTATGCAACTGTTGTGCCTCCTCTTTGGTCGCGCACATGACAACTTCATCAACTGTATTGACCGAATAAATCTGAACCTGATTCTTAATCCCAGCCCATAGTCCTCCTACATATCTTGCAGTCTGATGTCCCTCAGTCTCATTCAGGTTATTACGAGCTGATAGCCTATAAAACTTGTTCGTGTATTGACTGACGGTCCTGTTATCATGCCGACAATCATGATATTTCTGGAACAGAATCTGATCATAATCAACTGGTAAAAACCGAAGTCGCAGAGCCTCCTTCATACGCTTCCACGTTCGTATAGGTTGTTTACCATGTCTCCTCCTATTATTCTGTAACTGTTCCCACCAAGCAGAAGCTCCACTCTTGAGCTTATATGATACATATTTCACCTGCTTGTTCTCGGTGATTCCCATAAGGTCAAAATATTTTTCGACCTCTGAAAGCCAGTCTAGAAAATCTTCCAGATCCAGATCACCAGTGAAGAATGGTAGGTCAGCCTTGATTTTCGGATATTGATCTACTGATCCCGCAAACATTACCTCTTCCCCATCTGAATCGAAATCTACCACTGTCCTGGCCGCGCGGATCACGAGGAGGGTTCACCTCGTGTCCTATATGTTCTGCACGAGCCCTTGCTCGTTGCCTAGGGTTTTCATCACCGAACTGCAGGTTGCGCACTCCTTTAGCGATAGTTTGATTTAAAACAACCAAATTGTCTATCGTAGTTTACAGCCGTTCAAGGAGAGCCACCAGTACAATGTTGATGTCGTTGTTGCCAAAGTTAGCCAGAAAACTTCAAAGGCCCGTATAAGTACTTAAACAGTGTTTTTTGGGCTAAAAATGAATTGTTCACAAAGTAAACTCGGTAAGTCTTGATGATCTCATCGAGAGCTTCAATTTGATATGCGGCGGGCCCCGTAAGTCATCCGGACGCGAAAGTTATGCTCCGTTAAAGTTATGTCGACCGTTAAATGATTTCTAAGAGTGCCTGACGGAAACTAACGAAAAACTGTAAAACCAACCCGCCGACTCAACTTTCAGAAACTGCCGCTAGACCCCCTGAACTTCGAACTCTTCTCGAATGCCTTGTTCAAATACGTTTCGGCCACTTGTTTTACATCAATTTGTGTGCCAGTCAAACAATAAAATTATTACAAATGAACTCTAACTCAACTGATAACATTCACTTCTACTAACAGAGAGGTCGGATGTTCAAGTTTTACTGGAGACACCCTTGTATATTACTATTCTCAATGGAGAGGTCGGTTGTCAAATTCTCACTAGAAATACCATTGTGGTTCAAGCCATATCAAAGGTACCATTCAACTCCCCAGTTCTTTTAATGAAAAGGTCAAGTGTTCAAATCCAATCAGAGGCACCTTAGTATTTGACCACTCTCAATCAGGAGGTTGAGTGTTTAATGCCTCACCAGAAGCACAATTTATTCTAGACACATCAAAGACATTATATAACTACAATTGTAGTATTTCAAGACATTTAAATGAAAAAAAAGGTTTGTGGTAAAATATATGTCTCCTCCAACCTTAAAATAAAAATTATTTGGCAGCAAAGGGAGTATATCAATATGGGCATATTACGGATAACCTCCTTAACACAAAGAGGGTATAATGGTCAATAAAAACAATAACTTTTAACATATCTTTAAATTGAGATCAAAGTGATGTGTCATTAACCAAAACAATTTACTTAATTTGTACAGTAAAAATTGAAGTTAATTATAGAAAATTATAACCAAAGCACTCGTGCGAGATGCACGAAGCCTATATTCATATCAATATAATAACTAAAACTTTAGTGCTAATAAAATACACAAATGATTACAACATAAATATTATGAGTTCGAAATAAGTCATATTTAAAGTTTTTGTTTCAGCTTATAAGTTAAAAGTCAATAAGTTAGGTACAAGACCATTTATGCATTAAAAAGGTAAAATTTTAAGCTTTTTTTAGTTTTTTTGAAAACACAAAAACAACTATTCATTAATAAAATTTTAATTATTACAATCTCATCATTTTCTCATAAATACATAAAAAGAGCTACAAATATTAATTTCAAGATTTTTTCTAAAATAAACATTTAATGCGAGATAAAGAATATTATAAATTATTTATTCATTTTGTTATAGGGTAAACATTTTCAACCTCCACTTATTTGACTACTCACATTAAAAATTGGTAAGGAAATAATAAGAGTTAAACGTAAAAGATTACACATACTAATGGTGTAAGAAATAACTACATATTTATTTATTGTTTTAAGTAAGATTAAGTAAATAAATATTATTCCATGTTGAGTTTTTAAAGATAAATGTGAGACTTTTTTTTTCTTAATGACAGACTAGTTGATTAAAAAATTTAGGGTTTATCATCAATTTGTAATAATAAATAATTTCCAACTTATTTAACAAGTAAACTAATGAGTCGCTTTTCATCAGCTACAACAAATAATCTATCATCAAATCAACCATAAGTCATTCAACCAACAACTTAAACTATCAACTATAAGCTATAAACTATCAATCACCAGCCGCGACAAACGAGCCTTAAGTGGTTCGGTTTAACCAAAACTACAAACCGAAACTCCTCCTATTAGTTTCAAAAATTACAAATCGAACCAAACCGGATAAGATTTGGAACCGAACCGAACCGAACCATTCAGTTTGATTTGATTTTATAGTTTATATAAATTGTTTTTAATCAAGTTAACAAACATTAAGAATAACAATAAAAATACGATTTTAATTTAGAATTAACATAAAAATTAGAAAATAACCTATTAAAAATAAATTATCATAATGAAAACAATACAAATTCTAAAATAAACACAAACAGTAGAAAAATAATATAGTCATCCAACAATAAAGATTTCGTTTAGTTTAATATGTATGTATATATATATATATATATATATATTATGTATGACTAAATCAAGAGTATATATTATACATATAAGATGATCAAAATATTCATAATAATTAATAAATATTATATAATATATATTATAAAAAAAAATAAAAAATATATGTTGGTTTGGTTTGATACTTAAAAACATGAATCGAACCGAGCTGTGTTTCAATTTTTAAAATCAAAATCGAACCATATTCGACCAAATCCAAATAAATCTGATTGGTTCGACGGTTAGAATTTACACTCCTACACGTGTGAGTCTTTGGTTGGTTTTGTTCATCAATTGAAACGTCAATACTAAAAATAAGAAGATGATGGGATGGGATTTAAAGAAAATGGGGGCCGAGGGAGGGAAACATAAAAGGTAACGTGGGTCACTTGTAATTTATACCCTTTAATTAAATCATCACCTGCACCACACACACAAACACACACACACACACACTTTAGTCAAATCAACTCCAAGTACTAAAAATCAAAAGACATTCAAATAAGGACTGCTAGAAGAAAACACTGAAGAAGAAAGAAGCAGTCATTATTTATATATATTTATATACAGCATAACAAATATCGATATACTTATTTAGCTGTCGTCGTGAATCGTGCATAAGAGTCATTCAGTTTGGAGAGGCTTGCTTGCCTTTGTACTCAGCTATGGCGGCCTCGAAGCTCCTCGTACTCTCCGTCTTCTTTCTTGCCCTAATTTTCACTCAGATTAAAGCCGATTTCGATGATGCCTCCGCCACCTCCACCGTTGAGGAAGTTATCGGATCAGACGACTCCGACTCCGACACCAACTCCAAACCCGATGTTTCTGCTCTCCAGATCGAATTGAACCGCCTCAATTCGAAGATCCAAGACCTCGGTTCGTCTTTTCATCGAGTGCATTTACTAATTTTTGCTAATTTAATTGTAGTTTCAGTTTTCTCTCGTAATTTGCTTGCGTAGGATTTATCAAATCACTGATTTAATCGTTCGGTGCAATTTCGTGTTAGTTTGATGAAATTAAAATGTAGCCTTTTCCATACGAAGAGTTCACTTTCTATAGTTAGAAGTCAACATGTGTAAATATCGAATCGAGTATTCAACATGCATTTGTTCCATTTTGGTAATGATGCTTCTGTTACTAAAAAAATACTCTTTTTTGTTTTTACAAAAAATAAGGAACTTGCTTGGAAGTTACTTTGGTAGTTCATAGTACATAGCTACATATAACATGAATGCCCATAATTTTCAGACTATAATATTGCATATTTGCCCGTGCACACCGGGACATGATGAATAGCAAATGTGAATTTGGTAACTTCATACAAAAAGGGACTCTGTTTTGATTTTGAGATAAAAAGTTACCTTTTTTTATTTTTTTAATCATAATTTGCTTACACAAGATTAACCAACTACTGAATTAATCCTTCGTGCAATGGAATTAGTGTTGATGAAATTAAGTATTTCCCTTTTTATACTCCCTCCCTTTTGCTCAAAGAATCCACTTTATGTAGTTAAAAGTCATTGTTTAAATATTAAATCACATATTCAACATTCATTTGTTCCATTTTAGATAATGTAAGTTTCAATCACTAAACATAGTTTTTTTTTACAAAAAAAAAGGAACTTGATTTCTAGGCTATTTTGGTGGTACGTATATATGAATGCCTCACCGTTCATGCTCTAATGTTGCACTATAGTGTTGCAAGTGCACAATGAAACATGATAGATTGCAAAGGTGAATTTAGTCACTTACTTCATACAAAAATTGGTACTCATTTCAGAACAAAAATTACCTAATAAAGGGACGACACCAAATTAGTATGGGAGGGAGTACATTCTTTATAAATACGATATATTGCAACTTTTATAATCTTGTAAAGACAAGTTATGTAAATATTTGGTCAAATTTTAATCAAGTTTGACCTAGAATAAAATCTATAATACACTTTTGGATGCAAGGGAGGGAGTATGCTACTATCTAAACTTTAGTGGGCTTGTATAAAGAACAAATTGAAATAATGAGGTTGAAGCTTGCCATGAGCATATATACCCATTCCCCAGTAAGAAGCAATCACTTTTAATCAGGAGAGTGAATTATGTAGTGACATCAAAAGAATGGTGAATTTGAGTGCTTTTCTCTGATTTAATTTGTCTTGGTTTGAAGAATCACTTATTGATGAGAAGACACAAGAATTGAAGGGCAAGGATGAGAACATTGCTCAGAAAGAAAAGACCCTTAAAGAGAAGTCAGATAGCATTGCTCTTTTACGGAGCGAGATTGCTTCCCTCGAGGTAAAAACATATGTTTTTTTGCTCGAATTTGTCCTTAGTTCTACTTTGAACTGTTATCCTCTTCGTATAACATGTTCCAGTTATTGTTTCTCAGACCAAAGGATCGTTACATGCTGAGGAGCAGGTGGGTAAGGCTCATGCACATGCTGGTGAACTTGAGAAGCAGGTTTGTACTTGTAGCTATGAATTTTACTCACGTTTTATCAAAAAAAAAAAAAAATTCAACCTGGCATGACATAGTTGTGTTGTCCTTTTCGGTAGGTTGCGAAACTTCAAAAGGAATTAGAAAGCAAGACCAAGGAGAAGGAGGCCATAGAAGCCCGGACAAATGAATTGGAGAAGAAGGTTCTTGAGCTCAACTCGAAGCTCCAGAATGTAAGTCTTCGCGAAAGTTGTGATCGGGAAGGTCTATATTGTTGTGGGCAAATTGCAATTGATAGTTGATTCCCTAACATATGAACTCTAGCTTTTGGATTAAGAAAAAAAGAAAATCATATACACACGCACAAGAATAAATCCATATTATTAGAAGATGGGTGAGAACTAGATCAAGAAAGGCAAACGAAAAGCAAATCAAGCGAAGCCTCCAAGTACATAGACTAGAAAAGCAAAGCCTTCCCGTCTCTCTGAATTGCCAAGAGGGAACCCCACGAAAGGGACGCCTTGCTAACCCCTATAGAGAAGTGGTATGGACCACCCTATCCCATAGGAGGGTTCTCGACATGCCCTGACTCAAAACCGGGAAGATCCCGCTATGCCATAACAATTCCTACACCTCAAACTTTCACCCGAAGGAAAGACGAGATAGTTCCAAGGCCCCAACTGTCACCTACCAGTCTGTCACCATAAAAGCCTGTGCCAAACTTTAACAGTGTAGAAATAAATGTCCGTGAGATTCAGAGGGCTTGTACATCACACACCAATCTGGAGAAACTCGTGCAGTTGAAGCATGTCATTCATGTTAAGTTTGTTAAGCACTCAGGACCATGTGAAGGCCCTCATTTAAAAATTGCTTTGTGGTCATCTCGCTTACGACTTTGAGTTAAAGAAGAAAGAGGGAACAGCTCTGAGTTAGGAGGCTGAACGAATGGGCCAAGAAGGATTGACAAGAATACAACCCCATACCCTCTAAGAACCAAGATCCAAGAATCCATGACACGTTATAAATAAACTTGGGACAAAGTATCAAGAAGTTCCACCATCTCTACAGTCTCTTGATCATTAAGGTTATGAAAGAGTGGAGGCCCCAAGAAACATCACCACTTCCATCACTAGAATAGAACTTGAATTCATCAAAATGATTCAGGGACAAACGATACAATTGGGGAAAAGTTGATCAAAGTGAGTTATTTCCCAGCCATACATCTTCCAAAAACCTTGCACGAGTGCCCTCCCATAACCTTTATAGGGCAATAGCAATAACAAATGATAGAATTAGTGAATGAACTTCCTGGGGCTTTGATAGGCTTTTATAATAGAACTTCTAACGTTAGTGTCTCATTTTTTGTCCAGGCATGCTTAATAAAAAATAGTAATAGTAATAATAATAATAATATAACAACAACAACAATAATAATAATAATAATAATAATTATTATTATTATTCTGGGGATATGCCCTACATATCTAGGAAACTGTCTCCGGAATAGCTCTCTATTTGGTGGAGTCCAATGATTACCCAACTATGGAAGTTAAACAATTTCACATCTAGGCAATATGGTGTCCAATTCCAGAAGCTGATTCTATGTATCATGGATTTGTTCCTTGAGGGCTTTGGGTGGCATGCATTTGCATTTTAATTTAAGCAATCAGTACTTTCCTTCCCTACATGTCCCTCCATACTTTTCTCCTCTGTTTTCTATAGGCTTGATTCTTTTTACAGCTTTGTGTTTGAATGGTACAATCTTTTGGGAGGGTACTAATCTTTATTTTTTTTATCCTCCTGTTTTTCCAGCTCCAAAAAGTTAGTGATGAGCAGAAGATAAGACTTCTTAAAACTGAACGTGCCCTCAAAGTTGCTGAGGTATGTTTGTAGACGATGTTTGTTATACTCATGCAGATGATCTTTTCAATGCACTTATTTCAATGCTGTATCATTGCAGGAGGAACTAATGAAGGCAAAGTTTGAAGCCACATTGAAATCTAAGGAGTTGACTGAGGTAAAACACTAATATGATCAATCCTAGATATAAACACTTACTTTTTTGGATTGGAAATTTGTGGTTCACAACAAATTTCCAATCCAAATAGCAAAAGCTACTGGTGCATATGAAAGGGAAAACTTGCTGTTATGCATTGCAGCCTTTAATAAATTTCTTTTTTCAAACTTGGCTTTCATTTGTTGAGGTATATTAAACTTCGTGGCTTTGGCCGAACGAGTTAGCTGGGAGAAATCTATCATAATTCAGCATGCCAAGTGTGAATAGTTGCTCATGACTCACTATTGAAACTCCTTAGAGTGAAGGATTTGGTATGCCATGATTACAAGATGTGTTTGAGTTATGCAAAGGGGCCAAAACTTACCTATCAAAAATACAATGTGTTTGAGTTATAGCCATTGTTTTGAGTGGCTGGTATTCCTATGTTGGCTCGTTTGATGTTGGGTAGAGAGATGAGAATGACTAGGTATCCGAATATGATTCAATCTTCAATGTTCCTAAAGCTCTCGTTGGGTGTAGACATGTGACAATTCTAATTAACTTAAAGCTCGAATATTTCTTACTTCTACATAGGCATGGCTTTAGAATCTGATACTTCTGGTGGTCTTCTCTCTACCATATTTACGGATGTCAATGTGTCGGATTGCCATTCTCCTATACCGCTCCTGGTCTATAGCTCCGTAACTTCTAACCAGCTTCTACCCGCTATATTGAAACTTCTACTCCTACCTGCAAAACCTATTATTAGCCCAGGTGGTTCAAACACTTGCATGTAAGCCCAAGGCAAATATAGTAAAGTTAGATAATCATCTGACCCACATTCTTGTTTTCTTAAAAATAAACTTTTTTTAAAAATATTTTTAAAAAATATTAAAATATCAATATATCATAATGTGAAGGATAAATTATAAATAATATTACTAGTAAGGTAATATAGTAATTATATACATTTGGGTTGGGTCGATTTATGAGTGGGTTGAGAGGTGAACCCTAACCCGCTCTTAAATTGAACGGGCTGTTAAAATTGCTTGCGGATCTGATCGTAGCGGGTTTCAAACCTGGTTTGGATATTTTGCCATCCCCAACCATGTTCATCAATTTTGACTCAATAACTGCAAGACACAAACTTAACATAACCTTTCTCTTCTACTCTCCAAATTCTTCCTGCTCACTTCCGCTGGTTAAATTTAGCTCTTGCATTATCCAATTGTGCTCTAACCATGTCAGATGCGAA
The DNA here is from genome assembly GCA_013146195.2 of Codonopsis lanceolata. NCBI lineage: Eukaryota > Viridiplantae > Streptophyta > Magnoliopsida > Asterales > Campanulaceae > Codonopsis > Codonopsis lanceolata. The sequence goes on along the minus strand of CM028378.1, from coordinate 87,857,373 downwards.
AATAGATATGGAGAGATAGGCTGGAAATTAGTTTACTAGTAAGAGAATGCTAATTCGTATGTAAGACACCTGATGTGGATGCTATCTACAGAATAGGTGCATGCTAATTCTGAAACGGAGACTGCTATATTCATTTGCCGTTGGTTTTAATTCTGAAAGGTGATTGCTGTCAGCTGCTTTTATTGAACTTTCTTCTATGTTCCATTGTCAGGTTCACGGTGCATGGCTACCACCTTGGCTTGCAGTACATTTATTTCATTGCCAGGTACTTCACATTGTAGTTATGCTGCGTATGTGAAATTCTGCTTAGAATATTCTTGTGATGTTTGGTTGTGTCACTGACATGCAGTCCCATGTGGAGAAACATTGGAAAGAGCATGGGAAGCCTACTGTTGAGATAGTGTTGCAAAAGGTAATCTCTTATTTTCTTTTCAAAATTTCCTTTGAAAACAAAGCAGAAGGTTATTCGGTGTCTTTCAAATATTTTTCAAGCTTTTCTGCTGTTTGTTTCAGGCTGTGGAGAAAAAGGCACAAGCTGTAAAGTGGGCTGAACCTCATATGGAGGCAATCAACACGGTAAATCCTTTCCCCATCTTCTACTTGTGTCACATTATATGGAGATTATGTTGCACAATCCGGGCTTGAACTCATTTTTTGATCGCGGATTTGGCCAGAATCTGCGAAGTGGACTTTAGGAATTCGCGGATTGGGTTCTGAATTCACGGATGTGGAGGAAATTGAAAGTTGTTGCTTAAAGAAGGAGAAGAAGAAATTGGTTTAGGCTTGTTATGTTTTGCCATTGATATTGATTAGGTTATTAGAGAAAAGAGCAACAATAAGTAATCAATACGGAAAACTTTGTTTGGCTTTCGCATTCTAATATTTCTGACATGCTTCTTTTACCGTGCAAGTAGTTATGCTTTTCAAGCATTTCTCGTAGGGCGATAGGCAGGTGAGGGAGGTTGAGTATAGGTTGAACCTGACCAACATAAAGATAAGGGTTATCAGTAGTACTAGAGTACCCTCTTTAGGTTATCTTTTATATATTTCTAATTGAACCCCTTTCTAAATTTTATGCTGTTATCACCAGTACAACATTCAACAACCTTGGTCTTCTACCTTGATGTTCTGCTATTCATAATAAAGTGACTATTTTCATTGAGATAGTAAAATTATTGTGATTTCTTAAATGTTGGTTTGAATCTATATACTCCCTCCGTCCCTAAATTATCGTTCTCCTTTCCTTTTTATATTGTCCAATACTTAATTTTAGAACATCACTTTTACCACTTTACCCTTACTTTTTCAATTATAGCCACATGGGCTTTAAAGGAAACTACACATTAAACAAATTTAAATACAAGTAATAATCATCAATATATAATACATATACATATCTTAATACTATAATTTAGAATTTACTACTGAAATTATACATACATCTATATACATACATACATATATATATATATATATATATATATATATATATATATATATATATATATATATATAATTTATCAAATTACGACGCTCTCAAGGGAGCTTCTGATCTCTATTTTATTTTAATTTTGCTCAATTCCCACTCTTGCTCCTCTCATGCTCTCGCTCTTCCATTTTCCTCAAATGTTATCTAGCATATTGATGCATGTTGTGGATGGAGATCTCCTTTTTAGTTTTGTTAATTTTCTAACCAACTCCAATTATGATTTATAAGCTTTGTATTGTAATAAACTATTGTTAAATTTGTGCCTCCATTGATTTTTTTTCTTGATCTGCCTCGTGACACGGTGATTCTCGCCTACAAGTTCTTTGGGTAATATTGTCATTATCTTAAGGAAAGGGATGTTGTGATGGGGGGTGTAAGTTTTAGTGAGGAATTCAGAACACCTAACTAGGGGTAGTAAGTTTTATTGAGGAATTAATAACTACCTAACTAGTGTCTGAGCTTCGTGTGTGCCGTGTTTTGCTAGTGTACGGGCTGTGTATCTATGTACATATATGAACTATTTATTTATGTGAAGGGTTGCAAATGTAGGGGAAGACTAAAAGCATGGACTACAATTGAGATGGATATGAGAGATGTTACCAACGAAGGAAGGTTACCACAAAAAGAGAGAATTGTATGTGGTGTAAATTGGTTAAACTCATCCTACTCTTGAACAACAAATGCAAGAAGATCATGACCTTTATGACCCTAAGGGGTGGGAGAAATGACAAGGGCACTCTAGCAAAGATGTTGAGGCTCTTGGTGCCAGTCCATACCAAGGGGCAATACTTACCTATCAAAGAAAAGAGATTATGAAACCCGCAAGAAAAAAGTAAAAAAAAAGGGTTCCTACGAACCCACTTGAGAGCCTTCCTCAAAATGAGACGGACTCTATAAGCATTATGAAGTTGCTTTCAAGAAGATTGAAATAGGTCTCATGGACATATGGTTTTGATGTTGGTTTGTGTGTAGTTGCTAAGCTTTTTAACTTATGGATGGATACCGCCTTGGTTGTTAGGGATGGGCTTGGTTCTTTAGTTTGGTTTCAACAGTATGTTTCTTGGATAATATGATTGATATGGGAGACTCGGTTTTTTTTTTTTTTGGGTGGGGGATGATTGCGTCTTTTTCTTCCATTTTGGTCAATGTTAATTTGGAGTTGAAGACTTAGCTTGAGGCAACCCAATGGGTTTGCTGAGTGGCCAAACCCTTGTGTAGAGCGATGTGTTTCACTAGGAACAAATTTCCTTGAGCCAACAATAGGCTCAAGCAAGCATCAATTAGTCTTAGAGCAAACGTGGTTTGGAGACGCCTCGTGGAAAACCAAAAAAAGAGGACGACTTAAGGTTTCTATGGGGTGTGGAGGGTAATTGTTGGTTAGTCTCGCTTTCTTTTTCCTTTTGGTGGTTGGTTATATGCGTCTAGGTTTGTTTGAGGGGTATAGGGGAGAGATAAGCCTAGAATCTCCCATCCTCAACGTTGAGGCAATGTGAATCTGTGTATGTTTTAGGGCTGCAAGGAATTGGTGCTTTTTCATGGTTGGGTTTGAAAATCGGTTTAGTGTAGTTTGGAGGATGGCAGGATAAATGTTGATGATAGTGGAAGTGGGTATATTAGTCATCAGCTTCTATGCTCACCTTGATTGAGTCTTGTTGTTTTGTATTCCTGTTATAAATCTTTCTCCTTTTAGGTTTTAGGTTAGGTTTTGATTGGTTCCATCACTTGAATCATGAAGACGTACGTAGGGCGAGTGGGGTTTGTGTTTTACGGTTTGTATTTCCTTTGAAATCGCATGGTATGTCTTAAGAGTAAAGACTGGAGTCGGTTTTTTGGGGGTTTTCTCTCTTGAATATAACCCAAATTTTCCTCTTTTTGCTGTTCGCCTATGGTCGCCTTGCCTCTCACCTTTCAAAAAGGCTAGAAAGGTGTTCGCCTCTTGTCGCCTTTAGCTCATCGCCTCGCCTGGACTCCTGGCAAAGATGCCTCTCCTTGCCTCTTGCCTCAGCCGAGTGCCCCGCACGCCTTTGATAACTATGCGTTGTTATGAGAGGCAAGAGAAAAGGATCATACAATGTGGTATGGCTGTGATTTTTATGGTGCAGGTGAGTTGCATGGAGATTCTCCAGAGACTATTTTTCAGCTTTGCTGGTGATTAAAATATTGGTGTCTGTGGATACAATCTGGTATTTACGCATTTTTTTTCTATGATAAGTAAAGAAAAATAAATTAATTTGCGTCAAAGAAGGTGATGCATCCCATGTACACCGGAGTATACAACCAACCTAGACCTATGATGTACAGACACAAATACGGCGGATACGGCCCCAAATACGTTTTGAGGCCAAATTTGAATTTTCGGAAATATTGGAGACGTATACGGACACGGGGGTAAGACAGTCGGATACGTACCTTTAATTCGGACACGGTTAGGGGAAAGTTATATTGTGCTGTTACTAATCGACTATCGAATCCCCTCAAATACAACAACTCAAAACGAGCCCTACCCCACAAATCTTCCTCGTCACAGCCCCAAAAAAGAGCGCCATAGTTGTCAAAGGCCCACGAAATCGAGTCGGGCGCTCGAGATTTTCGATTCTAGATCTAGCCTTCAATATTAGATGTTAATGAAATCCCTTCGTCTCTACCTCGAATTTTCTTGCCATCACAGATTAGAAATTTCCGTGGTTGGTTTGTTGATTTGGGGAGATTAAGTATGATTTTGTAATTTCTTTTGTTTATTTCATTTATTTCCCTTTTTTCTAATGTGGCTATCGGGGTTTATTTTCTTTTCATTTTTAGGCATTTTATTTATTATTTATTATATTTTTAATTTGGGATTTGGGATTATTTGAATTTTTCATTTTGTTTTGGATTTTACTTTAAACTTTATTTTCTTTGGTTGCTTAACTATTTATTATATTACTTGAGATTTAAACTAGCTCAAAATTTCATCATATATACTTAGGCAAAACACAAATGGCCACCCAACTTTGGACCATATTGCAATTCCCACCGAAACTTTGGTTCATCTATTTTGGCCACCCTACTTTCGTTATGATGCTATTTTCTAACGCCCGTTAGAAAATGGCGTTAACTTAAGGGGCAAAATAGGAAAAATAACATTAAAAATGTCAAAACTATTTTGATTTACTTGAAAAATATAAAAGACCAAAACCCACATCTAATACCTAATTTTCAATTTTTGCCATCCGTATTTGACAAATTTTTTCAATGATCCGGAGAGTCATTCCCTTTTTTTATATATACTAAGGGGATTAATCCTAATTTCAAGGCACCAAAGTCCATAGATCTATTTAAATTTCCAAGCACCCAGATGCCATTGATGGACAAAACCAATCTGCAATAAATACTCGTATTATGGATCCCTGATGAAGTTTTTATCATTTCTTGTTCTCTGTTCACATCGGCTACATTAGATGCAGTTCATCCATGACATTGCTTCCCCCCACATGGTTCTGCCATGGGGCGGTGGTGGGATTTGAGAGAGAAACGAGAGCGCGAGATAGAGTCACTCTCTGTGTGAGAGAAAGAGAGAGAGATGAAGATGAACAGATCAGTAACATCCCCCAAGTTCTGTTATTTACAGTTTGACCCCCTTTTAAATATAATTGTTCCTCTGTTGATATTTACAGGGGTAAAATAGATATTTGACATGACTTAACGGAAAAATCTAACGGCCATCCAAAAAATGGGGCGGCTTGCATCATAACGAAAGTAGGGTGGCCAAAATAGATGAACCAAAGTTTCGGTGGCCGAATTGCAATAAGGTCCAAAGTTGGGTGGCCAATTTGTGTGTTTTGCCTATATACTATGTTAGAACTTAGTTTCATGTATTATGTTCACTTATAACATGTTTTGTTGATATTTGTTTAGTTATATATATTTTATGTATTGTTTCTTAGTATTTTTTCCATGAGCGCCTTTTTGGCTCCTTTTTAGCGCCTCGCCTCTCGCCTCAAATTTGGACCTATCGCCTTTTTGGCGCTTCTCGACTTTGATAACTATGCGTGCGCCTCTCCCCCTTCGATTCGAACTTCGAAGCCTCAAACCTTCCGTTGATCCGTTCTCTGTTTCACTCTTCTTTGTTTTCGATTTCAATCTGTCTCCTCTCTCTTCGATATTTGTTGAGGTTTGTGACTTGGGACTGTTCTGTGAATACGGGAAGGAAGGGTTTCCTTAAGATACTTTATATGTAATAATTAATAAGAAAGACTTTCTTATTAATTATTATAAAAAAAATTATGCTATGTAATAATGCCATACCTATTACAATAGAGCTGAGTCTATTGACCGAGGCTATCGGTCCGGATCGATCTTGCGGCGGACTGAGGCTATTGGTCCGGATCGAACCCGGCCGCAAGATCCAATGGTCATGTGTCAGTTACAAATAACCCAGTTACAGATAAACCACTTACAAATAACCCCCGGCAACTATGGGTCAAGCTCAAATTGCACCCCTCAATGACCATTTGAAGCAATGTACCCCCTCAATTACGTATTACTTTTACCATTATATATGATGACACCCCTAGATATACTGTCACCGTGCCTACACGGGCACAAAGTTCTAGTTATAATATAATCCTATTCTTTTCAGATCTCAGAAAAATAAAATAAGTACCAGTAAGTTCAGTAACATTTCAGATGCATGAGGTTCTTAGAAACACATGACTTGTGTATATGCTATGCTGTTCGACCTGAGGTCCACTGTCTATGCGTGCATGTGTCCAAGTGTCAGATGATCATATCTCCCTATTCAACAACTATCCACGGTAGTCTCCATATACGTTCTTGGCGTAAATTAGGATTGACGCGAAAAGTTGTGCTCTAAGTATGAGGTTCTCCTAATTTTGAACTAAACTTTGCTAAAACTCTTACTTGATATGCATGCTAATAATGAGAAGTGTCCTCCCAAAACTTGAAACTTTTATTAGAGTGGCAGGTATTGGATATGGTACCTGAAGCATTTGTTGAGTTTGGTATCTTTCCTCTTATGCTTCTCAATCATGAGTAGCCACATCTGGGCACTTTTTCTGTTGGACCTCTTTTCTTTATGGATAGCCACATTGTTACAGTTGTCAATTCATGCACTTTCCTGTAGCTTCAATGTTTGTCCAGAATGTATTATTAGTATTAATTATTTCGTTTCTGTTTGATCATGCAGAAAGTGATTCCGGTTATCAAGGAGCAGTGGTTATTGATAGTAACATACGTTGAACCGCATGTGCAGTCTCTGACTAAAAAAACTGCAGAGGTCTATGAGGCATCTAAAATTGCTGTAACTCCCCATTTAATAAAAATTCAGGAAGTTGCAGATCCTCACTTTCAGGTATGTCTTGTAATTTTTATTGCCTAGTTGCTTTCCTGCAAATGCTACATGTGTCTTGAAGTACTTTTATGGACAGGAAGCCAAAAAGTTCTGCAAGCCATACATTAATCAGATCGCAACAGCAACAAAGCCTCATGTTGACAAGGTGCGGGTTGCCTTGAAGCCGTACACAAAGAATGCAGTTCATGCATACGGGAAGTTTCTTGAATCTGCTACTAAGTACCACCATCAGGTATGATATATTCACATTTCTGTTGTCTTGCTGTTTATGTTTTAGCTTCCCCATCGTCTCCATGCTTCTCTTTATGTGTGAGTATCTTTCGTGGAGCAGGGGTGGATTAGGACATTCAATGCTTGTCAGAAATGCTTGAGAATGTTATAGTAGCTTTATATATATATATATATATATATCATATCTATTCAGCATATATATATATATATTTATATATTAGGGAAAAATACCCATTAACAGATTCTCATATCCAAAATGTCCCGAAAATAATTCTTGTATTTAAAAAGTCCTAAAATTAAAATTTTATTAACAGAAAGTCCAAAACATAATGTGTCTACGAACGCCGTTATGTTAAAGCTTTCATTTGGACGAAAACTTATTTTTCTTTTCATTTATGACAATGATGATAAAAATTGTATTTAACATTCTTCTTCTTCTTCTTCTTCTTCTTATTATTATTAGTATAGCGGTAATATTACTATCATTATCTTGATCAACATTACTAATATTACTTATCAAAAAAAGATCAACATTACTAATATTAAATACCAAAAGTCTTTTTAAAAATTTATTCCTGAATGATCCCAAAACAAGTTATCAATTAAAAAAATTCTAAAGTTAATCTTTCATACTAAAAATTCAAAGAATTAACATTTACACTTGAATGAAATTATGGTAGTAATATTAGTAGTAGTAGTGAAAAATAAAATAAAATAATAAAAAAATGATAATAGTAATGATAATTATAATTGAATAATAGTAATAATAATAATAATAATAATAATAAGTATTCATAGTAATAATATTAATAACTCTAATAATATAACAAAAAGTTTGATGCTATTGTTATTATTAATTTTAAAGTTATTTACCATAATTTAAAGTGATTGTTAATTGTATAGTTATTTGTTGTTGTTGTTATTATTATTATTGTTGTTGTTTTAGTTATTAATATATTATTATTTTATTATCATTATTATTATTTTGGCCAAAATATTGAATCATTTACATCATTGTAGTGAATATTAAGTTTCCTTTTCAATAAAACCTCGTACTCTAAAGATGTTAATGGAAGCGTTAAGTTTTGGACTTTTTGGTATTAAACATTTAACTTTGGGACTTATTGGATACAAGAATTATTTTTGAGACTTTTTGGATTTGAGAATTTTTTAGTGGGACTTTTTGGTATTTTTCTCTATATATTATTCCTATTTTTGTGATCATTAAACTATTCTTTTTTTATTCTGAAAATCCATAACTTGGTCTCAGTATTGAGTTTTCTCTCTTTTTTTTTTTTTGAAATATGTATGTGCTTTAGTTGCTGTTCAGGGACTTCATTTTTGGAAAAAATCATAATTGACACACCTTGAGAATCAGACTGCCCTTCACGTAAGCCCAAAACTACAAAGCATATTGAGAATGAAACACTAACTGTTTCTTGATTTTCATCATCCATGTATACTGCATTATCAGCAAATGCGTTGAATTGGCCATTTCTTTGTTCAGTTTGGTGTCTGTTTGAGTTCCAAAGACGTCAAATCTTTGTTCCAGGCTTAGAATATTCCGTTCATTTGTGCTATATGTGTAGGCATGATGGGGATAACTTACATATGAATGTGGGGATGCTGCCCCCTTGGCTGTTATGTGGAACATCTGGATTGAAATATATCGGAGAGCTTTTGAGGAGTTGTTGTGTATAGTTATAATGAAGGAGGAAAAGGAATGAATGGTGGGATGCTGCCAACTTGGTTGTTGTGTGCAACATCTGGATGGAAAAGAGAGCTTTTGAGAATGAGGAGTTGTGTATAGTTAAAATGAAGGTGGCCATCTTGAAGACTTTAGTATAGGAGTATACTACAAAGGACGCGTCACATGTTTTATTGCCTTGATTAATACTTTTCTTATTACTTATCAAAAATATAAAATAAAAATATCCATTCAACTCATCAATATATGCCAATCAATGTACAAATACCGAAAAAGATTAAGATAATAAATTAATGACTAATAATAATCTGATCAATTCAACTATTCAGTTTTTTTTTTTATTTAAAGACAATAAAAGAAAAACTTTTCAAATCTTTTTATGCAATAAACACAGGATGATATATGGAATAGTAAACTTTTGTTGCTCAAAGGGAAATCCATCTAGGAAGTGAGATGTGGCCTGGCACCTAGAGGAATAGTGAAAGAGTAGATTTGAAGCATCGAAAAGTTTTTACAGAAGGATGCTTGGTATTGAGGTTAGAAAGAATTAACGCCATGGCATAATAATAATTGCCCGCGAGCTCTCCAGTTGTATGAGAAATTGACGGGCTCTTTTTTTTTTGCTGACATTTTGAAGCTTTTTATGTTTATGGGCACCCATTTATGCCCATTGAAAATTTGTTGATGCCCATACCCATCATCCATCAAAATGCGGGCGGTCTGGGCGGCAAATGGTCATGGGCTCAAATTGCCAGTAGGGGTGTGTATGGTGCGGTTCAGCTCGGTTTTGGGTTAAAACCGCAACCGAACCAAAAGATTCGGCTTTGGGACGAATGCAGCCAAATACCTTGGTTTGGTTTTCAGTTTTTTCTGTTTTTTGGGCCTGTGGTCAAGCCCAACTGAATTTGCTAATTGTGCCTGTAGAGAAAAAATGTTGCTTCTCATTTTTGGATTTTTAGCTAATTGGGCCTGTAAAGAAAAAAATATAGATGCTTACTTTTTGGAATTTTAGCTCACAAGGTTTTTTAAAAGGACAAAAAATTCCAAATATTAAATAAATAGTCCACAAACCCATCTAATAGTCTAAATAAAAACAAAATTAACTAAAACTCCAAATATTAAAAAAACTAATACTTCAAAAGAAATTAACAAACAAATATTTGTCTTGTTGATGCTGAGGTGCAATGCTCCAAAACACATGTTATACTTGTCAGCCACCTCCTTGAGTATGAATCCATCAGAAACCATCAATGCCAATGCATGTCCTGTAAGAAAACAATTCAATAATTATCTACCAAAGAGTAATAAATATTCAATAAAGCATGAATTAAAAACAAATCAAGCATACAAACACTCAAGCTTTGTATGTTTCCTATTGCCAAGAGCACTCAAGCGCTTCACTTGAGATTATACTCTGAAGGAGTAACAAAAACTTTCACCCAGCAAGCCACATTGCACAGAAAGTTACTCAATCAACTTTTGATTTCAAATATTCAAACAAATAATCCATAATATCCCACATTTCACAACAAATGTGTAGAATACAACTAACAGACATGCCAAGAATAATGCAACTAACAGACATGCCAACAAATGGGGGATCTTGACTTTGGTGTGTAAATGCTTGAGCCATATAAGATTGGTCTGTTGTGCTGTTTCTTTTGGGTTCTCCTGTGATCTGTTTTTTAGGCACAATATTATTTGCTTGAGTTTGTTGACGTACACAAATGCATCAAATCCAAGGCTGACATGCAATTGATGGAAGACACATATAAAACACTTGAAAACCCACGTAATTATTTTCTCACACTAAATATACATTATAAGTTTGTGGGTGTGGGGGCTAAAAGATCTTCTATCCACACGTGAATGTGATAAGAGGTAGATTAGTAACAAACTCACAGAGGGAGACGGAGAGTAAAATATATGAGAGAATGAGACTAACCAAGACTGAGCATGGCCATGCCAAGACCTGCATCAGACAGTATGGATGCAGTTGCTAATCTCCGTGAATTCTATGATTTAAAACCTAGTAGCAGTCAATCAAAAAAAACCCTAATAGCAGTTCTTATTAGATAATACTAACACTAAACATTACAAAGCAAGACATGATCAAAACAAAAAAACAGACAAACCTGAACTCTTGGGTATAATACAATCTCTATTGATCCCGTCAAAACATACAAGGAGTCAAAAAGGAGTTCCTCTTCTGCATTAACTCACAAGTAGCCCAAATTTCGACATTTTTTTCTCCTTAAAATTTACTGGGCATGTAAACAAGGGCTAAGGAAACCAACATGACATAAACAATTAAACATTGCTAGGTAAATGATACATAGCAAGGAAACCAACACCAAACAAACAAGCAGCTAACATGCAACAAAATCCTTTCTTGTTTGATATCGTACGGATTAAACTCGAAGAAAAAACTAGAAGATAACAGTATAGGGTTTTGCAATTCACAAAATTGAGAGAGAATTTTCAATTACAGAGTAGAGAGAGAAACTGAGTATAGATAGACTTACCTGGATTGACTAGTGGGGGTCAACTATTTACTTCGATCCGATCGTTAGAGAGTTGGATATGGCAGTGTAATTTGAAACTCCCGCTTTGGCGTTGGTGTTGGCGCTGGCACAATTGTCGTCGAAACGGCGGCGGCTCAATCGACTTGTACAAGGTTGAGACGGTCGATGGCGTGGAGGAAGAGGAATCACAGACAAGGCGGAGGAAGGAAGACAGGAACAGCCGAATGGGAAGGCATCGCCAGGAATGAATTTCTTAGACCTAGATCTAAGAAATTCATATATATATATATATATATTTATTTATTTATTTATGTATAAGAAAAATGATATCGTTTTACAATATTGGTGCGGTTTACAAAACTTCCCACCGAGCCGAAACCAAGTTGTGTGATTCCTGCAAAAATAAAACCTGGCAGGGGGCGGGTTTTTTTTCCCTTTTTTTGGTTTTTTTGCTGACCCCTAATTGCCACCACTTCAAATGATTAACTTGAGCATGCAGTCAGGCGTCGATGGCATTTTGAATGATCTTAAAATACTTTTATACTAGTTCTTACAATACTATCTTGTCAATATCTCAAAATACCATTTTCTGTCCAGGTTCAAGGGACGGTGCAAGAATCACTGAAACAGCATGAACTTACAAGACCTCTTGCAACTAAAGAGTTTGTGTGGTTTGCTGTATGTGTCCTTATGCTTTTCATCTTCTTCTTGTCCTCCTTTTTGGCCCCTAAATATGTGTATGCATTAACGTTTGAGTGAATGTTTAAGCTAGTATTCTTTCGTTCTAGGCCTCTGCATTGTTGGCGCTGCCGGTCATCATTTTGTTTAGGATGTTTTCGGCCATCTTCTGGTAAGTTCAACAGTTACATTCTCCAATGCCTCCTGATATTTAATCTGTTTGCATTTAAGTACTAAGATCTTCCAATTTCTTCATAAAATGCAGTAAAAAGGCCCCAAAACCCAATCGAAATGGCCACTCCCACATTGGACGTCGTAAGGCCAAAAGAGGACACTCAGACAAATAGTGCTCCAGGATGTTTAATTCCATATTCACACAACTTTGAGGTAAGTTACATTGGGAGCGTATTCTGCGTGGCAGCTTGCATGCATTATCTTAGACTAGTCGCTGTGGCAAATTTCAATCCTGTATAATTCTACTTAATTGGCTTTATTCCTTGTTTTTCTCTTCTACTTCTTTTACTCTATTCTTTAAAAAAAGTCTTGGTTGATTTGGCATGAAGATTAAGAAAAATTAATTGACTATTATAAAGATTAGGATGTTCTTTATTTTTCAATGATGCCATGTGAGAGTGGGATATATCAGTTAAATTAGCAAGGAATCGAGGGTAAAATGGTTGAACTAACATCCCAGAAAGGAAAGATTATAAAGTGGTGTGTAATTTATTCATTAGATTGTGGTTGGGGTATTTGAGCCTAATTTTTATTACCCTGCCCCCTCCAAAAATGTGTCTTTTAATTTTTCATGGGAATTAAGGAACTTACGTTTAGACAATTTAGCTCGTACGTGTACAAGAATGCTCCACATCATAGCATTGGAAGTACACACTAGGACATGATAGTTGACAAAGGTGGGTCCAATACCTTAATAGTAACTTAATAAAAATATGGAAGCTCAGTTTTGCACAGAGGGAGTATGTAGATAGAATAAAAATTTGAGCCCAATTGATTTTGCTAGGGTTATGTTTATCGTGTAGTGTTATTACGATACTTCAGCTTTTAGTGTATCGAATTATTAGTCCTAGTTCTTAATTCTTATAAGTTAACATTTTTTTTTCTCCTTAATTAGTCTTGACTAGTCTTCCATAATTAAAATTGAATAATATGTGGCTTTATTATTGAAGTTGGATAACATTTGAGTGCAAGGAAGACGAGGGTCAATGATAAACTAGAAAAGCAGAGACGAGTGTTAGAAGTCAGAAGGTTAAAAATGAGTACTCCCTTCATTCCATAGTTGTGATAGGCGAAAGGCGAGATGCGGGTGAGAGGTCCATTTTTGAGGCGAGAGGCGAGGAAACAATACTAAGGAAAGAAATTATCGCCTCCTTTCCTTTTTCGTCCGTCCCAAAATAATTGTCGGAAACTTACCTTTTTAGAACATCACTTTTACCACTTTACCCTTACTTTTCATTCTACTTTAATTATGGGCCACATGGACTTTAAAAAACTACACATTAAACCAATGTAAATAATCAAGTCAATTGTTTTTCTTAACAACTATTATTTAGGGAGTATAACTTAACAAATCTCAACAAATCATGTTATAAATGAGCATAATACATGAAACTAAGTTCTAACATAATATCATTAACTCAAATTTCATCATTAATAGTTGAAATTCCAATCTATTAGATGAACTTGACTAAAACTTCTAACAAGAAAGTAAATAGTTATCAAAGCAAATGAAAATAAAGACAAAAAAAGAATATTAAATAAACAACAAGAAGTAAAAAAAGGAAGATTACTAATTAATTATTCAGTTCAAAAATAGAAACAGATTTATTAATTTTGCAAAAATAATCATTTGAGGAATAATCATTTGAAGTACATTTTAATGTACTGTGTCTGTGACTTATCCGAAAAAAAGGAAGATAACTAATTAACTATTCATAGTAATGAAAGTACAAAAATAAAAAGTACTATAGAAAAGAAAGAAAGAAAAAAATTGAAAGTCAAACAGTGTTATTTTGCTAGATAAGTGAAAGACATTGAATTTGGAGACCTACCTCAGTAACAGCAGAAGAGAGTTAGAGATTGTGATGGTGGGAACTGCCTTCCAAGTCAAACCCTAGCCCGAGTTGAATCGATGAAGATGCGTGCACTGTTGGAAGGTTTTAGGGCTCGTAAGTCTTCGTTTTGTGTTTGTATAATGTATGAAGTCGACCTAGTTTTATTTTTATTAGGGTTTTCTCTATTTATATCAAATGTTGCCTTCAACTGAATTTTCCACGCTTGCCTCTCCAAAAGGTGCAAAAGGTGTATGCCTCTCCTCTACTCCAACACATCAACTCAATTTCTCCTCAGACCCTCCCCCCCTCCTCTCCTGATGGCACCTGCGTTTGACAACTATGCTCCATTCCATTCAAAGAGTCTATGTTTGAAAAATCTAATTATTAAGAGATACTCCATCCGTTCCATTCAAATAGTCCATGTTTAAAAAATCTAAATATCAAGGGATATAAAACTAAACATTAAAATTCGTCATTTGTCATAATTACAAAAATGCTTGAAGCATAATCATTATGTTAATATCAAATGTGGATAGTAAAATTAAAATGTTATGGAGTTGTAAACATAATTTTGAAAGTGGACTCTTATAGTGAAATATCCCAAAATAGTATGGTGGACTCTTTACCCGGAACGGACGAATATATAACTAGCATTAAAGTTTGTCATAATTACAAAAGTTTGAGAATTATCAATATCTATATTATAATTAAGCTCAGTCTTTCTGAAAAGTTAACTACTGGCAAGGATTCATTTTTACAAAACATAACTACTGGTCAGGATTAAGTCTTTCTAAAAAGTTAACTATCGGTCAAGATATTGTTAGATTTCGTGAATCCCGATAACAATATAGGAGATATCTAACTTAATATTCATTTTAAATTGGTTATTCTGAATACTGACACCGCCTCATATTAACGTCGTGCCATAGGCACGGGCACAAAATCTAGTGTTAATACAAATGTAAACATTCAAATGTGGAGGGTAAATTTGAAATGTTATAGAGTCATAGAGATGATAAACACAATTTTTTGAAAGTGGACTTTTCAAGTGAAACATCCCAAAATCAAAATAGTTTTATGGATTCTTTTACCCGTAATGGAGGGAGTAGTAGATATTTGGAATGTGGTACCAACATAAATGTTACACTGTTAGTGAAGACAAGTGAGGCTAGATGGTATGGTGGATCAATTTTGCTATTTAGGATCAAGCATTAGCATGATCGGGAGGTAGGGATGATGATGCTCATAGAATAAATTCAAGTTAGCTGAAGTAGAGGGCATCGATGTCGTGCACGATGAGCATATGCCCATCAAAGTAAAGCTTTATAGGACAACTATTAGGTTTGCACTACTTTATTGTACCAAATGTCAGGCAACTAAACGGTTGGTTGGTGCTGTAACTGCTGTTTCATTCTATCTTTCTTCTTCTCCATCCCTCTCTCTTGGATGCACTTGTAATCAAATTCTCTTTGTAGCTTCTCCTTCATCTATTGTTGATGTTCCAATTGTGTTGGCAGTTGTGCCAATGGTGGAAATTATTTGTCGTTGTTACAGTGGATTTTGGTAGTCATAAAATTCAAACTTCAGAGGTCCTATTTATGGTTAATGGGATTATATTCACTAGTATCTAGAAGTCGTTGGGTAACTTATTTCAGTGTATTTTCAGTGCCATTTAGCATATCTACAGATTGAGGAAGGCCTAAGTGAGCTGTTTCTTGCAGGCAAAACAGGCATTCTCTGCAGTGGCTGTTTCTTGTTTCAAGTAAGGTGGTTGTTTTGTTAACAGCTGTTTTTAAAGCTGTTTCCTGTTTTAGTTTACGTGTAAAAAGGGGAAAGGAACAGAAAATGCAGTTAGAGAATGAGGATCTACAACGTTTTGAATGGGAAATACATCTGAGTAGTTCGGAGGTTATGTATCAATCTTTATTCTGTTATTTAATTTTTAGCATGTAATATTTTGTTTATACTCGAATCCTTCCCTAGTTTACAGTGAAAATTATAGTTGCTAGCGTTCCATTTCTTCATTACATTATATTGGGTTTTCATAGATTGTGTTCTTCTTTACTTTCCAAAATTACATCTTGTGGTTGTGTCTGGACTCTGGACATATGAAACGCTACCTACTATTTAATTTGACTCATTGAAATATACATTATTTCTTATTTTCCTGTGAGGGATTAACGACTTTCAGGTGATTATGTTAAAAGCCGTTCGTCGAGTTGCTATGGTAGAAATGTGTCCCGTCTCTTTATTTATTAGCTATCCTTTATATTTACTTTGTATTTCCAACAAATTTCTGTTGGTGAGCACAAAGTGCATGGATTAGGGTTGTTCAAGCTTAACCATAGGTCTCGGTTTGGTGATATATGTAAATGCAGATTTGCTAGAAACTTGTTAGGAGAGTTTCTACCAACACTCGTGCTCTTGCACAGCATGTAGTCTTCAGTCCGGGGATACCTAAAACCCAAAATAAAAATAAAAAAATAAAATTGGTGAGCATAGTTTGGGGGTTTTCAAGGGTCCCTAATCAACTTAAGCAGGTTGATATTTAGACTTAAATCAGGTGGAGAGTAGTAGAGATTGTGGTCTTGGTAAAAACCTATTCTGGTGGAGAGAATTAGAAATTTGCTTCTCTTCGATATCTGGAAATTTCTAATAGACAAATTATATCAACCTATCTTGTGAATTCCACTTTTGTATAAATTGGAATTTCTTTGTATCTCCTAGGCCAACGAATGACTCCATATGTACCAATCACGTCTGTCGGAATTTTGCCCTTTGGAAGAGTCCCCAGCTGCATGACCTTGATGAAATGCCAACTCGGTATTAAACATGTCTGTGGCACCTGGGAGAGGTCGGCAATGGTCTTTTGAAAGTATGTGCTTGGTGAAGTGTCAGCTCGGTATTAACAATGTTTGTGGTACTTGGGAGTGGTTGGTGAGGGTCTTTGGCAAGTAGGGAGCGTGGCGTAAGAGATGTCCTCGGTCCTCGTTACTAGGGAGCTCGGCTCTTTAGAGGTCCTTGTTAGCTCTTGTGCAAGTGATGTGCTTCCAATCTAAGGGCAGTGGTGGTTACCTTGCGAAGATGACATTAAGAAAATTTTCAAGTACTCCTTAAAGTCCCTTCAGTAGAGACAATTAGTGCTCGTTTGTTGCAACTTATTTGGAGTGACTTTTGACTTTTAGCTTTTGAAAAGTCATATTTAAAGCGTTTGTTTCAGCTTATAAGCCAAAAGCCAATAAGTAAGGTACAACACCCTTTATGCATTGAAAAACCAAAAGCTAAAAAGCCAAAATTTTAAGCTTTTTTGGTTTTTTTTTTAAACATGAAGACAACTATTCATTAATAAATATTTGATTGTCTTCATTTCATCCTTTTATGAAATATACATAAAAATATGAAAACTAATTTTCAAGTTTTTTTTTTAACAAATAATTATAACGACTCATAAGCGACTTTTCAATTTGTAACAAACAGTCTATCATGCAATCAGCCAAAAGTCATTCAGCTACCAGCTTAAGCTATCAGCCATAAGTCATAAGCCATCAGCCACAACAAACGAGCCCTTAATAAATGAATTTGGCCTATTGGCTTGTAGCTTAACACACTGTGTCCCATCCGAAGGTAAATAATAAATGAATCTTGTATTGGCTGGCCGTTGAATACATTTTGTTGGACTTTACATATCGAACAGTTAAAGATTCTTTTACTTTTTAGAACACTTTTAGGCAAAAAGGATGAGCATATCTTTAATGAACCAAGACTTGCCAACAATAAGTAACTCAAGGCATAGCAATGCTTAATTTAAGTATCACGATGCGTGATATTGAATAGTTATGCATGATTTTGAATAGTGATGTAGGATTTTTATGTATGATTATGTGAATCGCGATTTGTGATTTGTGCACCACGATATATGATTTTGAATCTCGATGAATGAATCCAAATTGTGTAAATGTCATTCTTATTTTATAGTAATGCATTGTGATTCACAAACTGAATTGCGAGACATTATTTTGAATCGTAATGCATGATTTTAAATTGTGTAACCGCCACTCCCATGTCATACTTTGAAATCAATGTATTACGATAAAAAAAAGCGACCAAAAACTAACAAGTTCTATTTGGTCATTTTATGAAACACTCTACATGCATGACAATTCTAATCACAATATATATATATATAAAAGAAATAGAAAGAAGATAGTTTTGTTATACATAAAATCCAAGTAATATATAATCCTCCGACCCAACCAAAAAAATAGGAAAAAGGTATACGAATTCTCCATGCATTTGTTGCTAACATTGATCTCACTTCTATATTGCTGGTTGATTAAATAAGTAATCCATTATTATACTTGATGAATTAGAAAAATCGTTTACCAGGTTGATCCCCATTTCATTGCCCCAAAAATTGTGATTTTCGAACAATTTAGATTCAATAACAAAACATGCAAGATTAAAGAAGAAATTAAGCTGGAAGGGAAGAGCATAAAGGAAAGAAAACAGGTTGAAAGGGAAGACTTTACAGGAAACATTAACGTAGGAACCAGCCTAATGGCCAGGGGCATTTTAGAAACAATTTAACGAAAGTGTCCTTATCATGTTGAAAAAATAAAGTACTAAATATGTTAGAAACAATTTCAGATGTGCTAACCGTGTTTGGTCGGTCTTCAAGACACATCTCAACAAAGACCAACTACAGTGCGCTTCTCACAACTTAGGGCCTGAACGGCATGTCACATAAATCAGCTTGACCTTTAGAATCAAGACAAGATCTTCATGAAGATTTTTTTAACCAATAGTTCATACAACGCATCCCAACGCATTGAAGACCGGACACTCAAAAGGTTAGAAGTCTATCCAAAGTCTCAATCGATCTATTGCCTTCTCTGCCTATAAAAGGATCTTCTCATCCATCTTTCAAGTGTGCAAGTGGTGCATGTGGAAAGGACATGAGTGCTCATGCTTCCAAGCATAATCTAAAGAACTCCACAAGAGTGAGAGAGTGAATAGAAATTCAAAAGGAAAGAAAGCAGTGCTTAGTCAAGAACTCCCTTCTTGATTTGAGTTCTTTCCTCCTTCGAAAGACTTTGTATCTTCAGCTCATAGACTCCAAATGTACAACTAGAGATTAAGCACTCTAACGTGAAGTTGAAGACAAGCTGCTTGAAGATGTCCAAGGAAGATCCTAAGCTAATAATCGACATCCCATTCACCAGGAGACTTGTACTGGGTTGCAAGGGCTGTCGGTTGTGCGATAATAAGTCTTCACAATGGGTTGGGTGCTAGTCACTCAGATGTTCAATTACTAGCTAATTCAACAATCCATAATATCCTCTTCTCACATCTCACCATCTGACTCCTATATCCCACCACTTAGGGTATTTAGGATAGTAAGAGTGAGAGTTTTGGTATATGTTTTCCCTTCCATGAAAACCCACATAGTAGTTAGGTTAGAAAGTCTATGTTTGTCACGCCCCAATCTTCCCTACCTAGGAACCTATTCAGAACGTGAACTACCTATTGTTAACTAACCTTAACCATCTTCTATAAAGATAATCAAGATAATAAAAAAGATTGGAAACAATAATTGTAAATTATAAGTCTCATCGAGATAACAAGAGTTTACAAAACCATTACCAACTATACAAGACCAAAAGAAGACTACATGTCCTCAAATACAACTGCCAACCACTGTGAGTATGCAAACATAGCTATAACCAAAATGCTACCCCAAAAGAGGACCACCTTCTAGCACTCCGACGAGCCTTTCCACTTCAAACAAAGTCTTCCCCGCTTAACTGCAATCTAAGGAAAACAAATTTGAACGGATGCGTTTAAGACTCAGTAATGTTATATTGTACTTACGCATGTTATGTGTGTATGCAAAATAAATCATGCCATGATGCCATACATAATATATGCTAACAGAATACTCAATCCAGTTTCTTGCTGCACGTAAAAGCATTAAGTAAACTCTTAGAGTATACGGAGTCGAGATACATCTCCGAGCAAATAGATTCCGACATTGTTACCCCTCTATTTGTTGTTGAAGCTTGAACAATCACGTTCATTCTTTTCAACTAAGATAACTTGCCCAAGAAAAATTCATCACGAGGCTAGGTCCTTATAATCCTATCCATGTCGTGAAGACTACATTGGTGTTGTTGAAAATAACCCCGGTTGACCAAAGTGGAGGGGCTAGGCTGAGTTGGGGTGCCACTGCTAACTAGCACTGCATTTCGTCCCATGACTAAGTTAGAGGTACCCCTAACTCCCCTAAAATTGATTGTTGATGTTGGTCCCAAATAGGCTCAATCTAGGCTAGAAGGGGGGGGGGTTGAATAGCCTAGCAGTATTTTTTGAAAATACTTTAAAATATTTTCAAAGTGTTCTCTCCTTTTGAAAATAACTAACTCTTAAGAAGAGTTAGGGCAACGAAAATAGAGAAGATAAAACAGATGGAAGGCTGCTGTTCTCAATAAGGCTCAGTAGCAAACTTAAACAGTTAAGAACATTAGTAGATGTAATTAAAGCAAGGTAAGCAAATACATATCAATCAAGATAGTACGCAAGGATGTAGAAGTGGTTCGTACTATGAAAAGTACTACGTCCTCTATCAAAGTGGTTAGCTTTGGATTTTGAAAGGTGCACTTGTTTATCCACTAGGTGATAAAGTTAGATTTCTAATGGATCGTGTACAAAATAGTTTTCAACCAAGTGTTTAATGATGAGAGAAACAATCAATGAATAATTGCTCTATCAAGTGCTAAAGTAAAGAACAGTTAATAGCAAACTAGGAGTAGCTGATAGCAAGTATTGACTGGTAGATCTGCAGTTTCAGGAAGTTTGGTGAAGTGTTAGTTCTTGTCCTTTTGATCTCTTGAATGCTTGAGTATTGAATGCGTAATAGATGTATTTTGATAAGATCTTCAAGACTTGAATATATACCAAGGGAGATCTTCATGACCGTTGGATTGAAAGAGGAGAGGTTGTATCCAACGTTTAATGCATTGAATGCATTTCCGTGCTTTGTAGAATGAGTGCAGCAAGACAGACATCAGAGATGCAATGATGCATGGGCAGACATTCCAAACAAAGTAATGTTGCAGCTTGCAGGCGTTACAACTTGAAAGTCTTCTTAGCCAAAAGAGGTAATGTCTTCAGTCTTCATGATTCAGACGACATGCTGGACAGATGTCTGTACAGTTGTTGTCTAGAGTCAGATAATGACATGGTTGACTTCTTTGGAGGGAAATCTGATGAAGATAATTTGAATATTATTTGACTAGATATTAAAAATATCTAGATCAAATAATATATGACCTAAATCCATGTGTTTGGCTGAGCTTCGATTATGAACTGAGCAGACTTCAAAGTCTGTTGGTGAGACGTGCTTTCAAGGTTGCTGTTGAAGCCTGCTGGTCCGCGCCTTGGATAAACTAATACTAAACTATTCTATTACAACCTTGATTCTAAGACAGTTGCCATAGTAACCGATACGTAGACCTTTTAGCCACTATGCAATTGAATCAGAAGATGACTCAACCAAATCTAGAACCTGTGAGGGTCAACAATTTACATGCACATGTTGTTGTTCATATTGTGGCTATTCATAAGAAAACACCACCTGTGTGTTCTAATCATGCTATTATTGTTGTTCATACTCTAATTATTTCATAAATAGTGAAGTTAAACACATACAAAGAATCAATGAGCTATAAAGTAAATTCATTGATACTAGAAAATAACACATTCCACCTAGCTCATGTTATTAGCCTACTTGTATAGTTCAAGTTCACGGTTCCAACATGCTAGCAAGTCTTCATAACTTCACCTTCAAGTTTATGTACCGTATAGCCAACGAAGCTACACATTAAGACTACACATAACAAGGAGACATGGTTCTTAGTATGAGTTTTCTCTAAACAACATCCATAACATGAATTTATGAACAAACATAAGCAAGTAATCCCCTTACCAAATATGAAGATTTCAATCTACCGATGAAATTGAGATTTTTTGGCTCTAAGAATTCCTCTTGGCAAGATGAATAACTTTAATAAAGACTTCAAGCAGAAAAGGTGAGGTTTGGAGGCTCAAACCCTAGCTTCTTCCTTCAAAACCCCCTCCAAGCTCTACCTCTTTCCCTCTTCTCAGAGTTGAGTGGGTTTGTGGTCTGAAAATGAGACTCCTAAGGGAGTCTATTTGCTGGAGAATGAAGGAGGAGGTGTCCTCCAAGGAGCCTTCTCACTAGGTAGGTGTTTGAGGATAATTGGTAAGAGCTAATATCTCTTTCTACATATAAAAGTCAAGGTTGTTTCTTACAAATTAATAGATGGACAAAAATAACCCTTCACCAAATAAACCACACACTATTTAATTAAGGACAAAACAAGTAAATTTATCATGATAAAAAAAATAATGTTTGGACAAAAATAACCCTAAACATAATAAACACCATTAATTAAGGCTAAACAAGTAATATGTCATAGGCTAATTAATTTCATGAATAATTAACTAATAATTGCATCCATTAACTTGTATCTATTTTAAAGTTAGGTCCTACATTTTTTTAAATTTTATTCATTTCATTTTGTATTTTGATTTTCTTATCAGTTTCCCCCTCCTACCATTATCGTTACAAATGTCCTCAAATATTTTCTAAAAAGGACATAAAAACCCTTACTCGGTCGAAGGGCTACAATTTTATTATAAGGAACCCAAAAAACTCAAATCCATATGAGTTTCAATTTCAATTTGATAATTTAAAAAAATAAAAAATGAATTTAGATTTGTAAAAAGTGAAATTTAAGGTTGTGGTGATAGTGTGCCTATAAATGACGAGTTTTACAAATGAGTTACTTTGGATGAAGGAGTAATGAATTAGAAAATGAAATAAAATAAAATCAAAAATTAACTTTTGGGCTAAAGGTGATATTTGCGGTTGTAGTAGTGGTGATGGTGAGTCAATGAATGATAGGGTTGACGGAGGATAGTGAATGATAAAAAAATAAATTAAATTAAATCTAAATTTCATTTTTTTGGAGTAATGCATTTGTTTTACCTTTAAATTTACATATGAGACAAGGTACAATTATTTTTGGATTATTGAAATAATTATTCATTTTTTTAATTAAAAAATATTTTAAATATCAAATGACAATTTAAATGATGAAATTATAAAAAAATCCCACTTTGCGCCACAAGAAAAATGACCAAAATAATCCTCATGTGCATGATTTTCCATTACTATTTTTAATGCCCATAAACGGGAGAGGACAAAGTGAAACAAATATAAAAATTGTGTATAAAAGTGAGACATCATAGATTGGGAAAGACATTACTAGAGGTATATAAAAAATTGTAATTATAATAATACATTTGTTGATGAGTATCAAGATATTAAGCACTTTTGTAGTGTGCTTAGTAATTATCAGTGAATAAGATAAGGAAACTATGTTAAGGAAAGGTGCAATAATGTCAAGAAAATAAAGGAAAATGGAGAACTTATTTGACGAATCTGTGCGTTTTGTTAGAGAAAAAAAAGCTATAATCTATAATAGAAACGTTTGGAGAAAGTAGTCCGACTTAACGGAATCTAAAGATGTTTTATTTTTCAGTTTTAGCAAGACAAGGTGAACACGTTTCATAGTCGTGGTGATAGTGGTGACAGCGATTGCATGGATGCTGGTAGTAGTGGTGGGGGCAATTGTAAGCATGACAGTAAACATGTGGATTACAACATTGATAGATTTCCAAATCATCAATTTTTCAAATCTTCATATGAGTTTTGGTTTCAATCTTTAAATTTAAAAATTAAAAAAAAATTGAATTTGAGTTTGTAAATAGTAAGAATTAAGCTAGCCTTACAACTAATTTATAACTTTCCTTACAACTAAGCCTTGAAAAGGGCAAATATGTATTTATCTATAGCAACTTTGCGCTTCCTCAAAGCTTAGTTGTAAGAAAAGTGGTATACTTAGTTGTAAAGATAACTTTTTCTTTATAATTATGCTAAATTACAATTCTCCCCCCAAAGTATCCATAAAATCACATAGTGCACTCCAACCTAGGGTTTGTCCGCATAATGATATCTGATGTTATATTTTTTCCTACTTTCCACCCTAGCTGCGACAGCCGTTAGAAAAGTCGCGTTAAATAACACGTGGTCTTCCACATGCATGTGAGGTATTTTTGACATTTCCTTGTGGGTGTTAAATCGAGGGAAATATTAGGAATTTAGTGTAAACTTTAAGGGTGCTAAATGTATTTTGGTCCAATAAAAATTAAGAAATAAAATATAATCTTCTTAAAAATTATATAAATGTGTGTGGAAAGTTAAAAAGATGAAGTGGAGTTCACTATTCCATTTTTTCCAGCCGAAAGAAAATTTAGAGAAAAGACCCACATTTTTTTTCCTGATATTCACTCACTA
The DNA here is from genome assembly GCA_013146195.2 of Codonopsis lanceolata. Classification (NCBI taxonomy): domain Eukaryota; kingdom Viridiplantae; phylum Streptophyta; class Magnoliopsida; order Asterales; family Campanulaceae; genus Codonopsis; species Codonopsis lanceolata. The sequence continues at coordinate 87,832,882 of CM028378.1, read as the reverse complement.
AATAACCCAGAACCTGATATGAGTTTTGTCCACTCACTCCAAATATCTCTCTCTTAAATATCTCTCTCTTAACCCAAAAGATAGATACGCATGTCTATTTCACTATCATTTTTCTTATCTTGCTAATGAAAACACAGTAAACGAAAGATATGAATTTTTTTTATCCATAGTTACCCGTCTCCATCTCTGATTTCCTATATGAAATTCGATCCATCCACCTTCTCTGATGAAACCCAACCACCACTGAATTCAATCAGTTTCTCACTCCGTTCATTCTCTTACATGACTTTACATTTACTTTCTCTCTCGTAATTCTTTAAATAATCCAACCCGACTGCCATGACAGCTGCTTTGAGGTCGAAATCATCTAGAGCCATAGCTTCTTCAATATCTTCTGGATTTTGATGCTTTGTTTTGAGCCATATGCATGTCTGTCCAATTTTCAGACCAGCTCCCACAAAATTGAAAATTATTTCAATAAAATCTCTTACTGTTTCTCTTCATTCAAGTCTATTTCTCTTTCTGATAAATTTCCCGATAAGGGTTATGAGTTTTCTGTTAAATGTATGTTTTTACAAGGGTTTTCATAAGTACACTCTATAGCCTCTGATTTCTACTTTAGATACGACTTTTGCAAGGGAGAGAATGAAGGAGATCTAAGATGGAGTTTGGTTAGAATTTAAGATGGACGTTGCCAAAGTTGTGATAGGCGTGACTGGAGTGGGAAAGGTTTGGCCTGGAAATGGTGGCTACTATGGTGGGGCTCGAGATGGCGACTATTACGGTGAAGCTGAAAATGAGAACTTGCACCGGGAGAAGAGAGAATGAGAGGGGTTTGGATTAGATTTTTTTTTACTTTTAATACATTTACTCCTTAACAAGATAAGTGAAATGACATTTTTGCCCCGCACGTGGAAGACCACGTGCTAATTAACTTGAATTTTCTAACGTCTGTCACAGGTAGGGTGGAAATGGGAAAACAAAATGTAACGCTAGATACCATTATGCGACTAACGTTAGGTTGAGGTACACTATGCGATTTGGTGGATACTTTGGGGGGTGATTGTAATTTGGCCATATAATTATTTTTGGATTATTGAAACAATTATTTATTATTTTTATTCAAAAACATATTTTAAATACTAAATGGTTAAATAAATAATGAAGTTATAACCAAATCCTATTTTGCACTCCAAACAAAATGACTAAAATAATCTTCATGTGATATGCACATACCATTTTTCGTCACTATTTTTAATGTCCATAGACGGGAGGAGGCAAAGTTGGACAAATAGAAAAATAACGTATGAAAGTGAGACACTTCATAGGTTGGGGTGCTATGTGAGATTTATTGTGTAATTTTGAGAGCTAATCATATTTCTGCCCCATCGAAATTAGTTCAAAATACAAATTTCTACCTAAAATATCCACCAAATCCACTTTGGCCCTCAATGAAATATTTTCATTTCCATGTACATGTCAAATTTGTTTATGGGGATGTCACGTTTAGTAATCGTAGTGATAGACATGGTGGCGCAAGATTGAGAATTTGCTACAATCAAACTATAAACAATATCAACGGTGCCGATGAGTAATTTGCTGAAGTTGAAGCTAGGGACGATGAAAACTGATTGAACCATGTTGTGCCTCATCATTGTCATATACATCTGTAATGAGTTCAAATATGAGTTTTGAAATTCTTGATGTATGCTTCTGTATTGTGTTGCACGAGAGAAAAATAAAGAAATTAATTGTGGAGTTTAGTCATTCAACATCGGCGGTTGTGATGTCTTTAATTTTTGATAGGTTCTTATTCGTGGCGGCCTTGATACTCGAGTGTGATTCTCTCATCTTGAGTTCAATCTCTCAAATCTCTGATATGATTCCGCTCTATTTTTATTTATTTTTCTATATAAAAATTTGAATAAAAGATTCATACACTTTTGATTTTTATCTCACTTAAAATTTACATAAGAGGTCCTTGCTGAAGAAGTAGTAGAGAAAGCGTTGTCGGAGAAGAAGAAAAGGAAGCTTCTCTTTAGGTAATAAAAGTAGAGAAAACGTTGCCAAAAAAATGACCAAAATGTCCTACACGTGAAATACCATGGTACCTTAACGTCAGATTGGTAACCTTCGCCGTGGCTAGGGTCAAACTAAAAAAAAGTTATAAAATGAGATATAAAAATGACAAAAAACTTAGGTTTGGTGGCAAAGTGAGACTTATAGATACTTTGGGCGAATTTTATATATTTTAGTGTAAGTATATTTTCGGAGTTGAGAGTTTGATTTCTCTAACACAATATATTATTTTCTAAAGGAGGTCAAAAATTCCAGAAACGACGTAAGTATATAGCGTGTTTGAATTATTTTCAATTCACACACTGATAAAAGTGAATGCATTCATATTTGATATTAAAAAAAGAGATTTAAAAATAACAAAAAACAAGACAAATGTATATGATAAGTTACTAAATATACAATGGCTAAAAGCATACATTATAAATGACCGAAAAACAAAGTAAACACAACAACAATTTATAAGTTTCAAAAACTGTAAAAATTAAAATACAAAAAAAATCCAATAATTAAAAATAAACAAAAAAATGCAGGAACTAGAAAATCACATTTTAAAAAATCATTACCATCACGTGCAACGCACGTAAACCCAACTAGTTAAGATAAAAACCAACTAATCACACCATTAAGGTTAATCAAACTAATCCCACACTAACTCAACTTAATTAGGTCTAAAAATAGCTTTGTCAAGTCATTAGACAAGTCAACAAAGGAGGCCGGATGGTGTGGTTGACTTGCCCCCTAGTGACGTGATCACATCAAATAATGAGAGTTCATATTCAAAAAACTACCCTCAACGCATATGCCTTACCTAATTACTAACGTGACCGCTTCGACCCAAACGCCGTCACTTTGACCTTATCAACACGATCGCGTAAAGCATTGGAATTTACTATGATTTTTAGCTTACGACGCGGTCGCCTAATCAATTGAGACGCGACCGCATCTCCTTTGTTTTCAAAATTCTTTCAAAACACCTCAAAGTTGAATGTAAAGCCATCCAAACTAATTTCATTTAATATCAAAGTCTCAACATAACAAAATCAGGTTAAAGACATGGTTAACACATTCAAACACATATTAAACACAAAGATTAACACTAACATGTATTTGAAATTTCCGTTGTTACAATGTTGATGTACTAAACATGTTTATCATTTGATAAACCTCTGCTGAATTTTAATATAAAATATAACTTTTTTTTTACCCTTTACTTATCTTACATGCTATTTCATGTCTTATAACTTGTTTAATCTCCCTGTTCATGGAAAAGTTATATGCATCTAATGAAGATAAAAGTTTTTTGTTGCTATGTAACGTAACTAGACTATTCTACTTACAGTCACTCTTATTTCAACGTTATATATTTTTTGTCTTTCTGTTGTCATATCTCTTTTTTTCAGCAAATAATATACGAGTTCCAACAGATTTTTGAATTTGCTATAGCACATTTGTTGTATAGGTTACAATAGAATTGCTACTCAAGGAAATCAATCTTACATGAGAAATATTTCATTTTTGTTCTTTATGTTTTTTTTAAAAGAAATAATTTTTTTAATGATGGTAAGATAGACTATTCCCACCCCTTCTAGCCTATGGACTAAAGATATTATTGGGACTAACAATTTTTTTTCTTCAAATTTAGTTATTTGATTTATGGTTAATTTTTCATTGATTTAAGATGTAGGAACACCAACTAATGAGATATTAATAGAGGAGCTTAATTAATATATGGGGTTGAGTGGTAAACGATGATGAGTGAATCTCTAAAATGAGGTAATTTATACTCAATCATCCAATTTTTTCTAATTTTAAATTAATTTTTTTTAAAGGAAAAAAATGAACCCCCAATGTATACATAAATCCCACTTTGCACCCTGGATAAAACATTACACTCAAATTCTTCCAATATAGCACGTTGCCTTAACAAACGTTAAGAACATTAAGATGAGTTGGTCATGTGCATTGCACATGACAAGTAATATCTAAATATTACTATGATGCCCTTCATTATTGGTTAAAGTATGATAAACAGAGGAAAAATCTATCTTTTATAATTTCTTCACCAGCATTATATATATCAAGTATTTGAGGGACAAGAAGATCACTCTATCGTTCATTCTCCATCAAAACTCTTTAGACCCTAAATTTCTTCTCAATGATTTCTAGTCTCTCCCCTCTACTCCCCATTGTAGAGTTTTGCTTCAAATTCCCTCCGTAGCCGCTCTTCGCCTACAACTACTTCCCTCTATTTAGGGTAATGTTTGAGACACTCTCATTTTGCACCAAAATATGAGTACTCTGTGATGTGGTACACTCGCATTGGCTTGAGTGTTGGGACCCATGAAATGTCCAACCAATGAGAGTATGCCACATCATAAAATACTCATATTTTGGTGCAAAATGAGAGTGACCCTAACATTGCCCATTTACAAAACCTCGTACAAATCCACCACCTCAGTCACCACGCATGTTAACGTTTAAGGAGGAGCTATTGGGTGGTACGAGCATGACGCCAATCTCTACAGTCACCATTCACGATTTGATCTTGCTATTAATTATTTCATTGATGGTTGAATCACAAATCTTCAACAAATCTAAGCTATTTTTCTCTGCCTAGTACAACAAACCTTTCTCCAAACCCACCCCTTGACCGCCATTGTGATAAAGACAAGATCTTTGAAGCCAAGAGATCAGATTTAAGGGATCTTTAGTAAATGGGTTTGGAGAAATTAAGACACCTAGAGTCAGATTTGTATGAAGAGAGATTGAGGAGAGGGAATAATTTTGTCTAGAGAGACAACGTGTAATGGAAGAGACATGCGGTGATGGTGGTAGTAATGGTCGTTGCTATCGGTGGATGATTGGAATTAGATAGTGTGAATCTTATTTTCTTCTAATTAATGGGCAATTAACATGAACCAGAGTTCACATCTCCTGTACCACATAGTGTACTTACGCTTCTTCGTGCCACAAAACAATATATGACTATGGATGGCCGATGACCATGTTCAAATTTTCTTAGTAACGCATGAAGAGGTACACTATGTGGTAGAAGAGATCTCAACTCTGAACAACAAAGGCCTTCTACTCCAAATTGAAATTGAAAACCCTTTTCGCATCCCAAGAATCATGGAGGCAATGTAGCCGTAGATCCCGAATAATTGGCACAACATTTGAAAATAATGTGAATAAAAATCACAAAAGAGATTTAACAACCACAAATCAACTATCAAATAAATGGAAAAAATATATTGACTAAGCAACAAATAATAAAAAAAGATGGATCACATTAGATTCATAACGATTAACAATGACGATGATTAAAGAAGAAACATTGAATTAGTGGATGAGGATAACTAGATCAACTATCAAAAAATTGAAAAGCAAAAACAAAAAAGAATAAAAAGATAAAGGGAAAATTACACCATTAGTCCCTGTACTTTGAAAAGGTCCACTAACAGTCCTTATACAAAGCAAATCCACGCCACTGACCAAAGCATGCAGATTTTGAACACTAGAAGTCCCTAGCCCTAACTCTGTTAGTTGAAGTGTCGCTAAGTCAGCAAAATAGGGGCTGTGTAACATCATCAAAACGGCCGTACAAAAATTAAAAACAATTGCAATCCACAATTGAAAGAAAAAGATTGTACCCACTTTATGATTTGCAATCCACAATTAATCACACACTAATTTATTTCCATTTTATTCTTGTATATTGATTTACTTATATTCTTATCTAACGGTCTCTCCCCTTCTCGCCCTTCATCTTCCAGTATTGTCCTCGTTTTCGGTGCCTTGTCGCTTCATAATTGCTGACATGATTGGCTTTTCCAGTGACGGTGGAGTGAAAGGCCAATTGAAAATCCTCTTTGGCGTCTTCGACGGAGATGGCGACAGAGCCACCCCTGAGGGTACGGGGTCTGCCATGGACTAGTGGTGAACGAGTGAATTGGGGAGTTATTACTTGATGTGGTAGTACCATTGCCGAAATATGTGCCGTCACCGATGAATCAGGACATGAATTTGGACAGTGATTGCTGACGGGGGTGGATCCGGCAGAACAATGATGTTATTTGGGGTGGCGTCGTCTTAGATGACTAATACTACAATGCCCTTGCTATAATTATGCCTCATGGAATCGAATCAGTTTACCAGTCATACCCGTCAACGCCGACTAAAGTGAGTTTGGATTATATATAAACGAGAATGATTCCAAATCCGGAGGAGAAGAAGGCAATTGAGAGATTTAGATGGAGAAAGAAATTCAAGAATCTTGTCCACATAAAAAAAGTCTTGAGCTTTGAACGTAGAGAAGAAAATTCAACTGGGTTGGGAAAATTCATGTCGATAAAATCCAATTTCCACCGATGGATTAGAGGGAGATATGGCGGGTGATGAATGAAACGTGGGTGAAGAATAAAATCCAATTTGGCGCTAATTTAAGAAGAAAGAGTTTTAATAAGAATAAAATAAGAGGGAGATATGGTGGGTGAAGAAAGGGAGAGGAAGACAAAATGGAGAACTGGAAAGGGTTGCGCTATTGAGACTCCCCAATCCTCTAAGTTGATCCCCCCAAAACCCTCCAAAACCCAAACTTCCTATTTTACCCTCCCCTATCTAAGTTGACCCCTTCCCACCCCTCACCGCCTCCTCCATCCCCCTCACATCGCCTCCTCCTCTCCCCCACACTTCTCCTCTCCCCTCCACACCGCCTCATCCTTCTCCCCCACCTCACTGTCTCCTCCCCACACCGCCTCCTCGCTTCCCCAATCCACAACTTCTTTCCTCTCCTTCCATCACCATCTCCTCTCCCCCTTCCCCATCAGAGTATACTCATCCCCTTCATAGTCTCATCCCTTCCCCCCACACTTTCATTCTTCCCTGTTTCTCCTTTTTTTTTAAATTTAAATTAATTCTAGGTTTGTTCGGCCCTGGTCAACCGAACAAACTTGTTCTGTTCGACCATGGGTGACCAAACAGCCTTGTGGCCGAACAACACAAGGTTGTTCGGTCACCTATGGTCGAACAATTCAAGGTTGTTCGGTCACCCATGGCCGAACAGAACAAGTTTGTTCAGTTGACCAGGGCCGAACAAACCTTGAATTAATTAATTTTTTTTAAAAAAGGAGAAACATGGAAGAATGAATATGTGAGGGGGGGGTGAGTATACTGTGATGGGGGAGGAGGTGGTGATGGAAGGGGAGGGAAGAAGCTGTGGATTGGGGGGAGGGAGGGAAGAGGCGGTGTGGGGGGAGGGAGGAGGCGGTGTGAGGGGGGAGGGAGGAGACAGTGAAGTGAGAGAGAGGGAGGAGGCGGTGAGAGGGTGGGAAGGGGGTCAACTTGGATAGGGGAGGGTAAAATAGGAAGTTTGGTTTTTGGGGGGTCAACTTGGAGGATGAGGGGGTCTCAATAGCGTAACCCTACTGGAAATGGGTGCCCTGAGCTGGGGAAGAAGGAGAAAAATTACAACTAGACCCCTAAGTTTTGAGTTTTTTCCTTGTAGTTTTTCAAAATTCCAGGATGGTCCCTTAACGGTAGCCCAGGTAATGGAGTTGGGGCTAGGGACTTCCGGTGTTCAAAATCTGCATACTTTGGTCAATGGCGTGCATTTGCTTTGTAGAGGGACTACTAGTGGACTTTTATAAAGTACATGGACTAAATGTGTAATTTGTGCAAAGATAAATCTTTAAATGGTGATGGCTAGTCCCCAAAATAAATGGAAGAACAAGGCCTCACATCATACTTGTAGCAATTTTCTAATCTCAATTCCACAAATACTTTTTCATACATCTTGATCCTTTCATTAGAAAAACTATAGTTTTTGCAAATGGAATACTTTATATTTGAAAATCTAACATTGATCTAACCTCTTCAATACCCAATCAACCCTCGTAGACGATGGCTAGCCATTTGGATCGAAATAAGGCATACGGGCAAGGGCACACATCTCAGCAACACATATATGGTGCTAAGCTCTGTGGTTTCCATCATTAGTCATCTTTTTTCTTAACTTGATGTTGATCTCCTAACATCTATCATGTCTTCCATATATGTTAGGAGATCAACATCTTTGAAATGAACACAAAAGTTGACAAAGAAAGCCAGAGAGCTTAGTATCGTATAAGTGTTAAATAGTGTGCCATTGCCTCTCGACATGCTCCGTAGAGTCTAAGGTGTGTCTAGCTAGGGTTTCTTTCAAGAATGAGGCCATCATCTTATGGAGTCGATGGCGTATAAACGACAATTAGATGGGTATAAACAAAGCTCAAGAAGTATACAGATAGGTTTGGCAATGAGATTTGCTTGAAAAGAAGTAGGTTATTTATAGTGTAAAAAACGTGTAGGTAATTATTTTGAAGATCTTTTAGGTAAATATATAATTGAAAAAATAATTGTCGAAGTTGAGATAAAATTTGTGAGTCAGTGAATCCACCTTGTTGAAGAAGTAAAGATATATCCATAAATGAATTCGAACCTATTGTTAAATATAACAATATTATATACATATGTATGAATTATTTGAGAAAAAAAAAAGAATAAGCTACTTTTAAGTTTTAAATTACATATTTCTTGAAACATAATGAGATTTTCTATATTTATGGCTTAAAATTTGGTAACAAACTAGGTTATTACCCGTGCGATACATGGCTGATTTAGTGTTGTTTCTGAAACGTAATTTTGTAGATAAAATATGCAAACTATTTGAGTGAACCAACAACAGCAAGATGTTCACATAATTAATAAATTTTAAAAAAATCGTGAGATCACACCGAATCATCAAATTGAAAATTTATATGAATCATAAAATCGAACAAATATTCATAGGGAGGGGAGGGGAAGTACCATTAAGACAGACTCATCAAGGAGATGTTTGATGGATGAGAAGTATTTTGCAGTGGTTGTTTGTAATTTTGGTGGAACATGTTTAATAAATTTGGATAAAATTTATTTTAAATTGACCGAGTTTTGGTAAAAATAATAAAAATTAAAAAACTTCTACCAACTTAAACTTGTCTAAATCAAATGTGATAAAAATATATCCGGTAGAAACCGATTTCAGCAGCAAAAAATGGTAAAAAAAACAAATTACCATGAGAATTGAAGAGTTTTAAACAATTGAAACATGTTTAAATCAAATGTGAAAAAATCTATCCGCAAAAAAACTTTTACCATAAAAATTTGGAGTCATAATCAAGTGAACCGCTTTAAAATCAAATGTGATAAAACATATATGGTATTAACCGATTTTAACAGCAAAAAATGGTTAAAAAAATAAAAAACTTTTATCATGTATAAAGGAGACACCTGTTTCAAAATCTATTTAGTATTGCATACACAATTTTAATAGTTTTTTTTTTTTTGCAAAAGTTGTTTATAATAAGATGATTTTCTAAACTTGTAAAAAATAATTAATTTTTTAATTAGAATAATTTGAAAAAAACCAAAAATAAGGTAAATATTCATAATTGATCATATGAATATGTGATTGAAAGATTAAAACCTAAGAAAATTGATAAAATCTACCCGCAAAAAAAACTTTTACCATTAAAATTTAAAGTGATAATCAGGTGAAACTCGTTTAAATCAAATGTGAAAAAATATATCTTGTATTAACCGATTTGATTGGTAAAAAAAAAAAAAACTTTTGCGATGTATAAAGGAGGCACTTATTTTAAAATCTATCCAGTTTTAATTTTTGGCAGGAAAAAAATATATAGTATCGTATACATGATTTTAATAGTTTTTTTTATGTGCAAAAGTTGTTTATAATGAGATAATTTTCTAAACTTGTAATAAATAATTAATTTTTTAAATTAGAATAATTTGAAAGAAACGAAAAATAAGGTAAATATTCAAAATTGATCATATGAATATGTAATTGAAATATTAAAATATATCAGCAAAAAAAACACTTTTAGTTTGAAAATTTGGAGTCCTAATCAAGTGAAACGCGTCTAAATCAAATGTGATAAAATATATCCCGTACTAACCGATTTTGGCAGCAAAAAATAATAATAATAAACTTTTACCATATAGATTTTAAAATCAATCCGGTTTTAATTTTCGGCACAAAAGAAAATAAATTTTTTTTTCAACTTCACAAAAATGTGTCACGTCAAAGCACATAAATCCTTTAACACTTTAAAAATTCAAGAGAAAGTCGTCATGTAGTAACAGTGCCTTCTGATTTAATAATAGTTAAATGATGGATTATTAATTAATGATTAATAAATATAGATTAGTAGAAAAAATAACATAAAATTATCCCGTGGATAATTTGTATAAATTAAATAGTAGGAAAATGAAAAGAGATGAAAATTGAAGAGTTTCAGTCAAATTAAACTTGTATAAATTACATACGATAAAATCTAGTTTAATTAAACGATATTTAAAAAAAATAAAAAAAAATCCTAAATCTCTATCATTAATGTACTGGTTAAACCATATCCTAAATCTATCTTATCAAATCAATTTTAGGATTTTTATCTTATCTAATTATATTTTTGATTTTTATCTTAAACTAATTAATTTTCATTTTTTTACCATTTCAAAGGTGACACGTGGCAACACTAAATTCTTTTAAAACTTTTAGCTTTAAATAGAAAGCCGCCACGTGGTAGTAGTGACTTCTGTTTTAATAATAGTTTAATTAACTTGTATAAATTACAGATGATAAAATCTAGTTTAATTAAACGATATTTTAAAAAAATAAAAACAAATCCTAAATCTCTATCATTAATGTACTCGTTAAACCATATCCTAAATCTATCTTATCAAATCGATTTTAGGATTTTTATCTTATCTAATTAGATTTTTGATTTTTATCTTAAACTAATTAATTTTGATTTTTTTACCATTTCGAAGGTGACACGTGGCAACACTAAATTCCTTTAAAACTTTTAGCTTTAAGCGAAAGCGTCACGTGGCGATGCGACTTGTTTTAGTAATAGTTTAATTAACTTGTATAAATTACATACGATACAATCTAGTTTTATTAAACGATATTTAAAAAAAAAATAAAACTAAAATCCTAAATCTCTATCATTAATGTACTCGTTAAACCATATCCTAAATCTATCTTATCAAATCAATTTTAGGATTTTTATATTATCTAATTAGATTTTTGATTTTTATCTTAAACTAATTAATTTTGATTTTATTATCATTTCGAAGGTGACACGTGGCAACACTAACTTCCTTTAAAACTTTTAGCTTTAAACAGGAAGCCGTCACGTGGCGATAGCGACTTGTTTTAGTAATATTTTAATTAACTTGTATAAATTACATAGGATAAAATCTAGTTTAATTAAACGATATTTAAAAAAAATAGAAAAAAAAAATCCTAAATCTCTATCATTAATTTACTCGTTAAACCATATCCTAAATCTATCTTATCAAATCAATTTTAGGATTTTTATCTTATCTAATTATATTTTTGATTTTTATCTTAAACTAATTAATTTTGATTTTTTTACCATTTCGAAGGTGACACGTGGCAACACTAAATTCCTTTAAAACTTTTAGCTTTAAGCGAAAACGAATCACGTGGCGGCGATGGCGACTTTCTCGCTTTTAGTAATAGTTATAGATTTATGTTGGTATTAGATTATATTTGACCAGTACTTTATTTTAAGAATCTTTTAGGATTTTATTCTCAATATGGTAAGTTGTTTGCTTTTGTTATTTTTTAAACTAATTTTCTGGTTTGGCCTTATCTAGTATGTTTGAATAGAAATCAATACTATCTATTTCCCTTGTTCCAGACAAAAGGTCCACTATTCTATTTTGAGATGTTTCATTTAAATAGTTCACTTTCAGAAATTAATGCATAAAAGTGACATCTATATATATATAAAACCAATGTAGTCTAAAAATAGCAAAATCCCTCCAAAATTTGTACTCCTAAAATAGAAAGTCATCTATATGTAATAAAAGTTGTGGGTCATATATTGAAAATATAAATTAATTGATTATACATTAATTGATTACATGTGTCATAATTAATCAAATACTACCTTAATATGTGAAAATCAAATACTCTCTTGGAATATGAAAACCAAATATTTCCTTAGAATATGAACATACTTCTAATGAATTGAAAACAATGTTAACAAAATATTTTAACAACATCAAGATCTTAATTTTATTATTCATTTTACACGTTATAAATGAAGATCATAATTTTTTTATAATATTCTACACGTTGAGAAATTTGTTGTCCTATAGAAGATAAAATATGATGAACTTAAACATCGACTTCTGCCAACATATATTAAAAAAAAAATTATACTTTTACTTTTATATTATATCAAGAGTCCCGACAAAAGTGTTTATTCAAATATTCAAAACAGAAAAAAATAAAATAACAAACCATGATTTAATTTCAATCCGAGCATGTAGGTCAAACAAAAAAAAACCTTGAATATTAACCAACAAACCAAATTCCATCAAATCCGAACTAGATTTTTTTGTAAAAATATTGATGTTTGTTCGGTTTTTAATGTTCAATCCCCAAATCTAATTAAAAATCAACTAATATTTTATTGTAATTTTTTTACCAACTAACCATAAAAAGGCTTGGATATCACATTGTAGGAGCTAAAATTTGAATGCAAGTAATGTTGGAGACAAAGTATCTCAAGAATGTCATTATCTCCATCAGTAAAAATAAGAATATCACATCTAGATGACAGGAAAAATCACAAAACGATAAAAAAACTTGATAACGAAAATTTAATTAATTTCGAAATAATACTACTTAATTAACGAATCTAAATCCTCATCACAATTGTTGAGATAACTTATTGACATATTTGAAATTAAAGTGCACATCTAATAAAATGGACCAAAATTAAAAGCAATTCATTGACAAATCTATAAAAATATAAAGAAGCATAAATAGCAAAATATTTTTCATCTCCATCGGACCGTTGAAAAAAAATATTTTAAAACAATCAATATCTTAATTTTATTGTCCCTTTTACATTTTAATAAATCGAAATAAAAAATTTTAATAGTATTTTATATGTTAAAAATTTGTGGTCTTATAGAAGATAAAATATAATGAAACTTTTAATATTTATTTGTAATATGTACTTCAATTTGTAAGAAAAGTGTGGAGGGTAAACACAAAGTAGTTTTATTACTAATAGACTACTAAAAATATCACTTTCTTAAAAGTTTGACTTTCAAATGAGGACTCTTTACCTGGATCGGAGGAAGTATCTATCTATTGCTATTTACTAAAACAACAACCACTCATACCACATGACATCTTTCTATAAAATGGCTGCCAAGTGTCAACTTTTTTGTAAAATGATAAAACATTTTTTTTGTTTTTGTCAAGTTAAATATTGCTTATTTAAAACTAGATTTTATCTTATTTAATTTATACAACTTTATCTTGGTGAAACACTTCAATTCTCATCCTTTTCATTTTCCTACGAGAAAACTACTTTTTAACCAACGTACTATTCGCGGTAACACAAAATAATCTTGTGCTTTCATATTTATCAATTTTGACAATGTACTACTAG
>CM028378.1:87776020-87819166 GCA_013146195.2 Codonopsis lanceolata | reverse complement strand
GGGCACTTGGTGCGGCACTGGGCGGGCCTTGTGCGGCACCATGTAGCTTTGCAACTTCCGGATTTTTGCACTTTACTCCCCTACAGCTTCACTCAAGCCAGATACCTTTTCCTTTCGCATTTTTGACTCGCAACTTGACATTTGTTAAGTTTTACCAGCTTCTTGATATTTTATGTCAGTCACATACCAAGGGTACAAAATTGGGGTGTCTACCAGATTTTCAACAACAATATGTCCTAGAATACATGCCTAACATGTGCAAGAAATAAACAAACTAAAGAATGCAAACACACACATGTGATATGTCTAGATCATCCGAATGTAGTTCCCAATGTAGCCGCATTGGAAAACACATTCGCCAAAATTGTGATTTTATGATCAAATTCTCATCTTTTCTTCACCACATTAACACAACACTCCCATAAGCATAATAGGTACTTTATTTCCTATGAGAATAGCTTTACTTTATTTCAAGCTAATCAACATACACCACTAGGAACCTTTCACACTATTTACCAAGGTGGCAACTTAACTTATTGATCAACCCATGAAATCCGAGATTTACAATTCCAAAAGAAAGATGTCACAACCTTGTCCATAGGTAGCTCTTTCCGTTAGGTAGCTTTCACACTTTGTCAATTAAAGGAGTCAATTTAGTTTCAAGATCAACCCACCTAAAGTCTAAACTCCATAGTACATTGACAAATTGCAGCATCCCAAAAATTTCAAAAGGTAGCTCTTTCCTTTGTGGTAAAAAATATCTTTCAATTTCCATACAACTTGTTAGGAGATGGTGAGAAGAATTTGAGCAATAAAACACAATACATGTTGAATGTATAACCAAAACTATCAAACGTAGGTACTAAAGCATACAGAGAAACTAGTGTGTCCCCCTAAAATAATGCAAGATGCCTAACAATTTTTTTTTACAAGAGGGATTACATGGCACACATACCGAGAGATTTCCTAAGATTTATAAATCTCTCAAAATCTAGACTTTGTGAAAATATCACCAATTGGTTTTTGTTCCCACATGTTCAATGCAAATAATACCTTGTTCAACCAAGTCTCTAATGAAGTGGTGTCTTATGTCTATGTGCTTGGTTCTAGAGTGTTGAAAGTGATTTTTAGCTATGCTTATGGCACTTGTGTTGTCACAGTACAAGGTTAATATATTACTGTGTAAACCATAATCTTTGATCATTTGTTTCATCCATAAAAGTTGTGTACATCCATTACCAGCAGCTATATACTCAAATTCAGCTGTTGATAGGGCTACACTTTTGTTTCTTAATAAACCATGAAATCATATTATTTCCCGTGATAAAAACATCCACCGATGTGCTTCTCATGTCATCTACACCGCCCTTTCAACAAGATCACTAAACCCAACAAGATTGGTGTTAGTGTGTTTAGTATACCACAAACCCATGCCATAAGTCTCACCAACATATCGAATTATTCTTTTTATCGCTTTCAAGTAAGAGAATTTGGGGTTTGCTTGATACCTAGACATAAACATACACGTACATAATATCGGGCGGTGGCGCTTAAATACAAATGTACTTCCAATCATGCTTCTATATAAGGTAGGTCAACACTTTCGATTTTTCATCTTTATTGAGTTTATTGGATGTACCCATTAGGGTTTTCTTATGTTTTCCATTCTCAAGATTGAATTTCTTCACCAAGTTAAGAGCATACTTGGCTTGAGATATGAACATCCCTTCTTGTGTTTGTTTAATATGAATTCCTAAAAATAGGTCAACTCCCCTACCATACTCATCTCAAATGTGGAGGTCATGCAATGAACAAACTCTTTTTCCAGACTTGGAGGTGGATCCAAACACAATATCATCAACATAGATTTGAGCTATTAAAATATGTTTGTCTTGATTTTGAATAAACAGTGTTTTATCCACCTCTCCCCTTCTAAACCCACTTTGTAAAAGGTGGTCTGTAAGCCTCCCATACCAAGCTCTAGGAGCTCGTTTGAGACCATACAAGGCCTTTTTCAATTTAAACACATGACTGGGTTTTTGGGGGTCCTCAAAGCCTTTTGGTTGTTCAACGAAAACTTCTTCTTCAAGAATGTCATTTAAGAATGTACTCTTCACATCCATTTGTTGAAGAGTTTTATCAAGAAAACAAGCAATGGCAAGAAGCAGACGAATGGACTCAATGCGGGCTACAGGAGCAAAGGTTGCATCAAAATCCACCCCCTCAACCTGTGTATACCCTTGAGATACAAGTCTAGCTTTATTTCTTATTATCTCTCCCACTTCATTAGTTTTGTTTTTGAAAATCCATTTTGTTCCAATAACATTTATTGAAGTGGGTCTAGGAACAAGATACCAAACATCACTTTTTGTGAATTGATCTAGCTCCTGTTGCATGGCATTTATCCAACTTTCATCCTTAAGAGCCTCTTGCACATTTTTGGGTTCAATAGTGGAAACAAAACATGAAGCATGTATTTCATCAAATTCTAGTGTGGACATGCATGCAAGTTTCCTGTAATCTACTTTACCTTTCTTTCTTGTTGACACACCATTTTGTACATTACCTATGATTTGTGAGAATGGATGGTTTTTCTGAATCTTGCTTGGAATATCAATTTCCTGTTCAATCAACCTGGACTGAATGTCTTCCTGATTTGAATTTGTTACAACAGTTTCACCTTATGCATGCCTTCTTTGTTCAATGTGTCTTCCGATGTAGCCGCATTCGAAGCACATTGGGTGACACATCCTCGAATCTCTTCATGCATCGCTGTAATCAGCCGAACTCCGATTACTGCCGGATTGCCGGATTCAACTGCCGTTCAAACTCTCCAAAATCTAGGATCCCTGAAACATCTTCTTCAGCAGTTTTGTGACCAAGATCGGTTAGATCATCAAAAACAATGTTCATGGATTCCATAATAGTCTTAGTTCGTAGATTAAAAACTCTGTACGCCCGACTATTTGTGGAATATCCCATGAAAACACACTTATCACTCTTAGAGTCAAACTTGGAAAGTTGGTCTCTATCATTGAGAAGGTAGCATACACAACCAAAAACATGAAAGTATTTCAAGGTTGGTTTCTTTCCAAGAAAAATTTCATAAGGAGTCATTGTGCTACCTGGTCTTAAGAAAACCATATTTCCAATGTGACAAGCAATATTTAAAGCTTCAGCCCAAAATCTTTTAGCCAAATTCTTTGAAGTTAACATTGCCCTAGCCATCTCTTGTAATGTCCTATTCTTTCTTTCAGCCACTCCATTTTGTTGTGGAGTTTTGGGAGCAGAAAATTCATGTGAGATACCATTGGAGGCACAATAATTAGAAAAGGATGAGTTTTCATATTCTGTGCCATGATCTGATCTAATTCTAATAAGCTTTAGATCATACAAGTTCATCACACGGGTGTACCAAACTTTGAATGCCTCAAAAGTTCCAGACTTCTCTCTTAAGAATATCACCCAAGTGTATCTAGAGAAGTCATCCACACATAAAAAGGTGTATTTTTTTCTACCTAAACTCTCTACCTCAATGGGACCCATGAGGTCAATGTGGATCATTTCTAGACACCTAGAAGTGGAGCATTGTGTAATGGGAAGATGAGGAGCCTTGGTTTGTTTACCTTTTTGGCATGGACCACATACCTTTGAATATTTTTTCTCCAAATTTGGTAGTCCTTTAACAGCATCATGCTTCACAAGCTCATGGAGCTTACGAAAATTCATGTGTCCAAGTTTCTGATGCCAAAGATCTGTTACATCAAGACTTGCTTTTTGACAAGATTGGCTATTGTTGAACATGTAACAATTATCAGATGACCTAGTACCTGTCAGAAGACATTTGTTAGTTTGATCAAAAACTTCACACGAATTTTTATCAAACCTTGCCTGAAGGTCATCATCACACAATTGACTTATACTGATTAAATTTGTCTTTAGTCCTTCCACATAGTAAACATTTGTGAGACTTGGAAGGCATTCAACATTCAATGTTCCTTTACCAATGATTTTTCCTTTGGCACCACCACCATAGGTCACTGACCCACCATTGATACTCACATATTCTTTCAAATTTTCAACTAAACCTGTCATATGTCTAGAACACCCACTGTCAAAGTACCAAGATCCAGCAATATGAGATTTTAATGAAGTGAAAGTAACATTGCACACTTCATCATCTGACATTGTAGCACCAGGACATATATCAAATGGCTCACAATATTTAGCTTTACACCTATCATCACAAGTTTTGGGAACCCACATTTGTTTAACATTTTTGGATTGGTGATTTTGAAAAAAAAAATTTCTGATGAGCCTTCGGATGAGACTTCCAATGTGACTGTCAATGTTGCTGCATTGGCGTTGGCATTGGCTGCTTCATACGATTCTGTATCTGAGTTTTTTTCAAGAAGGTCTGTCTTAATTCATCCTCATACATTGCCTTTTTCAGAAAACAAAAGGGTTGTATGTGACTGTGCCCGTGCGTAAATGACAAACATAATTTTTCTTTCTTATTCTCGTAGTTTTTCAAAGAAGGCGGTTTCTTGAAAATTTTGATCACCGCTTCTGCCCAGCGTACCTTCTCCTTCTCTTACAAACACCTTAGGAACAAAACCAATACCTGCTTTAGATGTGCTGCCTCAATTCATCATTTCATGCACCTTATGATGGCTCGAATTCCATTTGGTAATGGTCTCTCTTTCTTGATTAAGTTGCTCCTTCAGCCCTTCAATCTCAACATCCTTTTTGCTTAGCAAACTTTCCAGCCTTATTACGCACTCTTTTTTATCCTCATTTGCTTTTTTTAACAGCTCATTTGCTTTACCAAATAATGTAACTTGGCGAGCTCGTTTCTCCCAATCCTTGTACAGCTCCTTGTACCCTTCCAAAGCAAGTCTGACTCTGATCTACACCATCTTCTGGAACTATGGAATTAAAACAGAAGAGTTCGTCCCTGTTCCAACTCACTGTATCTGCCGATGTGACTCCCGATGTAGCTGCATTGGGTGTCACATTTGCTAAAACATCTGCACTTTAAGATTCAGAGTCATAAACGGCAACAAGAGTGATAATATCACATGGATCTTCTCCATCACTATCACTCAAGGTTGCTGAAAAATTCAAGCCCTTTTTCTTAAAGTGTTTGCACATTGGTTAGCATAGTGACCATAACCTTGACATTCTCTACATTGTATAGAGTCAATGTTCTTACCATTGTAGGATGATTTTGATGCAAAAGGGTTCGTGAAAGGTTTTTCTGGAGTTTGGAAAGAATTTTCTTTGGGAACAAATTTTCCAGAGTCAAGTTTAAAAGTGTTTTTCGAGCTTGATGATGGAGTTCTATTTTGACTCTTATTTTTCAAAAAATTTCTGAACTTGGTTGTCAATAGAGCAATAGATTCTTCTCCAAAATCAGACTTATCAATATCCTTTTGAATTTCAAGCAAATCACATGAGATATCAATAGGAGCAGGCATGGCAATATTTTTAACTATGGGTGTAGAAGATGATGAAGCTCCTTTACCTTTTTGTTTCATTTGATCATTTAGGTTCAGTTCAAAGTTTTGAAGAATACCAGTCAGTCTTTCAAAACTCATCTTGTCAATATCATGTGCTTCTTCAATAGCACATATCTTGACATTGAACCTTTCAGGCAAAGTTCTCATCATCTTGCTAACAAGACGCTCATTAGTAAAAGGATCTCCTAAAGCAAGTGCAGAATTAGATAAGTCAAGGAGTCTACCATGATATGTCATGATATCCTCAGACTCATGCATTCTAGTATTCTCAAACTGAGTGGTGAGCATTCTTAACTTAGACGCACGAACACTGACAGGTCCTTCACATAAGGTCTGAAGGGCCTCCCAGACATCCTTAGCAGATTCATAATTTGCTATCACCCTAAAAGTGTTAGCATCTAAGGCTTTATAAATAGCAGACAATGCTTTTGAATTAAAGGATGCAGTGTTCATATCTTCATTGGTCCATTCAGATTCCTTGGTGACCTTGACATCACCATCCGAATCCGTTGTTTTGGGAGGACTCCATCCATTCAAAACAGCAAGCCACGCTCTCTCATCAATTGATTTGATGAAGATGCGCATCTTGACTTTCCAAATAGAGTAATTAGCATTAGTAAGAGTAGGAGGGCGAACATTGTAGGGAAATATCTCTGCTTGGTTCATCGTCGATGACCACGTCAGCAAGATCTATGTTTGTCACTTTCCTCGAGAATAGTGGAACGTTCACCGGAATCGATTGCTTTCTCAACGGCATAGATTGAGCATACTCCCTCTTCTGCGGAGGCATCGGTATCACCAAAATTATATGCAATGCCGATGGTGTCGTTGCTGATGTTGGCGATGACGGGATGAGATCAAAGGTTTTCAACATAACAATTTGTCCAAAATAAAGAAGCGAGTTCATTAAATAGAAATTGTGGAGTAAATAAAGAAGCAAGTTATGTGTTTTTTCTCCTGATTCTCTCTACGCGCACCACTCACTCCCTCATTTCCCACCATACCCGTCGCCTTCTCCATCTCAAACCCTTATCGCTCCGGTCTATGCCTATCACAGCTCTAGAAGCCTCCCTCCTCTGCTCTCTCTTCTCCGGCCAAGGCAATCCACCGGTGAAATCTCCCTCTATTTCTCCAAACCTACAGCGTTGTCTCCAGTCATCTATCTCCCAAGCAGCAGCCCAATCTTTCTATCTCTCGCTTCAATAACTCTATCACCTTCTCCAAAATGTCCATGTTTCGATATACGTATGAGCTTGTAGATTTTCAAGTTCAACCAAGCTGAATTGATACACAAATAAATCGTAAGCTAATCCCATTAGTAGCTTAAATGAATCAAACAACACCAGATCTCAATATAGTAACCAGTCATCTCATAACCTAAAGACCTATGAATGGTATCCAAACACATAACAGGATCTCTCTTTCCAAATTCAGATCTAAAATCGAATAAAAAACCCACATCTAAAATTGAATAAAAACCTAGATCTAAAATTGAATTGAAATCCAGATTGAATCAAAACCCAAATCTAATAAGACGGAGGATGGTTGTCGCCCTCGGCGATGACGAGGGTGGAGCAAGCAACGGAGGAGGAGGAAGCATTTCAGATGTCGAAAATGGCCAAGAAAAGTTATGTGATTGAATGATGTCGTCTTGGCTCAAGAAACCAAGGGACTTCTCAATGGCTCTAATCAGATCTTAGTTGTTGTCGATGTCCTCATTTGCAGTGTGCGATTTGTTGAGGAAGAAGATACAAAATTACAATTTCTTCCCCTTGAGTGTTTGATTTTCTAAAATCTTCTTATATCTTTCTAATTGAACCCTTAGTGTTAAATAATGCACACATGCCCCCACGTCATCATTCTGTTAACGAATTTGGATGGAAATATAACTAAATTGGTAACATTTTGTTCAAATTTTTTATATACTTCTAACATTTTCCCCTGAAACTTAGTACATTGTCAAAATTGATAAATATGAAAGCACAAGATTATTTTGTGTTACCGCGAATAGTACGTTGGTTAAAAAGTAGTTTTCTCGTAGGAAAATGAAAAGGATGAGAATTGAAGTGTTTCACCAAGATAAAGTTGTATAAATTAAATAAGATAAAATCTAGTTTTAAATAAGCAATATTTAACTTGACAAAAACAAAAAAAAATGTTTTATCATTTTACAAAAAAGTTGACACTTGGCACCATTTTATAGAAAGATGTCATGTGGTATGAGTGGTTGTTGTTTTAGTAAATAGCAATAGATAGATACTTCCTCCTCCGGTAAAGAGTCCTCATTTGAAAGTCAAACTTTTAAGAAAGTGATATTTTTAGTAGTCTATTAGTAATAAAACTACTTTGTGTTTACCCTCCACACTTTTCTTACAAATTGAAGTACATATTACAAATAAATATTAAAAGTTTCATTATATTTTATCTTCTATAAGACCACAAATTTTTAACATATAAAATACTATTAAAATTTTTTATTTCGATTTATTAAAATGTAAAAGGGACAATAAAATTAAGATATTGATTGTTTTAAAATATTTTTTCAACGGTCCGATGGAGATGAAAAAATATTTTGCTATTTATGCTTCTTTATATTTTTATAGATTTGTCAATGAATTGCTTTTAATTTTGGTCCATTTTATTAGATGTGCACTTTAATTTCAAATATGTCAATAAGTTATCTCAACAATTGTGATGAGGATTTAGATTCGTTAATTAAGTAGTATTATTTCGAAATTAATTAAATTTTCTTTATCAAGTTTTTTTATCGTTTTGTGATTTTTCCTGTCATCTAGATGTGATATTCTTATTTTTACTGATGGAGATAATGACATTCTTGAGATACTTTGTCTCCAACATTACTTGCATTCAAATTTTAGCTCCTACAATGTGATATCCAAGCCTTTTTATGGTTAGTTGGTAAAAAAATTTACAATAAAATATTAGTTGATTTTTTAATTAGATTTGGGGGATTTAACATTAAAAACCGAACAAACATCAATATTTTTACAAAAAAATCTAGTTCGAATTTGATGGAATTTGGTTTGTTGGTTAATATTCAAGGTTTTTTTTTGTTTGACCTACATGCTCGGATTGAAATTAAATCATGGTTTGTTATTTTATTTTTTTCCGTTTTGAATATTTGAATAAACACTTTTGTCGGGACTTTTGATATAATATAAAAGTAAAAGTATAATTTTTTTTATAATATATGTTGGCAGAAGTCGATGTTTAAGTTCATCATATTTTATCTTCTATAGGACAACAAATTTCTCAACGTGTAGAATATTATAAAAAATTATGATCTTCATTTATAACGTGTAAAATGAATAATAAAATTAAGATCTTGATGTTGTTAAAATATTTTGTTAACATTGTTTTCAATTCATTAGAAGTATGTTCATATTCTAAGGAAATATTTGGTTTTCATATTCCAAGAGAGTATTTGATTTTCACATATTAAGGTAGTATTTGATTAATTATGACACATGTAATCAATTAATGTATAATCAATTAATTTATATTTTCAATATATGACCCACAACTTTTATTACATATAGATGACTTTCTATTTTAGGAGTACAAATTTTGGAGGGATTTTGCTATTTTTAGACTACATTGGTTTTATATATATATAGATGTCACTTTTATGCATTAATTTCTGAAAGTGAACTATTTAAATGAAACATCTCAAAATAGAATAGTGGACCTTTTGTCTGGAACAAGGGAAATAGATAGTATTGATTTCTATTCAAACATACTAGATAAGGCCAAACCAGAAAATTAGTTTAAAAAATAACAAAAGCAAACAACTTACCATATTGAGAATAAAATCCTAAAAGATTCTTAAAATAAAGTACTGGTCAAATATAATCTAATACCAACATAAATCTATAACTATTACTAAAACAGAAGCCGCTACTGCTGTCACGTGACGGTTTTCTGTTTAAAGCTAAAAGTTTTAAAGGAATTTAGTGTTGCCACGTGTCACCTTCGAAATGGTAAAAAAATCAAAATTAATTAGTTTAAGATAAAAATCAAAAATATAATTAGATAAGATAAAAATCCTAAAATTGATTTGATAAGATAGATTTAGGATATGGTTTAACGAGTAAATTAATGATAGAGATTTAGGATTTTTTTTTCTATTTTTTTTAAATATCGTTTAATTAAACTAGATTTTATCCTATGTAATTTATACAAGTTAATTAAAATATTACTAAAACAGAAGTCGCTACTGCCACGTGACGGCTTTCTGTTTAAAGCTAAAAGTTTTAAAGGAAGTTAGTGTTGCCACGTGTCACCTTCGAAATGATAATAAAATCAAAATTAATTAGTTTAAGATAAAAATCAAAAATCTAATTAGATAATATAAAAATCCTAAAATTGATTTGATAAGATAGATTTAGGATATGGTTTAACGAATACATTAATGATAGAGATTTAGGATTTTGTGATTTTTTTTTTTGAATATCGTTTAATTAAACTAGATTTTATCATATGTAATTTATACAAGTTAATTAAATTATTACTAAAACAGAAGCCACTACTGCCACGTGACGGCTTTCTGTTTAAAGCTAAAAGTTTTAAAGGAATTTAGTGTTGCCATGTGTCACCTTCGAAATGGTAAAAAAATCAAAATTAATTAGTTTAAGATAAAAATCAAAAATCTAATTAGATAAGATTAAAATCCTAAAATTGATTTGATAAGATAAATTTAGGATATGGTTTAACGACTACATTAATGACAGATATTTAGGATTTGCTTTTATTTTTTTAAATATCGTTTAATTAAACTAAATTTTATCCTATGTAATTTATACAAGTTAATTAAACTATTACTAAAACAGAAGCCGCTACTGCCACGTGGCGGCTTTCTGTTTAAAGCTAAAAGTTTTAAAGGAAGTTAGTGTTGCCACGTGTCACCTTCGAAATGATAATAAAATCAAAATTAATTAGTTTAAGATAAAAATCAAAAATCTAATTAGATAAGATAAAAATCCTAAAATTGATTTGATAAGATAGATTTAGGATATGGTTTAACGAATACATTAATGATAGAGATTTAGGATTTTGTTTTTTTTTTTTGAATATCGTTTAATTAAACTAGATTTTATCATATGTAATTTATACAAGTTAATTAAATTATTACTAAAACAGAAGCCACTACTTCCACGTGACGGCTTTCTGTTTAAAGCTAAAAGTTTTAAAGGAATTTAGTGTTTCCATGTGTCACCTTCGAAATGGTAAAAAAATCAAAATTAATTAGTTTAAGATAAAAATCAAAAATCTAATTAGATAAGATAAAAATCCTAAAATTGAGTTGATAAGATAAATTTAGGATATGGTTTAACGACTACATTAATGACAGATATTTAGGATTTGTTTTTATTTTTTTTAAATATCGTTTAATTAAACTAGATTTTATCCTATGTAATTTATACAAGTTAATTAAACTATTACTAAAACGTCGCTTTCGTTTAAAGCTAAAAGTTTTAAAGGAATTTAGTGTTGCCACGTGTCACTTTCGAAATGGTAAAAAAATCAAAATTAATTAGTTTAAGATAAAAATCAAAAATCTAATTAGATAAGATAAAAATTCTAAAATTGATTTGATAAGATAGATTTAGGATATGGTTTAACCAATACATTAATGATAGAGATTTATGATTTTGTTTAATTAAACTAGATTTTATCCTTTGTAATTTATACAAGTTTAATTTGACTGAAACTCTTCAATTTTCATCTCTTTTCATTTTCCTACTATTTAATTTATACAAATTATCCACGGGATAATTTTATGTTAGTTTTTTCTACTAATCTATATTTATTAATCATTAATTAATAATCCATCATTTAACTATTATTAAATCAGAAGTCAATGTTACTACATGACGACTTTCTCTTGAATTTTTAAAGTGTTAAAGGATTTATGTGCTTTGACGTGACACATTCTTGTGAAATCGAAAAAAAAATATTTTCTTTTGTGCCGAAAATTAAAACGGATTGATTTTAAAATCAGTACCTCCATTATATATGGTAAAAGTTTATTATTATTATTTTTTGCTGCCAAAATCGGTTAGTACGGGATAGATTTTATCACATTTGATTTAGACGCGTTTCACTTGATTAGGACTCCAAATTTTCAAACTAAAAGTGTTTTTTTTTTTTTGCTGATATATTTTAATATTTCAATTACATATTCATATGATCAATTTTGAATATTTACCTTATTTTTCATTTCTTTCAAATTATTCTAATTTAAAAAAAATTAATCATTTATTACAAGCTTAGAAAATTATCTCATTATAAACAACTTTTGCACATAAAAAAAACTATTAAAATCATGTATACGATACTATATGTTTTTTTCCTGCCAAAAATTAAAACCGGATAGATTTTAAAACTAGTGCCTCCTTTATACATTGCAAAAGTTTTTTTTTTTTTTTACTAATCTTTGCTATCAAAATCGGTTAATACAAGATATATTTTATCACATTTGATTTAAATGAGTTTCACCTGATTAGCACTTTAAATTTTAATGGTAAAAGTTTTTTTGCGGGTAGATTTTATCAATTTTCTTAGGTTTTAATCTTTCAATCACATATTCATATGATCAATTATGAATATTTACCTTATTTTTGGTTTTTTTCAAATTATTCTAATTAAAAAATTTAATTATTTTTTACAAGTTTAGAAAAGCATCTTATTATAAACAACTTTTACAAGAAAAAAAAAACTATTAAAACTGTGTATGCAATACTAAATAGATTTTGAAACAGGTGTCTCCTTTATACATGATAAAAGTTTTTTATTTTTTTAACCATTTTTTGCTGTTAAAATCGGTTAATACCATATATGTTTTATCACATTTGATTTTAAAGCGGTTCACTTGATTATGACTCCAAATTTTTATGGTAAAAGTTTTTTTGCGGATAGATTTTTTCACATTTGATTTAAACATGTTTCAATTGTTTAAAACTCTTCAATTCTCATGGTAATTTGTTTTTTTTACCATTTTTTGCTGCTGAAATCGGTTTCTACCGGATATATTTTTATCACATTTGATTTAGACAAGTTTAAGTTGGTAGAAGTTTTTTAATTTTTATTATTTTACCAAAACTCGGTCAATTTAAAATAAATTTTATCCAAATTTATTAAACATGTTCCACCAAAATTACAAACAACCACTGCAAAATACTTCTCATCCATCAAACATCTCCTTGATGAGTCTGTCTTAATGGTACTTCCCCTCCCCTCCCTATGAATATTTGTTCGATTTTATGATTCATATAAATTTTCAATTTGATGATTCGGTGTGATCTCACGATTTTTTAAAATTTATTAATTATGTGAACATCTTCTTTGTTGTTGGTTCACTCAAATAGTTTGCATATTTTATCTACAAAATTACGTTTCAGAAACAACACTAAATCAACCATGTATCGCACGGGTAATAACCTAGTTTGTTACCAAATTTTAAGCCATAAATATAGAAAATCTCATTATGTTTCAAGAAATATGTAATTTAAAACTTAAAAGTAGCTTATTCTTTTTTTTCTCAAATAATTCATACATATGTATATAATATTGTTATATTTAACAATAGGTTCGAATTCATTTATGGATATATCTTTACTTCTTCAACAAGGTGGATTCACTGACTCACAAATTTTATCTCAACTTCGACAATTATTTTTTCAATTATATATTTACCTAAAAGATCTTCAAAATAATTACCTACACGTTTTTTACACTATAAATAACCTACTTCTTTTCAAGCAAATCTCATTGCCAAACCTATCTGTATACTTCTTGAGCTTTGTTTATACCCATCTAATTGTCGTTTATACGCCATCGACTCCATAAGATGATGGCCTCATTCTTGAAAGAAACCCTAGCTAGACACACCTTAGACTCTACGGAGCATGTCGAGAGGCAATGGCACACTATTTAACACTTATACGATACTAAGCTCTCTGGCTTTCTTTGTCAACTTTTGTGTTCATTTCAAAGATGTTGATCTCCTAACATATATGGAAGACATGATAGATGTTAGGAGATCAACATCAAGTTAAGAAAAAAGATGACTAATGATGGAAACCACAGAGCTTAGCACCATATATGTGTTGCTGAGATGTGTGCCCTTGCCCGTATGCCTTATTTCGATCCAAATGGCTAGCCATCGTCTACGAGGGTTGATTGGGTATTGAAGAGGTTAGATCAATGTTAGATTTTCAAATATAAAAGTATTCCATTTGCAAAAACTATAGTTTTTCTAATGAAAGGATCAAGATGTATGAAAAAGTATTTGTGGAATTGAGATTAGAAAATTGCTACAAGTATGATGTGAGGCCTTGTTCTTCCATTTATTTTGGGGACTAGCCATCACCATTTAAAGATTTATCTTTGCACAAATTACACATTTAGTCCATGTACTTTATAAAAGTCCACTAGTAGTCCCTCTACAAAGCAAATGCACGCCATTGACCAAAGTATGCAGATTTTGAACACCGGAAGTCCCTAGCCCCAACTCCATTACCGGGCTACCGTTAAGGGACCATCTCGAATTTTGAAAAACTACAAGGAAAAACTCAAAACTTAGGGGTCTAGTTGTAATTTTGCTCCTTCTTCCCCAGCTCAGGGCACCCATTTCCAGTAGGGTTACGCTATTGAGACCCCCTCATCCTCCAAGTTGACCCCCCAAAACCCCCCAAAAACCAAACTTCCTATTTTACCCTCCCCTATCCAAGTTGACCCCCCTTCCCACCCTCTCACCGCCTCTTCCCTCTCCCTCACTTCACTGTCTCCTCCCTCCCCCACACAGTCTCCTCCCCCCCCTCACACCGCCTCCTCCCTCCCCCCACACCGCCTCTTCCCTCCCTCCCCCAATCCACAGCTTCTTCCCTCCCCTTCCATCACCACCTCCTCCCCCTCCCCCATCACAGTATACTCACCCCCCCCTCACATATTCATTCTTCCATGTTTCTCCTTTTTTAAAAAAAATTAATTAATTCAAGGTTTGTTCGGCCCTGGTCAACTGAACAAACTTGTTCTGTTCGGCCATGGGTGACCGAACAACCTTGAATTGTTCGACCATAGGTGACCGAACAACCTTGTGTTGTTCGGCCACAAGCCGTTTGGTCACCCATGGTCGAGTAACAAGTTTGTTCGGTTGACCGGTAGAACAAACCTAGAATTAATTTAAATTTAAAAAAAAAGGAGAAAGAATGAAAGTGTGGGGGAAGGGATGAGACTATGAAGGGATGAGTATACTCGATGGGGAAGGGGAGAGGAGATGGTGATGGAAGGAGAGGAAAGAAGTTGTGGATTGGGGAAGCGAGGAGGCGGTGTGTGGGGGGAGAAGGATGAGGCGGTGTGGAGGGGAGAGGGAGAAGGCGGTGTGGGGGGAGAGGGAGGAGGCGATGTGAGGGGGATGGAGGAGGCGGTGAGAGGGGTGGGAAGGGGTCAACTTAGATAGGGGAGGGTAAAATAGGAAGTTTGGGTTTTGGAGGGTTTTGGGGGGATCAACTTAGAGGATTGGGGAGTCTCAATAGCGCAACCCTTTCCAGTTCTCCATTTTGTCTTCCTCTCCCTTTCTTCACCCACCATATCTCCCTCTTATTTTATTCTTATTAAAACTCTTTCTTCTTAAATTAGCGCCAAATTGGATTTTATTCTTCACCCACGTTTCATTCATCACCCGCCATATCTCCCTCTAATCCATCGGTGGAAATTGGATTTTATCGACATGAATTTTCCCAACCCAGTTGAATTTTCTTCTCTACGTTCAAAGCTCAAGACTTTTTTTATGTGGACAAGATTCTTGAATTTCTTTCTCCATCTAAATCTCTCAATTGCCTTCTTCTCCTCCGGATTTGGAATCATTCTCGTTTATATATAATCCAAACTCACTTTAGTCGGCGTTGACGGGTATGGTAAAGCGATTCGATTCCATGAGGCATAATTATAGCAAGGGCATTGTAGTATTAGTCATCTAAGACGACGCCACCCCAAATAACATCATTGTTCTGCCGGATCCACCCCGTCAGCAATCACTGTCCAAATTCATGTCCTGATTCATCGGTGACGGCACATATTTCGGCAATGGTACTACCACATCAAGTAATAACTCCCCAATTCACTCGTTCACCACTAGTCCATGGCAGACCCCGTACCCTCAGGGGTGGCTCTGTCGCCATCTCCGTCGAAGACGCCAAAGAGGATTTTCAATTGGCCTTTCACTCCACCGTCACTGGAAAAGCCAATCATGTCAGCAATTATGAAGCGACAAGGCACCGAAAACGAGGACAATACTGGAAGATGAAGGGCGAGAAGGGGAGAGACCGTTAGATAAGAATATAAGTAAATCAATATACAAGAATAAAATGGAAATAAATTAGTGTGTGATTAATTGTGGATTGCAAATCATAAAGTGGGTACAATCTTTTTCTTTCAATTGTGGATTGCAATTGTTTTTAATTTTTTTACGGCCGTTTTGATGATGTTACACAGCCCCTATTTTGCTGACTTAGCGACACTTCAACTAACAGAGTTAGGGCTAGGGACTTCTAGTGTTCAAAATCTGCATGCTTTGGTCAGTGGCGTGGATTTGCTTTGTATAAGGACTGTTAGTGGACCTTTTCAAAGTACAGGGACTAATGGTGTAATCCACCTCCCCTTGTGATCCTCAAGAACAACCCAGAAACAACGGTGGCTGCCTTCATGGCAAAGCAGCTCGACAAGAAGCTTCAGAAGGAAGTTGCTACGGAAGACTACTCAAGCAAGGCTGTTGTTGAGCCTTCAATCTATGCCGCTCCTACAGACCCTGCTCCCTCCAAGAAATTCAAACAAAAGAGCTCTGCTACTAAGGAGGAGCTAGCTGCTAAAAAGAAGAAGAAGTCTTCTTCAAGCACTACTACTGCTGACGACACTGCTGGTGCTCCCAAAAGAAAGAAACGTTCAGCACCTACTTCTGTCTTAACATCTGTGCCGAATGAACCTCAAGCCGAGCCCGAACCGACCCTTCACCCCCAGCGTAAGCCCTCCGAACCGTTCATCCCCTTTGAATCACCCAGCTCCTCTCCTATCTCTTCCACTTCTCCACCTCTTTTTTCTTCAACAGCCCCTGCTGCTATTGGGGAGGAGCCGTCTACACCCTCTTCTCCCATTCCCTCAACAGCCCTTGCTGTTGTTGAGGAGGAGCCTATTTCTTCTCCTCCTAAGAAGAAGTAACGCAGACTTCGCAAGAAGTGTATGGCTCCACAACCCTCTTCACCTCCTCAAACCACTCTGGATGCCATCACTTCTCCACCCTCTTCTCATGAACCCATCTCTTCTATTTTTCCCGAATCTTCTCTAGCAATCATCCCTACTTCTACTCCCTCTACCTCTGCCCCATCCTTTTCCATATCAGAAAACATCTCTTCTCTTCTCTATCAAACATCATTCCTTCCAGAACTTTTTCCCCCTATCTATCAATATCTCAAACCCTTTCTCCATCTCTACTTGCCTCTACCAAATTCTTTTCCATTCTATCTCTTCAGCCACCTATAAGTTTCTCTATGATCTCACCTCCATCTCTGACCTCTTCACTCCTTCTCCTCCAAACTTCATTCTTCTACCAGAATTCCCCTTTCCTTCTTCCTTCTTTGAACCTTCTTCTCCCATTCATCTCCCTTTGTCAGTGATTCAGACACTGACATGGAACTTGATCCCAAACCTTCTACTCCTCCTACACCATCTAACCCTGCTGACCCCAATGCTGCTTTTTCCTCCATTTTCTTCTCTTTTGGTACTCCCAACCCTACTGACAACTTCATCCCCATCAACCTTATCCCTAACTCCCTTCCTTCCAACTCTGCTGACCCTGTCCTCCTAGACCTCCTTCGTGCCAATAACGCCCAGCTTGAGTGTCTCAATGGCACGGTCTCTTCCATGGCACAGTAGATAAATGTGCTCAACTACGGCTTGAACGCTACTCATTCCACCATTTTTTTTATCTTGGGAAGATCGTTGAGCAGCTTGTGAATGATACTGCTCAAGCTTTCACTTCCCACCGCTTCCTAGTTCAAGACCAACAAGCGTTGCTGATGGGCATGCTCCACTCTCAGTAGATCAGCATCCGTGAGCTTTTTGATGAACTCCGGACTTCCTTGGCCCGCGCCATCATTCTTTGGCCAGCGATTCACGACTTCACGATGTTCGACACGTTGAGCAGCGCCAACCGCTCTGGCTGAACAAAGAAGGGTTGCTGCCATCAGGGAAGAGAGAGCTACTCATCTTTTGAATCAAGCATTAATCGAAGAACAGAACAGACTGTGAGAGTGCCTCAATGATCGAATCAGAATTTGGGTTGGTGACTACTTAGAGCACCGCCGAACTCAACCAAACCTATTCTGACATGGTATAACTCTTCTGTTCTAGCTTTTTTTATTCAAACCCTGCGTTTGTAAAACTATGCTGTTAAACAGCCTGTTTAACTGGCAGATGTAATATACTTTTGATTAAGATTACTTGCTCTATCTATTGATCTCTTGTCCATTTAAACTTCATGTTTAAATCTTTAAATTGATTATATCCTGCTTATTGCTAAGATTTAAACCATTCTCAACTTTGTACTTGATCTTACAGCTCTTTACTTTGTAAGTACCTAGTTTAGCTATCTCTATACTTAGACGTCTGCTCTAAGAGGCATGTCTGATCTTCTTAATAATTTTTTTTCTTAAAGACATGTTATTATCTCAAGTGCATGATTCAAAGTCTATTAGTAGCTGAGATGATGACATCAACCAAATAGGAGGAGATTATTGACCCTCATAGGTTCTAGATTTGGTTGAGTCATCTTCCAATTCTATTGCACAGTGGCTAATAGGTCTGCGTACCGATTAGTGTGGCAACTATCTTAGAATCATGGGTGTATTAGAATAACTTAGTGTTAGTTTCTCCTAGGCGCGGACCAGCAAGCTTCAACAGGATCCTTGAAAGCACGACTCAAACAGCAGACTTGGAAGTCTGCTCAAGCTCAAAAGTCATGTTCAGCCAAACACGTGGAATTTGGTCACATGTTATTTGATCTAGATATTTTTAATATCTAGTCAAATAATATTCATTTTATCTTCATCGGTTTTCCCTCCAAAGAAGTCAACTATCTGGCTTCAGAGACAACTGTCCAAACTGTCTCCTGAATCATGAAGACTGAAGACATTACCTTATTTGGCTAAGAAGACTTTTAAAGTTGTAACGTCTGTAAGCTGGAACCTTACTCTGTTTAGAAATGTCTGCCTCTACAACCGCTGAATCTCTTATATATGTTGATGCACTCATCCTACAAAGCACCGAAATGCATTCAATGCATTATAACGTTGGACACAACCTCCCTACCCTCAGTCCAACGGTCCTAAAGATCTCCCCTGGTATATATTCAAGTTTTGAAGATCTGAAGATACATACATATCTCTTGCACATTCAACACTCAAGCTTCATCTTCTTAACTCAAGCATTCAAGAGATCAAAGGACAAGAACTAACTCTTCACCAAACTTCCTGAAGCTGCAGATCTACCAGTCTTTACTCTATTTCAGCTTCTTCTAGTTTGCTTATTAAACTGTTCTTTACTTTAGCACTTGAGAGAACAATTATTCATTGATTGTTTCTCTCTTCATTATACACTTGGTTGAAAACTATTTTTGTATACGATCCATTAGTGATCTTATCTTTACACCTAGTGGATAAACAAGTGCACCTTTCTAAATCCAAAGCTAACCACTTTGGTAGTGGACGTAGTACTATTCAAAGTATGAACCACTTCTAAACTCTGTGTACTGTCTGATGTGTTTCTGCCTATCTCTTAACTGTTGTTATCTTCACTTGTTAAAGTCTGCTATTGAATCTGTTTTGTATTAACAGCAGCCTATTTATCAGATCTGCACTCTTTCAGTTTTCGCTGCATTAACTCTTCTTGTAATATTGCCTTAATAGTAAAGAAGAAATCTTTAAAAAGTGTTTCGAAAAGTTTTTAATAAAACACTACTAGGCTATTCAACCCCCCCCCTTCTATCCTAGATTGAGCCTATTTCAGGACCAACAGGTACTACCAGCCCTGAAGTTTCCAAATCCTCGCCTATCTCCATCAGGCGAGCATCCATGCCGCTGCTTATCCGCCAGCCCAGCATCCGCCTCAGCACATGCCTAATCATGTGGGAATGCCCCTCAGCAGCTACTAAAATCCATAACAGATATTGATAGGACAAGAGCATATAATCAGAATATGCATAAGCCGCCTTCCACAAGTCAAAATCAAGCTACCATATCTTGCGGATAAGGGTGCCTAAGTCCCTATCCATCTCAAGCTCTTCAACCAGAGGATGGCTTGCATCTGGGATGACTTGCTCCCTACCGAATTGGCGAAGGACCCTGTGCGCCATATAAAATGAGGTGCACTTGATACCTGGAAGAATAACTTCGGCATAGACCCCGGTATACATAAAGAAGCTGCGAATCTGCCAGTGACTGATGACCAATATAATTTCCATGGATCTTATGCGCAAGAAATATTCAATCCAATCAGACTACGAAAAATTCGTCTGGTGATAATGACCACGAGAGCCATAAAGTCCCGGATCATATATTGCTCTCATCGGCACTAGGCCCATCACCTAGTTGAAATGCTCTTCCTGCCACATATGAATCAAAAGAGGGCTACCTGAAGGGAACAACTCATCACTAGTCGCAAAGGCATCCATGCCAGAAAAAGTCTTAGCCAGAATCAACAGGATGATATTTACCCGGCGGTCCCGAGCCTGCAATACCAGGTCCACGATGTAATACCCCGATTCCCGGTTAGCTTGAACTGTGTGCGATGCTCGCATTTCTTCCTTGGTTGATTGCTC
Source organism: Codonopsis lanceolata (assembly GCA_013146195.2). Taxonomy (NCBI): domain Eukaryota; kingdom Viridiplantae; phylum Streptophyta; class Magnoliopsida; order Asterales; family Campanulaceae; genus Codonopsis; species Codonopsis lanceolata. The sequence goes on along the minus strand of CM028378.1, from coordinate 87,798,754 downwards.
GTTTAGTCTGTGAGAGAGTCTAGATGTTTATGAGAGACCACATTAATACCAAAACACTATTAAAAGATGCCATATAGTTGTTGACTTGCTAAAATCACAAGTCGTAACTCGACGATAGTCGGAATGCGACGCGATAGAGAGTTTGCTCGCGTTTTGTGTTCGTGACCTCGGTTTGGTCCTAGATCTTTACATGATGGTTTATTAACATGTTTTTATGTATTAGAGTTCTAGTTGGATGCATTCCTTAAGTCTAGTGATGTTTTGACGCTTCGAGGATATCAATCGTTCTTATTGCGTAGTTCGAGATTGAGTCGTATGATCGTCTCTTCTTCGAGAGCCCTTATTCTCCTATCTATTTTTTAACTTCTTAGAAGTATTTGAGCCTATTCCAATAGCCTCTTGACTTGTTTTAAGTCTCATGGCATTGCTCGTTCGATCGCTAGTTCATTTGTCGGTTCGTTAGCGAGTTGTTGCGCCTTGTTCCGGTTTCGATCCGAATTCTTTCGAGAGTTGTTTGTGGGTGTCCTGTGAGAGTTCTGGACCATCTTTGAGTGAGCTTTGAGCCTTGGGAACTTTGGTCTTGAGTTTGGGGTTGTTTTAGGTTGATTTAAGACCTTTTGAGCTCTGGAGACCTTACTATCGCAAGGGGGTTTGGACCTTGCCCCCGCAAGATGAACAGAAGTTTGTAAGGAAGCTTGCTGCCTAGCATGCGGTCGCATGGCCCCTAGCACCATGCGACCGTATGGTGCCATTTCCTGGTATGAATTGTTTTGGTTATTACTCAATTTTTGCTATCATAACCCTACCCAAACCCATCCTAAACCACTTCTAATTCATCCTAACTATTAACCAATGTGTCCTAAGAAAGTATTGGGAGTTTTGAATGGATTGGAAGACACTTGGCAATGGATAACCTCCACATGCATTGGTCACTCTTCCCACTCACTTTTTCAAGCCTTGGGGAAGCCAATACACCCACTAAGCCTTCCATTTTCTGTCATCCTTCTCCAAAAACGTGGACAACATCTTGAGATCTGAAAGGAGGGTTTTCTTAGTGTTCTTGAGATTTCATCCATGGAGTCCAAAGCTTGAAGACTCCATTTCCCAATCCAAGCCATAGAAGTGAAGAGGAGGATGGGGAGAACCCTTTCCACCGATGGCATGTTTGTTTTGGTTGCTTGAAGTGGTGATTGTAGGTAAGCTACTATACTCCTCCTATTTGATTTTTGTGCTCATTGACCCTAAGGAAAACAAGGGTGCTATTTGAGGTCAATGAGTACACATGCATGTTTTGTGCGATTTTATTTTGAGTTTAAAGAGTGAACTTGCTAAGAATCATGTGTAGGTTGATTTCTATGTTAATGAAGTACATTATTAAGCTTTGTTTAGTAATTTTGGACTTGGGTATGATGAGTATATTATTTCCTAAATAGCTAGGGTTGATTATATGTAGATGAAGTAAATGGGTTATTGATGATGTACATGATTTTTGGAGTTTATTGGATATTATGAATTGTTAGAATCGCACATGGATATATGTTTGGGAGTTTGGAAATATACTTATTAAACCTTTAATTTTGGTTGTGAGCATGATAGGTGAATTTTCACAATAGATTACATATTTGAATGTTTCGTTTGACTTTTAAGAATAGAGTTGACTATCATGCATACAAGAGTGTGATGCTATCTAATTCATGAATTTTTGGTTATGAACATGTATAATGAATTATCGTTATGGATTACATGAATAAAATGTAATGTTGACTTTATTGGGTTGAGTTGACTTTTATGCATATGAGAGTATGTTGGTCACACTAATTCATGAATTGAAGGTTATGAGCATGCTAGATGAATTTATATCTTGATTATGAGTATGCTAGATGAAGTAACATCTTGTTTGGATAAATGATTGTTTTGAATGAAAGCATTCTTAATTAAATGCTAACTTGAGATACATGCTTGAAATATGATGGTTGACTTTAAATGTTAAGTGTTGACCTATGAACCATGTTTTGGGGTTGTTGTTAGGAAGGTATGAATCGTTGGGTTGCACAATGTTGTTAACCTTAAGAGCGTAGCCACGAATAATAGCTAATGAATGATAGGATGGCTATGATGCAAATAGCTTATATGCCTTCAAATTTGAAAAGAGTAGAAATGACTCAACGGAGTCTATTATTGGACTAATATGATTATAGTAAATCACATATTGAGATCCTACGGAATTTGGGGTAGTTTTGATGGAGGTTAAGCCTCCGAGCGTTTACAAGTGTATGAAGAACACTTGAGTATTAGAGACTTGATAATATTGCTCTAATGTGTTTATGTGTTAGTTAGCATAGAAGTGCATAACTATGTGGTTTAGAAGTAAATATCTACTTGATTGGATTAGTGCGTAATGTGGTACTTTTCCTTGGTGAGCATTTGAGTATGGATTACATGTGCTTGCGTTTGAGTCCAGCTGGCGTCTTTATGGTTTGAGTCTTTGGAAGGACGATGCATTGTCTTCACGAATTGTGGGATTCGTGGTTGCAATGGATCACCGTGCCGGGTTGCACACACCCCTCCATCGATGGCCACGGTGGGGAAGTAGTTGATCTTAGTTGTAGTAAATAAACATGACTCTGATCACTATAGAACCCGAGCGGGGATTGTTTCGGGGACGTCGATACCACGAATGGGGTTATCGAGGACAAGTTTATTTTCGCAGGAGTTGCACGCTGGAAACGGAAAGGAAAATCATCTTCTCTCTTATGTGGTTTATTTTATGGGCACTTGTATGAATTGTTGTGCTACGTGGCTAATGATATGGTTTACATGAGATGATGATTGCTTGATGAAATTTTATGATAAGAAATATAACATGCTAATGAAATGATGACTTTTGATATAGTGTTATACTAGAAATATAACATGCTATTCATGATTAGAATGGAAACCATTGTCTTTCATATATAAGTTCTTATATGAATTATGTTAAAAGATAAAGTGTGGGACCCATGGAATAATTGAGTTATGTGGATGATGTTTTGATGAACGGTGCAATATGAAGATAACATGTTAAATGTATCGGAATGGAGAATCATATTCTATTGATATGAATTACTTATGATGAATTATGCAAATGATGTTCTATGAGACTATTGTTAGGTTATGATTTGTGTTGTGGGTTATTCCATGAAATGTTATATCATGAGCCTGATATGAGATGTATATGTTTTATTTGAGCATAATGTCATGCCATGACATTGCATCTTTAGTAGCTTACTAAGTCTTTATGACTTACTCTGTTTACCTTGTTTTCCTTAGATTCGAGCCGAGCTAGTGATTTGAAGGAATCCGCCGAGTCTACGATAGAACGTGTGGTTCTGTGAGAAGGTTGCTACTAGTTTATAAATTTGTAGTCTTTGTTTTGGAAAGGTCAATTGGGAAGTGAAGTTATATAAACTTCACTATGGGTAGTAAGCCTTGTGATTATTTAATTGATACTTGTTTATGTTATTTAGTCTTTTGTGAGCCGACGGATGTTAGTCGTGCCATGTTAATCTTATAATATTGTTTCTATCCATATCAAGTTATTTATATCGTTGGTTATGTTTTACTCTGGCATGTTTAGCCGGGGGTTCCTATGACGTTTGAGCATGACATGCCTACTTCGTGTGGGAATTCTGTCATAGCATACACTTCATACTGTGTGTGACTATAATGCAACTTAAGAAAGTGATTGAATGATCCCTGCTTCATCACTGTGTGAGTTCTAGTGGTCAAATTCAAGTCACGATTATACCCTATGTAACTTAGAACTATATCATGAACTTGGACGTTGATGATGCTACTTTGGCATGCCGACCAACGGGCTATGTACATACAGTCCTACGGAGCATTGTTGGGAAAGCAGTTAACCAAGAGTGATTGATATGAGTGTCGAAGGAAGATAGTATGATATGTATCTCTATTTTTGTGTTTCAATGCCATGGCGATCATATTGAACATACGGTTCAAGAGATTGATCTTGATACACAAACATATTGAGTTCTAAGCACCGCTCTTGAGGGATTGAGGATGCTTAAACTTATGCATATATACGGTCTGGAGTATAGACGAGTTTTGTTTTCTAACGAGGACGCTCTATGCTGGTCAGATGGTGATTTGGTATAGCGCTCCACCCTTTATCTTTCTCGTCATGTCGCATGCCTCACTTCCAGTATGAAGAGGCAGTGTTTAACGGGTTTTGATGATACGATGTGGTTAGAGAGGTGAGTCCATGTGTCCGAGTGGGAGATGTTAGTAATTGGGCTTGTGGGCCGATTATTTAGTCCCACCCACATGGAAAATATATTTATATTATTATTATTATTGGTTAATTAGTTTCCTAATCCGAATGGGTTTAGGATTGACTTAACCTACAAGAAATAGAGTTTCTTGGTAATAATATAAATAGGGCAACGAAAGGGATAAAACTTTAATACACAATATTGAGGAGCACGTCCTCTAGCAAAAGTGTCGCCCCTCTCTCTCTCCCTAAAAACTATCTCACCAAAATACTCCCTCTAACCTAACCATCAAGAGGCTTGGATTTGCGGTGTGAATCAGTATTGATATCCGTACTCCGTAATATCAATCCGACGAGAGAGACTTGCAAGTTTGTAGATCGTGACATACGAAGATCGTAGCTCAAGCGTAATTCTTCCGCTTCACACAAGGTTCAAGTTCGCACAAGGTAATTCTTAATGATTGTCTTGATAACGAACTTATATGATATATGCTTTAGATATATCCTTCATAAACTAAGTTTAGGGATATGTTGAATAAACCATTTTCTGCTAGGTAATAAGCTCTCTCCTTATACGTCTGTATATATGTATGTATGTAAGTATCTATATATGCATGTATGTGCAGAGGGAGAGAGAAAGAGACAGAATAAGTGAATAATTATATGTGTTTATATGAATGAATGACAACAAAACTATTATAATAAAAAGTAGGATAATAAATTAATTAGAATGTATTAATAAATTATATGTCACTCAGTATATATCATAGGATACAAAAATTAAACAATATATTTTGTAATTATTAGACATCCACTATTTATCGGTTGTGCACTCCATGTCTTCAAGAAGTCCATTTGGCATGGACTTAGTTGCCCATTAATTTACCACCATAATTAGTATTAGTGGATATATAATCCATCTTCATGTCTAGATAGCTCAGCCCGAACTTCCGAATATAAACTTGACTCAGAATCGTTAACAGGAGATTCTTAATTGCATCGTGATTATTGTTTTGATGTCGAACTTGTGTGATATATAAGTAATCGTGATTATTATTTTGATGTCGAACTTGTGTGATATATATGTTTAGATATATCCTTCAATTATATATACCGTCTCTTTGCTTAATTGTATCTTGCCCGGCCCCTTAATTGGAATCGATCATCATCAACAGAAACTCTTCTGATGAGCCTTTTTCTTATGAACAGATCTCTTCCTAACATGGTCGAAAGTCGAAACTAGCCGCATCATCCACCTGCGAATTCATCCTAAACTCAAACTTGGTAGTATTCATATATGATGAATGTAGGCTCAACTACTTCAACTATTTGGCTATATGTAGATCGCGGACCTAAGAATGGGACTATTCCCGAAACTCACAAAAAAAAAAAAAAAGGAAGTGAGTTAGACAAAAAGAAACGAAGTGGCTTAGACAACTCGTCAATAATCTCAAACCAACCCATCGAAGACTCAATAACTGGAAAGCGACTCTTCCGCTCATTCATTCCAAGTACTCTTTTTTTATAAAAGCCAGACATCATTTTTATTACAAATTTCCCTGATTTAAAATCAGCAGATTACATTAATACAACACTGGTGTTTTTTCTTCTAAACATACATTTATGATGAACATATTCATCTAAAAATAAAACTTAGTTGTATTCATATAAGATAAATTTAATTTGCATGAGGCAATAGGCAGATCGGAAGGCATTTTTCTGCTTGCTCGGCTTATATGTCATTTTTTCGTTTGGAATTAGTTTCTCCCACCGAAACTTAGTGACCAAACAATGCATAATGATAAGAACTTCGAGGTAAGCAAAGTCTCTTCCTGGGCACATCCTTGGTCCTCCGCCAAATGGTACAAATGTGAAAGGTGTCGGCCCATTTCCTTCAAACCTAGAAGGATCAAATTTGTTCGGGTTTGGGAAGTACTCTTCATTGTTATGTGTTGCTTGTGGACTTAAAAAGATCTGCAAGATATATATAGTGCAATCGAAGTGTCAAGCAACCTAATTAACACCTTAATTCGCTACTTTTGAACGGAAATTCGTAAGTACGTACATACCTTCCATCCTTTGGGAATAATACATCCTCCAAAAGTGAATTCAGTTATAACCTCTTTAAAACTTCCTGACGCTGGACTTGCCATCCTCAGTACTTCGTCAACAACGTTCCGAGAGTACTTCATCTTTTGGATGTCTTCCATGGTCAACAATGATTTTTTTGGCTGTTTGGTGTTAAATATTTCCATTTGTTCTGTACGTCCATCAACGATAGTAAAATACAAATTATAAGAAACAAAAACTACATGAAATTACTACATCGCGAGCTTGAGTAGTTCTATATATATATTAGTAAGTACCTTCAAATACTCGAGCATATATAAGTGGATGATCGGCAAGATAGTAGAGGATACATGTGATCAGGCTGCTTGTGCTTTCATGGCTAGCAATAAGTGTACCTAAAATCTCGTCAACAATAATCATCTCAGGTAAAAACTTACCATTGTCATCGGTTTCAAGGATCAAGTGAGAGAATAAGTATTTTGTTCCAAGACTGATTTCCCTAGAGACGGCTTGACTTCTTATCTGCTTGATGATTGTAACAAGCTCATTCCTGATGTAATTAGCTGCCTTTAAAGAACGATTGAAGGTGGTACCAGGAAAATTTATGGGGATGGTAAAAGCCCCATCTAGAACAAAATAAAAATAATCAGCGAGCCTAGCTATCTGCAGGGAATCTTCAAGGCCAATAAAGCATCGGCATCCCAAAGAGAAGGTAAGGCTCTTAGCCAGAGGGTAGACCGTCACCTCGTTTTTTGGAATCCACTCTTCCTTCAGGTGATCTTCAACCATGTACTGGATTGTTGATACATACTTGCGAAGTGCATCTGGCTTGAGAAACTGGACTAGATTATTACGACGCACATTCATTGATGATGAGAAAGAACGTCCAGATAAGAAGATTTTTTGCACTGAGCGAGGCCACCACGAGACAACAAGCTTGTTCTCGTTTGAGAACAGTAATTTGTTCCCCAAGGGACCGCATAGCAATAACATCTTCTCTCCATGTATGGTGGTCTTGAATACTTGAGTAGGTGAGTATTTTTTCATTCTGTCAAAAATGAATTTCTCGGGACGTCCTTTTCGCATTGTGGAGAAGAATTCAAGTGATTCTCCAATGATTGGCCATCCCAAGTTTCCTGGTGGAAGTTGTAGGCTGCTGCTGCTGCTATTGCTAAATTTTTTCTTAAGGATGGAAGCAGGCACATATATAAAGAGGGCTCCAATGACAAGTAGAAATGGTAGAAAGATATACATAGTGAAAGAACGTGAAAGCACGGATTCTCAATAGAAGTCAATGTGATTACCAATGTAGCTGTGTGTCAAAATTTCTGCACACCAACGCCTTGCCTTGATTCTCTCTTATAAGCTCTACCTGCAACCCGTATTCCAGCCATTACTATATATGCGGCAACCCCTACAAACACACGGCAAAAAGACACAATTCTACAAGGAAAGGGATTAGCTATTCAAAGGTAAAATCAACACCTTTCCAAATCTTGCAAGATTATCTTACCAAATATGATCAAAGTCAAGATTCTTGGAATAACTAAGATACATGCCAAGATTTAGTTACCAAAAAATATAGCCGAAATCTTTAGAAAGATTTTGCTACCAAAACTAGCTAAACAAAATTTAAACTAATATACTAAATTCTAAATTAATTACAAACAAATCTAATCCTATTTTGACCAAGAAAGACGAGAACAAGATAAAATAGGTCTTGCCTATTTTACCCTTACAATCACCCCCTTTGTTGAACATTTCTGGTCAAATCCAGAACAAGTGTTACCAAGACCAATAGCCAAAGATTTCCTGCAAAGAATTAGAGATGATAAACACCCCCTAAACATGATATCATAATTAACCAGACATAACAAACCATAAGAATTGTTTATAGTTACAGATTACAAACCAAAGGGCAATGTAAATGTTCATACAACCATGAAAAATGTGAGAACCACAGATTACACAAAATCAGTTTTGCTGAGCTTCAGGATCAGCTTCAGTAGCATCATCAGGAGCAGTAGAGATAGCTTCAGGAACACTTGCAGCTTCACCCCCTATTTGACCAGAATTAAGAGCTAACCAGGCTGTGTACTGAGCAGCTAAAGTGGTGAGAAGAGAACACTGTGCAGTCAGAATAGCTAACTGAGATTGAACCATTTGCAGCTGTGCAGTTACAAAGGCAACAAACATAGGGGCTGTTGGATGAGCAGTCATGACTGATGTTGTAACATTGGATGAAACATTTGATGGAACATGCACAGAAGGTGAGGTAGTTTGTTGTGAAGGACCAGGTGCAGAAGATGCAGGAACATAAGAATGAATAAGAGGCAAGTTAACAACCCTATCTCCCCTTAATAATTTTGCATAAATATGAAGGGGTTCAAGAAGGGGTGACAATCTTGTGGAAGGTAGAGGAGAGTAGCCCTGAGACACTAGGATCTTATAAATCAGAGATGGGAAGATTAGGGACCTTTTGTCTCCCTCAGTTTCAGCCATGGATGAGATTTTTCGAAAAGCATAATATCCAAAATCAAACGGGGCCTTAGTTCCAATTAGGTAAAGAACCTTAGCATGTTCTTCAGTAATGGTGTTGGAATTGGTTGTGGGAGACCAATTTGCACAGCAGACTTTATGAAGGAAGGCATAAAGAGAGGAGAGTTGGGAGGTGCCTAGAGAGGTGCCTTTAACAGGCCATTTGGACAACTTGCCACTGGTCATTTCAAAAACACAAGAGTCCAAATTAATATCTATTTCAAAAGGGCCAGATGTTGGTGTGTTTATGACAGTGTTGATGATGGAGGGAGAAAACTTATACCACTTTCCTCTAACAAATACTTTCTCAAAACTTGCATCAGAAGGGGAGCAGATTCGTTTCTCAATATTTGCATAAAATTCATAGATTAACTCTCTAAAATAAGGTGTAGCTGACGAAATAGTGCCCATTAATCCTCTATCAGTGAAAAAGGAGGTGAGATTATTGGCATTCAGTTCAGATGACAGGATATTTCGTTCATCCACAATATTTTTAGAAGAATTATACCTAACTGAAGCAGGTTTAGAGACAAATTTTAGAGAGAAAGGAGTACCCAATGACTTAGAACGTTTGGATGTTGCAGCAGTTGTTGCAACATTGGTACCAGCAAGCCTACTTCGAGTAAATCGAACTGGAGCTTCCTCAATTTCCTCACTATCTTCAGATGTTAACTCCTTACTTTCAACATTCTTGTCGGAGCTATCATCATGTTCTGATGAACTTGAATGTTGAGGCAGCTTAGTAGCCAGAGATGGAGGAGATGGTGTCACATGCTTCAGTTTGACCAAATAGTCGGCCAATGTATTATCGTCATCGGATGAATTGACATCAGCGTTGGATGCAGAGGGAGAACTATCATCATCAACAGAGGATTGTCTAGCTTGTGGAGGCAATTCCGTTGGAAATACAATGCGGGGAGAAAGGATAGGATAATCATCATCCCTGATTTCTGTCGGAGCCGGAGTAATTATGGGGGAAGCAGATGGAGATGAGGGCTCTTCAACAGAAGGAATCGAGCCGGTCGGCGGGATGAAATTTTCATCTTCTGGATCGCTTTCGATTACCATCGATTCTTCAAAAATACCTTTCTTAACCCTGTGTTTCTTGGCAGCTAGAACATCAGCAGCACTTGGATTCTCATAATTGGATGGGATTCCACGCAGCCTCTTTGATCTTCGCGTGCTAGGGTTACCAATTTTGGGTAACCCAGATAGATCCCCAGGATTGTCTACATCGATTGCATTACCCTTTTCGCCTGGAAGGATTATTGTCAGAGGTTCGGGAAAAGACTGAGCCACTATCATTGCGGTGGTTGGATTTTCTGGTGAGGAAAGGGGGCTGGATGTAGCTTCATTGAAAGCTACATCAGATGATGGATTTGCTTTTGGAGATTCAGAAACAGATGAAGATGAAGCCATTTGCAGTTTGTAGGAGATGGCACAAGAAGGATGATGTAGGCGAAGAGATTTGGAAGAGCCTATGATCTGTGCAAATGGTTTTCAGCCGGATTTTGAAGATGGAAGCTTCTGGGAGAGATGTCTTACGCAACATGTAAGCACAGAGCTAAAAATACTACTAAACCCAATTAGCCGTTAATCCTCATAAATGTGATGGAATGTGAGAAGTCCTAATCATCATCTTCAAATTTCAAAAATATAGATAAAAATCAAATATCAACCACCAATATAGAGGAGATAGAAATCTGATGTTGTGACTATGAGAGAATTGTGGAGAATTTAATTAGAAAAACCAACTAATTAATTTTCTGATTTAAATAATTTGAATTTGTACAAAATTGATCAAATATTTTGAAAATGCACAATACAAAATTAAGCAAAATTGTAATCACACAAGGCTGCCAAACACAGACAATTTTACCAGTTCATATTCTCAAGATGAGTACACCAGATTAGACAACCACATAAAATATCGACTTGGTGAACAATGAAGCAACAGTGCACTAATTTGTTGAACATAAACTTAAGGGGTGTGAGGTTCCCGGGGTGCGACCCGCGCCCCGCGCGCCCTTGGTTAGGGGTGCGCGTACGTGCGGATGCGGGACACCACTGCTCTCGTTCCACCCTCCCTTGTTTAGGGGAAGACGAAATCCAAAGTGCGAGAGGAGTGCTGTCTATATTAGCACGTTTGAATGTACCTCGGTTGCCCTGAGTGGATTTTGTATCCAATATGGGAACTGATGGTTTCCCATATCAAGTTATCCCTTATTTCGGGGATACCAGGATATGGGAATGCATTACCCTTCCATTCCCATTCTCCCCTGTTTTCTTTTAGGGGAAAACGGAGAAGTGCAAGAAAGGATATTGCGACGCCCCCACTATGGATTTATTGAAAATGGCCTTATGGCCCATTCAGATCACTATGGGAGCTATGGGTTTCCCGCATCAAGTTATCCCTTGTTTAGGGGATACCAGGATATGGGAATGCATCACCCCTCCATTCCCGTATCTCCCTTTTTTAGGGGAGAACAGGAAAGTGCAAAGAGGGAATGTTGCGAGGCCCCACTGGATCTGAAAGTTTTAGAGTCGACATTATTTATTTTAAAGGTATTACCTTTTAGAGCGGCGGTGTGCTCGCTCTGTCCTTCAGGGAGAGGGAGTCTTTTTGTTTTGAATTGGGCAAGATGACTGCTTGATTTCTGAGATTTGGGCTTATCAACTCGGGCAGAGTGACAGCTTATTTGGGTAGGTTTTGGCCTTTTTGGTTGGGCGGAACCTAGACTTAGTTTTTGACTTTTTCGCTACTCGGGCAGTAACGGCTTACTTTGGGATTTTTGAATGGGAAGTGAGGTGGATACCTAACAACTAGGCTAGGGATCACTTATAACCTATGGGTTTTTGATTTGGCAGAGTTTGGACGGGGTTTGGAGATTATAGGGGCTTCCACTCACCTATCTCGCACCTCTCGTACTATTGATATCGAAGGAAACGAAGCAGAGCTTCGCTGCGATCTAAAAATCGCGGAGGAATGAGCAACGCAAATGAGAGGCCGGGACCCTCTATTTATACTGAGGGATGAGGACACGCTGGGCATTTGTTGATTTCTTCTCCGTGCATCAGCAGCTTGTACCTTGCGCATCAGGAATTGTACAATCCGGCTTCTGAGAGAGACGCACAGTGCTACACATGGTGCGGCAAAGGCACCCTTGGTGCGGCACCAAGGGGCCTTGGTGCGGCACCATGTAGCTTTGCAACTTCCGGATTTTTGCACTTTACCCCCTACAGTTCACTGTTTCGCGCATACTGCTTTTCCTTTCGCATTTTTGACTCCTGCAACTTGACATTTGTTAAGTTTTAACAGTTCTTGATATTTTATGTCAGTCACATACCAAGGGTACAAAATTGGGGTGTCTACCAGGGGCTGATTTTCAACAACAATATGTCCTAGAATACATGCCTAACATGTGCAGAAGAAATAAACAAACTAAAGAATGCAAACACACACATGTGATATGTCTAGATCATCTGAATGTAGTTCCCAATGTAGCTGCATTGGAAAACACATTCGCCAAAATTGTGATTTTATGATCAAATTCTCATCTTTTCTTCACCACATTAACACAAACACTCCCATAAGCACAATAGGTACTTTATTTCCCTATGAGAATAGCTTTACTTTATTTCAAGCTAATTCAACATACACCACTAGGAACCTTTCACACTATTTACCAAGGGTGGCAACTTAACTTATTGATCAACCCATGAAATCCGAGGATTTACAGTTCCAAAAGAAAGATGTCACAACCTTGTCCATAGGTAGCTCTTTTCCGTTAGGTAGCTTTCACACTTTGTCAATTAAAGGGAGTCAATTTAGTCAAGATCAACCCACGAAAGTCTAAACTCCATAGTACATTGACAAATTGCAGCATCCCAAAAATTTCAAAAGGTAGCTCTTTCCTTTGTGGTAAAAAAATATCTTTCAATTTCCATACAACTTGTTAGGGAGATGGTGAGAAGAATTTGAGCAATAAAAACACAATACATGTTGAATGTATAACCAAAACTATCAAACAGAGGTACTAAAGCATACAGAGTGAAACTAGTGTGTCCCCCTAAAAATAATGCAAGATGCCTAACAATTTTTTTTTACAAGTGAGGGATTACATGGCACACATACCGAGAGATTTCCTAAGATTTATAAATCTCTCAAAATCTAGACTCTTTGTGAAAATATCAGCCAATTGGTTTTTTGTTCCCACATGTTCAATGCAAATAATACCTTGTTCAACCAAGTCTCTAATGAAGTGGTGTCTTATGTCTATGTGCTTGGTTCTAGAGTGTTGAACAGGATTTTTAGCTATGCTTATGGCACTTGTGTTGTCACAGTACAAGGTTAATATATTACTGTGTAAACCATAATCTTTGATCATTTGTTTCATCCATAAAAGTTGTGTACATCCATTACCAGCAGCTATATACTCAAATTCAGCTGTTGATAGGGCTACACAATTTTGTTTCTTAATAAACCATGAAATCATATTATTTCCCAGATAAAAACATCCACCAGATGTGCTTCTCATGTCATCTACACTGCCAGCCCAGTCAGCATCACTAAACCCAACAAGATTGGTGTTAGTGTGTTTAGTATACCACAAACCCATGCCATAAGTCTCACCAACATATCGAATTATTCTTTTTACTGCTTTCAAGTAAGAGAATTTGGGGTTTGCTTGATACCTAGCACATAAACATACACTGTACATAATATCTGGGCGGGTGGCAGTTAAATACAACAGACTTCCAATCATGCTTCTATATAAGGTAGGGTCAACACTTTCAGATTTTTCATCTTTATTGAGTTTATTGGATGTACCCATAGGGGTTTTCTTATGTTTTCCATTCTCAAGATTGAATTTCTTCACCAAGTTAAGAGCATACTTGGCTTGAGATATGAACATCCCTTCTTGTGTTTGTTTAATATGAATTCCTAAAAAATAGGTCAACTCCCCTACCATACTCATCTCAAATGTGGAGGTCATGCAATGAACAAACTCTTTTTCCAGGGACTTGGAGGTGGATCCAAACACAATATCATCAACATAGATTTGAGCTATTAAAATATGTTTGTCTTGATTTTGAATAAACAGTGTTTTATCCACCTCTCCCCTTCTAAACCCACTTTGTAAAAGGTGGTCTGTAAGCCTCCCATACCAAGCTCTAGGAGCTTGTTTGAGACCATACAAGGCCTTTTTCAATTTAAACACATGACTGGGTTTTTGGGGGTCCTCAAAGCCTTTTGGTTGTTCAACGAAAACTTCTTCTTCAAGAATGCCATTTAAGAATGCACTCTTCACATCCATTTGTTGAAGAGTTTTATCAAGAAAACAAGCAATGGCAAGAAGCAGACGAATGGACTCAATGCGGGCTACAGGAGCGAAGGTTTCATCAAAATCCACCCCCTCAACCTGTGTATACCCTTGAGCCACAAGTCTAGCTTTATTTCTTATTATCTCTCCCACTTCATTAGTTTTGTTTTTGAAAATCCATTTTGTTCCAATAACATTTATTGAAGTGGGTCTAGGAACAAGATACCAAACATCATTTTTTGTGAATTGATCTAGCTCCTGTTGCATGGCATTTATCCAACTTTCATCCTTAAGAGCCTCTTGCACATTTTTGGGTTCAATAGTGGAAACAAAACATGAAGCATGTATTTCATCAAATTCTAGTGTGGACATGCATGCAAGTTTCCTGTAATCTACTTTACCTTTCTTTCTTGTTGACACACCATTTTGTACATTACCTATGATTTGTGAGAATGGATGGTTTTTCTGAATCTTGCTTGGAATATCAATTTCCTGTTCAATCAACCTGGACTGAATGTCTTCCTGATTTGAATTTGTTACAACAGTTTCACCTTATGCATGTTCTCTGTTCAATGTGTCTTCCGATGTAGCTGCATTCGGAAGCACATTGGGTGACACATCCTGAATCTCTTCATCTCAGACGCTGTAATCAGCCGAACCTCGTCTGACACTGATTGGGATTCAATTTCGGTTCAAACTCTCCAAAATCTAGGATCCTCGAAACATCTTCTTCAGCTTTGTGACCAAGATCGGTTAGATCATCAAAAACAATGTTCATGGATTCCATAATAGTCTTAGTTCGTAGATTAAAAACTCTGTACGCCCGACTATTTGTGGAATATCCCATGAAAACACACTTATCACTCTTAGAGTCAAACTTGGAAAGTTGGTCTCTATCATTGAGAAGGTAGCATACACAACCAAAAACATGAAAGTATTTCAAGGTTGGTTTCTTTCCAAGAAAAATTTCGTAAGGAGTCATTGTGCTACCTGGTCTTAAGAAAACCATATTTCCAATGTGACAAGCAGTATTTAAAGCTTCAGCCCAAAATCTTTTAGCCAAATTCTTTGAAGTTAACATTGCCCTAGCCATCTCTTGTAATGTCCTATTCTTTCTTTCAGCCACTCCATTTTGTTGTGGAGTTTTGGGAGCGTAAAATTCATGTGAGATACCATTGAGGCACAATAATTAGAAAAGGATGAGTTTTCATATTACGTGCCATGATCGATCTAATTCTAATAAGCTTTAGATCATACAAGTTCATCACACGGTGTACCAAACTTTGAATGCCTCAAAGTTCCGACTTCTCTCTTAAGAATATCACCCAAGTGTATCTAGAGAAGTCATCCACACATAAAAAGGTGTATTTTTTCTACCTAAACTCTCTACCTCAATGGGACCCATGAGGTCAATGTGGATCATTTCTAGACACCTAGAAGTGGAGCATTGTGTAATGGGAAGATGAGGAGCCTTGGTTTGTTTACCTTTTTGGCATGGACCACATACCTTTGAATATTTTTTCTCCAAATTTGGTAGTCCTTTAACAGCATCATGCTTCACAAGCTCATGGAGCTTACGAAAATTCATGTGTCCAAGTTTCTGATGCCAAAGATCTGTTACATCAAGACTTGCTTTTTGACAAGATTGGCTATTGTTGAACATGTAACAATTATCAGATGACCTAGTACCTGTCAGAAGACATTTGTTAGTTTGATCAAAAACTTCACACGAATTTTTATCAAACCTTGCCTGAAGGTCATCATCACACAATTGACTTATATTGATTAAATTTGTCTTTAGTCCTTCCACATAGTAAACATTTGTGAGACTTGGAAGGCATTCAACATTCAATGTTCCTTTACCAATGATTTTTCCTTTGGCACCACCACCATAGGTCACTGACCCACCATTGATACTCACATATTCTTTCAAATTTTCAACTAAACCTGTCATATGTCTAGAACACCCACTGTCAAAGTACCAAGATCCAGCAATATGAGATTTTAATGAAGTGAAAGTAACATTGCACACTTCATCATCTGACATTGTAGCACCAGGACATATATCAAATGGCTCACAATATTTAGCTTTACACCTATCATCACAAGTTTTGGGAACCCACATTTGTTTAACATTTTTGGATTGGTGATTTTGAAAAAAAAAATTCTGATGAGCCTTCGGATGAGACTTCCAATGTGACTGTCAATGTTGCTGCATTGGCTGTGGCATTGGCTGCTTCATACGATTCTGTATCTGAGTTTTTTTCAAGAAGGTCTGTCTTAATTCATCCTCATACATTGCCTTTTTCAGAAAACAAAAGGGTTGTATGTGACCAGGCCTGTGGCAGAAATGACAAACATAATTTTTCTTTCTTATTCTTAGTTTTTCAAAGAAGGCAGTTTCTTGAAAATTTTGATCAGTCTGCTTCGTTCCAGACGTACCTTCTCCTTCTCTTACAAACACCTTAGGAACAAAACCAATACCTGCTTTAGATGTGCTGCCTCAATTCATCATTTCATGCACCTTATGATGGCTCGAATTCCATTTGGTAATGGTCTCTCTTTCTTGATTAAGTTGCTTCCTTGACCCTTCAATCTCAACATCCTTTTTGCTTAGCAAACTTTCCAGCCTTATTACGCACTCTTTTTTATCCTCATTTGCTTTTTTTAACAGCTCATTTGCTTTACCAAATAATGTAACTTGGCGAGCTCGTTTCTCCCAATCCTTGTACAGCTCCTTGTACCCTTCCAGCAAGTCTGACTCTGTATCTACACCATCTTCTGGAACTATGGAATTAAAACAGAAGAGTTCGTCCCTGTTCCAACTCACTGTATCTGCCGATGTGACTCCCGATGTAGCTGCATTGGGTGTCACATTTGCTGAAACATCTGCACTTTCAGATTCAGAGTCATAAACGGCAACAAGAGTGATAAGATCACCTGGATCTTCTCCATCACTATCACTCAAGGTTGCTGAAAAATTCAAGCCCTTTTTCTTAAAGTGTTTGCACATTGGTTAGCATAGTGACCATAACCTTGACATTCTCTACATTGTATAGAGTCAATGTTCTTACCATTGTAGGATGATTTTGATGCAAAAGGGTTCGTGAAAGGTTTTTCTGGAGTTTGGAAAGAATTTTCTTTGGGAACAAATTTTCCAGAGTCAAGTTTAAAAGTGTTTTTCGAGCTTGATGATGGAGTTCTATTTTGACTCTTATTTTTCAAAAAAATTCTGAACTTGGTTGTCAATAGACCAATAGATTCTTCTCCAAAATCAGACTTATCAATATCCTTTTGAATTTCAAGCAAATCACATGAGATATCAATAGGAGCAGGCATGGCAATATTTTTAACTATGGGTGTAGAAGATGATGAAGCTCCTTTGCCTTTTTGTTTCATTTGATCATTTAGGTTCAGTTCAAAGTTTTGAAGAATACCAGTCAGTCTTTCAAAACTCATCTTGTCAATATCATGTGCTTCTTCAATAGCACATATCTTGACATTGAACCTTTCAGGCAAAGTTCTCATCATCTTGCTAACAAGACGCTCATTAGTAAAAGGATCTCCTAAAGCAAGTGCAGAATTAGATAAGTCAAGGAGTCTACCATGATATGTCATGATATCCTCAGACTCATGCATTCTAGTATTCTCAAACTGAGTGGTGAGCATTCTTAACTTAGACGCACGAACACTGACAGGTCCTTCACATAAGGTCTGAAGGGCCTCCCAGACATCCTTAGCAGATTCATAATTTGCTATCACCCTAAAAGTGTTAGCATCTAAGGCTTTATAAATAGCAGACAATGCTTTTGAATTAAAGGATGCAGTGTTCCTATCTTCATTGGTCCATTCAGATTCCTTGGTGACCTTGACATCACCATCTGAATCCGTTGTTTTGGGAGGACTCCATCCATTCAAACCAGCAAGCCACGCTCTCTCATCAATTGATTTGATGAAGATGCGCATCTTGACTTTCCAAATAGAGTAATTAGCATTAGTAAGAGTAGGAGGGCGAACATTGTAGGGAAATATCTCTGCTTGGTTCATCGTCGATGACCACGTCAGCAAGATCTATGTTTGTCACTTTCCTCGAGAATAGTGGAACGTTCACCGGAATCGATTGCTTTCTCAACGGCATAGACTGAGCATACTCCCTCTTCTGCGGAGGCATCGGTATCACCAAAATTATATGCAATGCCGATGGTGTCGTTGCTGATGTTGGCGATGACGGGATGAGATCAAAGGTTTTCAACATAACAATTTGTCCAAAATAAAGAAGCGAGTTCATTAAATAGAAATTGTGGAGTAAATAAAGAAGCAAGTTATGTGTTTTTTCTCCTGATTCTCTCTACGCGCACCACTCACTCCCTCATTTCCCACCATACCCGTCGCCTTCTCCATCTCAAACCCTTATCGCTCCGGTCTATGCCTATCACAGCTCTAGAAGCCTCCCTCCTCTGCTCTCTCTTCTCCGGCCAAGGCAATCCATCGGTGAAATCTCCCTCTATTTCTCCAAACCTACAGCGTTGTCTCCAGTCATCTATCTCCCAAGCAGCAGCCCGATCTCTCTATCTCTCGCTTCAATAACTCTATCACCTTCTCCAAAATGTCCATGTTTCGATATACGTATGAGCTTGTAGATTTTCAAGTTCAACCAGTACTCGTAATTGATACACAAATAAATCGTAAGCTAATCCCATTAGTAGCTTAAATGAATCAAACAACACCAGGATCTCAATATAGTAACCAGTCATCTCATAACCTAAAGACCTATGAATGGTATCCAAACACATAACAGGATCTCTCTTTCCAAATTCAGATCTAAAATCGAATAAAAAAACCCACATCTAAAATTGAATAAAAACCTAGATCTAAAATTGAATTGAAATCCAGATTGAATCAAAACCCAAATCTAATAAGACGGAGGATGGTTGTCGTCCTCGACGATGACGAGAGGTGGAGCAAGCAACGGAGGAGGAGGAAGCATTTCAGATGTCGAAAATGGCCAAGAAAAGTTATGTGATTGAATGATGTCGTCTTGGCTCAAGAAACCAAGGGACTTCTCAATGGCTCTAATCAGATCTTAGTTGTTGTCGATGTCCTCATTTGCAGTGTGCGATTTGTTGAGGAAGAAGATACAAAATTACAATTTCTTCCCCTTGAGTGTTTGATTTTCTAAAATCTTCTTATATCTTTCTAATTGAACCCTTAGTGTTAAATAATGCACACATGCCCCCACGTCATCATTCTGTTAACGAATTTGGATGGAAATATAACTAAATTGGTAACATTTTGTTCAAATTTTTTATATACTTCTAACATTTTCCCCTGAAACTTAGTACATTGTCAAAATTGATAAATATGAAAGCACAAGATTATTTTGGGTTACCGCGAATAGTACGTTGGTTAAAAAAGTAGTTTTCTCGTAGGAAAATGAAAAGGATGAGAATTGAAGTGTTTCAGTCAAGATAAAGTTGTATAAATTAAATAAGATAAAATCTAGTTTTAAATAAGCAATATTTAACTTGACAAAAACAAAAAAAAATGTTTTATCATTTTACAAAAAAGTTGACACTTGGCAGCCATTTTATAGAAAGATGTCATGTGGTATGAGTGGTTGTTGTTTTAGTAAATAGCAATAGATAGATACTTCCTCCGGTCCAGGTAAAGAGTCCTCATTTGAAAGTCAAACTTTTAAGAAAGTGATATTTTTAGTAGTCTATTAGTAATAAAACTACTTTGTGTTTACCCTCCACACTTTTCTTACAAATTGAAGTACATATTACAAATAAATATTAAAAGTTTCATTATATTTTATCTTCTATAAGACCACAAATTTTTAACATATAAAATACTATTAAAATTTTTTATTTCGATTTATTAAAATGTAAAAGGGACAATAAAATTAAGATATTGATTGTTTTAAAATATTTTTTCAACGGTCCGATGGAGATGAAAAAATATTTTGCTATTTATCCTTCTTTATATTTTTATAGATTTGTCAATGAATTGCTTTTAATTTTGGTCCATTTTATTAGATGTGCACTTTAATTTCAAATATGTCAATAAGTTATCTCAACAATTGTGATGAGGATTTAGATTCGTTAATTAAGTAGTATTATTTCGAAATTAATTAAATTTTCTTTATCAAGTTTTTTTATCGTTTTGTGATTTTTCATGTCATCTAGATGTGATATTCTTATTTTTACTGATGGAGATAATGACATTCTTGAGATACTTTGTCTCCAACATTACTTGCATTCAAATTTTAGCTCCTACAATGTGATATCCAAGCCTTTTTATGGTTAGTTGGTAAAAAAAATTACAATAAAATATTAGTTGATTTTTTAATTAGATTTGGGGGATTGAACATTAAAAACCGAACAAACATCAATATTTTTACAAAAAAATCTAGTTCGGATTTGATGGAATTTGGTTTGTTGGTTAATATTCAAGGTTTTTTTTTTGTTTGACCTACATGCTCGGATTGAAATTAAATCATGGTTTGTTATTTTATTTTTTTAAACACTTTTGTCGGGACTCTTGATATAATATAAAAGTAAAAGTATAATTTTTTTTTTAATATATGTTGGCAGAAGTCGATGTTTAAGTTCATCATATTTTATCTTCTATAGGACAACAAATTTCTCAACGTGTAGAATATTATAAAAAATTATGATCTTGATTTATAACGTGTAAAATGAATAATAAAATTAAGATCTTGATGTTGTTAAAATATTTTGTTAACATTGTTTTCAATTCATTAGAAGTATGTTCATATTCTAAGGAAATATTTGGTTTTCATATTCCAAGAGAGTATTTGATTTTCACATATTAAGGTAGTATTTGATTAATTATGACACATGTAATCAATTAATGTATAATCAATTAATTTATATTTTCAATATATGACCCACAACTTTTATTACATATAGATGACTTTCTATTTTAGGAGTACAAATTTTGGAGGGATTTTGCTATTTTTAGACTACATTGGTTTTATATATATATAGATGTCACTTTTATGCATTAATTTCCTCGAAAGTGAACTATTTAAATGAAACATCTCAAAATAGTATTGACCTTTGTCCTGAACTAGGAAATAGATAGTATTGATTTCTATTCAAACATACTAGATAAGGCCAAACCAGAAAATTAGTTTAAAAAATAACAAAAGCAAACAACTTACCATATTGAGAATAAAATCCTAAAAGATTCTTAAAATAAAGTACTGGTCAAATATAATCTAATACCAACATAAATCTATAACTATTACTAAAACAGAAGCCGCTACTGCTGTCACGTGACGGTTTTCTGTTTAAAGCTAAAAGTTTTAAAGGAATTTAGTGTTGCCACGTGTCACCTTCGAAATGGTAAAAATCAAAATTAATTAGTTTAAGATAAAAAATCAAAAAATATAATTAGATAAGATAAAAATCCTAAAATTGATTTGATAAGATAGATTTAGGATATGGTTTAACGAGTAAATTAATGATAGAGATTTAGGATTTTTTTTCTATTTTTAAATATCGCTTAATTAAACTAGATTTTATCCTATGTAATTTATACAAGTTAATTAAAATATTACTAAAACAGAAGTCGCTACTGCCACGTGACGGCTTCCTGTTTAAAGCTAAAAGTTTTAAAGGAAGTTAGTGTTGCCACGTGTCACCTTCGAAATGATAATAAAATCAAAATTAATTAGTTTAAGATAAAAATCAAAAATCTAATTAGATAATATAAAAATCCTAAAATTGATTTGATAAGATAGATTTAGGATATGGTTTAACTAATACATTAATGATAGAGATTTAGGGATTTTGTGATTTTTTTTTTTTTTAGAATATCGCTTAATTAAATTCTAGATTTTATCATATGTAATTTATACAAGTTAATTAAATTATTACTAAAATGTATTTTATCACAGATTCGCTTTCGCTTAAAGCTAAAAGTTTTAAAGGAATTTAGTGTTGCCATGTGTCACCTTTCAAATGGTAAAAAATCAAAATTAATTAGTTTAAGATAAAAATCAAAAATCTAATTAGATAAGATAAAAATCCTAAAATTGATTTGATAAGATAAATTTAGGATATGGTTTAACGACTACATTAATGACAGATATTTAGGATTTGTTTTTATTTTTTTTAAATATCGTTTAATTAAACTAGATTTTATCCTATGTAATTTATACAAGTTAATTAAACTATTACTAAACAATGCCATCGCCACGCGGCTTTCCATTTAAAGCTAAAAGTTTTAAAGGAATTTAGTGTAGTCACGTGTCACTTTCGAAATGGTAAAAAATCAAAATTAATTAGTTTAAGATAAAAAATCAAAAAATCTAATTAGATAAGATAAAAATTCTAAAATTGATTTGATAAGATAGATTTAGGATATGGTTTAACCAATACATTAATGATAGAGATTTTTATTTTGTTTAATTAAACTAGATTTTATCCTTTGTAATTTATATAAGTTTAATTTGATCGAAACTCTTCAATTTTCATCTTTTCATTTTCCTACTATTTA
>CM028378.1:87743544-87775920 GCA_013146195.2 Codonopsis lanceolata | reverse complement strand
TTTTCAAGAGAAAGTCGTCATGTAGTAACAGTGCCTTCTGATTTAATAATAGTTAAATGATGGATTATTAATTAATGATTAATAAATATAGATTAGTAGAAAATAACATAAAATTATCCCTGTGATAATTTGTATAAATTAAATAGTAGGAAAATGAAAAGAGATGAAATTGAAGAGTTTCAGTCAAATTAAACTTGTATAAATTACATAGGATAAAATCTAGTTTAATTAAGCGATATTTAAAAAAAATAAAAAAAATCCTAAATCTCTATCATTAATGTACTCGTTAAACCATATCCTAAATCTATCTTATCAAATCAATTTTAGGATTTTATCTTATCTAATTAGATTTTTGATTTTTATCTTAAACTAATTAATTTTGATTTTTTTACCATTTCAAGGTGACACGTGGCAACACTAAATTCTTTTTAAACTTTTAGCTTTAAATAGGTGCCACGTGGCAGTAGTGACTTCTTTTAATAATAGTTTAATTAACTTGTATAAATTACATATGATAAAATCTAGTTTAATTAAGCGATATTTAAAAAAATAAAACAAATCCTAAATCTCTATCATTAATGTACTTGTTAAACCATATCCTAAATCTATCTTATCAAATCAATTTTAGGATTTTTATCTTATCTAATTAGATTTTTGATTTTATCTTAAACTAATTAATTTTGATTTTTTACCATTTCAAGGTGACACGTGGCAACACTAAATTTTAAAACTTTTATTAAACAGAAAGCCGTCACGTGGCAGTAGCGACTTCGTTTTAGTAATTAGTTTCAAATTAAACTTGTATAAATTACATAATGATAAAATCTAGTTTAATTAAACGATATTTAAAAAAAAAAAAAAATAAAAAAAATCCTAAATCTCTATCATTAATGTACTAAAACCATATCCTAAATCTATCTTATCAAATCAATTTTAGGATTTTTATCTTATCTAATTAGATTTTTATTTTTATCTTAAACTAATTAATTTTGATTTTTTTTACCATTTCGAAGGCAGACACGTGGCAACACTAAATTCTTTTAAAACTTTAGCTAAACAGAAAGTCATCACGTGGCAAGAGTGACTTCGTTTTAGAAATAGTTTAATTAACTTGTATAAATTACATAGTGATAAAATCTAGTTTAATTAAAACGTAGGCTTTAAAAAAAAATAAAAACTAAAATCCTAAATCTCTATCATTAATGTACTATTAAAACCATATCCTAAATCTATCTTATCAAATCAATTTTAGATTTTTATCTTATCTAATTAGATTTTCTATTTTTATCTTAAACTAATTAATTTTGATTTTTTTATCATTTCGAAGGTGACACGTGGCAACACTAAATTCCTTTAAAACTTTTAGCTTTAAATGCAGTGTCAGATCACGTGGCGGTAGTGACACGCTTTAGAAATAGTTTAATTTAACTTGTATACCATAGATAAAAAATCTAGTTTAATTAAACGATATTTAAAAAAAATAAAAACAAACTTAAATATCTATCATTATCAAAATTATTAAACCACATATCCTAAATCTATCTTATCAAATCAATTTTAGGATTTTTTATCTTATCTAATTAGATTTTTGATTTTTATCTTAAACTAATTTAATTTGATTTTTTTTACCTATTTCAAGGTGACACGTAGCAACACTAAATTCCTTTAAAACTTTTAGCTTTAAACAGAAAGCCGTCACGTGGCAGTAGCGACTTCTGTTTTAGTAATAGTTATAGATTTATGTTGGTATTAGATTATTTTTGACCAGTACTTTATTTTAAGAATCTTTTAGGATTTTATTCTCAATATGGTAAGTTGTTTGCTTTTGTTATTTTTTAAACTAATTTTCTGGTTTGGCCTTATCTAGTATGTTTGAATAGAAATCAATACTATCTATTTCCATCGTTCCAGACAAAAAGTCCACTATTCTATTTTGAGATGTTTTACTTAAATAGTTC
Source organism: Codonopsis lanceolata (assembly GCA_013146195.2). Classification (NCBI taxonomy): domain Eukaryota; kingdom Viridiplantae; phylum Streptophyta; class Magnoliopsida; order Asterales; family Campanulaceae; genus Codonopsis; species Codonopsis lanceolata. The sequence goes on along the minus strand of CM028378.1, from coordinate 87,773,962 downwards.
ACTTTCAAAAATTAATGCATAAAAGTGTCATTTTATTACTAATAGACTACTAAAAATGTCACTTTCTTAAAAAGTTTGACTTTCAAATGAGGACTCTTTACCTGGACCGGAGGGAGTATCTATCTATTGCTATTTACTAAAACAACAACCACTCATACCACATGACATCTTTCTATAAAATGGCTGCCAAGTGTCAACTTTTTTGTAAAATGATTAAATATTTTTGTTTTTGTTTTTGTCAATGTAAATATTGCTTATTTAAAACTAGATTTTATCTTATTTAATTTATACAACTTTATCTTGACTGAAACACTTCAATTCTCAACCTTTTCATTTTCCTACGAGAAAACTACTTTTTATCCCACATACTATTCGCGGTAACCCAAAATAACCTCGTGCTTTCATATTTATCAATTTTGACAATGTACTAAGTTTCAGGGGAAAATGTTAGAAGTGTACAAATAATTTGAACAAAATGTTACCAATTTAGTTATATTTCCATCCAAATTCGTTAACGAAGTGATGACGTGGGGGCATGTGTGTAATATTCAACACTAAGGGTTCAATTAGAAAGATATAAGAAGATTCTAGAAAATCAAACACTTCAGGGGAAGAAATTGTAATTTTGTATCTTCTTCCTCAACAAATCGCACACTGCAAATGAGGACATTGACAACAACTAAGATCTGATCAGAGCCATCGAGAAGTCCCTTGGTTTCTTGAGCCAAGACGACATCATTCAATCGCATAACTCTTCTTGGCCATTTCCAACATTTGAAATGCCTCCTCCTCCTCCGTTACTTGCTCCACCTCTCGTCATCGTCGAGGACGACGACCATCCTCCGTCTTATTAGATTTGGGTTTTGATTCAATCTGGATTTCAATTCAATTTTAGATCTAGGTTTTTATTCAATTTTAGATGTGGGTTTTTTTATTCAATTTTAGATCTGAATTTGGAAAGAGAGATCCTATTATGTGTCTGGATACCATTCATAGGTCTTTAGGTTATGAGATGACTGGTTACTATATTGAGATCCTGGTGTTGTTTGATTCATTTAAGCTACTAATGGGATTAGCTTACGATTTAGTCAGATCATTACGAGTTCTGCTTGAACTTGAAAATCTCTACAAGCTCATACGTATATCGAAACATGGACGCTGGAGAAGGTGATAGAGTTATTGAAGCGAGAGATAGAGAGATCTGGCCGCCGCTGGGGAGATAGATGACTGGAGACAAGACGTAGGTTTGAGAAATAGGGAGATTTCGCCCGATTGCCTCGGCCGAGAAGAGAAGTAGAGGAGGCTTCTAGAGCCGTGATAGACCGATTGATAATGGTTTGAGGTGGAGAAGGCGACGGTATGGCGGAAAAATGAGGGAGTGGGTGGTGCACAGAGAGAATCAGAGAAAAAAACACATAACTCACTTCTTTATTTACTCCACAGTTTCTATTTAATGAACTCGCTTCTTTATTTTGGACAAATTGTTATGTTGAAAACCTTCGATCTCATCCTGTCATCGCCAACATCAGCAACGACACCATCGACATTGCAGATAATTTTGGTGATACCGATGCCTTCGCAGAAGAGGGAGTATGCTCAGTCTATACCGTTGAGAAAACAATCGATTCCGGTGAACGTTCTGCTATTCTCGAGGAAAGTGACAAACATAGATCTTGCTGACGTGGATATCAACGATGAACCAAGCAGAGATATTTCCCTACATTACAAGGGGATACCCTTTACTTTGAAATTTTATGAAAGAAACCTTTAAAGATCCATGTCATCACTCCGTTAACGAATTTGGATGGAAATTTAATGAAATTGGTAACATTTTGTCCAAATTATTTATACATTTCTAACATTTTCTCCCGAAACTTAGTACATTGTCAAAATAGGTAAATATGAAAGGACGATGTTATTTTGGGCTATCACGAATAGTACATTGGTTAAAAAAGTAGTTTTCCCTTTTCCTACATATTAATTCCATAAAAAAACCCTAATATATTTTAGTTTTTTTTGGTTTTGAACCATGTTTTTTTTTGCATGCAAAACCTCAACCAAACTTTTTTCCAATTAAAGCCTTCCGTAAAAAACTGGTTAGTTTTTGTAATGGGAAGGTGACTGGATATCCTAGTGGCTGCCTACGTGGACTGAGCGGGCTCATGTCCACGCCATTCTTCCCGCAAAAAACAATTTTGTTATAAACCTTGTCCTATTTTGAAATTTCAAAAACAACTAAATCTTTGACCAGATTTTCACAAATTTGAATGCAATACAAACCACATACAATTGTTAAAATTTCATAGAATGAACCTTGATACACACACACACACACACACGCACTAATTCATCCAACAATTCACAATTTTCATTGGATCATCTTTTATTTCTTAGTTTTAATAGAATGAATAGAGGAGTTCGTTGTCATTATGGAATGATGACTGACATGCGGGTATCATTGACATATCAAAATCCAGGAGGAAAGTTTTTAGGCTGTGAAAGATATAAAGTAAGTAATTTATTTTCTGTTATTATTTAACTAATTAATTTTGCTAGAAATAAAATATGTTTTAATCAACTGATTTTTTTTTGTTCTTGCTGACAGAAGGGGATGCAAAATTTTCCTTTGGTATGATCCTCCTCCTTAGAAAGTCGTGGAAAGTAACAAATGCCTTTGGTTTTGTTTTGTGATATCATGTTTGTTTAACTTACTCTTCATCTTAGTCATAATTGGGCATAACTAAGCTATTGTAGTATGAAAATATAATGAAATGAGGTTACTTTTGTGGTGGTTTTAACTTTGTTATTGAATATGTATTTAAATGGATATTAGTAAACCCCTGATGTAATCCTTTGGTTTTGTTGTGTAATATGTAGGAAACAATAAAGTTTATGAATAATGACATAGCCTTTCTATTGATATGATAAACATATTTATAGGATTACAATACTTGCTACACAAGTTAACATAGAGAGTCCAAATACAAAAGAGATTAGAAGACCTAAATACAAGTAAATCAATAAAGAATATTTACAAATAAATACAAATATATTATTATGTTATATGCTCCCGCAAGATGGATCCCCGCGACTCCACGAGGAGAGACCAATCTTGTGTAGAAGATGCTGAAAGCACTGCCGAGGAAGCGGCTTGGTGAGATCATTTGTGACCTGATTTGCCGAGGATACATAGGCAACCCGTAAGAGCCCATCTTGGACTTGTTGCCGAATGAAGTGATAATCTAATGCAACATGTTTCATGCGAGAGTGAAACACCAGATTGGAGCATAAACTGGCGGCGTCGATATTATCGCAGTAGATGATGGGTTGTTGCGAGGAGGATATACCGAGCTCATCGAGGAGTGAGGTAACCCAGCGAACTGCAGCAGCAATTGCCATAGCTCGGTACTCGGCTGCTTTCGAGGAGAGAGCAACACTACATTGCTTTTTCGAGCTCAAGGAAATAGGGTTACGACCAAGATGCATAATGTAAGCGTTTGTGGAGGTGAAGTCATCCTTGTTACTCGCCCAGTCGGCATCTGTGAAGGCATGGAGGTCTAGAGGAGACTGACAATGAAGAAGTATACCATTGTCAATGTTTCCATAGAGATAACAAAGAAGGCGTTTGGTCGCTAGCCAGTTATCCGTGGTCGGCCGATGCATGAACTGAGAGAGCTTTTTGACCACATATATATTATATTTGAGCGAGTGAGAGAGGGATATTGGAGACTCCCAATGACCGATCGGAACTCTGTGGGGTTAGTGAGGGCCGTGCCTGACTGAAACGAGAGAACTGTCAAGGTGGTAAGCGGGGTTGTCACTTGTTGAGCATTAGTCATACCAGTGCGAGCAAGCAGGTCAGCAATGTATTCTTGTTAAGAGAGTACTATACCAGTAGGGCGAGGAACCACCTCCATTCCGAGGAAGTAATGAAGAAAGCCGAGATCTTTGAGAGAGAAGCGAGTTGCGAGGACGTTGATGAAGTCCTAGACAGCCGTGGTGCTGTTTCCAGTGATGATGATGTCATCAACATAGACGATCAACATGAGGGTGATAACCTACTCGTTGAAGATAAAGAATGAGGTATTAGCCACAAGGTTTATGGAGCGAGCAACGAGCAGAAACTGACATAGTTTATTTACCATGCCCGGGGGGTCTGCTTGAGACCATATATAGCTTTTTGTAGGCGACAAACATGTTGAGGGTGGTCAGAGTCAACAAAGCCCTGTGGTTGAGCCATGAAGACTTCATCAGTGAGAGTCCCTTGTTGAAAATCATTATTCACGCCCAGCTAACGAAGATCCCAACCTCGACTGATGGCAATAGAAAGAATGAGAGGAACTGTGGTGGGTTTAACCACGGGGTTGAATGTTTCACGATAGTCAACCCCTGGCCGTTGAAGAAATCATTTGGTGACCAAACGACCTTTGTACCTATCCATTGGGCCATCACGAAATCATTTAATTCAAAATATCCACTTGCAATCAGCAATATTAGGTACCCTTGTGGGAGGTACCAAGTCCCAAGTGCCATTTTTAACGAGAGCATCATATTCCTCATACATGGCCTGACTCTACTTGTTGTCTTTGATGACCTGGGTTACACAAGTCAGTTCAATGTTCGAGGAGAGCTGAGCAGAGAAACTGAGTTTGTGAAGTGGTTTGTGGATGTTATTTTTCGAGCGGGTCATAATAGAGGTGTGAACTACCACGGGGGGAACATGCTAATTGGGAAGGTTGGGTTGAGGAAATTCGGTGGTAGATGGTTTTGCCTGCAAGGATGAGGGTTTCTCGGTGGGTGGTGGTTCTGCCCGTAAGGGTGAGTGTTGCTCCAAGGGGGGGCTGGGTGGGTCTGGGTTAGTAAGAGGAGCACCAACCAGGTCACTGTGAGAACTATCTGTCGGTGGTGTGTATGATTACGTAAGGATGTCAGGAGGTGGTAACGAGGTATTGTGGGTTAATGCATCGAGCCGAGGAAGAGCCAGAGTGACCTTGGACAAGGGAAATTCATACTCGAAAAACCAAACATGGTAAGAGACATAAAGCTTGGTTTTGGATGGGTCATAACAAAGATATGCACTTTGGGTGAGAGAGTACCTGAGGAAGACACAAGGGGTTGATTGAGTATCGAGTTTGTGAGAGGAATATGGTCATAGCCAAAGATAGCAGAGACAACCAAATACACAAAGTTTTAGGTACTTCGGGGAAGACCCAAATAGTTTGTGATACGGGGAGAGCATCTGGATAATGGGAGTGGGAAGACGATTTATGAGATAGGTGGATGTAATAAAGGCATACGATCAGTAGGTGAGGGGGAGGGAGGAATTGGTTAGGAGGGAGAGACCAGTTTCATCAATATGGCGATGGCGACGTTTAGAGAAGCCATTGTGTTTGGGGGTGTGGAGAGGGGAGGTAAGGTGCGGGATGCCATTGGTGGGGAGATAGGTGGCCAGATGGCCCAGACCAGTGGCTTCAGCAATGATGATATACTCCCCCCGTTGTCTGAGTAAAGGGTGACTATTTTATGTTTGAAGTGGTTTTCAACCAAGGCTTAGAAGTGAGGAAAGATGGATGCGACATCCGATTTACGTTTGAGGGGGTAAAGCCATATGTAATGCACGTAATGATAGACAAATATTACATAATATTTAAACCCATTAATGGAATGAATGGAGGAGGTCCATACATCTGAGTAAATAATTTGAAGGGGATGGGTGGAGACAATAGTAGATCAAACAAACAGAAGTTTGTGACTTTTATTGAACAAGCACACATTACAAAACAAGGAAGTAACTCTAGTTTGTTTGAGAGAAAACTTACACTCTAGATAACTTTAGACTTGGTGGGAAGGGTGACCAAGACGATGATGCTAGTCAGGAGTAGACATCCTGGAGCTAGCAAACGCATTAGGTTGACAAGGAGGGAGAGAGCTCGACCATTCATACACACCATCCTTAGATTGTCCTGTCAGCAGCAAGGTTCTTGTCTATTGATCTTTCACATGAAAAGAGGTGGGTAAGAATTCAATAGATGCTTTATTGGAAGTACAAAATTGAGAAATAAAAATAAGATTTCTTTGCATGCTAGGGACAAATAGAACATCATGAAATTGAAAGGTGGTGGAGGGTGTAGGAAGAGAAGTAGAACCCATGTTGGTAATGTGTAACCTGGTGCCATCACTAAGAACCATGTCATTAGTGCTCGAGTACTGATGATGGATAGACAAATTTCTGAGGTTATTGGTGACATGGTGGGAAGCACCACTGTTCAGGAGCCAGCTGGATGTGGAGTTGTCCGAGGTTGTGGGTATGTTTGCTCGCGGTTACCAGTTGTTTCTCCCAGACGAGGAGCGAGCTGGATTCGATGCCAAGGCCGGAACCAGCTAAAAGACGGGACATTGAGCTACCGTATGACCTTGTTTTCGGTAGCCTAGAACAATTACCGAGGTAAGGGCGGTGAGAACCCAAGGTGGTTGATTGCGTATAGTGAGGTGATTGTGTTGGCTAATGGGAACAAGGGTACTGTGAGTGAGCAGATCCAGATTACCTCGTGGTCATGGTGTTAAACGTGACAGGGTGGGGAGTTGTAACACCCCAGATTCTTGCATGCGCATTGTGTGCTTGCCTTCATGCTTTCTTGCTGATTGTGAGCATGTTTACTTAGTCTATATGATTTAGAATCATTTATAAGTCATTCATAATGCTCTTAACATGTTTAGAATCATGTATGCATGCTTGTTGAATCGCCGGTTCGATTGCTTGTTTAGTTCTCCTTCTTTCCCTCCTTCGTTTGGATTCGTTCGGGTGTTGTTTGAGGGTGCTTGTGATGAGCTTGAAACTCATTTTTGTTGGGGTTTGAAAACCCATTGATTTGGCTAAGTGTTTGGGGGTCTTTTATGTTGAGTTTTGAGCCATTTTAGGTCTACCGGGCTTGCCCTCGCAAGGTGGAATGACCTTGCCCCCGCAAGGTAACCAGAAAATCACATGTTGGGCATCCAGGGAGGATGCGGCCACAGGGCAGGGCCGAATCCAGATTCTTCTGTTTCTTTGTTTTTTCACGATTTTTGTTCCTAAACCCCTATCCAAAACCTTTCTAAACCCCACCTAAACCTCCCTAACCCTCCTTACTTACACCCTAACATCTCTAACAAGTTTTAAGAGTGGATTAAGAGAGCTTTAGTGATCAATTAAGCCACAAAAATCTGATTGTAAGTGACCACAATACCTTGACACTTGTCCCACTCAGTTTTTAACCCAATATAAGCCACAATCTGAGAGTTTGACTCTCATTTCTCACCCTCACTCTCCAAAAACTGGATTCCTTTCCCTCAAGACTCTCCCATGGCTTCTTGAAGCATTCATCTTGGTCCTCCCTAATTCCTTCTTCCTTTGCTCAAGCCACCTCCATAAGAAGTGTAGAGCTTGAAGAGTAGAGCATTTCCTACCGAACAGATTTCTCCTTTGCTTTCTTGGGTGTAGAATACAGGTAAGTTACTTCTTTTCTTATTTGTTTTAGTTCTCGTTGACCCTAAGGAAACAAAGCTTATGATGTATGAGGTCAATGAGGACACATATTTGCTTCTTATGCCTTCATCTTGTGTTTTGAAAGTATGAACTTACTAGGAGCATGTATAGGAGGATTTTATGCTTAGTAAAGATTGTAATACTCTTTCATCTTGCCTATTTAAGATTATGAACATGTTAGAAACATGTATTATTTGTGTTGCTTGAAGAAGTGCTATATGAGAATGCCCTAATTTAAGCCTACATGATATGTTGATATGTTGTTATGTGTTCTATCCTCAAAATTGGAACCTATGATGAATATGAATCACATTACAATGCCTTGGTGAATTTATAACCTAGTTGAACTTAGAAATGGCCTAGGTTGGGTTATGAAGCACATAGCTTCAATTTCTCCAAAATTGGGAATTTATAGTAAAGACTCAACGGAGTCGACTTTAGGGAAGATTTGAACATGTTGAACCCTAATTTCAATCCGTACGAAGTTTGGACACCGTTTGATTGGGTTTACTCAAATATGAGCTTAGCTTAATTGTTTGCAACAAGTTGTTATGAATGATGGGTTTTGAGCAATTAATTGCCTTGACATGATTTATGGTAGAGATTAATAACCTACTTGGTCGGATGAGTTCGCTCTTGTCGAACTGGATCCTTAATTGGTTTATGTCGAGTAAATATCTACTTGTGCATCACATCGAGTCCAGCTGGCATTATTTGGTTTGTTTATTACGTCAGGGTGGGACGATGCATCGCCTTCACGAATTGTGAGATTCGTGCTCGCTATGGATCGCCGCACTGGGACCTCATTGACACACCTCCTTTGTGGGCCACGGTGGGGAAGTAGCCCCTTTTGCCGTATCAATACGTGCGCCATTGGCTGCTAATTAAATCGAGTAGGTTCTCGGTATATAGTCGATGAATTCACAAAACATCGATGGCACGATCCAGTAACAAAGTTTATTGCAGGAGCTACGAAGCGGCCGTGAATATATCATATCCTACTTGTATGATTTATTTTACGCACTTATATGAATAATGTGCTAAGTGCTATATGATGAACATGAGCCATAATTGTGATAAATGCCATGCTATAACATGAACATGCATTTTTAGTAACTTACTAAGTCTTTTCGACTTACCCTATTTGTTTGTTTTCTTTTCCTTAGATCCGAGCCGAGGAGACGGTTCACGATAGATTCACCATACCCGCGTTGGTTGCTTGCGAGCTAGAAGGTTGTTCTTTTGGGTTTGGTAGTTAGACTGTTATTTTGGCAAGGACGTTGGGAAGCAAGTCACATAGACTTGTCTTGGGATTTTGTTGTTGTAGTAAACTTAATTACTTGATACTTATAATCTTTTGTATGCCGGCTTATATGTCGAGCTTGTTTATATGTTATTGGTTCACTACAGTTCCTTCCGCTTAAGCTCTTTTAAATATTATTGTTGTTGTTGCCTCCGGCATGTTGTGGCCTGATCGATGTTTTATTTAATCTTTTTCCTTGCAAGTGGACAAGACTATTATAGAATAGACTTGGAAGCAAGGGTCGAACCCACAGAGACAAGTGATCACGAACAGTGCAATTATTGATAGCAAATTATTAACCTAAGGGGGGTTTTTATGTTTAATTCTACTCTAAACTACTAGTTATAGATGTTTAACTAATTAGACAGTAATAACAGATATGAAGATCTTATGGTGAGTGTAAATCTAGGATTCTGGGTTTCACTTGTATCTCCTTTATGTTCAATTCATAATAATGTCATTCAATGTCTTGGGTTCGTTCACTAAAAATAGATATAGTCTGTTGAACAATTGGTTCAGCCTCCATCCCCGCAAAATTCATCCATTCTATATCCTAAGCACAGGAACTGTCAATCTAGCTGTCACCTAGATTTATGATCTATCTGTCACCTAGATCATGTAAGAACCTGGTCCTAACTTATCACTCTCGTGCATCGATAGGTCCAATTTATTGTGTTGGTGAGCCAATGTACGACATATGCACTTGGTCATGCAATTATCCGCACCTCTAAGCCTTTATTATTTGCAATTACATTCATTTGTTCAAAGCAAAATAATAGAGGGGTTGATTAAAAACACAATCAACAAGCATTGAATAGACATATATTTACAAATCAAAACATAAATTCGATACAAGTTACCTCCCACCTCCTAGATTAATGATGATTTAGTTCATCATAGACAATGAACAGCACATGGAGATGATCGGATACATGATTTGATCTTCAATACTTGGAATTACAAGAATCTAACTATGTTATACAATCTAAAACTATCTAAAATCTATGAAAAGAGAGCTTTCAGCCGTCCTCCTTATGCTTTGGCTCGGCATTTGGCTTCTATATATACTCGGGAGTTGTGATTGGATTGAATGACTGTGTGAAAACCCGAAAATCAAGCATTCTGCCCACCTTGCGGTCGCAAGGTGCTGGATACCTTGCGTCCGCAAGGTCTCCAGTGTGAGTGACTTTTGATTTCTTTGATTGCTGGCTTTGAGGACCGTACTGCCTACCTTGTGGTCGCAAGGTCTGAGGCACCTTGCGTCCGCAAGGTGTCCAGAGTGTGCAGTTTCCTTGTTTCTTCAATTTTCCTCTTTGACCCTTTTTTTCGTAATTTGCACTTAAAACCCTGGAGTTTCGCGTATTTTCACAATTAACCTGAAACTCACAAAACTCACCGAAAACATATATTAGTACTCAAAAGACTCATGAAATAGCATAATTTAAGTCATAGAAGTATATAAAATCGACGTATAAAATACATCGATCAAATACCGCCAAACTTGAACTTTGTTCGTCCACGAGTAAACAAATAAACTTATAAATACAAAATCATATAAATAACAAAAATTAAAATCTTTTTGTGAGGGTGACACTATTTACACTCCTCTATAAACCCACAAACTCAAGGAGACTCTTTCGAGTGACTCGACTATGCAGATAAATACAAAAACAAATAAATATTAAACTAAAATAAAACTACAAATAAAACATAAAATCCTTTTGGTTTCATCCTCAAGTTATAAGTGTATGGAATACAAGTAATCTCAGTTTGGTGCTCACCACATATTTGCAGGCTTAGTCATATAAAACCAACTAGTCTTTTCTTAAGACTGCTACTACTTTTTAATTCTCCGTGTGTGTGTGATCGCCAGTCTTAAAGAATATCTTAACTAAAACAGTTTTATTAAGCTAAACACCACATTCATATGAAAATCAAAGTTTTAATAGAAAATCATGCATTTAGAATTATGAGATCTACCATCCAAACCCGGTCAGTTACAGACAAAGAGGTCCCAAGGATTCAAAAGATTTATACATCCATCCCATGCACTTCTATGTATGACATACAATGCTCTCCTATCCCAATGACTTGTAATAGCTAATATTATGCTAACACAGTGAGCTTTAGGGTGAATAATAGTGAATAAGAAGTGTGTGATCAATTTCATGTTACTCACTTGACATTAAAGACAACATAAGCATTGGCAAGAAGATCATTAGGACTTTATTAGCTTGTAATGTAAGGCCAAGGTGTTGGGGGATATGAAGGAAAGAAATTAGAATTCAAAGTGAGAGAGTAAGACTACCCTTTTATCCCTCATACTTCCAAGCAAAAGGAAGTTTTCCTATTTAGGCTAGGACCTGCAAAGACCACAAGTGGAGGGGTGCTTTTTGTAACCTTTTAAGTTTTCTTCTCCCCCCCCAAACTTGTTTTGGGCAATGTATTCTTCTAAAAATATCACAACTTACTAATCAGCAGAATTTTTCTAACATATTTTTCTCTTGAAAGTTATGCTTCCATTTGAATCTTTGTTTAACACTCTTCTTCTTCCGTTTCATTTTTTCGTCGACAATGAATTTTTTTCTCTTTTTTTTTTTTTTTTTCCGACGACGGAAAGAAGAAGCCTTCCGAAAAATAGCCTAACTGAAAAGAAGTGGTCCTCCTAGAATCAATTTCTACCCAATCCTACTCTCTCAAAGGGTAGGCTAAAAGTGTATAGGCTTTAGGGTTAAGTTAACATGGGTAATAGAAACGATGTCGAATGGGGGTCGATGTGTGCTTAGCACACTCCATTCTTTTTCATTAGGCTCAAAGGGGACACTAGGGATATATTTTAGTTTAGGTCAGGGAATATTTTAGGCTCTAACGATCCAAAGATGGCCTAAGTCATTTCTTAATGTCAAATGCTCACATAGTATTTAAAGCAAGTAAGACAACACAAAATGTCATATCAACTATGGGAATTGGGGTTGAGTGTTTAGCATCACTGGATTTCACATAAGCATTCGCTAAGACAAATGGTAAGGACAATTGAGACTAACATGCAGACACGGTTCGAAAGTGTGCTTGAGATATATAAATGAGAAAAATCCAAGGGATCTAACTATCATGCAATTGACCCTAAGTCACAATTTAATGCAACAATTATGTTCGAATGACTATGCATCATATTCTTGTGCATATCTTGTTGAAATGAAATAGGTGTTATAAACTTTATAAAACTATTCTAATTAATACATAATTATGACTGGTGTAGGTGCATGAAATATTTGGAGAAAAGTAAAAGTTTCGCAAAATTAAGTGAATTCCAGAAGGGTCTACAGACTAACTATGCGGTTCATTGCACTAATCTCCTCATTGACTACGACTAGCATTACCACACCTAGCTCGAGGATGAGAATTTTGAATTTTTTTTTTATATTTTTTAAGAAATTGAGAAATTTGGAGGTGATGACGATGACACAATCGATGATGGGTCCCCATAAGAGGAACCCACGAACAACCAATGTAAGTGAATTCTGGTCAAGGCAACACCTCCGAAAATAAGAAAAAAATAAAAACAGGAAAAATAGGGTGAAGAGTTAAATGGTCATCATATAAAGAAATTTTCTTTCACCCTAAAAACATAGCCCAACTCCATTCCTCATTAGGCTAGGACCTGCTAAGACTAAAAGTTTTAAATCCCCCCCCCAAACTTAATTTCTATTTTGTCCTCAAAATAGAGGAACAAATGAGAGGATTGATGGGGTAGGACAAATATCAAAAGGATATAGCGGGTCCACCTAACGAAAGAGGATGGAACTTGGGCCTCGACTCATGGTGAGTCGGGCGGAAATAACGAGCGAGGGCGAAACTTCGGGGATCGTGCCGGGAGGGAATCCATACAGATTGGACAGATTTGTCCCACGTGTTGGCCCAACCGAAAAATCGATGCAGTCGGCATGCATTTGTGCCAACTGCTGACTCATCATATCATTTTGGAGGACAACTGCCTCCAATCTGTTGGAGATCTCCACGAGTGTGTCCTCCTCCTCCTCCTCCTCCTCGGGTTCCTCCTCTTGAGGAACCCTCACTCTCGGCTGCTGGTGGTGTTCAAACAAAATGGCCGGACCAGCCTTCAGCCTCTCGGCGTGTTTGGGCATTCTCACGCCTGCCCCCCTACACAAATCGGTGATCAAATGCGGGAACGTGAACCCCGCATTCGTCCTACCTCTAATATGGGTCTTGATTTGGCCGTTGATCAAACGGCCGACATCAATGGACCCACCAGTCATAATGGTGTAGGTCAAGACAGCCCTCTCCCAATTCACCGTGTTTTGGTGGCTTGAGGGCATGAGACGTCCGCAAACAAATTTATACACGGGCTTGGCCGTGTCTTGGAGGAAGGACTCTCTCATGGTGCGTGTTCCAAATGGTGGATTACGGCTATAGGACCACTCCACACCAGGGAGAGCGATGGTAGCATTTACTACCTCGACAGGGATACGGGGGTTGAGGTGTGTGCTAAAGTCGTCGGCACCAACCGCAAAGTTGGAGGTGCTGAAATGGGTGTTAATGCTTTGGGACGAAAAATTGACTATGATGTCCCTAACATTAACGGTGTCTAGCACACCGCCGTCCATGCCAATGTTGCCATTGGCATAGAATTCTCGGACAATAGGGACTACGGCATCCCTAGCCGGAGAATCTAACAAAAGTCCCCACCTACGAGCCATCAGAGTGGGACGAAGACCAAAATCTTCAGCCTTGAATCCCCTTTCGGGCACCAAGGACTTGGAGAGCTTGGTAGTGTACCTCTCTGATGCTTCGTAGGACACGAAGCGGGTGTGGTCAAAATTATGCTCTTCCTCCTGAGCGGGGCCGGAGGATGAAGCGCTGGTGTTTCTACGCTTACGGAACATTTTTGTTTGAATTTATAAAATTTTAAAAACTAAAAAGTTTAACAATTAAAAAGTGGTTTTTAAAATTATAAAATTAAGATTTATTCTAAAGCATGCAAAATTTATCTACGTTAAAACTATCTAGCACCCTAGCATGCAAATATTTTACGTGTGAAATTAAAGAGGGTGTTAGGGTTACTTGTTTGTAGCCTTAATTGAGTGATTGCAGCCGGAATGGAGCTTGATCTTCGTCGGAAAAAATGGTGGTTCTTCCTTCTTCTTCTTCAAAAGCTTCAACTTGTGGAGTGCAATGGTGGATGGTGAGGGAGATGAAGAGTTTGAGAGAGAGAGAGAAGGATGATCTTTGGAATTAGTGCCGGAATTTGGAAGAGCTTGCCGGAATTTGAAGAGGTTGGGCTGCTACTGCTGTTTGCTTGAAGGAAGGAGAAAGTGTTGAGTGATTTCTGAAGAAGAAAACCCGGCAGCCTTAAATAGAGGGACCTTGCGGTCGCAAGTGCGCTCGCCACACCTTGCGTCGCATGAGGCGATCAAACCGTTCGATTCTGGCGATTCCCATGACTGACAGCACGACGCACGACATTTGCATTTACTGGGGACCTTGCGGTCGCAAGGTCCTTCACACCTTGCGTCCGCAAGGTGGACAGAAACTTCCTTCTTCTTTTTCATTCAATTCTTTTCAGCAGTTTGCAATTTAGCCCTTCCGTTAACTTCCGTTATGTCTTGGATATTTCCTGTTATGCAAAATCTAAACAAATATACTAAACTAAAAATTATTAGTAACATATAAATACAACATTAAGATGTTTTTCTCCCCCAAACTTGAATTTTGGCATATTTAATTAAATGTCCAAAAATAAAATTTAACGGAGAAAAGCATATTTAAACTAACTGAATAATAAATAACTTTCAAAATAGTGGGTTGCCTCCCACTTAGCGCCTTTGTTTAACGTCTTTGGCTCGACCAAACTACAGGCCTAATCTCTTGGTGGTTCATTGTCAGCCAAACGGATTAACTCAATTGTTCGTTCGACTGACATCGGCTCAAAATATGGCTTGAGTCGGTGTCCATTAACTTTAAACACTTCATTATTTTTGGGGTTTTGTATATCAACAGCCCCATGAGGATAAATTCGTACTATTCTAAAGGGACCAGACCATTTGGATTTTAACTTTCCTGGGAATAATCTTAACCTAGAGTTAAACGGTAATACTTTCATACCTGGATGAAGCATTTTGTTGGCTAATCCCATGTCATGATACTTTTTGGTCTTTTCTTTATAAGTCTTCGCATTCTCGTACGAATTCAGCCTATGCTCTTCTAACTCATTTAACTGAAACAGTCTTTCTTCTCCAGCCAATGTTAAATCTAAATTTAATTCTTTAACCGCCCAATAGGCTTTGTGCTCAATCTCAACTGGTAAATGGCAAGCTTTACCATATACCATCCTATATGGACTCATTCCTATGGGTGTCTTAAAAGCAGTTCGGTATGCCCATAAATCATCTTTGAGTTTAGATTCCCAGTCTTTACGATTGGGCCTAACAGTCTTTTCTAATACTGCTTTTATCTGCATATTGCTTACTTCTACTTGTCTGGATGTTTGTGGATGATAAGGTGTAGCCAACTTGTGAGTTACACCGTGCTTTCTAAGAACATTATTTAACAACTTATTGGTAAATTGAGTTCCTTGGTCACTTATTATGGACTTGGGGACTCCATATCTAGCGAATAAATCTTCTAAAAACTTGACTACTGTTTTTCCATCATTCGTCTTGGTTGCTACTGCTTCTATCCATTTAGAAACATAATCAACTGCTACTAGAATATATTCGCAATTATTGGACACAGGGAAGGGACCCATAAAATCAATACCCCAAACGTCAAAAATTTCAACTACTAAATTAACATGTAAGGGCATCTCGTTTCTCTTTCCTATACCACCTGTTCTTTGACATTTGTCGCATGTTCTATAAAACAGTTCACAATCTCTAAAAACAGTAGGCCAATACAGACCTGATTGCAGAATTTTCCGGCGGTTTGTTACCACAAAATGACCCCCACAAGAATATCCATGGCAAAATTCCATGATACCTTGTTGATCTTTTTCTGGTATACATCTTCTTATTAAAGAATCAGAACAAATTTTGTATAAATGAGGAGCTTCCCAGAAATAATTTTTAGTTTCCGCCAAAAACTTCTTCTTTTCATAATGATCAAAATCCGGATTAATGATATTAGACACATAGTAGTTGACAAAATCAGCATACCAAGGGTCAGAATCTTTAATGGCTAAGAGTTGTTCATCAGGAAAATTATCATTTATGGGGACATGATCATCAAGAAATTGACGTTCAAGCAAGGGTGAAAATTCTAACCTAGACAAGTGGTTAGCTACAACATTCTCGGTTCCCTTTTTATCCTTGATGGTAATGTCAAATTCTTGCAACAATAACATCCATCTGATTAATCTTGGTTTAGCATCCTTCTTACTTAACAGATATTTCAATGCAGAATGATCAGAGAAAATTATCACCTTTGATCCTAGCAAATATGATCTAAATTTTTCTAAAGCATATACTACTGCTAAAAATTCCTTTTCAGTAGTGGTATAATTCAATTGAGCATCATTTAGAGTTCTACTAGCATAGTGGATCACATGAGGCTTTCTATCTACCCTTTGTCCTAACACGGCTCCAATCGCAAAATCTGATGCATCACACATGATTTCAAAAGGAAGTGACCAATCAGGAGGGGCCGGATAAAATTGGGGCGAGTTAACTTTTCTTTTAATAAATTAAAAGCTTCTAAACATTCTTTATCAAAAATAAATTCTGTATCTTTTGCTAGCAAATTACATAGAGGTTTACAGATTTTGGAAAAATCTTTTATAAATCTACGGTAAAAACCAGCATGGCCAAGAAAACTTCGAACTCCTTTAACTGAAGTGGGAGGGGGTAGTTGTGAAATAACTTCGATTTTAGCTTTGTCAACTTCAATGCCTTTATTTGAAACAACATGCCCTAAGACAATTCCATGTTTTACCATGAAGTGACTTTTCTCCCAACTTAAAGTTAAATTGGTTTCGCAGCATCTTTGAGACGATGTAAGGTTTTCTAAACAATGATCAAAAAATTTCCGCGAAAAATCGTCCATGAAAACTTCTACGCATCTTTCAACTAAATCTGAGAATATAGATATCATGCATCTTTGAAAAGTAACTGGTGCATTACATAACCCAAAAGGCATTCTCCTAAAAGCAAAAGTACCAAAGGGACATGTAAAAGTTGTTTTCTCTTGGTCTTCGGTGCAACGAGGGATCGATTATATCGGAAAAACCATCAAGAAAGCAATAATATTCATGACCGCTAGTCTTTCAAGGATTTGGTCAATAAATGGCAAAGGAAAGTGATCTTTCTAGTTGCCGCATTTAATTTTCGCAAATCGATACACATTCTATAACCGGTTATAGTCCTTGTAGGGACTAATTCATCTTTCTCATTTTTAACAACATAATTCCGACTTTTAGGAACTACTTGAGCAGGACTAACCCATTTACTATCGATATAGGGTAAATTATACCCGCATCTAAGAGCTTAAGAACCTTCTTTCCTAACTTCTTCCATGTGTGGGTTAAGTCTTCTTTGTCTTTCTCTTGAAGGTTTACTACCTTCTTCTAAATGTATTTTATGCATGCACATAGAGGGACTAATTCCTTTTAAGTCAGCTAAAGACCATCCTAAAGCTTCTCTATGTGTCCATAAAACTTTTAACAAACTCGCTTCTTGCTTTTCCGTTAAGTTAAATTAAATTGCTATAATAACAGGCAAGTGTTACCTTCCCTAAAAATGCATATTTTAATGGGATGGTAATGGCTTTAATTCTTCGACTTTGGGAGAATTAATGGAAGGCATAAATTCGAGAATTTTCTACTTTAATAGTTTCTTTTATTTTAGCCTCATTATTCTCTTCTTGCTTTTCTTCTTTATTTTCTTCCTCAATATCTTCTATCTCAATTTCTTCAAAGAGATTTTAGAATCTCTACTTCATCTTCTTTGATTTCATAACTTTCCTCTATTACTTTTTCAAACTTATCAAAATTACTTTCTATTTTTATTTCTTTTTCTTCTATCTTTTTACTAGCTTCTAACTTTTCTTTCTCTAATCTTTCCTCTTCTTCTATTTCTCTTTCAATTTCCTCAATGTCAATTTTTATGGGAGGGATAGGGCTATCATCATAGACAATAAATCTATCTCTCTCATAATCTTCCTCTTCTTCAAAGTTTCGGTTGATAATTTTTCAATCTCATCTATTGAAAAACGAGGCACTTATGTCACTAGGTCTATTCATAGCATCAAACACGAGAATTTCAACGGTTTCACCTAGGACTGACATTGTGAGTTTACCATTTTTCACATTAATCATTGTATTGGCGGTTGCCATAAATGGTGCCTAACAATATTGGGACTTCATTATTGGTGCATATCTTCCTTTCCATCTCTAGAACCACAAAGTCAGCTTATGATTAATTTATCAACTTTGAACTAGGATATCTTCCACTATACCCAAAGGATATTTAAGCGAGCGATCGGCTAATTGTAATTGCATAGTAGTGGGTTTTAGTTCTCCTAAACCTAATTGTTTATAGACATAAAGGCATCAAATTAATACTTGCTCCTAAATCTAGCATTGCTTTCATCTTTTAGAGCTTCCCAAAGAGACTTGGATATTAAAGCTACCAGGTCTTTCAACTTAGGTGGTAATTCGGGTTGTAAAAGCAGGCGGCGTTTTCGAAACAACAATCTTTTCATTGTTTTCAAACTTGTGTTTCTTAGAGTGAAGATCTTTGAAAAACTTTGCATAAGCTGGAATATTTTTAATAACATTAAGCAAAGGTAAATTAACATTTACTTTGGATAACATATTATAAATTTCCGAAAATTGTTTGTCCATTCGGTTTTCATAAGTCTTCTTGGAAAGCGGAATTGGAGGAACATAGGGTGGTGGAGCCACATAAGGTTCCTCTTCTTCTTGATCCAACTCTTTTCAACTTCAATTGTATTATCTTTATTTTGAATTTCTTTTTCTTTTTCTTGTTCCTTATTTGGAACATCTACTCTACTTCTACTTCTTTTCTTTTCTACCTCTTGATTACTTAAATCATTATTTTCTTTATTACTATCACTATCTTTTTCGATTTCTTTTCTATTACTTTTTTAGAATTTTCTCTTGTAGCAGGCATATTAGAAGAGGATCGGGATCACTTACCTCTTCACCTATCACCTTACCGCTTCAAGACGGTGATTGACAGCTTGCTCGGTTTGACTAGGGAACTTCCTTCTTCTCTTTTATCTGCTCCGGAACTTTCAATGTGTTTCTTTAAATTTTCAATTTCTTCAAGCATGTACTTCATCAAAGCTTGACCTTTACTAGCTACTTCTTGCTTGGGAACTTCTTCAATTCTCAAGCGATTTTGATTTGGCAAGCTGTGGAGGTTGTGGTGGTTGAGGTTGGAATGTTGAGGTTGCAAAGGCTTATTTCCTCCCCAAGAAAAGTTAGGATGATTCCTCCAACCAGGATTATATGTATTTGAATAGGGATCATTCCTTGGCCTTTGAGGGTACATATTCATAGCATTAGCTTTGTTCGAATACATAGCACTTGACGGACAAAAATTAGTAGCATGAGAATATAATCCACATAAAGCACATGCTTCTTGAATTTGCCAATTTTCAAATTGAGCTTGTGTATTTGAATTATCTTGCAATTGATATAGGCTCCTATTTTTACCTCTAGCACTTTTACATTTGGGAATTAATACTTAGCATCTCAAATAATTCTTCTAGTGCTTACGTGTCATTCTATTAATAGAACCACCAATTTCAACCATAGTTTGTAAGCTTGGCGAAAGACCATGATAAAATTGAAGCACTAACACATGTTGAGCCAAATTATGATGAGGACACATAATAAGCGATTTTTAAATCTATCCCATGACTCATGGAATGTTTCACCTGGTTCATTTTGGAATGACATGATTTGTTTTCTATACTCCGTAAGAGATGCATGTTTGTAAAATTTGCTCATAAACAAATCATATAATTGTGCCCAAGTATAAACACTATTTGGTGTTAGGTTCATAAACCATCTCTTTGCCAATTCTTTTAATGCACTGGAAAAATATTTCATTTTGATTTGATCTTCAGTCAACCCTCCTAAAGGAAAAGTACTCATCATGTATTCATATTCTCTTAAGAAACTGACAGGATCTTCATGGGGCATCCCATGAAAAGATGGTATGACATTAAAATAATGTCCTTTTAACTCAAAATTCCTAACAGCATCTGGCAAGACTAGACATGATGTCACAACATTTAATGAAGGTCTACTAAAGTCATTAATAGTTCTTTGATTTACCACTACTTCCATATTTCTTCTTGCGAGCTCTTCTTGTCTTTGATTCCTATTGATGGGTCAACTAGGTTTTCGAGGATTACGATTATTGTTATTTTCTTCCATTGTAGGATCAACCGAGGATCCTCTTGATTCAATTGGTCTTGATTATCAGGCTCGAAAGCTAGATTTTCAAAATATTCTTGGTATCTTTTAACAATATTTATATCTTGATCTAAGTCTACCAATTTAGGATTTAAAGATCTACGACCTTGCATAAAAATTAAAGCAATTTAAAAACAACTAACTATTAAAATAAAATAAAATCTTTTTGTATTTTTATTTTTATGAAAACTGAAAATTAAACTAAAAACTAAATTAAAAACTACGCTACCAACAAACTAACTTACGTGAACTAGCTTGTCCCCGCAACGGCGCCAAAAACTTGATCGATGTTTTATTTAATCTTTTTCCTTGCAAGTGGACAAGACTATTATAGAATAGACTTGGAAGCAAGGGTCGAACCCACGAGACAAGTGATCACGAACGAGTGCAATTATTGATAGCAAATTATTAACCTAAGGGGGTTTTTATGTTTAATTCTACTCTAAACTACTAGTTATAGATGTTTAACTAATTAGGCGGTAATAAGATATGAAGATCTTATGGTGAGTGGAAATCTAGGATTACGGGTTTCACTTATATCTCCTTTATGTTCAATTCATAATAATGTCATTCAATGTCTTGGGTTCGTTCACTAAAAATAGATATAGTACGTTGAACAATTGGTTCAGCCTCCATCCCATAAAATTCATCCATTCTATATCCTAAGCACAGGAAGCTGTCAATCTAGTGTCACCTAGATTTATGATCTATCTGTCACCTAGATCATGTAAGAACCTGGTCCTAACTTATCACTCTCGTGCATCGATAGGTCCAATTTATTGTGTTGGTGAGCCGATTAATGCGACATATGCACTTGGTCATGCAATTATCCGCACCTCTAAGCCTTTATTATTTGCGATTACATTCATTTGTTCAAAGCAAAATAATATAGGGGTTGATAAACAACACAATCAACAAGCATTGAATAGACATATATATAAAATCAAAACATAAATTCGATACAAGTTACCTCCCACCTCCTAGATTATGGATGATTTAGTTCATCATAGACAATGAAACACATGGAGATGATCGGATACATGATTTGATCTTCAATACTTGAAATTACAAAATCTAACTATGTTATACAATCTAAAACTACCTAAAATCTATGAAAAGAGAGCTTTCCGGCCGTCCTCCTTATGCTTTGGCTCGGCATCGGCTTCTATATATACTCGGGAAGTTGTGATTGGATTGAATGAGCGTGTGAAAATCCGAAAATCAAGCATTGCCCACCTTGCGGTGTGCTGATACTGCGTCCGCAAGGTCTCCGTGAGTGGCTTTGATTTCTTTGATTGGCGGCTTTGAGGACCGTCTTGCCTACCTTGCGGTCGCAAGGTCACGAGGCACCTGCGTCCGCAAGGTGTCCAGTGTGATTTCCTTGTTTCTTCAATTTTCCTCTTTGGCCCTTTTTTTTGTAATTTGCACTTAAAACCACGGAGTTTCGCGTATTTTCACAATTAACCCGAAACTTACAAAACTCACCGAAAAAATATATTAGTACTCAAAAGACTCGTGAAATAGCATAATTTAAGTCATAGAAGTATATAAAATCGGCGTATAAAATACATCGATCATGGCGTTGAGGTTAATATATGCATGTGTTATAATTGTAGGAGTAGTTGTTGGGTTCCGGTATGCTTGTCGCCGATGACTTGTTTATTTTAAGTTATTTTCCGGCCAAGTGTAGTCGAGTTGTTATTTGTATGCGATGTTGCGCCACATGAATTTTATTATCCTACTTGCGCATGCTTGTATCTTGCCTATTTGGACGGGACTGGCACCGCGACTCGGGATCTTGCATTGGGGTCGGTGTCGCTGGCCGGCCACACTTGGTATCGAAGCTATAGGTTAGGCGTCGGCCGGAGATAGCTAGGTGTAGACACCCATTTCGTACCCTGGTATGTGGCCGACATAAAATATAAAGAAGCTGTTAAAACTTAACAAATGTCAAATTCTGAGGAGTCAAAAATGCGAAAGGAAGCGGGATCGCGCAAACATGAACTGCGGGGGGAAAGTGCAAAATTTTCAAACTTGCAAAGCTTCATGGTGCCGCACCAAGGCCTTGGTGCCGCACAAGGTGCTGGCCGCACCATGAGAGTTCTCATGTAGCTCTCTATCAGTTGCAATTGTACAACTTTTGGAGCACAAGGTACAACTCACCAATGCGGTAAACAAATGGAGAAATGGCCAAGCGTCCTCGGCCTCTACTATAAATAGAGACCCCTAGCCTCTCATTTCGCTGCTCGGTTCTGCGATAGAAAAATCGCGGCTAAGCCTGCGATATCTTAGATAGTTAAAGGTGCGAGAGAGGTGCGAGATAGGTGAGTGGAAGCCCCTAGAATCTCCAAACCCCGTCCAAACTCGCCAAATCAAAAACCCGTAGGTTATAAGTGATCCCTAGCCTAGTTGTTAGGTATCCACCTCACTTCCCACGGTCCAAAATCCCAAAGTGGCCGTTACTGCAGAGTAGCGAAAAAGTCAAAAAACTAAGTCTAGGTTCCGCCCAACCAAAAGGCCAAAACCAACCCAAATAAGGTCACTCTGCAGAGTTGACAAGCCCAAACCCTCGAAATAAAAGCGGTCATTACGCCCAAATCAAAACAACAACACACAACAACAACAACAAAAGACTCCCTCTCCACTGAAGGGCGGAGGCGAACACCTGCCGCTCTAAAAGGTAAAACCTTTAAGAGCCGTTTTATTTATTTTTTGTATTTGTAAATCTTTTATTTATTTTTAAAAGTTGTTCTTTAAATCCGCGCAATGTAGCCAATATAAGCCGTTGTCTTTGCCGGATTAGAATTAGGAAATATTATGTAAAGAGCCGTTATAATGGCCAAATATTCTTAAATATGTCGTAATTATTGGAAGGAGGACGGCCGCGAGTCCAGTAAATAATGTAGCCACGAATGTATTTGTTTAAATTTCCTGTCATTATAATAGCTTATTTATTTGCTAGATAAATATAACAATAAGCATACTTGACCAAAAAGCGTTTTGAGACCGAAAGGCGAGTTGGGTGCCTAGCACCTTCCCAACTCGTAACTTAGCCTCGAACCAGCTTTTTAAAATCTACGGTTTATTTTTCTTTTTCGGTTTCTCTTTATTTTTGCCTTAAAATAAAGATGGCGACTCTAAAACTTTCAGGATCAGTGGGACCTCGAAACATTCTCTCTTTGCATTTTCTGCTCTCCCTAAAAAAGGGAGATACGGGGAATGGAGGTGATGCATTCCCATATCTGGTATCCCCTAAACAAGGGATAACTTGATGCGGAAACCCATAGCTCCCATAGTGATCGAATGGGCCATAAGGCTATTTTCAATAAATCCATAGTTGGGGCGTCGCAATATCCTTTCTTGCACTTTTCCGTTTTCCCCTAAAAAGAAAATGGGAATGAAAGGGTAATGCATTCCCATATCTGGTATCCCCTAAACAAGGGATAACTTGATGCGGAAACCATCGGTTCCCATATTGGATACAAAATCCACTCAAGGCAACGAGGCACATTCAAGCGTGCTAACATAGGCGACAAGACTCCTCTCGCACTTTTGATTTCGTCTTCCCCTAAACAAGGGAGGGTGGAGCGAGAGCGATGGTGTCACGCATCCGCGTGCAGCGCACCCCTATCCAGCGCTGGCGGCGCGTCGCACCAAGGAACCTCACGATGGCGACTCTGGGAGTTGTTTTATTTTAAATAAAATGGAGGGCTAGACTCATAAAATAAAACTTTTTTGTTTTTATTTGTTTCTGGGTGTAGTATGCTTGTTATATTAATTTACGCATTTCAATAAAGTGTTCCCATACGGTAGTGGCTATATTTGTGGATATGATCCTCCATCGCGGCAGATCTCGTTCCAGATACATTGCGGGTGTGTTTAAGAGTATAAAAAAAATCAAATATATATAAAAAAAAATAAATATATCAAAAAAAATTTCGAAAAAAATATTATATATATTACAATAAATTCCGAGGCAGCAACAAAGAGTTGGGGCTTTACTTTTTCGGCTCTATATTTTATTTATTCAGTTCATTTTCTTTTTTATTTACTCTGTACATTTGTACATATCTGCATTCATTCTGTCATTTTATTTTGGGGACATAGGACCAAAATTTGTAATTAATAGGGATAGATAGTTTCCCCACTTTTCTTTCTATTTCTTAAAATGGTGTGCTTGCTTGCTTGCGCTCAAACATAAAAAGCCGAGAAAATCCACACACAACAGCAAGACATGCCAAATTTGTTTTATTTTCTGTTTATACATCTGTAAAATAAGTAAAGACTTTACTGCTTTCTAGATACCGCACACACGTGCACGCATGTAAATATATTCGAAGCTGTTACCTACACCATGGCCGGCCTACCCTTGCATAAGCCAACGTTAGAATGCATATAGTTTTTGGGACACTTCACGGGCCATCGACCGGTTTTGCATCTACGGGTTATGAGCCCATTGTCAAAAAAAAGATCAAAAAAAAAATGCGCAAGTTCAAAAATAAAGTAATATAATAAGTGCGCACAAAAAAAAATAGAATAAATAAAAAACATGGGCTGACTTATAATTCTCAGATGCTCAACCTAGACCATTTCGGATGGTGGATCCTGGAAAGAGTATAGGCCCCGGGACCGATCCGATCTGGGAGGAAAGGCGTGTGGAATACGTTGGTCCTATACTCTGAGAAAGAATCCCTTGTTCGAGGAAAAGTCACGAGGCTGTCAAAAAAAGCGAGTGCTTATCCAGGTCAATTGTAGGGAACATGAAAATAATAATAATAAAATACTAATAAAAAGGGCCACGCTGTACTCCAAAGCCAGACGGCCTCCGGCCCGGCCTTCGATACCTCCAAAACCCCATTTTCCTCGAGACTGGCCCGAATTTGGAAAGGCGAGAATAATCTTGGCCGATTGATACGGGAAGGAGGCACATAATTGAATCGAGGAAAATATCGGGGCAGATCGAGAAAAAGGCGTGTCGATTCGAAGGTACATATTTTAGCGAGAATGGCGGCAAAAGTAAGCAGCCCGCCATGGGTACAGATCCAGGGGCTTCTTCGGAGGGGCGCTCGACTCCGGCAATGCAGGAATGGTTTGACCAAAGGTTGGGTGCAGCGATGAGTCAAATGGCTAGTCTCGTACAAAGTCTAAAATCCAGTGGTGAGGTGAACTCTTCCCCTGCAATCCCTAAAAAAGCATCAACCTCCCATGTTCTTCCAAACCCAATTTCTCAGCCAAACACTAACCCACCAAATATTACCACAACCCAAAATCCATGTCCAACCCAAAATCCATGTCCAACCCAAAATCCCTATCCAACCCAAAATCCATGTCCAACCCAAAATCCCTATCCAACCCAAAATCCATGTCCAGCCCAAAATCCTTATCCTGTCCAAAACCCGAATCCCACCCAAAATCAAAATCCTTACCAGAACCCTCACCAAACGCCTCCTCAAAATCCTTATAAAATACCATAGCGAAACTAATCCCTTTCCCAAACCTACCGATATACCAAAATCCAACTCCCCCTCCCACCAAAATGGAGGAAGACATGGAGAACTTGAAAAGTATGATGCTCAAAGCCCTGGACAAAGAAAAATTTTCTATGAAGGCATTAACGCTAAAACCTTCAGCCATACTACCCCCAAATTTCAAAATGCCCGACATAGAAAAATTTGATGGACCGGATGCCCTATCTCTCACCTAAAATCTTACTCTCGGCATGCGGTCAAGAGGGCTAGCTTGAAGCCATGGCCTCCAATTTTCACCTTACCTTAATAGGGGCTAAGCGATGGTTAATGCTAGCGATGATGATAGCACCATGGGCACTTGGGACCAAATAATGAGTCAGGGTTCTGAAAGGTACAAAGACAATACCACCACCACCACTGAAAATAAAGGGAACTTGAGGCATGCACCCAAAAGAAAATGAAACATTCGCGAGAATTTGCGGCCGAGATGGAAGGATAAAGTCGCCCGGACCACTGGACGGACCGATCCGCGAATCATGCGAGAATGTTCATCAAAAACCTCCAGCCCATTTACCTAGAACGCATGCGGTATCTCCCTTATAGCAATTTTAAAGAAATAGTAGAGATAGGAGTCCGTATTGATGAAGAAATACGTACGGGATCCCTAGAGATTGATACACATACACCCCCAATTTCACTCTGTGACTCGAATCGACGAAGAGTCTTCGGAAGAAGTCAATGTGGTTGAAAGAATTCCACCGGTAAATATAGTAGTGTGCCATGGTCATATGAATCTGCCAACTCTATTGAAGGAAGCAGTAATGCCAACAAGAACCTCATAGGGCCCTACCGAGCAAAAAGAAGGCATTACGATGAACTGAATGCCCCAATGTCCATGATTTTCCATGGCCTAATGGCACAAGGAGTTTTGAAACCTATGGAAAACTACCGGCCTCCACCAAAGCTATCAGACACATGGGACCACTCTCAATATTGCGAGTATCATCGTAGCAGTGGCCATCCCACCGATAAGTGTTATAAGCTCAAAGTGCCATCCAAGATCTTATTGATGGCCAAATCATTGAAAAAGCCGCACCCATGATTGTCTTTAGTAAAAAGTAGAAAGTACCCTAGAATACCCTTGTATATACACCTCCAAAGACTCTTTGCACCTTTGAATGTTCTTTTGTCAAAAAAAATCTCCAGGAAACAACTCTTTTCAACACAGTGTCAATTTTGGAACCCTTGTTGTTTTCTGGTACCACTAACAATTTTGCAGGGGCTAATAAAAAAAAGTTGACTACTGTCATTTACTCTCTTGAGAAGACTGTCCGGAGGTACGTAATCGTTATACCTCATAAAAAAAATTGAAAAAAAAGGGAAATTTAGTTCCCTCTAAAAAAAAAGAGAAGAGGAAGAGTCTTCGAAAAAAAAAGGGACAGAAAGTCTTTTTTCTATATGTTGTCTTCTGTTTCCCAAAACATGTAAAGACAGGAAATCCCCCCTCACCATTATTTTCAATTGCCATCACCAGTTGATAAGTGCATCAGTCATTCTTGATTCAAAAAGAAAAAATCTAGCAAGTCCTACTTTGAGATGTCAAGGTCTACCAAAAAAAAAAAGAGAAAAAAAAACAACAAGAAAAGAAAAAAAAGAAGACCCGATAGGGAGCCAGAAAAGAAAAGAGAGCTAGACAAGCCAAGAAGGCAGAAAATCCTGGAAAGGAAATCAGAAATCCAAAAGGCCGACCTCGTGAGGACTAGGGGCTTTCAAACCCCAGGGGTGTCTCTTCCGTTCATATTGATGCCTACAGCCCATCCGTACAAAAGTATGCTCACGAACCCATTTGGTCTCCGTTATTTCAAAAGTCCAACCATGTCCTCAGATCGAGCTTTGCAAAGGTATCTATCTATATTCGAATCTGATATATTCTTACTAGCTTGTCGAGTCTTCTTCTTGATCTTTGAGCACATATCGCCAAAGTATTTGTAAAAAAAATGATGACGAGTCGACTCGTGTAAAAACATGATAAAACTGCACGAGTTGGTGATGAGTCATTTCAAGAATATGGACCCACAAACCATTAAAATGTAAAGTTTGATAAAGCAATCTTCTGTCTTGGTGAAAGGTCATCTTCAACCCATTGCGGTCGAGCTATTAAACGGTACACTAGGGGCTTCCAACCATACACCCAACCTCTCCCAAATGCCTGAACAAATCCATCAATTGCCAAAGCCTAACCATCTCTAAAACCAAACTTCTCGAAACTGGGGCTGCTCCACCCTTATATATATCCACCAAGAGTGATAATCTTCTTTTATCCCAAGAGAGAGAAAACGAGTATCTTTTCAAGCACTCTCTCAAATTGCTCCGAGAGGTCAAAAAAAAAAAGAAGAGAAGAAATTTCCCTCTCGCAACAAAAAAAAAAGAGAAAAAAAAGAAAAAGAAAGAAGCCTCTCCTGAGCAATTTTTTCAAAATATCTCTCTCGCAACCAAAAGAAAAACATCAATCACTCTTGGACAACCCCACGACCCGCAACCAAAGCCGAAAACTGACCTCCCAACCATACCTACAACCAGGTCCAAAAAAAAAAACAACTTTCTATCCAAACCCACAGCCTAAAAGGCCACCCAATAATCGCCCTGCGATCGCCTTTCCTAAAAAAAAATAACCAAACCCACGGACCAAAATACCTTTGAGCAAGAGGCCGATCAGATCCTCTATCCTAAAGCTAAACCATCCCAAATGCTTGAACACTATACCATAACCTAGTCACCACCTATAGCTTTGTTTCAATCAGTTGTAACGTGATCTGGATCCAGGACAAAACTCCTTCCTAAAAACACATAAAATTATCAAAAGATAAATGTTAAAGTAGGGTCCATAAAACATGTGATACTCGGCGATAAACTCTGGATCATGACTCTTTTTTTGTCCATTAGAGTCATCCACTTTCTGTGAGCATACTCATTCCTGTCTTCTACAAAAGTCTTTTTCAATCTAGCTTTTCTGGGGTTGTCTCCAATTAATCTCTTCAGAAACTTGCCTATCCCATCTTACAAAATTTGGGTGATTAAATTCATCCTGGGGCTTTCTCTCATCAAACTCATTGGATACACAGAAGCTCATCATCTCCAAAGGCAGCTGTCATCTCTACCTGAAGAAGCAAAAAGGCTATAAAACCATGATCTCTCAAGAATAAGCAGCTCATCTTCGCATGCATCGAAGGATTGGCTTCCTATAAGGTAAAAGCTCGCTAGGTTGAAAACCTGAAAGGGCGGCCTAGGCAAAAGTTAGAGCAGCAAAAAAAAAAAAAAAAAAAACAGCAAAAAAAAAATGGGGGGAAAGAAAAGAAAAATGGTTCCTCCGAGGAATTGATTAGTAGGACTCACTAGTCCCGATTGAATTCCTTTTTTTTTGATGCACTAGTCAAGGGTAGCCGACCCAACACATCATCCGCCTCCATTTCAAATATCAACTCCTATACACATAACCCTCCAAAACCAACTAAAAGTCACATCTCAAGCTCTCATATTACATTACCATCACCTTGCCTTATCCTGTCTTAACATGTTTAAGAAACAGATGGTACACATACACATGCAAAAGTTTTTTTTAAAAGGAAAGGGAAAATTTCATTCGCATGCTTGCATCTTTCTACTACATCTTATCAGGTCCTCCGCCGCATCGACCTATGAATGTTACGCGACATCTCGCCAAGGATCACCTCCCAAAGATCCTCCACAGGCATCATCAAAAGTCACAAAGTGAAGTCCATATCCCCAGCGGATGTTGATCGGCAAATGGGGCGAGAAAAACTTGAAAATCGGCGGCCGAGCAAAAGAAGAAATTTCTAGCCAAGGACGGAAATAGCAAAATAATAATAATAATAATAATAATAAAAATAATAATATTGACGGAAGCGAAAAATAAGCGAGGAAAGAAATTCCGATAAGGCGAAATTGCGGCAAAGAAAAAAAAATTCGGCAAAGGCAGGGGCTGGATCACCCGGCGGAGTGCAGTAAAACAAAGGCCGAAATCGCAAAGGGCAAAAGCCAAAGGTAAGAAAAAGGTAAGTATTTTACCCACTACGTGCATCAGCTATTGTGTTGGAAAACTTTCCTTTAAGGGCATACAACCGGATCGAGAGGAAAGGTTTTGTTCTCCGGCGAAGGCGGCGCTCTGAGGGAGGCGTCTCATAAATCACAACATTTGATAGACTACCTTTGACACATACATCACGACTTACCGTCTTTTAAGAAATGGGATGAATATCGCATTCGGCGTTCGATGCAATGGATATTGCATCCATCTTTGATGTCAATGCGATGGATATCGCATTCGGCGCGATGCAATGAATATTGCATCCGTCCTTCCATGTCAATGCGATGGATATCGCATTCGGCGATACAATGCAATGGATATTGCATCCGTCTTTCAGTGTCAATCACGATGGATATCGCGTCGGCGTTGCGATGCAATGGATATTGCATCTGTCCTTCCCATGTCAATGCGATGGATATCGCATTCGGCGTTAACGATGCGATGGATATTACGCTAAATCTTCGGTGTCAATGCGATGGATATTTGCATCGAAGTCTTCCGGTGTCAATGGAGTGAATATCGCATTCGGTGATGCAATGGATATTGCATCGGAGCTTCG
>CM028378.1:87705042-87743444 GCA_013146195.2 Codonopsis lanceolata | reverse complement strand
ATCTTACTCTACTGGCATGCAATCAAGAGGGGCTAGCTTCAAGCCATGGCCTCCAATTTTCACACCCTTACTCCTGAATAGCCGCTAAGCAATGGTTAATGCTAGCAGATGATAGCACCATGGGCACTTGGGACCAAATAGTCAAGGGTTCCTGAAAGGTACAAAGATAATACCACCACTAAAAAGGGAACTGAGGCATGCACCAAAAAGAAAATGAAACATTCGCAGAATTTGCAGCCAGATGGAAGGATAAAGTCGCCCAGACTCTGGACAGACCTCGATCCGGCTGAATCATGCAGAATGTTCATCAAAAACCTCCAGCCCATTTACCTAGAACGCATGCGGTATCTCCCTTATAGCAATTTTTTAAAAAAGTAGAGATAGGAGTCCGTATTGATGAAAGAAATACGGGATCCCTAGAGATTGATACACATACACCCCAATTTCACTCTGTGACTGAATCACGAAGAGTCTTCGAAGAAGTCAATGTGGTTGAAAGAATTCCACCTGGTAAATATAGTAGTGTGCCATGGTCATATGAATCTGCCAACTCTGTTGAAGGAAGCAGTAATGCCAACAAGAACCTCATAGGACCCTACCGAGCAAAAAGAAGGCATTACGATGAACTGAATGCCCCAATGTCCCTGATTTTCCAAGGCCTAATGGCACAAGGGGTTTTGAAACCTATGGAAAACTACCGACCTCCACCAAAGCTATCAGACACATGGGACCACTCTCAATATCAGTATCATCGTAGAGTGGCCATCCACCTGATAAGTGTTATAACTTCGAAGTGCCATCAAAGATCTTATTGATGGCCAATCATTAACTGCACCCATGATTGTCTTTAGTAAAAGTAGAAAGTACCCTAGAATACCCTTGTATATACACCTCAAAGACTCTTTGCACCTTTGGCAATGTTCTTTTGTCAAAAAATCTCCGAAACAACTCTTTTCAACCGGTGTCAATTTTGGAACCCTTGTTGTTTTACGGTACCCTAACTAATTTTGGGGGCTAATAAAAAAAGTTGACTACGTCATTTACTCTCTTGAGAAGGCGTCGGGAGTGCGTGTCGTTATACTCATAAAAAAATTGAAAAAAAAAGGAAATTTAGTTCCTCTAAAAAAAAAGAGAAGAGGAAGAGTCTTCGAAAAAAAAAGGGACAGAAAGTCTTTTTTCTATATGTTGTCTTCTGTTTCCCAAAACATGTAAAGACAGCAATCCCCCCTCACCATTATTTTCAATTGCCATCACCGGTGATAAGTGCATCAGTCATTCTTGATTCAAAAAGAAAAAATCTAGCAAGTCCTACTTTGAGATGTCAAGGTCTACCAAAAAAAAAAGAGAAAAAAAAACAACAAGAAAAGAAAAAAAAGAAGACCCGATAGGGAGCCAGAAAAGAAAAGAGAGCTAGACAAGCCAAGAAGGCAGAAAATCCTGGAAAGGCAGGAAATCCAGAAAAGGCCGACTCCAGGAGGACTAGGGGCTTTCAAACCCCAGGGTGTCTCTTCCGCTCATATTGATGCCTCTGAAACCCATCCATTTAAAAAGTATGCTCACGAACCCATTTGGTCTCCGTTATTTCAAAGTCCAACCATGTCCTCGGATCGAGCTTTGCAAAGGTATCTATCTATATTCGAATCTGATATATTCTTACTAGCTTGTCGAGTCTTCTTCTTGATCTTTGAGCACATATCGCCAAAGTATTTGTAAAAAAAATGATGGCGAGTCGACTCGGTGTATGTAAAAACATGATAAAGCGCACGAGTTGGTGATGAGTCATTTCAAGAATATGGACCCACAAACCATTAAAATGTAAAGTTTGATAAAGCAATCTTCTGTCTTGGTGAAAGGTCATCTTCAACCCATTGCGGTCGAGCTATTAAACGGTACACTAGGGGCTTCCAACCATACACCCCAACCTCTCCCAAATGCTGAACAAATCCATCAATTGCCAAAGCCTAACCATCTCTAAACCAAACTTCTCGAAACCGGGTCTGCTCCACCCTTATATATATCCACCAAGAGTGATAATCTTCTTTTATCCCAAGAGAGAGAAAGCGAGTATCTTTTCAAGCACTCTCTCAAATTGCTCAGAGGTCAAAAAAAAAAAGAAGAAAGAAATTTCCTCTCGCAACAAAAAAAAAAAAAAAAAGAGAAAAAAAAAAAAGAAAGAAGCCTCTCTGAGCAATTTTTTCAAAAATATCTCTCGCAACCAAAAGAAAAACATCAATCACTCTTGGACAACCCCACGACCACAACCAAAGCCGAAACCGACCTCCCAACCATACCTACAACAGGTCCAAAAAAAAACAACTTTCTATCCAAACCCACAGCCTAAAAGGCCACCCAATAATCGCCCTGCGATCGCCTTTCCTAAAAAAAAATAACCAAACCCACGGACCAAAATACCTTTGAGCAAGAGGCCGATCGATCCTCTATCCTAAAGCTAAACCATCCCAAATGCTTGAACACTATACCATAACCTAGTCACCACCTATAGCTTTGTTTCAATCGGATGCAACGTGATCACGGATCCGTGGACAAAACTCCTTCCTAAAACACATAAAATTATCAAAAGATAAATGTTAAGTAGGGTCCATAAAACATGTGATACTCGGCGATAAACTACGGATCATGACTCTTTTTTTGTCCATTAGAGTCATCCACTTTCTGTGAGCATACTCATTCCTGTCTTCTACAAAAGTCTTTTTCAATCTAGCTTTTCTGGGGTTGTCTCCAATTAATCTCTTCAGAAACTTGCCTATCCCATCTTACAAAATTTGGGTGATTAAATTCATCCTGGGGCTTTCTCTCATCAAACTCATTGGATACACAAGGCTCATCATCTCCAAAGGCAAATTTCCATCTCTACAGAAGAAGCAAAAGGCTATAAAACCATGATCTCTCAAGAATAAGCAGCTCATCTTCGCATGCATCGAAGGATTGGCTTCCTATAAGGTAAAAGCTCGCTAGGTTGAAAACCTGAAAGGGCGGCCTAGGCAAAAGTTAGAGCAAAAAAAAAAAAAAAAAAAAGAAAAAAAAAATGGGGGGAAAGAAAAGAAAAATGGTTCCTCCGAGGAATTGATTAGTAGGACTCACTAGTCCCGATTGAATTCCTTTTTTTTTTTGATGCACTAGTCAAAGGACTGAAAACTGACCCAACACATCATCCGCCTCCATTTCAAATATCAACTCCTATACACATAACCCTCCAAAACCAACTAAAAGTCACATCTCAAGCTCTCATATTACATTACCATCACCTTGCCTTATCCTGTCTTAACATGTTTAAGAAACAGATGGTACACATACACATGCAAAAGTTTTTTTTAAAAGGAAAGGGAAAATTTCATTCGCATGCTTGCATCTTTCTACTACATCTTATCAGGTCCTCCGCCGCATCGACCTATGAATGTTCTGTCAGCATCTCACCAAAGGATCACCTCCCAAAGATCCTCCACAGCATCATCAAAAGTCACAAAAAGTGAAGTCCATATCCCCAGCAGATCAGTCGGCAAATGGGGCAGAAAAGCCAGAAAATCGGCAGCAGAGCAAAAGAAGAAATTTCTAGCCAAGGACGGAAATAGCAAAATAATAATAATAATAATAATAATAATAAAAATAATAATATTCCCAGCAGAAGCCGAAAAATGTAACGGCAAGGAAGAAAATTTCCAGCTAAGGCCGAAAATTGCGGCAGCAAAAGAAAAAAAATTCCAAAAATTTGGGCTGCAACAAAATCCCTGGCGAATGCAGTAAAAAAAAAGTCGCAAAGGCAAAGCCAAGGTAAGAAAAGGTAAGTATTTTACCCACTTTCTGTGCATCAATAGCTGTGTTGGAAAACTTTCCTTTAAGGGGCATACAACCCCGGATCAGAGGGAAAGGTTTTGTTCTCCGACGAAGGCAGCGCTCTTGAGGAGACGTCTCATAAATCACAACATTTGATAGACTACCTTTACAGCACATACATCACGACTTACCGTCTTTTAGAAATGCGATGAATATCGCATTCAGCGTTGCGATGCAATGGATATTGCATCCATCTTTCAGTGTCAATGCGATGGATATCGCATTCAGCGTTGCGATGCAATGGATATTGCATCCGTCCTTCCATGTCAATGCGATGGATATCGCATTCAGCGTTGCGATGCAATGGATATTGCATCCGTCTTTCAGTGTCAATGCAATGGATATCGCATTCGCCGCGATGCAATGGATATTGCATCCGATTTGTCAATGCGATGGATATCGCATTCGCATGATGCAATGGATATTGCATCCGCGAATGGATATATCGCATCCGATGCAATTATTGCATCCGTGTCAATGCGATGGATATCGCATTCAGCGTTGCGATGCAATGGATATTGCATCCGTCCTTCCGTGTCAATGCGATGAATATCGCATTCAGCGTTGAGATGCAATGGATATTGCATCCGTCTTTTAGTGTCAATGCGATGGATATCGCATCTGGAGTTGCGATGCAATGGATATTGCATCTGTCTTTCCGTGTTGATGCGATGGATATCGCATCTAGTGTTGCGATGCAATGGATATTGCATCTGCATTTCGTATTAATGCAATGGATATTGCATTATGTTTATGTCTACGCAATGGATATTGCATTAAGTCTGTGTCAATGCAATGAATATTGCGTTTTGTTTTGCGATGTAATGGATATTGCATCCGTTTTCCGTGTTAATGCAATGGATATTGCATTAAGTCTGTGTCGGCGCAATGAATATTGCGTTTTGTTTTGTGATGCAATGGATATTGCATCCGTTTTCCGTGTTAATGCAATGGATATTGCATTAAGTCTGTGTCGGCGCAATGAATATTGCGTTTTGTTTTGCGATGCAATGGATATTGCATCCGTTTTCCGTGTTAATGCAATGGATATTACATTAAGTTTGTGTCGGCGCAATGGATATTGCGTTTTGTTTTGTGATGCAATGGATATTGCATCCGTTTTCCGTGTTAATGCAATGGATATTGCATTAAGTTATGTGTCGACGCAATGGATATTGCGTTTTGGGTTCCGATGCAATGGATATTGCATCTGTTTTCTGCAATGGATATTGCATTCAGTTTTGTGTCAACGCAATGGATATTGCGTTTAGTGTTGCGATGCAATGGGTTTTGCATTGTGATATGCACTGTTTTCACTAAGTTGTAATGGATATTACGACTATCTTTCCGCATAACACTTGTCTGCATTACAACATTTGTTCCCCAGCACAGGCCGAACTACGTTTGGTCTGATTCCTTGAAAAAGGATACGTAGGCAGCCTACATCAGTAGGTCCGACCATCACAAACAAACAAAAAAAAGGAGAAAAAGAGAATAAATTCCCCAGCAAGAGTGGCAAAAATGCCAAGATCAGCCGAACCCGCGGCAGCCACCCGAGCGCAAAAGGTAAGTCAGGTACAGTATTCTTACCCTGACTCTAGAATAATCTCCTTTTAAGGAAAATTTGTTTTTTCAAAATAAAAAGAAAAAAAAGATGAATATTTCAAAAAAGAAAAAAAAAGATGAATATTTCAAAAACACACAAAAAAAAGAGGAATATTTCAAAAAACACAAAAAAAGAAGAGGAATATTTGAAAAAACAAAAAAAAAACAGGGAGAGCGAAAAAGAAAAGAGGAAGGAAAAAGAATGTTTTCCACTTCACAACTTTTGAAAATATTTGAAGAATGATCAATTTGCCGTGCTCGGTGACGGATCTTTATCGGTCGAGTGCAGTTTTCTGGATATTTGAAAGTTTTCGGGTTATGTTTGGAAACAAGGCAGCGACCA
This sequence comes from Codonopsis lanceolata, assembly GCA_013146195.2. NCBI lineage: Eukaryota > Viridiplantae > Streptophyta > Magnoliopsida > Asterales > Campanulaceae > Codonopsis > Codonopsis lanceolata. Next base: position 87,737,644 of record CM028378.1, on the reverse strand, counting down.
GCCAAACATAACTTAGAAAATTCTTCTTAACACGTTTCAACGACAAGGTATTGACCGGTTGAAATGTGGTGGCAGAAAAACATTCAAATCTTCATACCGTATTTGACAACGGTTTCGGACCGGAAGAATACGGCTTTTTCGAAAACACAAAAATCTTTTTCCGTTGTGTTCTCGATCGGGCTCGACCCGAAGGACATGACATCCTCACTTGGTTGTAGTTTAGGTTGTTGGCCTGAACTACGCTTGGTCTGATTTCCTTTAATAGGGAATACGTAGGCAGCCTACATTAGTAGGTCCGACCATCAGAGCACATTAAATTCATATCTGCTTAAAACTGCGATAACTTTTTATAACCGACTAAAAATGTCTAGGTTATAGAGTTTGGATAGCATGTTCACTGTGCATTATAACTGCTACCAATTGCATTCTCCCGTTCTTAATTGAACGAAATTTGAGAGTCTATTGTTTATCAACGATGTTCGTCTACTCAGTAAGCCTTAAGGTTACCCGTAGACTCCATCGTTGAGGGGCTCTGTAGACACCCCAATTTCGTACCGTATGTGACATAAAATATCAAGAACTGTTAAAACTTAACAAATGTCAAGTTACAGGAGTCAAAAATGCGAAAGGAAAAGAAGGATGCGCAAAACAGTGAACTTCAGGGGGGAAAGTGCAAAATTTTCAAACTTGCAAAGCTTCATGGTGCCGCACCAAGGCCCCTTGGTGCCGCACCAAGGGTGCCTTGGCCGCACCATGCGAGTTACTGTAGCTCTCTCTCAGATTGCAATTATACAACTTTTGGAGCACAAGGTACAACTCACCAATGCAAGGTAAACAAATGGAGAAATGCCCAGCGCGTCCTCAGCCTCTACTATAAATAGAGACCCCCGACCTCTCATTTCCGCTGCTCAGTTTACGCGATAGAAAAATCGCAGCGAAGCTCTGCTTCTGCGATATACCGATAGGTTAGTACGAGAGGTGCGAGATAGGTGAGTGGAAGCCCCTAGAATCTCCAAACCCCGTCCAAACTCTGCCAAATCAAAAACCCGTAGGTTATAAGTGATCCCTAGCCTAGTTGTTAGGTATCCACCTCACTTCCCAGTCAAAAATCCTAAAGTAAGACTCGCCCGCCCGAGTAACAGTGAAAAAAAGTCAAAAAACTAAGTCTAGGTTCCGCCCAACCAAAAAGGCCAAAACCAACCCAAATAAGCTGTCACTCTGCCCGAGTTGACAAGCCCAAACCCTCAGAAATAAAGCAGTCATTCTGCCCAAATCAAAACAACAACACACAACAACAACAACAAAAGACTCCCTCTCCCTAAAGGACGAAGCGAAACGCCTAAAAGGTAAAACCTTTAAGAGCGCCGTTTTATTTATTTATTTGTATTTTCTGTCTTTTATTTATTTTTAAAAGTTGTTCTTTAAATCCGGCGCAATGTAGCCAATATAAGCCGTTGTGCTGCCCGGATTAGATTAGGGAATATTATGTAAAAGAGCCGTTATAATGGCCAAATATTCTTAAATATGTCTGTAATTATTGGAAGGAGATGGCCGCGAGTCCGTAAATAATGTAGCCACGAATGTATTTGTTTAAATTTCCCTGTCATTATAATAGCTTATTTATTTGCTAGATAAATATAACAATAAGCATACTTCAGCCAAAAACGTTTTGAGACCGAAAGGGCGAGTTGGGTGCCTAGCACCTTCCCAACTCGTAACATAGCCTCCGAACCCGCTTTTTAAAATCTCTGGTTTTATTTTTCTGGTTTCTCTTTATTTTTGCCTTAAAATAAAGATGGCGACTCTAAAACTTTCAGATCCAGTGGGGCCTCGCAACATTCCCTCTTTGCACTTTCCTGCTCTCCCCTAAAAAAAGGGAGATACAGGAATGGAGGGGTGATGCATTCCCATATCCTGGTATCCCCTAAACAAGGGATAACTTGATGCGGGAAACCCATAGCTCCCATAGTGATCTGAATGGGCCATAAGACTATTTTCAATAAATCCATAGTGGGGGCGTCACAATATCCTTTTTTGCACTTTTCTGTTTTCCCCTAAAAAAGGGAAAATGGGAATGAAAGGGTAATGCATTCCCATATCCTGGTATCCCCTAAAAAAGGGATAACTTGATGTGGGAAACCATCAGTTCCCATTTTGGATACAAAATCCACTCAAGGCAACCGAGGCACATTCAAACGTGCTAACATAGACAGCACTCCTCTCGCACTTTTGATTTCGTCTTCCCCTAAACAAGGGAGGGTGGAACGAGAGCAGTGGTGTCACTGCATCCGCACGTACGCGCACCCCTATCCAAGGGCGTGCGGGGCGCGGGGCGCACCCCGGGAACCTCACACTAGGTTCCATGGCCTAGGTGGGTTGGTTATTTGTGTGTTGATTCTAACGTCGAGTGAATTCTTGTAGGGGTTCTATGGAGAATCATAGGGATGGCAATGGTCGTGGTAGAGGTAGGCCCAGGAGAGGTCCGGTCGAGCCTGAGGCTGAGGTACCACCGCCACAGAATCCGGTGGGTTCGGATATGGCGGCAAGTAGGTTGATGGCTTTTAGGCCGGGAGGTCAAGCCGAGGAGCACCACCGCCACCTCGACAGGAGGAAGTTGTACCACCACCGAGACCGAGGAATGACACCACTCTTTTGGAGAGATTCCTTAAGCTGAAACTTAGTACATTTCTTGGGGAGCCGAAACCTAGGGAGGCTGAGTTGTGGATGGAAGAGATGATCAAGGTACTATCTATGTTGGGATGTACCGATGAGGAGAGAGTCATGCTAGCGACATTTAAGTTCAAGGGAGCCGCCGAGCATTGGTGGAATGTGTTGAAGGAAATTTGGGAGATGCAACAAGTTCCTATTACTTGGGCTAATTTCCAAAGGGAGTTTAAAAATGAGTATGTGCCGGATGCGGTTCGCAACAAGAGGGAGAAAGAATTTTATGATCTTGAGCAGGGTAGCATGACTGTAGCGGAGTATTCCGCGAAGTTCACTGAATTAAGTCGTTATTGCACGTACTTGATTCCTACTGAAGCACGGAGGACACATAAGTTTGTTAAGGGGTTGAGAACTGAATTTAGGAAGCAAATTCTAGCACTTAAGCTCACTAATTATAGGAGTGCAGTTGATAGAGCTTATGAGGTGGAGCAGGATATTGAGGAGCGCCGAAGCAAGAATAATTCTAGTAATGCACGACAGTCCACTCAGAATGCTAATCAAGGTAATAATTCAGGTAACAGGAGGGGATATCAAGGAAACATAGATAGGAGAGGTGGAGGCCAAGGTAGGCCACAGACAGGGAAGCAGGGCAACAACACTTCTTTTACTCAGGGGCAGCAAGGATCACGTAACGAGACTATGATTTGCTCGTTCTGTCAGAAGCCTGGACACACAGCTGATAGGTGTTGGGGAAAGACTGGGAAGTGTTACTATTGTGGAGACGGGACTCACTTGAGGAAAGATTGTCCAAAGTTTAAGGCTAATCAGTCGGGCAGCGCCGGTCAGCAGTCTAGGGCTAAGAGAGATGGGGATGGTAAACCTAAGGTGTAGGGCCGTGTGTTTGCGCTTGATCAGCGCGAGGTTCAGGGGTCTACGGCCGTGATAGGAGGTACTCTTTCTATATTTGATCATAAGGCTCGAGTTCTCATAGATCCAGGGTCTTCACATTCTTATGTTTCTTCGCACTTTGTTGAGAATCTATGTGTACTGCCTCAACCTTTGCCATATTTGCTTGAAGTGTCTACCCCGCTCGGGGAATATATGACATCTGAAGTGTTTAAATCTTGTGATGTATTGGTGGGTGACCACACTTTGCATGCGGACTTGGTAGTTCTACCTATACGTGATTTTGATGTGATTCTCGGTATGGACTGGTTATGTGCTTATCATGCTTTAGTTGACTGCCATAAAAGCGGGTTACTTTTTTCTATGGGTGTGCTGAATTTACATTTGTGGGTGATCATGCATTGAGCGGCTTGCATTTCATTTCTGCTCTAAGGGCTAGAAAGTTATTGTCTCAAGGGTGTACGGGTTATCTTGAATGCGTTGTTGATAAGAAGAAGTCTTCACCGAAATTAGAAGAGGTTCCGGTAGTATGTGAGTTTCTCGATGTATTTTCTACCGACCATGCTATGCCACCCGATAGAGAGCTAGAATTTTGTATTGAGCTTATTCCGGAGACTTCACTAATTTCTAAGGCACCATATAGGATGGCACCCGCGGAGCTTAGGGAGTTGAAAATTCAGTTGCAAGAACTTTTAGAGATTGGCTTTATTAAACCGAGTGTTTCGCCTTGGGGCGCACCGGTCTTATTTGTGAGGAAGAAAGATGGGAGTTTGCGGTTATGCATAGATTATCGGGAATTGAATAAGGTGACCATTAAGAATAAATATCCACTACCCCACATTGATGATCTTTTTGACCAATTGCAAGGGTCTATTGTGTATTATAAGCTTGATTTGAGATGGGGTTACTACCAATTGAAGGTTAGAGAGGAAGACATTCCAAAGACAGCTTTTCGTACTAGATATGGGCACTTTGAATTTGTAGTGATGCCGTTTGGGTTAACAAATGCACCAGCGGTGTTTATGGACTTGATGAACCGTGTCTTTCATAGCTATCTTGATTGTTTCGTGGTAGTCTTTATTGATGATATCCTAGTGTAATCGAAATCTCGGAAGGAGCATGAGAAACACTTGAGGATTGTCTTGTCTATTCTTCGGGAGAAACAATTTTATGCAAAGTTTAGCAAATGTGCTTTTTGGCTTGGGGAAGTATCATTTTTGGGGCATATAGTTTCTAGCGTCGGGATAGCCGTTGATCCTTCTAAGGTTGAAGCGGTGATGAATTGGAAGAGACCTAGTTCAGTTACCGAGGTTCGGAGTTTCTTGGGTCTAGCGGGTTATTATCGGAGATTTATTGAGGGATTTTCTCGGATTGTGACTCCTATGACTAGATTGACCCAAAAGAATATGCCATTTGTTTGGAGCGAGAAATGCGAGGCTAGTTTCCAAGAGCTTAAGAAGCGGTTGACGTCGGCACCTATTTTGGCTTTGCCTAATGGAGGAGATATTTTTGTGATATATAGCGATGCTTCTAAGGAAGGTTTGGGGTGTGTGCTGATGCAAAATGGTAGAGTTATCGCCTATGCGTCGAGGAAGTTGTCTATTCATGAGAAGAATTACCCGACACATGATTTAGAGTTGGCTGCGATTATTTTTACGTTGCATAAATGGAAACATTACTTATATGGGGCTAAGTTTGAGATTTTCACTGACCACAAAAGCTTGAAGTATTTGTTTTCTCAAAAGGAGTTGAACATGAGGCAAAGAAGATGGATGGAGAAATTAAAGGATCATGATTGTACTATTTTGTATCATCCGGGAAAGGCAAATGTGGTAGCGGATGCCTTGAGTAGGAAAGTTCACATGTCTTGTATGATGGTGAGAGAATGGAAGATGTTGGAAGATTTGCGAGATTGGGGTCCTAACATTTATGATAGAGGTGTAATTTTCGTAAATGTTCGTGCTACGCCAGTTTTATTTGGGAAAATTAAAGAAGCGCAAGGGAATGATCCGGAGTTGAAGAAAATTATTGATGGGTTGGCTGAGAATGATTTTGTGATTAATAGTGAGGGTACTTTGACATTTCAAGGTAGAATTTGTGTCCCTGCTAATAATGAATTGAAGAGGCTAGTTCTTGATGAGGCTCATAAAACGAGATACACCATTCACCCGGGGAACACGAAGATATATTTGGATTTGAAAAGACAATTTTGGTGGAAAGGCATGAAGAGGGAAATTGCGGAGTATGTATCGAGATGCTTGACTTGCCAACAGATTAAGGCTGAACATCAAAGGCCTGCGGGATTTCTACAACCACTTGAGATTCCTGAATGGAAATGGGAGTTTATTACCATGGATTTTGTGACGGGTTATCAAGACGCGAGAGGATTTAATGCAGTTTGGGTTATAGTTGATAGATTGACTAAGTCTGCACACTTTATTCCGATTGCGATCACTTATTCGTTGACTCAGTTGGCAGCCTTGTACATCCAGGAGATCGTGAGACTTCATGGTGTACCTGTTAGTATTGTGTCCGATAGAGATCCGAGGTTTACATCCAGATTTTGGCGGTCATTGCAGGAGGCTTTGGGAACGGATTTGAAATTCAGTACAGCTTTTCATCCTCAAACGGATGGTCAGTCCGAGCGATTGATTCAGATTTTGGAGGATATGCTGCGAGCTTGTGCCGTCGATTTTAAAGGAAGCTGGGATTCTCACTTACCTTTAGCTGAGTTTTCATATAATAACAACTATCAGTCGAGTATCAAGATGGCGCCGTATGAAGCATTGTATGGGTGTAAGTGTAGATCACCGATTTGTTGGGATGAAGTTGGTAAGGCGAAACTTTGGGGTTCTGAGTTAGTGCAACAGTCGGTTGAGAGCGTGAAGTTGATTAGAGATAGATTGCGCACCGCTCAAAGTTGGCAAAAGAGTTACGCGGATAATCGTAGACGGGATCTTGAGTTCCAAGTGGGAGATTACGTATTCTTGAAGGTGTCACCAAGAAGGGGTACGAAGAGATTCGGCAAGAAAGGGAAGCTTACACCGAGGTACATTGGCCCATTTGAGATTATTGAGAAGGTTGGGTCTTTCGCTTATCGAGTTGCATTACCACCTTCACTTTCGGAGATTCATAATGTCTTCCATGTTTCCATGTTGCAGAAGTATTTGAAAGATGAGTCCCATGTACTTGAGTATGAGGAGATAACATTTGAGCCGGATATGTCTTATGTTGAAAAGCCCATGAAGATTTTGGACACCAAAGAGCAAGTGTTACGAACCAAGAGGATTCCCTTAGTTAAAGTCCTTTGGAGAAATCACAACATTGAGGAAGCGACTTGGGAAACTGAAACGGAGATGCGCGAGAAGCATCCACATTTGTTTGATGGACTTGGTAAGAATTTAGGGACTAAATTCCTAAAGGAGGGGAGAGTGTAACACCCCGGATTCTTGCATGAGCATTGTGTGCTTGCCTTCATGCTTTCTTGTTGATTGTGAGCATGTTTACTTAGTCTATATATGATTTAGAATCATTTATAAGTCATTCATAATGCTCTTAACATGTTTAGAATCATGTATGCATGCTTGTTGAATCGCCGGTTTGATTGCTTGTTTAGTTCTCCTTCTTTCCCTCATTCGTTTGGATTCGTTCAGGTGTTGTTTGAGGGTGCTTGTGATGAGCTTTAAACTCATTTTTTTTTGGGGTTTGAAACCCCATTGATTTGGTTAAGTGTTTGAGGGTCTTTTAGGTTGAGTTTTGAGCCATTTTGGGTCTGCCGGGCTTGCCCTCGCAAGGTGGAATGACCTTGCCCCCGCAAGGTAACCAGAAAATCACATGTTGGGCATCCAGGGAGGATGCGGTCGCAAGGGGTAGGGGACCATGCGACCGCAAGGTACCCCAAATCCAGTTCTTCCTGTTTTGCTGTTTTACGATTTTTGTTCCTAAACCCCTATCCAAAACCTTTTCTAAACCCCACCTAAACCTCCCTAACCCTCCTTACTTATACCCTAACATCTCTAACAAGTTTTAAGAGTGGATTAAGAGAGCTTTAGTGATCAATTAAGCCACAAAAATCTGATTGTAAGTGACCACAATACCTTGACATTTGTCCCACTCAGTTTTTAACCCAATATAAGCCACAATCTGAGAGTTTGACTCTCATTTCTCACCCTCACTCTCCAAAAACGGGATTCCTTTCCCTCAAGACTCTCCCATGGCTTCTTGAAGCATTCATCTTGGTCCTCCCTCATTCCTTCTTCCTTTGCTCAAGCCACCTCCATAAGAAGTGTAGAGCTTGAAGAGTAGAGCATTTCCTACTGAACAGATTTCTCCTTTGCTTTCTTGGGTGTAGAATACAGGTAAGTTACTTTTTTTCTTCTTTGTTTTAGTTCTCGTTGACCCTAAGGAAAAAAATCTTATGATGTATGAGGTCAATGAGGACACATATTTGCTTCTTATGCCTTCATCTTGTGTTTTGAAAGTATGAACTTACTAGGAGCATGTATAGGAGGATTTTATGCTTAGTAAAGATTGTAATACTCTTTCATCTTGCCTATTTAAGATTATGAACATGTTAGAAACATGTATTATTTGTGTTGCTTGAAGAAGTGCTATATGAGAATGCCCTAATTTAAGCCTACATGATATGTTGATATGTTGTTATGTGTTCTATCCTCAAAATTGGAACCTATGATGAATATGAATCACATTACAATGCCTTGATGAATTTATAACCTAGTTGAACTTAGAAATGGCCTAGGTTGGGTTATGAAGCACATAGCTTCAATTTCTCCAAAATTGGGAATTTATAGTAAAGACTCAACGAAGTCGACTCTAGGGAAGATTTGAACATGTTGAACCCTAATTTCAATCCGTACGAAGTTTGGACACCGTTTGATTGGGTTTACTCAAATATGAGCTTAGCTTAATTGTTTGCAACAATTTGTTATGAATGACGGGTTTTGAGCAATTAATTGCCTTGACATAATTTATGGTAGAGATTAATAACCTACTTGGTCGGATGAGTTCGCTCTTGTCGAACTCGATCCTTAATTGGTTTATGTCGAGTAAATATCTACTTGTGCATCACATTGAGTCCAGCTGTCATTAATTGGTTTGTTTATTACGTCAGAATGGGACGATGCATCGCCTTCACGAATTGTGAGATTCGTGCTCGCTATGGATCGCTGCACCTGGGACCTCACACACACCTCCACTGTGGGCCGCAGTGGGGAAGTAGCCCCTTTGCCGTATCAATACGTGCGCCATTGGCTGCTAATTAAACCGAGTAGGTTCTCAGTATATAGTCGATGAATTCACAAAACATCGATGGCACGATCCAGTAACAAAGTTTATTGCAGGTGCTACGAAGCGGCCGTGACTATATCATATCATACTTGTATCATTTATTTTACGCACTTATATGACTAATGTGGTAAGTGCTATATGATGAACATGAGCCATAATTGTGATAAATGCCATGCTATAACATGAACATGCATTTTTAGTAACTTACTAAGTCTTTTCGACTTACCCTATTTGTTTGTTTTGTTTTCCTTAGATCCGAGCCGAGGAGACGGTTCACGCTAGATTCGCCATACCCGCGTTGGTTGCTTGCGAGCTAGAAGGTTGTTCTTTTGGGTTTGGTAGTTAGACTTTTATTTTGGCAAGGACGTTGGGAAGCAAGTCACTTAGACTTGTCTTGGGATTTTGTTGTTGTAGTAAACTTAATTACTTGATACTTATAATCTTTTGTATGCCGGCTTATATGTCGAGCTTGTTTATATGTTATTGGTTCACTACAGTTCCTTCCGCTTAAGCTCTTTTAAATATTATTGTTGTTGTTGTCTCCGGCATGTTGTGGCCGTTGAGGTTATTATATGCATGTGTTATAATTGTAGGAGTAGTTGTTGGGTTCCGGCTGTAACGTCGCCGATGACTTGTTTATTTTAAGTTATTTTCCGGCCAAGTGTAGCCGAGTTGTTATTTGTATGCGATGTTGCGCCACATGAATTTTATTATCCTACTTGCGCATGCTTGTATCTTGCCTATTTGGACGGCACGACTCGGGATCTCGCATTGGGGTCCGGGTCGGGCTGTCACAGGAGTAAAGGTAGATTGCTTCATAATATGCTCATGAATGATGAGCTTCTCGTGGAGTTCATCAAAGGAATGGGAGTATCGCGGCCTTCAATCACGTCAATGACCTGACGATAGTCCTTACCCATGCCGCCTAACATTGTTTCTATAAGATCCTCATGGCGAGAGATTTGCCGAGGGCTGCAAGCTCATCAAATTTGCCTTTGATGATTTACATATATTCAGAGATTGACTAAGAACCCTTTGTAGCCCGCTTGAGCTGGTCCTTAATTTGTTTGATATGACCACGAGAGGGGCGAGTAAATGTGTTGGTGAGGATAATCCAGACATCCCGAGTGGTTGCCACTTGGCCAATGAGCGGCACCAGAGGTGGGGTGAGGAAGCCGACAAGAATACCAAACAACAGTTTATCTTGTCGCATCCATGGGACGTAAGCCAGGTTAGGGACCTACACACTATTGGCAGTGATGGTAGTTGGAGGACAGGGGGAGGTTCCATTAACGAACTTGTACAGATGATACCCGATGAGCGTGGATTCAACCAGAAGCTTCAAGGCAAGATAGCTAGTGAGGGTAAGTTTGGTGATATTGTGGTTTGAGATATTGATGAGTTGGTAGGTTTTGGTGGTGTTGGTGGGGTCTTGGACGGTGATGGTGTTGGAGGCCATGCTATACCTAGGAAAGGAAGAAGAACGGCAACCAGATGTGAGCGGGCAGTGATAGTTTAGGGTTACGGAAGTTTGGTGGTTTTAGGGTTTGGAGAGTCGGAGCTCTGATACTATGTAGGAAATAATAAAGTTTATGAATAATGACATAGTCTTTCCATTGATATGGTGAACATATTTATAGGATTACAATACTTGTTACACAAGTTAACCTAGAGAGTCCAAATACAAAAGGGATTAGAAGACCTAAATATAAGTAAATTAGGAAAATATATTTACAAATAAATATAAATATATTATTCTCTTATATAATATCTATTTAAATATATATCCAATAACAAAGTTGATGTATCCAAAAAAGTTTCATACCAGGGGTGCCGAAGATAGCGTCGGACATGGGTCGTCGGAGTTGTGTTCCAGCGGTGACATCATCATTGTTGGAGGATATCTGGTTATAATAATCTATAAAATAAACACCGTGAGTCGGCGGGGAGGGTCCCCACCAAAAACCCTCCGGCGTGTTTATCAGTACACTAAGTATAAAAGAGAGGACACGTAGCCCCCCAAGTGCGTGTGTGATTCTCAGTCAGAAAAAGAGAGAGAGAGAGAGAGAGAGAGAGAGAGAGAGAGAGAGAGAGTCCCCTATTCTATGAACTAGAGGGGGCTCTTTATACCTAAGGGAATGGGTTCAACCCGTTGTGCATGGACCTGGCCCAATCCTTTGGCACCATGTAAAATACAGTGGGCCATTAAACGAGGCCCAAAGCGCCATTGAGGGGGATCCAAAATATGCACATCATTAGCCCCCTACTAATTATTCTTTGAGATTCATCTTGAGGGTAAGGATTACTATTCACTCATGGTTCCCTTTCAATTCTCGGGATAGCCGAGGCTTAATCACTTTAACCTTGGCAGATATGGTAACAGAAGTGCTGAAATGAGTCACGACTTTGATCGCTTTTGACCGTCATTGTACATTTTGATCAACCAGTAAGCCTTATAAACTTGATTGTATAAGTTCCATTCTATAGCGAGCAAAGCGCCACTTGGGCCAAGGTCAAGTCCTTTTACTCAACTTTGCGAGCGGAACTACCTTTAAAAAGCTAGCGAACAGAGCGCGACTTGGGCCAAGATCAAGTCCTATTAATCGACTTCGCGAGCGGGACTACCTTTTAAAAAGCTAGCAAATAGAACGCCACTTGGGCCAAGGTCAAGTCCTTTTACTCGACTTTGCGAGCGAGATTACCTTTTGAAAAGCTAGCGAGCAGAACGCCACTTGGGCCAAGGTCAAGTTATTTTACTCGACTTCGCGAGTGGAACTACCTCGAGCATAAGCGTAGGTAGGCGAGTGTAAAACTCAACCGCGAGTTAACTCAAGTAGGAGGACAATGTAGAGCTTAGCCGCGAGTGTACTCGAGTGGGGATCGTAAGCGTAGGTAGGTGCTGTGTATGTAAGACCCTGAACCTTCGTGTATTTGACCTTCTCGTTTTGCGTATCGTTTAACCGTGACCTCGCATACTTGACATGAGGAAAGAACCTTGATTTGTGTAGGTAGGCTACCTAGAAGCCAATACCCTAATTCTATATGTTTCATAGACTTTAACTAGTTAAAGTTACAAGTTGTAAACTGACGCTGTTCGTTTCTTGACTCGATTGAGAGTTTTCTCGCGTAGTTCTTTTGTGTGACGTTGTACCCTAAGTCATTCCTCCATTTGTTGTGATGTTCTATTGAGTATCCCAAGGCCTTAATACACATCTTTTATGTTTCATTGAGTTGCATTTACCCAACGTGTGCTTCACCTTCAGTCCTGGACCCACTTGGCTTCGTTTTTGACTCGAATCATCGTTCCAACTTGACAACCGAACATCATGGGAGATGTTCGGCCAGCCCGACTTGAATCTTAATCCGAAATCTTGAGATTTGATCGGGTGAGACCGAATTGGTGTTAAGGTTGATTTGTGGCTTAGGACTCTAATGGAGGCTTTTGAGTGATGTTAAGTCCGAGATTATCTCTAATGTTTGGATTGGTTATATATGGGTCGCAAATGAGTGACCCGAATGAAAGACATTTGAATTGGTTTAATTATAAATTAGAACTATTGATACTTGTCGGACTTCAACGAAGTCCCATGACTTGTAAGAATGTAATCTACACCTGTATGAAACCTAAGGAAATGAGATTATTATTGGTTGAATACCGACTCTCTAGAGTTTCCTTGTTAATATTTTTGGGGAACCCGAGATATTGAATTTGAGAACTATTCTATGAGATGTATTGGATTGGGGTTACTTTAGTACTCTCTACATAGAGTCTATTTGTTTATGTCACAAGGATAACTAAGTTTTTATCTAGGACTTTCCAGTATGGTTGACCTTACAAATCGTCTTCCCTCTTGCGTTGCTTAAGTCTTTGATTATTACGGACTTTTGGGTTATAGAATAAATTATTATTCTGGGAAGAGTTTAGTGAATGGCTTCATGATCCTCGACTAACGGAGTAGTATTGGATAGTACATGATGAACGGATGGTTAAGTTATGACTTAACTTGGTTTCATAATTGAATATGGAATACTGTGTGTGTATATTTGATATCGTGATTTAAAAGCATGGTTTTTACCTTGGCAAGAATTGGTTCTTCTACGTGATTTAATGATATGACTTGAGAAGCATATTGTGTTTCTTGCTTTCATGAATATACTCCTATTGAATTATCAACATGCATTGATTTATGGATTCCATTAACATGTGGAATTACAAACTTGAATTGATCTAAGGCTTGAATTGACATTTATCAACTTAAACTTCCCAGTCGTGCATGACTTAGTGATTTGTGAACTAGGGTTCCTAAATGGAACAAGAACCTAGCTATGCCTCAAACGAGACACATAGAAAAGAGTCTTGGAATACATATAGTGTTCAAACTCTATTTGGTTGGAATTGTAGTAAAGACTCAACGGAGTCGAGCTTAAGGAACAATTGAACCTTACGAGGATCCTGGTGAGATCCTGTGATAATTATATTCCCTTTGACTGGATTACTTGCTTTTAGGACTTGAATCGAATAGAGTGGACAATTTGACACTTGTGATTTAGAGACTTAATTGAGCTTCTATTGTGGTTTTGTGATGTTTGTAACAATGTGCATAATCGTATGAGTTTGGTAGATCATTATATCTACTTGAGAATTGGCAAGTAAACATCTACTTGTACATTGCATGTAAGTCCAGCTGTCATTATTTGATTTCATGTGTTAATGGTGGGATGATACATCGTCTTCACGAGTTATGGGACTCGTGATTGCTATGCATCGCCATACCGGAGACAATTCACACACCCTCCACTGTTGGCCACAATGGGGAAGTTAGCCCATTGTCGTAACCCATAGAGCGCATGGATTATGCTAAATTGGCCCGAGTATCCCTCGGTATGTCGATGTATCCATCACGTACATCTGACAGCACGAAGTGTTTAACGATTATGATTGCAGGAGCGACACAACGACAATGATTCGGTACCGTTTCTATCCCTTATGTGGCTTACTATGGGCACTTATGTGATAACAAAGTGTTAGCTGAACATACGATCTAATTGACTGTGTTTATCTTGATTGTGTATTATTAAAATACTTGAGGTGTATATCTGTAAGTATACATACTTGTACATTATGATTCTATGAAAGACTTGATGTGTATATATATAATTATGCACACTTATACTTAATGATTCTATGGACAGTTTGACTAGTATATATATATATATATATATATATATATATATATATATATATTATATACACTTGCATATGATGTTTTTATGGGAACTGCGGTCTAATTCATTTGATTTGTATTTGAACAGGGAATTACACCCTGGTTCATTTGGATGGTCTAGTAAGTAAGAAGAAATGATTATCTTGTGGAGTATCTAAGCGATACAACGCCTCTTCACGGGTTTTCTGTCATTTATAAAATGACACCTTTATTTCTTTGATGTTACATAATTATATGTTATATATCTCTTGTAGCAGTGTACTAGGTCATTATGACTCATCCCGTACTTTGTTTTCTAGTTGCAGTTTTGGTAGCCGAGTTGAGGCCGAATAGATCGTGACTGTAGCAGATCACAGCTGATCGATACATCGAGATTAGATTGTGTGTTCGTGATTGTAGCAGCCGACTTCCCCGCGTTGTAGCTTGTGGAGTTCTATCTATTTTAGCATCCTCATTTGTATATCATACTTTTCTATTATTGTGAGATCGCTGTATTGTAAAGTTATTTAGACTTTACATTCGGGTAGATCACTTGGGTTTTTGTATTGTATCCTCCTTGGGCCGACGTGTTGTGTCGTGCCGTTGTTCTTGGATCTAGTTTTTATTTCAGTTTTCTCCCGGGCACGTAGTAGCTTTGGGGCTTTTCTTTATTCTAGTAGTTGTTGTTGTTGTTTAACCCCGGTATGCTTTAGCCGTGGGTGATTGTTATATCGTGTTAATTCGGTAAAAACGCCACCGAACGCCGATGGTTTGTTCGCTCGCAATGTTGCGGCACGCGAGTTTTGTTTTCCCCTTCGGGAGATTAATGTCTCTCTTTGTTTCTTTGACTTTGGTTTCGAGCTTCACAGCTTGGAACTTTCTTTCCTTATCGCTTCCGCAGATTCGATTTTTGTAAACCCGTATTTTAGTATGGCTTAACTACCTTTATTTGAGCTCGTTAGCTCAACTGTTCGACTCGCACTACTGTTTTACAAGTGCTTGTCCTCTTTTTGCCTTGTCCTAGCGGCACGACCTTGGGATTCTATTCCAGAATCCGGGTCGTCACAGTGTACAACTCAATCGCGAGGAAACTCGAGCGGGAGGACAGTATGAAGCTAAGCCGCGAGTAAACTTGAGCGGGGAGCACAAGCGCAGGTAGGCGCTGTGTACAACTCAACCGCGAGTTAACTCAAACGGCAGGACAATATGAAGCACAACCGTGAGTAAACTCGAGCGGGGAGCATAAGTTCAGGTAGGTTCAGTGTTCAACTCAACCGCGAGTTATCTCAAGTGGGAGGAAAATGTGGAGCTTTGTCGTGAGTAAAGTCGAGCAGGGAGCATAAACGCAGGTAGGCTTTGTGTACAACTCAATCGCGAGTTAACTCAAGTGGGTGGGCAAAACGAAACTTAGCCGCGAGTAAACTCGAGCGAGGAACATAAGCGCATGTAGGCGCTGTGTGTAACTCAACCGCGAGTAAAATCTAGCAGGAGGACAACATGAAGCTCAGTCACGAGTAAACTTGAGCAGGGAGCATAAGCTAGCGTATGTAGGTGCTCATGTACAACTCAACCATGGGTAAACTCGAGTGGGAGGACAATATGAAGCTCAGCCGTGAGTAAACTCGAGCGGGGAGGATAAGCGCAGGTAGGTGCTGTGTACAATTCAACCGTGAGTAAACTTGAGTGGGGAGCATAAACGCACGTAGGAGTTGTGTGCAACTCAACCGCGAGTAAACACGAGTAGGAGGACAATATGAAGCTCAGCCGCGAGTAAACTTGAGCGGGGAGCGTAAGTGCAGGCAGGCGTTATGTACAACTCAACCGTGAGTAAACTCGAGCGGGAGGAAAATATGAAGCTTAGCCGCGAGTAAATGAAACCAATTGATGTATCAACAAAAATTTCATACCGGGGGTGCCGAAGATAGCTTCAGACATGGGTCGTCGGAGTTGTGTTCCGGTGGTGACATCATCGTCATTGGTGGATATCTGGCTACATTAATTTGTGAAAGAACACCATGAGTCGGTGGGGAGGGTCCTCACGAAAAATCCTCCGACATGTTTATCAGTACACTAAGTATAAAAGAGATGATGCGTTGCCCCCAAGTGCGTGTGTGATTCTTAGTCAGAAAGAGAGAGAGAGAGAGAGAGAGAGAGAGAGAGAGTCCCCTACTCTATGAACTAGAGGGGGTTATTTATACATGAGGGAATGGGTTCAACCCGTTGCACACGAGCCCAGCCCAATACTTCGGACACCATGTAAAATACAATGGGTCATTAAACGAGGCCCAAAACACCATTGATTCCAAGGTTATTCATGACAGCATTAACATGAACCATAAATATCCTTGGGAATATGCTTATCTATTCCGAGACATTTTTCGGCTTCAAATTCAAGGTCGCTATTCGTTCAAGCATTGTTTCGGGGAAGCTAATAAAGTTGCAGATAGCCTTGCTAATTTGGCTTGTGATTCTCAGGCAGACTCTTCTTTCCATTCGGATTTCGATACCCCCCGTGTTATTAAAGGTCTTATTATTTTAGATGCTAGAAAAACTCCTTATGTTCGAATTTCTTGAGTCCTTTGTTCTGTTGTATTTCCTTTTGGAGGTTAGACTCCTCTGTCCCCCCGTTCAAAGGGTAAGGCTGGTTGTCCCCCTCAAGTTTGTTTTCTTTTTTCTTATTTAATAAATTCTCGCAGGTGCCGCCCTGCTTCCCTAAAAAAAAAAAAAGGCGGATCCAAAATATGTACATCAAAGTTAAAACCACCACACAAGTAACCATATTTCATTATATTTCTATACTACACAATAGCTTAGTCCGACCCAATTATGACTAAGATAAAGAGTAAGTTGAACAAGCATGATATATCACCAAACAAAACCAAAGACATTTGTTACTTTCCACGACTTTCTAAGGAGGAGGATCATACCAAAGGAAAAATTTGCATTCCCCTTCTGTCTACAAGAACAAAAAAAATCAGTTGATTAAAACATATTTTATTTTCTAGCAAAATTAATTAGTTAGTTAATGGTTTAAATATCAATTTGGTTACTCTACTTTCGGCCAAAATTTATTAAGCTCACTCTACTCTTTTTTCCTCAATTTAATCACTCTACTTGGCTTTGAAAGTCAATAAAGTCACTAGAGTCATTTCCGTTAGTTAAGTTGGATGAAAATCTTTAAAATAACAATAATGCCCCTTACCTTTGAAAGGTGTGTTGACAAATTCAAGTCACACAATAAGAAATTATGTTTGAGAGGAGAAGGAGAACCTCAAAACCTCCAAATTTAGTAAGGGTATTTTTTGATTTTCCTAAAAAAATTAAAATTTTTATCCAAATATATGGATAGAGAGAAAAACGTGCTAATTATGTGAAAGTAGAGTGATTAAATTGAGGAAAAAAAGAGTAAAGTGAGCTTAATGAATTTTGGCTGAAAGTAGGGTAACCAAATTGAGATTTAACCCTTAATTAATCACATAAAATAAATTCCTTGTTTTATATCTTTCACAACCTAAGAACATTCTTCCTGGATTTTGATATGTCCATGATGTCCGCATAACAGTCATCCTTCCACAATGACAACAAACTCTTCTATTCATTTTGTTAAAACTAAGAAATAAAAGATGATCCAAATTTTTACAAATGTATGACGTTTGTATTGCATTCAAATTTTTTAAAATATTATCAAAGATTGTTGTTTTTGAAATTTCAAAATAGGACAAGTGTTAGTCCCAAAGGGCACAATATTAGGCTAGAAAGGGGGGGGGGGTGTTGAATAGCCTAATTGATGTGATCTTAGAAAGCTCGAGTTTGGATGAGATATGTGATGATTGGTTCGAGAGTTGGAAGATTCAAGCAAGGATGATCAAGCATGAAGAGTTCGTGATTGAACAAAATATCAATAGTCAAAGAAATCAAATGAAGTCCTTTAAATGCGTAGAGTATGATTGGAAAATTCAATAATTCTATACAAACTTAATTCGTAGATTTATTGGAGATTCATGTTATTAGAATGACTACTCTACAAATTCAAACAAGTTTTGTGAAGCCTTAGATTTCATGGAAGATGACTTGAAGACACGAGAAATGTTCGTTAATATCATACAATGACTTTGGAAGCTTTTAACACCTAAAGGAAGACTTTAGGGGGCCAAAATGCAATTTGAAAATTAGGCTTTTACAAAAAAACGAGATTGCTAGATACTTCCTTATGTTGGTTGTTTTATGTTTCCTAATTAGATTAGGTAACTTACCTAATTGTTGCCTACATAGATTATGTAAGTTGAGCTGTTTCCTTTTATTTTAGGTTACCTTTTACTTTTAGGGGGGGATTTACACAAATGGCCAAGTCAAAGATGACTTGGTCATTTATAACCCCACTGTAGACACCCCAATTTCGTACCCCCTGGTATGTAACATGACATGCGATATCAAGACATGTCAAAACTTAACAAATGTCAAGTTACATGGTTTAAAAATGCAAAAGACAAAGCAAGATGCGTAAAACAGTGAAATGCAGGGGCCAGAGTGTCAAAAAGGGCTAAAAAAGGCTCTAGGCGCCACCATCAAAGGAAGCAGGTGCGACGCCTAGATCCTTGGGGGTCGGTGCCCAAGCCCAAATAGTGCACTCCGATTTGAGAATTAGTACAAGCTCTCAAGCGCGCTGTACAAGCTGATGAAACACAAAGAAGAAATTTTAAAGACAACGACGTCCCTCCTCTCACCTATAAATAGAGGTACCCGGCTTCAGAATTGAGGGCTGAGAAATTTTATCACTTATACGCTGTGCTTTTATTTTACGTCGTAGAGAGCGATCGTGAGATAGAGAGAGTTCCCTCCTCCTATAAGCCTCAAAGCTCTATCAAATCTCCTCCAAACTCAAAACTAACCGGTCAAAGTGAGCTTTAACCTTCCAGCTAGGATTCCATCCTATTCCCCCGGTCCAAAAATCCCAAAAAAAGCAGTTGCTCTGCCCGAATCCAAAGGCTAAATCCACCAGAAGCAATCAGTTGCTCTGCCCGATTTCCGCCCAGTAGCAAGCAAACAACATCAAAAACACAATCAATTGCTCCGCCCGTTTTACGGTGCCTGAAAGCAACTTTCGGAAGCAATTATTCTGCCTGAACCGCAGCAGCAGCAAAAAGACTCCCTCTCCTGGAAGGACAATGCGAGCGCACCTTACGCTTTTAAAGGTAAACCTTTAAGAGTTTTGTATTAAAAAAAAACTATTTTCATCCGGCCCAATATAAAAAATATAAGTTGTTATGCTGTCCGGATCTATGTAGAAAATAACATTAAAAAGAGCAATTATTATGGCCAAATATTTTTTAAATGTATTTGTAATTATTGGAAGGAGGCGTCTGCAAGTCTGTAAATGGTGTAAATACAAATATATCTGCTTTTTAATGCTTTATTTCATTGGCTAGATAAATATAATAAAAGTATATTTTAGCCAAAAACGTTTTTTGAGACCGAAAGGGTGAGTTGGGTGCCTAATACCTTCCCTCCTCGTAACTTAGCCTCCGAACCCTTTTCTACAAACTCTGGTTATTTTTGGTTTTTCTTTTTTTCTCCTTAAAATGAAGATGACGACTCTGTTTTAAATATTTTGGATCACGGTGAGGCCCGCAACATTCTTTTTTTGCACTTTTCTGTTTTCCCCTAAACAAGGGACGATGAGAATGAAAAGGGTGATGCATTTCCTGTATCTTGTTTTTCCCTAAACAGGGGAGGATGAGATACGGGGAAGCCCAAAGCACTCATAGCGATCCAAAATAACCCTAAGGTCATGGTGAGGCTCGTAACATCCTTTTCTTTTTTTTTTGCACTTTCCCGTTTTCCCTTAAACAAGGGACGATGAGAATGAAAAGGGTGATGCATTTTCTGTGCCTTGTCTTCCCCTAAACAAGGGAGGGTGAGATACGTAGAAACCCCATGCACTTATAATGACCTAAGACAATTTTCGAAAAAAGTCCATAGTGAGGCAGGACGTGTTCCCACGCGCCCTCGCAACATCTTTTTTTTGCACTTTTCCATTTTCCTTAAACAAGGGACGATGAGAATGAAAAAGGTGATGCGTTTTCTCTATCTTATTTTCCCATAAACAAGGGTGAGTGAGGTACGGAAAAATCCAAAGCTCTCATAATGGACCAAAGCTCACTCAGGTGACCGATACGTATTCAACGCGCTTTTTGACAACATTATTTCTGCACTTTTAATTTAGTTTTTCCCTAAACAAGGGAGGATGGAATGGAAAGAGTGATGTCTTCCACGAGCCACGTGTTCCCCTAAAAAAGGGAGTGCGCGATCCGGGGGGATACCTTCCGGGGCACCCACACCCACTTAAAAAAAACTTTTATAGCCACTTTTACCTAAAAATGTCATCAATACCCTTTCTCTACCATTTGCGTTCATGGCGCGCGCTGGCGACTGCGTTCATGGTGGAGCAGAGGGAAAGAGCTACTGAGATGGGGATCTTGGCCGGAGATGGAGGCTAGGGTGGGATCTTGGCCGGAGATGGAGACTGGGGCGTGGATGGAGGTGATCGGATATGAGAGACGCCGATTCTGGATGGAGGCGAACGGAGAAGTGGTCGACCACAGTGGTTCACCTTTGATCAGTGAACCAGACGCCAGACGAAGAATACGAAGATGAACACCATTATCGCTGCAGATGAAGAAGACGAAGATGAAACCAATGTGGTCAACTAAACGACTGTCGACTAGACGACCAATGTGATCGTCTAGTCGACCATTGTGGTCGTCTAGTCAACCACTTGACTAGCAAGTTCAACCAGGACATGTACCAGGCCGTTTCGTCAGATCCCTTCTTTGGCTAGTCAAAGGCTATAAATGTTTAACCATCGGGTCAAATGGCTGTATTTGATCAATCCCACACTTTTAGGATTAGGATTCACAACCTATATAAATAAGAGCTGTGGCTTATTATTTTACGACTTTTGCTGATTATTGATTAATATAGTTTTTGAGTGTTTTTCAAAACCTCCTTGTTCTTCTTGAACTTGTGATTACTTGGTGAGAGACCAAGTAATCGAAACCCGAACTTATCAATATGATATCCATACCTATTGTGGCGTTCAATCTTATTCTGAGGGTCGTGATCGTCTCACAAAAGGATCGCGGTCAGATTATACCAAGGTTCTTCATGGATTGTTTCATAAAATCGAGGAGTCACCATCCATCAAATTCACTTGACGTTCTTCGTTTGCCGTGCTGCGTGATCTTTGATTCCTCCATCGCGAGTACGCGTCTTGGAATCGTATCACTAGTAACACTTAAAAACTTTTTAGAAGATTTCCGTAAGGGAAAATACTAATAGCTATAGGTAGAGCTGTAGCAGAGGAAAAATCACATGAAGTATAGACTAAGTCTACTGGTAAGCGCTACCAGTAGACTTGGCAGATCATCTAAGTTTAATGCTGAAGGATATGATAGGTAAATGTACACAGATCAGCAAAGAATAAACTTAAAGTAAAGAACACATGGGTTTTGAGATGATTCGTACCATAATGAGTACTACGTCCACCACCAAACCAGTCAACTTTGAATTTGAAGAGTACACTATGTTTTCAACTAAATCTATTACAGAAATCACTAATGGATCGTGTACAAAATATTTGACTGGTGTTTGCTAGTTTGAAGTAAATATATGAATGACGGAATATTCATTTGTGCTGAAAAACAGTTAATGAAAACAACTATTGAGAAGATAAAAATGTACATGATTGTGCAATCTTCTTGTTGTTTTTGATGACTTATGATGCATACATTCATAACATGCATAAGTGTATCTGAACCTTACTGTTGGTCCCTTAATTATGCTCAGTATAAATTGACAATTTTAAAGACAAAAAAAAAAAAAAAAAAAACTTTCATACATTGTGACTTAAACATCGACAAACTAAAAGTGACACAACGGTGAAAGTGACACATTTAATGGTAAAAATTGACACACTTTCATAAATAATGACTTATACATTGATGGATTAAAAGTGATCCCTTTAAATGCAAAAGTGATACATTTAAAGGCAAAAGTGACACAATTAAAGGCAAAAGTGACACATTTTCCTACAATAACGACTTGCATATTGAGGGACTAAAAGTAACACTTGTAAAGAGAAAAATGATACATTTAAAGGCAAAAAAGACACACTTTCATACATAATGACTTACACATTGGTGGACTAAAAGTGACATATTTAAAGACAAAAGTGACATATTTAAAGGAAAACGTGACACATTCAATGCCAAAAAGTTGACGATTTTCATATATAAAATATGAGGGGTGGCTTTGTAAATTCCAAAAGGTTACACTAAAATTTTAATTTTTGACCCATTTAATATGGATAGGTCCGTCGTATGGGTTAAATGTCTTACAATTGACCTACTCCAAAATGAAATAAAGTACTTAATTTATATTAATTTTAGTAATCTATTTGATTGCTAATACTTTGAGCAATGCACATGGTTAGTAATTTGTTTTATATGATTGATTTATTAAGTATTTCATTTGCATTGACCCCTCGAAATGAGAAAATAATTTGATTTATTTTTTGTTTATATATATGACTTAATCAAAAAAGGATTTGTAGAGAGAGACAAAAACATCCATCATAAAGTCTCAATAGCTCCGTTAAAATAAAATTATCTAATTTATATAGCAATACTAATAAGGGAGTTTAATTTATATAGTAATAAAATTATCTAATTTATATAGTCCAATTAATTTCTACTACATTTTTTTACCATCCACTATATCATTATTTATTGCATTGAATAATTACATCTTTTGACATAGTTACTCTTATATACTTGTGATTCGAAGGCGAGTACATGTTTTATTTCTAAATAACTTTTTAATTATCAACAAATAATTATTCTTTTTATATTTTTAATTTTCCCAAAGTACTGTTTAATTATCAACAAACCACTTAGCTATTCACTTTTTATGTGATGAATATGCTTAATCATATTCATTTATGACGAGTGACTTATATACCATTATCATAAAAATAATATAATTAAGACATTTGTCTACATAACAAAATTATAGAAATTGTTGGGTTTTTTAGTATCACAATAATTTATTCGAAGTCAAAAAATATTATTTTAAAAAATCAATTCAATAATTGCAATATGGTAGGTATTTTATTGAATATTGATTTCAATTAACTCAAAGAATTAAAATGTTAAGGTAGAAAAAGGTTTTAAAATTTTTACGGTACTATTTAATGAAGTAACTAATAATATAGTGGATAATGTGGAAATAATCTATCCATACTAATAAATACTTAAAAGGATTTGGAATTGGGTGTTGCAACCACACACCAAATTATACTCACTATTTTTTTTCTTAAAAAAATTTGAAGGGGACATAAACCGTACCCTAACCCTTTAAAATTTTTTTTTTTAAATGCCTTGAAAGGCTACAATTATATATATATGATGCATTTGGTGTGTCTCAAATAAATGGTGCCTCTGGTGAGGCTTTGAACATCAGACCTCTCGGTTGAGAGTAGTGACGTACCAGAGTGCCTCTAGTAGGGCTTGAACACTCGACCTCTCAATTAAGATAAATGGGTAGCTAAATGGGGCCTTTGCGTAAGTTTTTTTTGTTTTTTTTTTGTTTTTCAGCCAAACAGGGGCGGCACCCTGCTAGATTTTATTAAAATAAAAAATAAAATTACAAACTTGAGGGGGACAACCAGCCTTGCCCTTATAACTGGGAGGACGAAGGAGCCTAACCTCAAAAATGAAAAAAGCAGAAACAACAGAACAATTAACAAATACGAACATAGGGAGTACCAATTCTATCAAGATGAATGAGACCACGAATTCTACTAAGGAGATCCGTAACATCAGTAAAAAAGGAGTCTTGACCTTGGTCTCCACCAAGATTAGCGAAGGCATCAGTAACAAAATTAGCTTCTCAGAAAACATGAAGAAAGGAAACCTCTAAATCCATGAGAATGTCTGAAAGCTTACGGAATAAATGTCCACTATTCCACGGCGGCTGAGAATGACCTTTAATACAATCCAGCAGACATTTAGAATCTATCTCAACAATGGCCCTAAAATAGCCTTTACTCTTCAACCAGGACAGCCCTTGGATCAGAGCATGACATTTAGCAACAAAACTGGTGGAATACCCATAAAAAGAGGAGAAAGCAAAAACAAGGTTACCTTTATGATTGCAAAGGATACCCCCTCCCGAACTTTGACCCGGATTACCACGACAAGACCCATTAGTGTTGAGTTTAACAATATCATCCTTCGGCTTGGACCAGGAAACAGACTGGATAGTCTTGTGAGATTTACAGCCAAACCTGCTGAAGAAAATTGAGCCCCAATCAATAGGATTATGAATAACCAAATCTGAGATAATGGAAGAGAGCATGTTTTTAACACGATCAATGATGACTCTAGCAGTGCATCTAATCCCTTCATGATAAGCCATATTACGAAATTTCCATAACTCCCAAAGAATGACGGAGGGAGAAATAATGTGAAGAATAGATTTATGATTCGAGTACCACCATTCCAAGCACCTCGGATTAACCAAGTAAGAAGAACATTTGACTCCCCCTAACGAATTAAATTATGTCCAAACCTGATTAGCAGTAGGGCTAGAAATAAAAACACGGGAAAAGGTTTCCAAATGGCCACTATCACAGCAATAACAGCGTGAAGCAATCTGGACTCCTTTATGACTTAAACTTTCATCAATAGGAATCCTGCAATGCCATAACCTCCACATGAAGATACTAATATAGCGAGGAAGAATTTTGTGCCATATAAATTCAGTCGAACCAATGAGCTGCCCCTTATTTCTGACCAAGTGCCAAGCCGAAGCAATAGAGAAATTCCCCGTATTAGTGAGACGCCAACTGGCCTTGTCTGGACAGTTAGAAATACAAAGCCCCTGGTTGAGCAGCAAGATGGCAGATTCATTACCTAAAGCCAGACGAGCATTGGCGTGAAGCTGATTCGAGTCATCAAAAAGTTCACACACTTTGGGGAAATTGTCTGAGGGAGGGTGAGCAATCAAACCGTTGGGGAGCCAGTAATCTAGCCATGTAGAAAAGTTACCCGTCCCAATGATCCAATGGATATGAGGTTCAGCAATTAATCCAACCTTGCACACATGTTTCCAAGTAAAAGAGCCCCGAGCTGAAGCTAGCGTGGGATGAACATTCGAACAATACTTCAAGGACATAAACTTTGACCACAAGCTTTTATCTTCCTTGAACTGCCACCATAATTGCATTGAAAACGCTTGGATAACATTAGAAACAACATGAATGCCAACCGCTCCTTCCGAAACCGGCCTGCAACACTTGTCCCATGAATCCAGTGGGCTTTGACTTTACCGTCAATCGAACCCCAAAAAAAATTGGACATGATTTTGTTAATATGCTTAATAACTGACTTAGGAGGATCAAGCACTGCAATCTGGTACATGATTATGGAATGAAGAACCGAGTTAATAAGGATGATTTTACTTGCTTGGTTGAGGAAAACACCAAACCAAAAATTAATCCTGTTTTGCAGCTTCTCAATGAGTGGATCAAAAAGAGATTGCTTTTTGCGACCTTCAAAAAGAGGGCAGCCAATGTATGTAACTGGAAACTGTTTGGGGTTGAACCCCAAAAGATGACGAATAGTGGAGATTCTAGAAACAGGAGTCCTACTGGCCGGACACCATAAAACAACTCTTCCCAGTATTAATTAATTGCCCCGAACAGCTCTCATATGACGAAAGAAGGGAATGATGCCTCAGCAAAGAATTTTTATTATCGTTACAAAAAATGACCATGATATACCCAGCCCAAACCGGGTCACGAGCAAGGCACGAGTTAGCATCACGTGTCCATCACGAGCACAATACCTCTGGGGCCCACGCCCCGCAAGATGAGACACCAAACCCCGAAAGCACCGAGCAAAGATAACCCTCACTCAAACCTAGGCGGACAAAGGTCTTGCCTGTCCGACCAGAGGCTATGGCTGGGAATCAAACAGGCCTAGCAAAGGAATCAGACTTACATTGCACAAACCTGGTCGAGCACCGGCCTTGCCTGCCCGACCAGGGGCCGATCTTCAGATTAATAAGTTTAGGGATCAATACAAACAGAATAGCCGGATAGAGCCTTGCTCGCCCGAGCACACATCAAGCATGAAACGCTGGTAGCTTGCTTTCCAAGGCAAGTCAAAGGTTTCCGTGTTTAGGCGGAATACTTGCCTTATCAACTCCTATAACTCCGCGGTCAACACTGCTTTCGCCTAGAATCAAGGGATCTCCTCCTTGATTATCTCTAATTATGGAACCGAATCCTAGACGGATTCAATCACCTTGAGGGTCTATATATACCTCTCCATAATCATCAACAAGGTACACACACTTTCTTGAGCCTCGTTACTCATCAATTTACCTTTGACAATCACTCGATACTTACTCTCACGCCGAGGGGTTTCGCGAGGCCTTGCCTTGCACTTCTACTCGTGTGTTCTTGTGATCTTAAAGTGCTCAAGGAGGGCGATTACAAGCCCGTATATCCTACACATCTAAAGGACGGCCCAAGCCGTGCATTTTGCCACATCGCTTGGTTCCTGCTGGAAACGAAGTTTCATCACTTCCCTCTACATTTTTCCGGTAAAAACTTTCAACTTTTCTCCACTGCAATGGCTGGAAAGGGTAGTGATCGATGTTTTATTTTATCTATTTCCTTGCAAGTGTACAAGACTATTATAGAATAGACTCGAAGCAAAGGTCGAACCCACGAGACAAGTGATCACTAACAAGCGGTTATAGATAGCAAATTATTAACCTAAAGGGGGTTTTTTATGTTTAATTCTACTCTAAATTACTAGTTATAGATGTTAACTAATTAGACAGTAATAACAGATATGAAGATCTTATGGTGAGTGGAAATCTAGGATTCTGGGTTTCACTTATATCTCCTTTATGTTCAATTCATAATAATGTCATTCAATGTCTTGGGTTCGTTCACTAAAAATAGATATGGTCTTGAACAATTGGTTCAGCCTCCTCCCCGCAAAAAAATTCACCCATTCCATATCCTAAGCACAGAACCGTAATCTAGTCATCACCTAGATTTATGATCTATCTGTCACCTAGATCATGTAAGAACCGGTCCTAACTTATCACTCTCGTGCTTCGATAGGTCCAATTTATTGTGTTGGTGAGCCAATGTACGACATATGCACTTGGTCATGCAGGTATCCGCACCTCTAAGCCTTTATTATTTGCGATTACATTCATTTGTTCAAAGCGAAATAATAGAGGGGTTGATAAACAACACAATCAACAAGCATTGAATAGACATATATATAAGAATCAAAACATAAATTCGATACAAGTTACCTCCCACCTCCTAGATTATGGATGATTTAGTTCATCATAGACGATGAACAGCACATGGAGATGATGGAAGACATGATTTGATCTTCAATACTTGAAATTACAGAACCTAATTATGTTATACAATCTAAAACTACCTAAAATCTATGTAAAGAGAGCTTCCACCGCCCTCCTATGCTTAGGCTCGGCATCCGACTTCTATATATACTTGGGAGTTGTGATTGAATCGAATGACTGCGGTGAAAACCCGAATCGCGATTTCGCCTACCTTGCGGTTCCAGAGGTGTGTGTGCTTCTTGGCTCTTCGATTGTCGGCTTCGTGGACCGATATTTTACCTTGCGGTCGCAAGGTGCGAGGCACCTTGCGTCCGCAAGGTGTCCGATTGACAGACTTATTTTTCTTCAATTTTTCTTTCTTGTAATTTGCACTTAAAACCCCGGAGTTTCGCGTATTTTCACAACAATCTCGAAACTTACAAAACTCACCAAAACATATATTAGTACTCAAAAGACTCATGAAATAGCTTAATTCAAGTCACGAAGCATATAAAATCGACGTATAAAATACATCGATCAAATACCCCCAAACTTGAACTTTGCTCGTCCACGAGTAAACAAATAAACTTATAAATACAAAAACATCTAAATAACAAAAATTAAAATCTTTTTGTGAGGGTGACACTATTTACACTCCTCTATAAACCCACAAACTCAAGGAGACTCTTTCGAGTGACTTACTATGCATAAATACAAAAACGTATAAATATAAAACTAAAATACAACTACAAACAAACCATAATTAAAACATAAAATCTTTTTGGTTTCATCCTCAAGTTATAAGTGTATGGCATGCATGTAATCTCAGTTTGGTGCTCACCACATATATGCAGGCTTAGTCATATAAAACCAACTAGTCTTTTCTTATCTTTGCTACTACTTTTAATTTCTCCGTGTGTGTGTGTGATCACCAGTCTTAAAGAATATCTTGACTAAAACAATTTTATTGAGCTAAACACCATATTTATCTGAAAATCACATTTTTAATAGAAAATCATGCATTTAGAAGTATGAGATCTACCATTCAAACACAGTCGATTCTGACATGAAAAGGTCCCAAGGAGTTTAAAAGATTTACATCCATCCCATGCACTTCTATGTATGTATACAATGCTCTCTATCCCAATGACTTGTAATAGCTAAGATTATGCTAACACATTGAGCTTTAAGGTGAATAATAATGAATATGAAGTGTGTGATCAATTTCATGTTACTCACTTGACAATAAAAACAACATAAGCATTGGCAAAAGATCATTAGGACTTTTAAGCTTGTAATGTAAGGCCAAGGTGTTGGGGGATATGATGGAAAGGTATTGGAATTCAAAGTGAGAGAGTAAGACTACCCTTTATCCCTCATACTTCCAAGCAAAAGGAAGTTTTCCCTATTTAGGCTAGGACCTGCAAAGACCACAAGTGGAGGGGTGCTTTGTGTTACTTTTCACTTTTCTTCTTTATTCCCCCCCCCAAACTTGTTTTGGGCAATAAATCTTCTAAAAATATCACATCATTCTAATCGCAGAATTTTTCTAACATATTTTCTCTTGAAAGCTATGCTTCCATTTGAATCTTTGTTTACACTCTTCTTCTTCCGTTTCATTTTCGTCGACACATGATTTTTTTTTTTTTTTTTTAACGACGGAAAGAAGAAATCTTACGAAAAATAACTAGCGAAAAGAAGGGTCCTCCTAGAATCAATTTCCCACAATCCTACTCTCTCAAAGGGTAGGCTAAAAGTGTATAGGCTTTTAGGGTTAAGTTAATGTGGGTAAAGAAAGCGATGTCGAATGGGGGTTTAAATGTGCTTAGCACACTTCTTTCTTCATTAGGCTCAGGGACACTAGGGATATATTTAGTATAGGTCGGGGAATATTTAGGCTCTAACGATCCAATGGCCTAAATCATTTCTTAATGCCAAATGCTCACATAATATTTAAAAGCAAGTAAGCAACACAAAATATCATATCAACTAGGGAATTGGGTTGAGTGTTTAGCATCACTTGGATTTCACATAAGCATTCTAAAACAGGATGGTAGGGACAATTGACTACTAACATGCAAACACGGTTGAAGTGTGCTTGAGATATATAAATGAGAAAATCAAGGGATCTAACTATCATGCAATTGACCCTAAGTTACAATTTAATGCAACAATCATGTTCGAATGGCTATGCATCATATTCTTGTGCATATCTTGTTGAAGATGAATCGGTGTTATAAACTTTATAAAACTATTCTAATCAATCAAAGTTATGAGGCGGTGTGAGTGCATGAAGAATTTGGAGAAAAGTAAAAGTTTCGCAAAATTAAGTAAATTCGAGGGGATCTACGGACTAACTATGCGGTTCATTGCACTAATCTCCTCATGGACTACGACTAGCATTACCACACCTAAACTCGAGGATGAATATTTTGAATTTATTTTAATATTTTTTTTTATATATTTTTAAGAAATTGCGAAAATTGGAGGTGATGACGATGACACAATTGATGATGGGTCCCCATAAGAGGAACCACGAGTATCAGTAGTGTATTCTGAGTCAGGCAACACCTCAGAAAATCGAGAAAAAATAAAAACAGGATAAATAGGGTGAAGAGTTAAATGGTCATCAAATAAAGCAATTCTCTTTCACCACTAATGACATAGCCCAACTCCATTCTTCGTTAAGGTAGGACTGTTAAGACCTAAAATTTTCAATCCCCCCAAACTTAAGTTCTATTTTGTCCTCAAAATAGAGGAACATATGAGAGGATTGATGGGGGTAGGACAAATATCAAGGACGTAATAGGGTCCACCTAACGAATGAGGGAACTTGGGCCTCGACTCAGTGAGTCGGGGAGGCGGAGATAACGAATGAGGGCTGGCTTCGGGGATCGTGCACGGTGGCGGCCCATAATAGTTGGACGGATTACGTCCCAGCGTTAGACCAGCAGAAAATTTCAACCGGTCGTACGCATGCGGAGCCAGCTGGCGACTCACCATACTCGGTTTGGAGGACTGACTTCCTCGATATGTTGAATCCCAACAGTGGATCCTCATCTTCTCTTGGGTTCCTCCTCTTGAGGAACCCTCACTACCGGCTGGTGGTGCTCAAACAAAATGGCCTAATTGATCACCAACAATGTTTTCAAGCATTCTCACGTTTGCCCCCAACACAAGTCGTGATCAAATGCGGGAACGCGAACCCCGCATTCGCCCTACCTCTAATTAGGATCTTGATTTGGCCGTTGATCAAACGGCCAACATCAATAGACCCATTAGTCATGATGGTGTAGGTCGTGATGTACTCTCTCCCAATTCACCGTGTTTTGGGTGACTTGAGGGCATAAGACTACCGACGATGTTTTATTTTATCTATTTCTTTGCAAGTGTACAAGACTATTA
Source organism: Codonopsis lanceolata (assembly GCA_013146195.2). Lineage (NCBI taxonomy): Eukaryota > Viridiplantae > Streptophyta > Magnoliopsida > Asterales > Campanulaceae > Codonopsis > Codonopsis lanceolata. The sequence continues at coordinate 87,706,724 of CM028378.1, read as the reverse complement.
TAGAATAGTTTGGAAAGCAAGGGTCGAACCACAGATTTGGATTTGATTATAAGAATTTAACTAATCTATTAAAAAAAACAAGCATAACTAATGAGGTTTTTGGTTTTTATAAATTAAATTAACTAGAAAAGCAATAAAATACTTTAACTAACAAAACATATAAATATGAGATAAATCAAAGATTTGTAAATTGACTAGGAATTAGATTCACTTGTATCTATTCTATTGTTTAATTCAAAATAATTATCATTCATTTCTTGGGTTCGTTTCACAAAAGATAGATATAGATCTGTGAACAATGGTTCAGCCCATCCCAAGAAAATTCATCCATTCTATATCCTAAGCACAAGAACATGTAATCATTCGTCACCTAGATTATGATCTATCTGCCACTAGATCATATATGAACCTCGTCCTAACTTATCACTCGCATCGATAGGTCCAATTTATTGTGATGGTGAGCCGTTGTACCATTATATGCATATTAGTCATGCAGTTATTCCACCTTAGGCCTTTATTATTTGCGATTACATTCATTTGTTCAAAGCGAAATAATAAAGGGATTGATAAACACCACAATCAACAAGAATTAAATGAATAAGAATTAATATAAAACAATAGATTCTACAAGTTACCTCAATTCCTAGATTATGAGTTAGCTCTCCATAATTGAAAATACAAAACCTTGAACCATTCTTGAAGAATCTTTCTTCATAGACAAAGAAAATAATACGAACTTCTCTCCCTTTTTTCCTAACTAAAGGGATCTATTTATACCTAATTAATCCTACAACAAGGAGGAAAGGAGATACATTATAATTAAAAACACTAAAAAGAATTAAAATAGATTTCACGCTTCCCAAGACAATTGAACACAATGAAAGTGGCGGCTGATTTTCTTTTGTAAAGCTGATTTTCAGCTTTTGGAATTTCAAGTTTTCAGCTTTTGCGCTTGGTCCCTCGAAGTTCTTCAATTCAAAGATAAAATGCCTATTTTGCACAATTATTCCAAAAGTCCTGAAACTATAAACAACACTAAAACACATATTAGACAACAAAACCTCGAGAAATAGCATAATTTAAGCCGAATAATACCTAATAATCAAGTATAAAATACAGTTATCAAATACCCCAAACTTAAACTTCCGTTTCGTCTCGAGTAAAACAAAAAATAAAATAATAAATAAACTAAAAAAAATTAAACTAAACTAAATTAAAGCAAATAAAATATTTTTTCTTTCACAAGTCAAAATATCTAAGATGGTACCACATAATGCCTCAAGGAATGATAACAACACATAACACAAGTCCAAGCTTTCACCAATCATCATCAATATCACTTGTACATCTCCGTGTGTGTGTGTGTGAACCATTAATTGACTATCTCCAAACTTAGAAAGTTTTATCAAGCTAAGCACAACATTCATTCCCCAATATTAAAAATAAAAACGTGTGCATCACAAAACATGTACATACCATCAATACCTACTGTTAACAACACGAAGAGAGATCATTAGAATTCAAGCTGCTTATACATCCATCCCATGCACTAACTATGTATTTAAATACAATGCTCTCAAGTCCAATTACTTATAATAGCCTAGGCATTGAAAAATACGGTGAGCTATATCAAGATGTGTATAATTCAAAACTAGGTCAAATCAACTATAAGCCCAAACCAT
>CM028378.1:87668223-87704942 GCA_013146195.2 Codonopsis lanceolata | reverse complement strand
AAGATCATTAGGTCTTTATTAGCTTGTAATGTAAGGCCAAGGTGTTGGGGGGATATGAAGAAAGGAATTGGAATTCAAAGAGAGAGTAAGATACCTTTTTATCCCTCATACTTCCAAGCAAAAGGAAGTTTTCCTATTTAGGCTAGGACCTGCAAAGACCACAAGTGAGGGGTGCTTTTAGTTACTTTACTTCTTTTCCCCCAAACTTGTTTTGGGCAATATATTCTTCTAAAATATCACATCATTCTTATCAAGATGATTTTTCTAACATATTTTTCTCTTGAAAGCTATGCTTCCATTTGAATTCCTTTTACACTCTTCTTCTTCCGCTTTCATTTTTCGTCGACATATGATTTTTTTTATTATTTTTTTTCGACTACTTTAAAGAAGAAGCCTTCCGAAAATAGCCTAACTCGAAAAGAAGTGGTCCTCCTAGAATCAATTTCCCACCCAATCCTACTCAAAGGTAGGCTAAAAGTGTATAGGTTTTTAGGGTTAAGTTAATGTGGGTAATAGAAATGATGGCGAATGGGGTTTAAATAGTGTGCTTAGCACACTCCATTCTTTTCATTAGGCTCAAAGGGGACACTAGGGATATATTTTAGTATAGGTCAGGGAATATTTAGGCTCTAACGATCCAAAGATGGCCTAAGTCATTTCTTAATGCCAAATGCTCACATAGTATTTAAAGCAAGTAAGACAACACAAAATATCATATCAACTATGGGAATTGGGGTTGAATGTTTAGCATCATCGGATTTCACATAAGCATTCGCTAAGACAGATGGTAGGGACAATTGACTAACATGCATACACCTCGAAAGTGTGCTTGAGATATATAAATGAGAAAATCCAAGGGATCTAACTAACATGCAATTGACCCTAAGTCACAATTTAATGCAACACTTAGTTCGAATGGCTATGCATCATATTCTTGTGCATATCTTGTTGTAATGAAGTAGGTGTTATAAACTTTATAAAAACCATGACCTGTGTGAGTGCATGAAGAATTTGGAGAAAAGTAAAAGTTTCGCAAAATTAAGTGAATTCCAGAGGGATCTACAGACTAACTATGCGGGTCATTACACTAATCTCCTCATTGACTACGACTAGCATTACCACACCTAAACTCGGGGATGAGAATTTTGAATTTAAAAAAAATTATAAGAAAATTGGAGATGATGACGATGACACATTGATGATGGGTCCCCATAAGAGGAACCCACTAATAACCAATAGAGTGTATTCTCGTCAAGGCAACACCAAAATAAGAAAAATTAAAAACAGAAAAATAGGTGAAGAGTTAAATGGTCATCGAAAAAGAAATTTTCACCCTAAACATAGCCCACTCCATTCCTCGTTAGGCTAGGACCTCGCTAAGACTAAAGTTTTAAATCCCCCCCAAACTTAATTTCTATTTTGTCCTCAAAATAGAGGAACATACGAGGATTGATGGGGTAGGACAAATATAAAAAGGACGCAGCGCATCCACCCAACGAAAGAGGATCGGACCTTGGGCCTCGACTCAAGGTGAGCTCGCGAAGATAACGAATGAGGACGAAACCGATCGTGCTTGGTGGCAAGCCCATAATAATTTGAGACATTATGTCCCACGGTGCAACCCAAATGGCCGAAAAATTTCAGCTGGTCAAGACGCATTTGTGCCAACTGCCGACTCACCATATCGGGCTTGGGACGCCTTCCTCCAAGCCGTTGGAGATCCCAACGAGCGCCAAGTCCTCTTCCTCTTCCTCGGTTCCTCCTCTTGAGGAACCCTCACTCTGGCCGCTACCGCCTGGTGATGTTCAAACAAAATGGCCCTTGAAATGACCGGGGCCAAATTACTGTTGGGCCAGCTTCTCACGCCCTGCCCCCTACACAAATCGGTAATCAAACGCGGGAACGCGAACCCCGCATTCGCCCTACCTCTAATAAGGGTCTTGATTTGGCCGTTGATCAAACGCCGACATCAATAGACCCACCAATCATAATGGTGTAGGTCAAGACAGCCCTCTCCCAATTCACCGTGTGTTGGTGACTTGAGGGCATGAGCGCCCGCAAACAAATTTATACACGGCTTGGCCGTGTTTGAGGAAGGACTCTCCCATGGTGCGTGGTCCAAAGGTGGTTGACGGCTATAAGACCATTCCACACCTGGAGAGCGATGGTCCATTGACCACCTCGACGATGTGATACGGGGTCGAGGTGCTGTTAAAGTGATCGGCACCAACCGCAAAGTTGAGGTGCCGAAATGAATGTTAATGCTTTGGGGCGAAAAATCTACTACTACACCCCTAACATTAACAGTGTCTAATACACCCCCATCTATGCCAATGTTGCCATTGGCATAGAATTCTCGGACAATAGGGACTATGGCGTCCCTAGCGGAGAATCTAACAAAAGCCCCCACCTACGAGCCATTAGATTGGGATCGAGACCAAAGTCTTCAACTTGAATCCCCTTTCTGGGCACCAAGGACTTGGAGAGCTTGGTAGTGTATCTTCGATGCCTCGTGGGACACGAAGCGGTGTGGTCAAAATTATGCTCTTCCTCCGAGCGAAGGGCCGAGGATGAAGCACCTATTTCTACGCTACTTTAACATTATGTTTGATTTTATAAAATTTTAAAAACTAAAAAGTTTAAATAATTAAAATGTGGTTTTAAAATTTTAAAATTAAAATTTTATTCTAAGCATGCAAAATTTTTATCTACGTTAAAAACTATCTAGCACCCTAGCATGCAAATATTTTACGTATGAAATTAAAAAGGGTGTTAGTGTTACTTGTTTGCAGCCTTTAATTGAGTGAATGCAATGAGTATTGAGCTTGATCTTCGCTTTCAAGAATGGAGGTTCTTCCTCCTTCAAAAGCTTCAACTTGTAATGGAGTGAAATGGATGATGGGTGAGAGGGAGATGAAGAGTTTTGAGAGAGAGAGAGAGAGAGATAGAATCTTGAAGTTGGTGCCGAAATTGGAGATGATCTCGGAATTTGGGAGGTCACTGCTGGCGCCACGGAGGAAGAGAGGAAGATTTGCGTGCTTTTCTCGAAGGAAACCCGGCACTGTTTATATATAGGGACCTTGCGCCCTTGCGGCCGCAGTCCGCCACACTAAGCGTCCGCAAGGTGGGCAACAAAAGGTTGAGATTCCTCGCGATTCCCCATGACCGATGACGACAAGACGACGCATAAGCATATCGGACCTCTTAAGGCCGCAAGCTTCTTCACACCTTGCGTCCGCAAGGTGGACATAACTCTTCCTTCTTGTTTTTCTTTCAATACTTTTCGCCAGCTTGCATCTTTTAGCCCTTCCGTTAACTTCCGTTATGTCTTGGATATTTCTATGTAAAAACTAAACAAAAATTCTAAACAAAAATTATTAGTAACATATAAATACAACACTAAGATGTTTTTCTCCCCAAACTTGAATTTTGGCATATTTAATTTAGAAATTAAATGTCCAAAAATTAAATTTAACTGAGAAAAGCATATTTTAAACTAACTAAATAACATTCAACATAGTGGGTTGCCTCCCACTTAGCGCCTTTGTTTAATGTCTTTGGCTCGACCAAACTGCAAGCCTAATCTCTGGTGGTTCATTGTCACCAAACGGATTAACTCAATTGTTCGCTCAACCGACATCGGCTCCAAATATGGCTTGAGTCTGTCCATTAACTTTAAACACTTCATTATTTTTGGGTTTTGTATATCAACGACCCCATACGAGGATAAATTCGCACAATTCTAAAAGGACCGCACTCATTTAGATTTTAACTTTTGGGAAATAGCCTCAATCTTGAATTAAAATGTAATACTTTCATACCTGGATGAAGCATTTTGTTGGCTAACCCTAAGTCATGATATTTCTTGGTCTTTTCTTTATATGTCTTTGCATTTTCATACGAATTTAACCTATGCTCTTCTAACTCATTTAACTGAAACAGTCTTTCTTCTCCGGCCAATGTTAAATCTAAATTCAATTCTTTAACCGCCCAATAGGCTTTATGCTCAATCTCAACTGGTAAATGGCAAGCTTTGCCATATACCATTCTATATGGACTCATTCCTATGGGTGTCTTAAAAGCGCTCGGTATGCCCATAAAGCATCCTTGAGTTTAGATTCCCAATCTTTACGATTAGGCCTACCGCCTTTTCTAATATCGCTTTTATTTCCTATTGCTTACTTCTACTTGTCCAGATGTCTGTGGATGATAGGGTGTAGCTAACTTGTGAGTTACACTGTGCTTTCTAAGAACATTATTTAACAACTTATTGGTAAAATGAGTTCCTTGGTCACTTATTATGGCCTTAGGGACTCCATATCTAGCAAATAAATCCTCTACAAACTTGACTACTGTTTTTCCATCATTAGTCTTGGTTGCTACTGCTTCTATCCATTTAGAAACATAATCAACTGCTACTAGAATATACTCACAATTATTCGACACAGGGAAGGGACCCATAAAATCAATACCCCAAACGTCAAAAATTTCAACTACCAAATTAATATGTAAGGGCATCTCGTTTCTCTTTCCTATACCACCTGCTCTTTGACATTTGTCACATGTTCTATAAAAACAGCTCACAATCTCTAAAAACAAGAGGGCCAATACGCACTGATTGCAAAATTTTTCGAGCAGCTTTGTTACCACTAAAATGACCTCCACAAGAATATCCATGGCAAAATTCCATGATACCTTGTTGGTCTTTTTTCTCGAATACATCTTCTTATTAAAGAATCGAACAAATTTTGTATAAATGAGGAGCTTCCTAAAAATAATTTTTAGTTTCCGCTAAAAACTTCTTCTTTTCATAATGATCAAAATCCGATTAATGATATCGCACACATAGTAGTTGACAAAATCAAGATACCAAGGGTCGAATCTTTAATGGCCAAGAGTTGTTCATCAGAAAATTGTCATTTATGGGGACAGGATCATCAAGAAATTGACGCTCAAGCAAGGGTGAAAATTCTAACCTAGACAAGTGGTCGGCTACGACATTCTCTGTTCCTTTTTATCCTTGATAGTAATGTCAAATTCTTGTAACAATAACATCCATCTAATTAATCTTGGTTTAGCATCCTTCTTACTTAACGTATATTTTAATGCGTAATGATCGAAAAATTATCACCTTTGATCCTAGTAGATATGATCTAAATTTTTCTAAAGCATATACTATCGCTAAAAATTCCTTTTCAAGAGTGGTATAATTCAATTGAGCATCATTTAGAGTTCTACTAGCATAATGGATCACATGAGGCTTTCTATCTACCCTTTGTCCTAACACGGCTCCAATTGCAAAACTGATGCATCACACATGATTTCAAAAGGAAGTGACCAATCGTGGCCTGATAAAATTAGGGCAAGAGTTAATTTTTCCTTTAATAAATTAAAAGCTTCTAAACATTCTTTATCAAAAATAAATTATGTATCTTTTGCTAGCAAATTACATAGAGGTTTACAGATTTTGGAAAAATCTTTTATAAATCTTCGTAAAACCAAGATGGCCTAGAAAACTTCGAACTCCTTTAATCAAGTGAGGGGTAGTTGTGAAATAACTTCGATTTTAGCTTTGTCAACTTCAATGCCTTTATTTGAAACAACATGCCCTAAGACAATTCCATGTTTTACCATGAAGTGACTTTTCTCCCAACTTAAAGTTAAATTAGTTTCAAAAGATCTTTTAGACACGATGTAAGGTTTTCTAAACAATGATCAAAAGAATTTCCAAAAACTGAAAAATCGTCCATGAAAACTTCTACGCATCTTTCAACTAAATCTGAGAATATAGATATCATGCATCTTTGAAAAGTAGCTGGTGCATTACACAACCCAAAAGGCATTCTCCTAAAAGCAAAAGTACCAAAGGGACATGTAAAAGTTGTTTTCTCTTGGTCTTCTGCAACAGGATCCGATTATATCCGTAAAAACCATCAAGAAAGCAATAATATTCATGACCGGCTAGTCTTTCAAGGATTTGGTCAATAAATGGCAAAGGAAAGTGGTCTTTCCTAGTTGCCGCATTTAATTTCAAATCGATACACATTCTATAACCGCTATAGTCCTTGTAGGGACTAATTCATCTTTCTCATTTTTAACAACAGTAATTCCTGACTTTTTAGGAACTACTTGAACAGGACTAACCCATTTACTATCTGATATGGGGTGAATTATACCCGCATCTAAGAGCTTAAGAACTTCTTTCCTAACAGCTTCTTCCATGTGAGGGTTAAGTCTCCTTTGCCTTTCTCTCGAAGGTTTACTACCTTCTTCTAAATGTATTTTATGCATGCACATAGAAGGACTAATTCCTTTTAAATCAGCTAAAGACCATCCTAAAGCTTCTCTATGTGTCCATAAAACTTTTAACAAACTAGTTTCTTGCTTTTTCCGTTAAAGCCTGCTATAATAACAGTCAAAGTGTTACCTTCCCCTAAAAATGCATATTTTAAGTGGGATGGTAATGGCTTTGATTCTTCGACTTTGGGAGAATTAATGGATGGCATAAATTCAGAATTTTCTACTTTAATAGTTTCTTTAATTTTTGCCTCATTATTCTCTTCTTGCTTTTCTTCCTTATTTTCTTCCTCTAGATTTTCTAGCTCAATTTCTTCAAAAAGAGATTTCAGAATCTCTATTTCATCTTCTTTAATTTCATAACTTTCTTCCACTACTTTTTCCGATTCATCAGAATTATTTTCTGATTCTACTTTTATTTCTTTACCTTCTTCATCTTTCTTTTCACTAGCTTCTAGTTTTTCTCTCTCTAATCTTTCTTCTTCTTCAATTTCTCTTTCAATTTCCTCAATGTCAATTTTTATGGGAGGGATAGGGCTATCATCATAGACAATAAATCTATCTCTCTCATAATCTTCCTCTTCTTCAAAAGTCTCGGTTGATAATTTTTCAATCTCATCTATTGAAAAACAGGCACTTATGTCACTAGGTCTATTCATAGCATCAAACACAAAAATTTCAACAGTTTCACCTAGGACTGACATTGTGAGTTTACCATTTTTCACATTAATCATTGTATTGGCAGTTGCCATAAATGGTCTACCTAACAATATTGGAACTTCATTGTTGGTGCATATCTTCCTTTCCATCTCTAGAACCACAAAGTCTACTGGTATGATTAATTTATCAACCTGAACTAGGATATCTTCCACTATACCCAAAGGATATTTAACTGAACGATCAGCTAATTGTAATTGCATAGTAGTGGGTTTTAGTTCTCCTAAACCTAACTGTTTATAGACCGCAAAAGGCATCAAATTAATACTTGCTCCTAAATCCAGCATTGCTTTCATCTTTTTAGAGCTTCCCAAGGAAACTTGGATATTAAAGCTACCGGGGTCTTTCAACTTAGGTGGTAATTCAGGTTGTAAAACAGAACTTACGTTCTCCAACACAACAATCTTTTCATTGTTTTCAAACTTGTGTTTCTTAGAGTGAAGATCTTTGAAAAACTTTGCATAAGCTGGAATATTTTTAATAACATTAAGCAAAGGTAAATTAACATTTACTTTGGATAACATATTATAAATTTCCGTGAATTGTTTGTCCATTCGGTTTTTCATAAGTCTTCTTGGAAACAGAATTGGAGGAACATAAGGTGGTGGAGCCACATAAGGTTCCTCTTCTTCTTGATCCAACTCTTTTTCAACTTCACTTGTATTATCTTTATTTTGAATTTCTTCCTCTTGTTCCTTATTTGGAACATCTACTTCTACTTCTTTTTCTAACTCTTGATTACTTAAGTCATTAATCTCTTTATTACTATCACTATCTTTCTCAATTTCTTTTTCAATTACCTTTTCAGAATTTTCTATCGTATGCATATTAGAAGAAGGATCAGATCACTTACCTCTTCACCTATCACCTTACCGCTTCGCAGACGGTGATTGACTTGGCTTGCTCGCTTGACTAGGAACTTCCTTCTTCTCTTTTATCAACTTCTGAATTTGCAATGTGTTTCTTTAGATTTTCAATTTCTTCAAGCATGTACTTCATCAAAGCCGCTTGACCTTTACTAGCTACTTCTTGCTTGGGAACTTCTTCAATTCTCAACTGATTTTGATTTGGCAACTGGGGAGGTTGTGGTGGTTGAGGTTGGAACTGTTGAGGTTGCAAAGGCTTATTTTCTCCCCAAGAAAAGTTAGGATGATTCCTCCAACCAGGATTATATGTGTTTGAATAGGGATCATTCCTTGGCCTTTGAGGGTACATATTCATAGCATTAGCCTGTGCTCGTAATACATAGCACTTGACGGACAAAAATTAGTAGCATGAGAATATAATCCACATAAGGCACATGCTTCTTGAATTTGCCAATTTTCAAATTGACCTTGTGTATTTGAATTATCTTGCAATTGATATAGGCTCCTATTTTTACCTCTAGCACTTTTCTCTGTTGGGAATTAATACTTAGCATCTCAAATAATTCTTCTAGTGCTTCGGTGTCATTCTATTAATAGAACCACCACCTGCACTATCAACCATAGTTTGTAAGCCCGGCGAAAGACCATGATAAAATTGAAGCACTAACACATGTTGAGCCAAATTATGATGAGGACACATAATGAGCGTATTTTTAAATCTATCCCATGACTCATGGAATGTTTCACCTCGGTTCATTTTGGAATGACATGATTTGTTTTCTATACTCCGTAAGAGATGCATGTTTGTAAAATTTGCTCATAAACAAATCATATAATTGTGCCCAAGTATAAACACTATTTGGTGTTAGGTTCATAAACCATCTCTTTGCCAATTCTTTTAATGCACTGGAAAATATTTCATTTTGATTTGATCTTCGCCAACCCTCCTAAAGGAAAAGTACTCATCATGTATTCATATTCTCTTAAGAAACCGACAGATCTTCATGGGGCATCCCATGAAAAGATGGTATGGCATTAAAATAATGACCTTTTAACTCAAAATTCCTAACAAAGATCCGGCAAGACTAAACATGATGTCACAACATTTAATGAAGGTCTACTAAAGTCATTAATAGTTCTTTGATTTACCACTACTTCCATATTTCTTCTTGTGCTCTTCTTCTCTTTGATTCCTATTGACTGGGTCAACTAGGTTTTCGTGATTACGATTATTGTTATTTCTTCCATTGTAGGATCTACCAGAGGATCCTCTTGATTCAATTGGTCTTGATTATCAAACTCGGAAGCTAGATTTTCAAGAACTTCTTGATTTCTTCTAACAATATTTATATCTTGATTTAAGTCTACCAATTTAGGATTTAAAGATCTACTTAATCGTGCATAAAAATAATTAAAGCAATTTAAAAACAACTAACTATTAAAATAAAATAAAATCTTTTGTATTTTTATTTTTATGAAAATCAAAATTAAACTAAAAACTAAATTAAATTAAAAACTACGCTACCAACAAACTAACTACGTGAACTAGCTTGTCCCCAACGGCGCCAAAAACTTGATCGATGTTTTATTTAATCTTTTTCCTTGCAAGTGAACAAGACTATTATAGAATAGTATTGGAAGCAAGGGTCGAACCCACGAGACAAGTGATCACGAACAAGGCAATTATTGATAGCAAATTATTAATCTAAAGGGGGTTTTTATGTTTAATTCTACTCTAAACTACTATTTATAGATGTTTAACTAATTAGACAAGAATAACAATGTATATGAAGATCTTATGGTGGGTGGCAATCTAGGATTCGGGTTTCACTTATATCTCCTTTATGTTCAATTCATAATAATGTCATTCAATGTCTTGGGTTCGCTCACTAAAAATAGATATAGTCTCGTTGAACAATTGGTTCAAATTCTCCATCCCCGCAAAATTCATCCATTCTATATCCTAAGCACAGAACTATCAATCTAGTTGTCACCTAGATTTATGATCTATCTGTCACCTAGATCATGTAAGAACCCGGTCCTAACTTATCACTCTCGTGCATCGATAGGTCCAATTTATTGTGTTGGTGAGCCGCTGTACGACATATGCACTTGGTCATGCAGTTATCCGCACCTCTAAGCCTTTATTATTTGCGATTACATTCATTTGTTCAAAGCAAAATAATATAGGGATTGATAAACAACACAATCAACAAGCATTGAATGAACATAAATAAGAATCAAAACATAAAGTTGATACAAGTTACCTCCCACCTCCTAGATTATGGATGAATTAGTTCATCATAGACAATGAACAGCACATGGAGATGATCGGATACATGATTTGATCTTCAATACTTGAAATTACACAATCTAGCTATGTTATACAATCTAAAAACTACCTAAAATCTATGAAAGAGAGCTTCCACCGCTCCTCCTTATGCTTTGGCTCTAAGATCCGACTTCTATATATACTGGAGTTGTGTTTCAATCGAATGCCGTGTGAAAATCCGAAAATCACGCATTTCGACTACCTTGCGGTCGCCGGATACCTTGCGTCCGCAAGGTCTCCGTGTCCGGCCGCTTGATTCCTTTCGCTTCTTTTTATGACGAGTATACGCCTACCTTGCTTGCACCTTGCGTCCGCAAGGTGTCCAGTGTTGACAATCTTCATTCTTTCTTTATTTTTCCTTTTTGGCCCTTCTTGAAATTTGCACTTAAAACCCTGGAGTTTCGCGTATTTTCACAATTAATCCTGAAACTTACAAAACTCACCGAAAACATATATTAGTACCCAAAAGACTCATGAAATAGCATAATTTAAGTCATAGAAGTATATAAAATCGACGTATAAAATACATCGATCAGTTTTCGTCGCCGCTTTCCTCAAATTAATTATTCTGACTATGACTGGACTGAGGATTTCTTTCGGAGAGGCTCCATGGATATATCCTGGGTGATTAACCACTGGGAAATTAGGCGCTTCATTTTGCATTCCGCTGGCTATGCCCAAGTTGTTATGTTGGGCATCAGGAGGGCCTCTTTTATAGTGCTGATAGAATATTGCGCCAGTTTGGGCTGGAGCAAATCATTCCAGACACAACTCGCCCTGTATTTTTGGAAATGGAAAATAGCAGGACTCTGAATTTTGACTTCCAGAGAATGTGGCATCTTGACTTTGATAGGCTTCAGGTGGCCTATTTGTTCTCTGATCATATATTTTTGTCGCTCGAATACTTGGCATGGATAATGGTGATTGCAGAGGGAACTTCTCGCGAGATTCGGCGAAGGCTGAGAAATTTGTTCGGCCGCCATGTTGCTACGGGTATTGATGCTCGCCTTATGGAGATAGGCGAAGAGATCGAGAGCTCGGGCTTGGTCATTCCTCCTTGCAGAAGATTTCAAAGTAGTACACATAATCTTGGCACTTGGTGGCTCCTGGACCAAATGAAGCAGGTCCCAGTAATTGGGAAACGGCGGAGGCTGCTCCCCCCGAGGCTGAATGGGGCACTGGTTTCAGGTATGCTGATTATGAGGTCCCTCGACATGATAATGCAAGTCTGAGCACAATCCTTGGGAGCCAAGAAATTGTCCCTCCCTCAAAATGGATGGGGCACTGATATAAGGCCTGATAATGGCAATCAGCAACATAATCCCTGGGAACCGGAAGAGGCTGCTCCTCCCCCTCAGCCTGGATGGGGCACTGGCGTTAGAGATAATGGGGCCGGTCCTAGCAACACGACTGTCCATGAGAATGGAGATGTTGGCGATGATGAAGGAGATACTTCCGGTGGTTCTGAGAATAGAGGTTCCTCTGTGCCTCGCAGAAGAGGAATATGGGCCCGGCTGGGTGGACGCCGCAGGCATTGATAGACCACTTCGGGGGGCTGAGCTGCAAAAGGAAGGAATATCTGGGGGAAACAAGTGGGGTGTAGGCAGAATATATATGTGCAATGCAGTTAATGTATAATATAGACGTCTTAAATAAATATTCCTAAGTTGCACCTTAGGACCCTGTAATATATTTTAATGTTTTAATGTGAGCTTCCGTTGTGGTTTTTCTCTTTCCTTTGTCAGTTGAGCCTGTTGTATGCCGAAGACTGGAGATAGTATGCCGAGGATTCAAAAGAGTGTCTTCCCTCTCCTTTTTCTCCTGATTTTTTTATGCTCTAACTTTTGCCTAGGCCGCCCTTTCGGGTTTTCAACCTAGCGAGCCCTTATTTCTCCTTTTTGTATTTTTTTTTTTCGCTCTAACTTTTGCCTAGGCCGCTCTTTCGGTTTTCAACCTAGCGAGCCGAGAGGGAAGCACTTTTGTCGGATAGATTGGCTCAAGCATAGTACCTTTTGAGCTTGTCAAGATTGAAGGGCTGAACAAGGTCCTCTCCTTCCTGGTTTGTGAGGAGTACGACACCTCCTGACCGGATCTCTTTGACAATGTACGGTCCCATCCACGGAGATTTCCATTTTCCCCTAGTGTCAACATAACTAGGGGGTTTTTCTCGGAGCACCAGATCTCCGACCTGGATGTCGCGGCCTTTGACTTTTTTGTTGAATGCACGGGCTATGCGCCTTTGATAGGCTCGAGTGTGCTCTAGGGCTAGTAACCGCTGCTCATCGATCGTGGCTAATTCTTCAAATCGCCCTTTGACCCCGACTGCTATGTCGATTCCATCATTACTCTTAATGATGGTATTTCAACTTCAATAGGCAAGACGCCTCCATGCCATATGCTAGAGTAGGGGTAGCCCCTGGGTGTACGAATCGAGGTGCGATAGCCCTGCAGGGCTAGCGGCAATTTTTCTCCGCCGCCTCTTCCTCGCCCATTTTTCGATGATGTTCTCGAGGAGTTTTGTTGGTCGCTTCAACGGCACCATTGGCTTGTGGCCGGTAGGGGAGGATTTGTGTCTTTGAATTTTGAACTCGTCGAGCAGACGATTCACGTCCCCTTCAAAATGAGAGCCGTTGTCGGAGATGATTTCGAAAGGTACCCCATAGCGGTATATGATATTGGCCCGGATAAATTCGGACACCTTTCTGGCATTTAAGATCTTGTAGGAAGAGGCTTCCACCCACTTTGTGAAGTAGTCGACGGCTACTAGAACGCACTCGTGGCCATTGATCCCTTCGGTGAATTTGGCCTATGACGCCGATACCCCATGTTGAGAAGGGCCGTGGGCCGTGGAGTTGTATAAGATGTGCGGGGCACGTGCGCAGATTTGCAAAACGCTGGCACTTGTCGCAGTTGTCGCACCCACCGAATGCGCCGGCTTCAAGCGAGCTCCAATAGTACCCTTGCCGGATAACTTTCTTGGATAGCATGTGGTCGCGCTCATGGGGTCCACAGTACCACCATGGAGTTGGTCCATAATTTGCTCGCTTTGGCCCGGATCGACGATAAGAGATTTAGGCCTTGGTAGTGCCTTTTATATAAGCCGCCACCGCCGAACACAAATTGCGATGCCCATCTTCGCAGGAAATTCTCCTCTTTGTCTAGGCCGGGGATAGATTCCTTTTGAAGCATTTTGATGTCAACATACCGTGGCTCGTGATCCGCCTCGTGGCCGCATTAATTTTGAAGCAAGATGCCGGCGTGACTTTCTTCCACGACCACAAAGGGTTGGACTTGTATTTCATGAATTTGGACTAGTGATGCTAGAGTGGCCAATGCATCGGCAAATTGATTTGCCCCGGCAAGTAGTGGAATGAGATGGAATCAAACCGAGCGGCAAGTGCCGTTAATTTGGCATGATAAAGTTGCATGGGATCTTGGGTTTTCCACTTCCCTTCGACTTGGTTTATGATCAAGGCGTAGTCTCCAAAGACTTCGAGATTTTTGGCCTTCCTTTGGAGAGCCTCTTCCAGCCAATGCAAGCTTCAGATTCAAGTGGTGTTGTTGGAGCACTCAAACTCCAATCTTAGGCCTGGAGTGTGAGAATCGCCGGTCAATGAGTAAGATCCCTATGCCAAAGCCTCTTTGTTTGCGGCCAAAGAACATCCGCCACCGGTGTCGTGGTCGTGATTTCCAAGACACCTTCGTCTGGGAAGCCGGGCTCAAGAGCATCTTCGGTTTTCAGAGGTAGATCGGCTAAGTGATCTGCAATTACGCCGCTTTGATAGATTTGAGCGTGACATATGTTATGTCAAACTCGCTGAGAAGGAAGGCCCACTTAGCCGCCGGAAAGTGATGGTTTGCCGAAGATGTATTTTATAGGGTCCATCCCGATATGAGCTTGATGGATCGCCCTCAGATATGTTTTGAGCCTTTGAGTTGTCCGCACTAGGCCAAGACAACTTTTCTCCAAGGCCGAATAATTCACTCGCTTCCTTGCAGCCTTCCTACTTATGAAGTATATGGCGTTTTCGATGTAGGAGTCTTTCTTTCTTGGGCAAGCATGGCTCCTACCGACGTGTCCGTGACGGTTAAGTATATGAGGAGAGGTTTATGTGTATGGGCCGGGCTAGCACATGGGATTGGTGAGGTAGGCTTTTATTTTTTCAAGGCTAGCCGGCATTTCTCGTCCCTGCACTTGGTCAAGATTTTCTTTAGAGCTTGAAGAGGGGCCCACATGTGGTGGTGAGTCGTCTGATGAAGCGGCCGATATATCAGTAGTCGGCCTAGGAAGCCTTTGACTTCGTTGGAGTTTTTGGTCGCGCATCTCTATGATAGCTTTGATCTTTGCCGGCTCGATCTCAATGCCTTGCTCACCACTAAGAATCCTGTGACCTTGTTTTCGTGACCCCAAATGTGCATTTGGTGGGGTTGAGTTTCATCTCGATGCTTTCTTAACCTTTCAAGAACTTTCAAGGTCTCGATATGAGCACCGCTGGCCGCTGAATGTACGATCATGTCGCCGACGAGACCTCGATCTCTTTGTGGATCATGTCGTGGAAGAGAGTGGTGGCAGCCCTTTGATAAGTAGCCCCATTTTTGAGCCCAAATGGCATGACAAGATAGCAAGAGGTACCCCAAGGAGTGGTGAATGAAGTCTTCTCTTGGTCTTCGCCGCCATTTTAATTTGATTGTAGCCGAGCATGCCGCCGATTTAAGGATCTCGATTTTGTGAGCAAGAACAAAGATCTACCACAATATCAATGTTGGGTAGCGGAAATCATCTTTGGGCGACGCTTTGTTGAGGTCGCGAAGTCGACGCAGATTCGAACCTTCCCGCTGGGCTTGGGAACAATCACTATGTTGGACACCAGATCGGTATTCAACCACCCGAATGAAGTTGACATGGAGTCGCTTCATAATTTCTTCTTTGACTTGCAAAGTGACCATTCTCGTTTGATTCGGAGCTCGCTTGATTGGCCGAGCATCCGGATATATGGGGATCCTGTTCGACTATGGCCGGATCTAGCCCCGCATATCTTCATAGGACCAGCAAAGATATCTACGAACTCTTTGAGGAGGTCGATGAGTGCTACCCTTTCGAGCCTTGCAGTAGTTGCCGATTTTGATTTCTTTGACTTGATTGTTCAAACCCCATTGATGATTGACAAGTCTTCACCGCCGCCGAGTGATGTTGTTCCTCGTTGCTCAACCGACTTTACAAGCTCAAGCAAATATTTTTTATCTTTTGGGTCCATTTCATTAAATGACTCATTATTATGATTATTTAATGTATCTTTTAATGTAGGTGCAACTAAGGAATAAGCAAAGACATTCATATTATCATTAATAGCAACCGCACGGGCTTATTACATTATTGAGGACCCGGGGTTTGAGATCCTCATTATTAGGGAGCGGTAGATGACCAATCCAAAGCTAGGAGAAGGAAGGGGGATGGTATATCCGGCGGCCTACCGGGGAGTCAAGAGCGGGCCGGTCGTAACGTACCAATTCTCGCAGAGGCTTAGCTGAGAAGCTCGAACTCATCGTGAGTTTTCATATTCTGCCTCCGCCTATCATACCCAAGAAGTCGCCTCCCGTGCCATCATCATCAAATAAGACCGAGAATAGTCATCCCGATCTATAGACCAAGTGTTTTCAAAAGTGGCGCTTTATATGCAAGGCTACGGGGGTGACTGCTCCATTTTGTCTCGTGAGAAGACCGACATCTTCAAAGATTTCCCAACCAGGCATCTTTTCCCATTTTGGTCTATCCAGGCTCGTGGAACATGAGATAGGCTTCGCTTTCCCTTTCCTTATAAAGCAACCATTTAAGGTTTTTCTCAGTATGGTTGGAGAGGGGATGTGTGTAAGGACGCTTTTCCTTTTCTCGCCTTTCTTTCTCACGCTTTTGTTTCATGACGCTACCTCACTGAGTAGGTGTGTATCCTAGGCCAAAGGGAGGATACATTCCTTAAGTTCATCCCGACTAGATTGACAAGCCCCCGTTGGTTTCTACCAAGACCTGCACTGCATATAATTCATTTTTCTGAACATGTTTAAAGGGACCATGTTTCCTAGGGATGTGGTTTTCTTTCCAAGGATGTCGGACCATATTCAAGGGCGTTGACCACTTGGGGATAACCTCAAAACCACCGAGGAAGATACCCGTGTCTTCATGCTCTATCTCGAGGATTGGGATATCCTCGCTTCCTTGTTTTCCACGATCTTTGTAATAATTACTATGTGGTCATCGTGGATGAATTTGACACGTTGGTGTAATGAAGAGGCTACCCCTTTACCCCATGGATCCAAGGGCGCCCCAAGAATAGCCGAAAGTGGTGGCCGGTATGTCCAAAACTTGGAATTCGAAGCATGGTTAGTGGCCCAATAGTCAAGATCGAGTGACTACCCCTAAGACACATCGACCGGTGTTGTCATATGCCTTTACCGTCTGTGAGGAAGGAGTGAGTTCTCGATATTTTTGTTCCCAATTTGGCTAAGGTGTCAAGGGACATACATTCGAGAGGACCCGTTGTCATCGAACTCGAGGAACCCGCTTTTCCATTATTCCCACAAAGGATATGAAGAGCATCAATGTGGTCGGCCTTCCTTGGGCGATCTAGATCAAGAAACATTATGACATTTCCAAAATGAATGTTTCCGATCATCCGAGTAAGCTCATTCGGGAGGTTTCAATGGGAACAACCGCCTCGACTTAGAGATTTGGCCAGGTATCACTTGGGTTTTTGAAGCACAAAGTAAGCCCCTGATGGAAATGTTGGCCTCGAGTTTTCTTCATCCGAGCTAACAGAGTATCTTCCACCTCCTTAGCCCCAAGATTCTGTTTCTTTGTCTTTGCCCGAGTGGTCACCTTTTTCCGTGTTTGGCTGGTAGGCTCGGCCGATCTAGTAAGGTGGCTAACATCCCCACCGACCCAAGTGGCTTTTTCCGATGTTGCAAGTATTTTGGCTACCCAGATAGTGTCCCAAGAGAGCATATTGCAGCTAGGCTCTTTTATGGATGTAGATGGAGAGAAGGGAATGAGAATATATGGTAATGGGTGGGTAATTTTTTCGAACTTGGGCACGTGATTTTTTCATCAACCTCAATCATGTTGATTTGAGGTAGAGGGTTATTGATTGTATTTGGTCCGGAGGAGGTTTTTCAATCACCTTGTCATCTATCAAATCCTCGGATAGCATTTTTGAGTGTGTAGCATCCGTCGGTGAGGTGACCACCGTAATGATGATACTCACAAGATCGGGCATGGTTCCATTGTCGCAGGGGTTTGGTGGCCTGTAGTTTTCCAAAGGCTTCAACACTCCGAGCCATTAGCCCTCGTAATATCACGCATCGAGGAGCTTGCAATTTGTCAAAGTACCGGCTGACCCCTGCTCGCCTCTCGAAATTTCTGCTTGGGCCATTATTCCTCCGACCGAAGTTGACAGACCTCGTCCATAGACCATGGAGTAGCACTATAGTTTTGGGTAGGAAAAGTGGCCGATGCATCTCCTACCATGTTGACGGCCGGTGCGGCCGTCTTTCCTTTAGAGTATCGGAAAGAACCGAGGGTGTATTGACTTTTAGTTGCCCTGGTCCGTATATCTTCATCAATACGAACCCCTATCTCCACTACTTCTTTAAAGCCGCTGTAAGGGAGATACCGCATGTGTTCCGTATATGGGCCGGAGGTTTTGATGAACACATGACTCACCTGATCGTCAAAAGTCCGGGCCAACTTCCGCTTCCACCGACCGCAAATTCAAAGACATGTTTTTTTTCCCTTTGGGTGCACGACTCGAGGTCTCTTTTATTTTCTCGGGCTAGTGTTGTCTTTATACCTTTCAAGGAATTCTTCTGCTATCCGGTCCTGTGTATTCGAGTGCTACGACAACATCGCCATTGCTTGCGCCCCTACTAGGTGAGGTGAAAATTGGAAGCCATAGCTTCAAAGCTAGCTCCCTTGACCGCATACCTGGAGTAGGATTTTAGATGGGATATAGGCATCCATTCCCATCAAACTTTTCTATGCTCCGCATTTTGAACTTTGAAGGCGATCGCCAAGGTTGTAATGCCAAAGCCCGTGAGAAAATTCCCTTTGTTGAGAAGTTTGAGCATCATGGTTTTCATGTTTTCCATGTCGGCCTCCATTTTGGTGGTCGGGGAGTTGGTTTTAGGTATATGCCGCGTGATTAGGGAAAGTCGGGTTAATTTCCGTGGTGTTTGGTAGGGATTTTGGGTATGGATTCGGGATTTTGAGCCGGGTATGGATTCTCGAGCCGGATATGGGTTTTGGGCAATGTAAGGTGGATTTTGGGTTGGGTAAGGATTTTGAGCCGGATATGGGTTTTGGGTCGATAGGATTTTGGGCAAGATAGGATTCGGGGATAGAGATTTTGGGTTGGTGGATTTTGGGTGGATTGTTTGGGTTGGTGGGTTATTGGCGATATGGATTTTGGGTGTAGGTGGTGGATTTTGGATGGTTTTAGGATGGCCGGATCATCGGAGGTAAGTAGGTAGTAACTTGGCCTCGACGGGTTATAGCTTTGGGGATCCATATGTGGGCTGTTTTGGAGTGGGTTGATTATGGGAAAAGGGAGGTCATTTGGACTCGGGAATGTTGGTGTTTGGGATAGGATATGGAGGATATGATGGGTAAGGATTGACATTTGGGTAGTAGGAGTTGGTGGAGGGTTAGGATTTGGAGTGACGGCAGTGTTTGGTGGGTTAGTGTTTGGCCGAGGGTTTGGGTTTGGGCGTATGTGAGGTTGATGCTTCTTGGGGGACCTAGGGAAGAGATTACCTCACCACTAGATTTCAAGCTTTGTACCGATTAGCCATTTGGCTCATTATTCAGCATGTGCACCCAAATTTTGGTCTAGCCACCGCCGCATTCTTGCCGAGCATTCTTGTGTGAGCATACCCCGGAGCCCCCTCAGACTGCACTCCATAGCGATCGCTTCACTTTCTCGCCGCCATACTGCTCGATTCCCTCGAATCGCTTCGCTTCTATCGATCGCTTTTCGATACCCTTCGATCGATCTCGCACTTGTTTCGTATCAATCGGCGATCTTGTCTCGCCTTTCCAAATTCGGGCCAGTTTCGAGGAAAATGGGTTGTGGAGGTATCGTAAGGTCGGTCAAGGCTTTCGGGCTTGGAGTACAAAGTGCCTTTATTAGTATATTTTATTATTTATTATTTTCCCAAAATGACCGGATAAGCACAGCTTAATTTTGACAGCCTCGGGACTTTTCCTCGAACAAGGGATTCTTTCTCCGCAGTATAGGACCAACGTATTCCACCTGCTTCGACTCCTCGAGATCGGATCGATTCTAAGCGAAGGGTCTATACTCTTTTCGGGATCAACCATTCGAAATGATCTAGGTCGAGCATTTGAAAATAATAAATCAGCCCCAGTGTATATTTTTTTCTTGACTTGTGCAAATTTTTTTTGACTTGCGCAGAATTTTTTATTTTTTTTTTTACTTGCGCACACATTTTTTTTTGTTTTTTTGATTTGCGCAGAATTTTTTTGACTGGGGCTGACCCACAATTTAAAATGCAAAAACCGGCCGGTTGAAGTGTCCTCGAAAATCTATATGCGCCTAACGTTGGCTTATGCAGGGGTAGGCCGCCATGGTGTAGGGTAGCGCTCGAATATATTTATATGCATGTGCACGTGTGTGCGGTATCTAAAAAGCAAAAAAAAAAATTGATATAAAAAAAGAAAACAAATATGGCCTGTCTTACTTTCATGTATGGATTTTCTCGGCTTTTTAGTTCGAGCACGAGCAAACAGGCATACCATCAAGAAATAGAAAGAAAAGCGGGGAATCTATCTATTTCTATTAAAAAAAAAGATCCTAATCCCCAAAATAAAATGACATAATGAATGCATATATATATATATATATATATATATATGTATTTTGCAGAATGAAAATAAAGCAGAATAAAATAATATAAGGCCGAAAATGAAAAGATTTTTAAAAAATAAAGCCCCGACCCTTTTGTTGTGCTGTCCGGATAGTATTGCACATAAGATATTACATATATATATATATATATATATATATATATATATATATATATATATATATATATATATATATATACACGTTTTTTTTTTGAAAAATACGAATATTTTCAAGTATATCCGTAACAGTGTTTGAAATGAAACTGCTGCAAGATGGAGGATCATATCCACAAATATAGACACGGATGTTAAAGGAACGCAATATTCAAGTGTTTAAATTAATATAACAAGCATACTTTAGCCAGAAACAAAAGAAAAAAAAAATTTTGGTTACTGAGTCTAGCCCTCCATTTTTATTCATTAAAATAAAAACGATCTCCCCAAAGATAGTCGCCACCGTGGGTTCCTCTGAAATTGTTCCCGCGCCCGCGCCTTGGATAGGGGTGCGCCGTGCGCGGATGCGGTGACATCCATCGCCGCTCCACCTCCCTTGTCTAGGGGAGGACGAAATCAAAAGTGCGCGGAGGAGTCTTTGTCGGAATAGCGTGTTGGAATGCACTTCGGTTGCTTTTAGTGGATTTTGATCCAATATGGGAGCTTTAGGTTTCCCGCATCAAGTTATCCCTTTTTTAGGGGATACCAGGATATGGGAATGCATCACCCTTCTATTCCCATTTTCCCTTTTTTAGGGGAAAACGTGAAAGTGCAAGGAAGGAATGTTACAGCGCCCCCACTATGGATTTTATGAAAATAGCCTTATGGCCTATCTCAAATCACTATGGGTGCTTTGGGTTTTCTACGCCAAGTTATCCCTTGTTTAGGGATACCAGACATAGGAATACATCACCTTTCCATTCTCATTCTCCCTTTTTAGGGAGAACGTGAAAGTGCAAAGAAAGATGTTGTGAGGCCCCACCGGATCCAAAATGTTTTAGAGTCGCCATCTTTATTTTAAGGAAGAAATAAAGCAAAACCAAAAAAGAAAACCGTAGATAATGAAAACGGGTTCTGAGGCTAAGTTACGAGTTGGGAAGGTGCTAGGCACTCAACTCGCCTTTCGGTCTCAAAACGGTTTTTGGCTAAAGTATGTTTTTGTTATATTTATTTAATGTATAAATAGAGCATTAACGCCTACAAATACATCCATTACATATCTATATTATTTACGAAATTGCAATGCCTCTTTTACAAACAATCACAAATATACTTGAAATTATTTGGCCATAATAACGATTACATTTAGTATTATTTCCTAACTAAATCCGGCAAAGATAACCGCTATATATTTACATTGAACCTGATTGGAAATAATACTCTTACAAATAAAGACTTTAATGAATAAATAAAGCAAATAATTACAAATACATCTTAAAACATTTGGCCATAATAACGGCTACATTTAGTACTATTTCCTAACTAAATCCGGGCAGCACAACTGCTTATATATCTACATTGGGCCGGATTGGAAATAATATTTTTACAAAAATGAAAGATTTTAAAATAAACTTACAGACAGCCTAGGGTGTGAGCGCTCTGTCCCTCGGGGGAGAGAGAGTCTTTTTTGTTGTTGTTGTTGTTCTTGTTGTTGTGTGTTATGTGTTGTGTGAATTTGGGCGTGGATCGCTCGAAAGTTACTTTTGGCCTAGGGATTTCAAGGCAGTAACCTGCTTGTGTTTGGTTGTTTGTTGGCTTGAGGTAGGCCGAAATCGCATAACGACTTATTTCTAGCTAATTTGGCCTTTTAAATCGGGCAGAGCAACTGCTCTTTCCACGATTTTTGGACCGGGGAAAAAGGGTGGATACCTAGCTGGGGCTAAGGTTCACTTCTACCGGTTGGTTTTGTGTTTGGAGGAGGTTTGGCAGAGTTTCGAGGCTTTTTGAGGTGATTACTCACTATCTCACACCGCTCTCTATTTCTCCAGCGTAATGTTAACGCGGAGAAGCTTGTCGAAAGAAATCGTTCTGAAATGAGAAGTCGGGCCTCTGTATTTATAGGCCGAAACAAGGACACGGAAGGAAATAAAATTCCTTCTTCATGCATCAAGTGAGTGTACATTGCGCTGGAATAATTGCATTTTGCGGCAACTGTTGAGGCACTGTTTGGAATTTGGGCGCCATGCCCAATTTGCATGGTAGCCATTCCCAATTCCAAACTTTGCCATTTTGAGCACTTTGGTCCCTGCAGTTCGTCCTTTTGTGCATCCTGCATTGTCCTTTTGCACTTTTGACCCTGTAACTTGACATTTGTTAATGTTTTAACAGGTCTTGATATTTTATGTCATGTCATGTGACGACCCGTCCCGGATCCCAATACGGGACCCAAAGGTCGTGCCGCCAAAACACACAAAACAATAAGCAATGACAAATAATGGGTAAGGCCATAACGACGATATGCCAATAACTTAAAACACATGCGGAAGCTAAACAAAATATCCTAGTGGCGCCCGAGCTAACAAGCTCAAACCAAAACCGCCAGCTGGACTCAAACTCAAGCACAGGTAATATATACTCACATGCTCAAATAAAGGAAAAGTACAACACACCGTACTAATCCAATCAAGTAGATATTTACTTAAAAATCACATAGTTAAGCATTTCTATGCTAACTAACACATAAACATCTTAGAACGATAGTATCAAGTCTCTAATACCCAAGTGTTCTTCATACACTTGAAAACGCTCGGAGGCTTGACCTCCATCAAAACTACCCCAAATTCCGTTGGATCTTAATATGTGATTAACTATATTTATATTAGTCCAATAATCGACTCCGTTGAGTCATTTCTACTCTTTTCAAATTTGAAGCTATAGAAGCTATTTGCATTATAGCCCTCCTATTATTCATTAGCTATTATTCATGGTTATGTTCTTAAGGTTAGCAACATTGTGCAACCCAACAATCCATTCTTTCCCAACAAAACCCCAAAACATAGTTCATAGGTCAACACTTAACATTTACAGTCAACCATTACATTTCTAGCATGCATCACAATATAGCATTTATTCAAGCATGCTTTCATCCAAATTAACGATTAATCTAAACAAGATGCAATTTCATCTAGTATGTTCATAACCAACATGTAAATTTATCTAACATGTTCATAACCTTCAATACATGAATTATAGTTGACCAACATACTCTTATTTGCATAAAAGTCAACTCAACCCAATAAAGTCAAACAATACATTTTATTCATACAATCCATAATGATAATTCATTATGCATGCTTACAATAAAAAATTCATGAATTAGATATCAACATACTCTTATTTTCATGAAAGTCAACTCTTATTCTCGAAGGTCAAACGAAGCATTCACATGTAACCCATTGTGAGAAAGTCATCCTTTATGCTTACAATTAACAATTGAGGTTCATCAAGAATTCTAACATGTAACCCATTGTAAAAAAAATTCATCCTTCATACTCTTATATACATGAAGGTCAACTTTATTCCCAAAAGTCAAACGAAGCATTTCAACATATAACTCATTGTAAAAATTCCCCTTTCATAATCACAACCTAAAATTTGAGATTTAACAAGTATTCTCCCAAACTCCCAAACATATATCCTTATGATTCTAACATTTCATATTATCCAATATCAACCTCCAAAATTATTCATGTAATCAAGAACCCATTTACTACACATTCATCATATCAAACCCTAGGTTTCTAGGGGATTGAATGCTCATCAATCTCAAGTCCAAAAATCACAATTGAAGCTTAATAATATACTTCATGAAACATAGAAAGCATCCTACTTATGCCTCTACCAAGTTCACCCAACAAAAGTTTAAAAAAATCAAAATAAAACCACACACAACATGCTTGTGTACTCATTGACCTCAAATAGCAATTTTTTTTTCCTTAGGGTCAATGAGCACAAAATCAAGAGAATAAAGAATCTAGTAGCTTACTTGGCTTAGATGAAAACTCAAAAGAATCACGATCCAATCGGTGAAGTTGTTCCATTTGACGAGGGCTTCGCGAATCCAAAGTTTGGAGATCATCCGACGGTTGGATCTTCAAGGATTTGAGGAAGAAGGAGGCTAGGGCTTGAAACTCCATGGACTCCCCAACTCTCTCTATCATACGGTTGAAGAATGGAGGAGAAAATGAGAGGATTTGCTGAATTTACAAAGGATTGGGGCTTTATATACTTCCCAACAAATAAGGGCACAATAGGAACTTCCAAGGTACAATTAGTGAAGTTTAGGTGTAATCAAACCCTAATCAAACCTTAATTAACTCTTCAAGAGTGTTAGGACATGTTTAGGTCTAAGTATGGGTGTTATTGAGGGTTTGGAAGAGGTTTAGAAAGGGTAGAATAGGAATTACACTTCAAATTTGCAAAACAGGGACAAGCTGTCTCGAAGCTATAGTGCTGTAGTTAGTAGCATTTCCAAGGCTGGCCCAACTTGCGATGGCTCCAGTTTGAACACCGTTCGACGAAACGACGTGATTTCTTCTCCTGCCACTCTGTAAATATCCTAAGTAGAAGCCTCAAAAACCCCAAACCAAACAAAAATTTTCTCGAAGGTTTCTCGATCAAACAAATCAGCCGCGTACCAAAAATCAACCAGAATCGTTGTATAACGGATGAAATTATACAGAACAAACTAACGATCGAAACAACGAATGAACAAGGATAATTACTTGTTTTAAAGCATGTTAAAAGAATAATGAAAGGTCCCAAACACATACCCAATGTTACACCAAAACTAATTGTAAGGAAAATACGAAAAGCGATACGTTAACAAAACGCGAATCGCGAAATCAAACATATGACGACGACTATACTTTGAATGTCGTGACCACATGTAAACTTTATAAAAATGATTATAAACACTTCAAAGGGCTATAGAATAGGATTGAATGTCACTTAGATGATGAACAACAGATAGGAGAAAAGAACTCCCAAAAGACGAGACGCTCACACGGCTCAATCTCAAACTACGCGATAAGGAGAATTGCTATCCTCGAAGCGTCAAAACATCGCAAGACTTAAGAAATACATCCAACTAGGATTCTAACACATCTAAACATGTTATTTAATCATCATGTAAAGATCTAGGACCTAATCGAGGTCAGGAACACGCAACCCGAGTAAATTTTCAATCGCGTCGCATTTCGATTATCGTCGAGTTACGACTTGTGACTTTGGCAAGTCAACAACTAAATGACATCTCTTAAAGGTGTTTTGGTCTTAATGTGATCTCTCATACACATCTAGACTCTCTCAGAAATCAAATAAGTCATAAACCAAGGAAGAAATGCGAGCATTGCACGCAATTCAAGCTAACCGGGAATCGGGGTCTTACATCCTCTCCCCCTTAAAAAGAATTCGTCCCGAATTCTAAACCGTATAACAAACCAACGTTAGGTCATCACCCAACATCAAATACCCAGACACAACTACGGTGTCTCACAATCCCGAGTGAACACTCGATGCTCAAAACCATAAACCTAGACTCAATCTCCGAGTCTATTATCACAATAACCAAACCAAGTAGTCGAAAATCAAACTACCAAAAATCTCACATTCATAAGTTCAAAAATTTCCAATAACCATATTACCAAACGCTTAAGATTGGAAATTAACTTGACTCATACATGAGTCGCAAAGGCACACATAAGTTCCATTATTTATTAATTAACCATGTAAATTCCAAATATGTCAACAAAGCATTTTCAAAGACATTATAAATATAAATCTCCCGAAACTATTTGTTTCGGAGCCACAACATGAGATTTAAATGCAAGAATTTCTAAATCATAAATAGTAAAGATTGCCGATAGAGCAAATTCACAATTTTAAAGAAGGGTGTTCCACAACACGCTCCTAAAACAAATAAGTTAACATTCATAATCATGCAAGTCGTACTCGCAATTTCCAAATCATGGACAAGGCACATAAGAGCACATAGTAGCATCAAATGAAAATTTATTCCATTTCTTTTTAATTTCCTTTTGGTAGGAGGTTTAGTCAATTTCTAACCTGCTCGCTACCAATCCTAGTTCACCAACGAACCTCTTTTGATCACCAATTTAGGGTACCGGCTAAATTGGATTTCAAAAGCTTTCGTTGCAAGGATGCGAAGGGTTATGAGAAAATCTTAAGCATCCTTCACTACAGTCTCACATAATCATGCAACAGTGTAATCATGGTATATTGATAAGGCAATGATAATCAAGATTTTATCATGCAATACTCTAAACAAGTTACATTGCTTACTAATGCATATAAGCATGTTCATACTCAAATACAACTATTTCCGTTAATTACATTTATTACTTTTGTAAACCACATCTTTAATTTTAACAAAGTGCATTTATTATGCATACTTATATAAAAGCCGTATATTAACTCCTGTTTTAAAAACAACACATGCACCAATACTAGTCATGTCTATACTCCATAATAACCAAGTACATTTTTCTCGTAATTTAACCAACAACCAAATGATATAATTTTTATCACTAACCATGCCACATATATACGCATATATCAGGCAAATGCAATACACAATCACCAAGTATCATTATACTTCAACTCATATACTCCATGTAGTTCATGCAGTTCATGCAACTCATATAATTCATATATTTCGTGTAACTCATAACTATGCATATTGGTTAATCAAACAATTATTATAGCACAAGTGATTACCAATCCAATCGTGCACATTCATAATACAAAACCAACAAAACATACTCATATAATCCTTGTAGTTCATATAACTCTTAGCCATGCATACGACACAATCAAGCAATTACTATGTTATGTGTAATTACTAATCCAATCATATATTCTCATAAAGTTCCATCGTGCTAGTTTTCTATACAATGGTAATTCTAACAAATTACAAGGTTTGTATATCCACTATACTCACCTAACAACATTTTCATAACAAATCCAAGGAAAAGAGGTAATATTCGCTCTAGCACCCTCAATCATCAAAACTCCGTAAAGTCTATCATTACCTTAACCCAAAAATCTCGTCTTCAATAAAACACACACGAAATACCCTCGCGTGACAACGACACTCTACTAGTCGCAATAAAACGGTATACCGATCCGTAATAATCTTAACGCATCCCATAACCACCAAGCTATCACCCGTGCGATTCGAGCGTACCCTACTCGCATAAAAATCACACAATAACGTATAATTATTTTACTTACATAATTACACATATCTCTATAGAGCATACAAATTTAACACACCACTAGTAATCACCACTAGTAACATTATCACATATACATTCTTCATATATGCATAATATAGCTATATATATAGGCATACAAAAATCACATTTTCGTACCATAATTGATTGCCTACCGACAAATCAAGATTCAACCCGAAACCATAAACCAATCCCATACTGGGATATCCTTTCTCAATAATATCAATAAATCAAGGAAAGCAAAAATCAATAAATCTCAACACACAATGCAATGTATGTATGAATGCATATGAGCTACCGATATAACGTGCACTCATAATAACGATAATAGCAACCATAATATTTGCAAAATGAATTACCTCCTATCCAAGGTAGGTCTCAAAACTCCGCAATGGCCAACCGCCACGCGCGCACACAATGTCTATCACCATTTCACCATTTCACTAAGAGTCACTAGACCGCTTATTATCGCTCCTAGAGCCATTAATCCTCAATTTAAGGCAATACTTTCTAATGTGATCACCGCCACAAGTAAAACACTAGCCTCTAATGCTCCAACACCTACGCTCGGTGTTTCATTTCCCAAACAAAATTTATACATTGATTCATCACCTCGTCATCTATGACTATAAGTAAAAGCATCACTCCGCTTACTAGACTACGGAATTGCCCCTACAATTTTTATGAGGTGCTAACTTCCCTCTAAACACATCATCATCCTTAACATTCCCCGAGGTCCTCTCTCGGGTGCATTCCTTAATATCTAACCCTTTTCTCATAATTATAGTCCACAGCCCCTCAAAAATCCTCAAGCTGTATTATAATAAATTGCCCATAATATTTTATCCTTAATCCTTAACTCTTTCACAATTCCTGGAGTCTTCCTGGTCTCATCCGGTACTAAGTACCCTATTCTAATGAACTAACTCCATGAACATCACTAAATGTTGAACCATAATCCCAAAATATTTGCCACCAATTCTCAGGTGGATTCCCAAACATAAATACTATTAATACTACCTTATTCTCATCAACACCGGCACCTCTACTAGTGCTAAGGCTCATTCTAGTTTCAAACATCTTAACATACTATAACTCTCGACGTTAAGATATAACAAATCACACAAAACCAACCCCCAACCTAGGCCAAGGAACCTATCCTGGCTGATAGCTAACCAATAGCTCGATATTAATCAGGTAATCTCGATCGATCCCAATACGGGACCCAAAGGTCGTGGCCGCCAAAACACACAAAACAACAAGCAATGACAAATAATGGGTAAGGCCATAACGGCGATACACCAATAACTTAAAACACATGTGGAAGCTAAACAAAATATCCTAGTGGCGCCCGAGCTAACAAGCTCAAACCAAAACCGCCAGCTGGACTCAAACTCAAGCACATGTAATATATACTAACATCCTCAAATAAAGGAAAAGTACAACACACCGTACTGATCCAATCAAGTAGATATTTACTTAAAAATCACATAGTTAAGCATTTCTATGCTAACTAACACATAAACATCTTAGAGCGATAGTATCAAGTCTCTAATACCCAAGTGTTCTTCATACACTTGAAAACGCTCGGAGGCTTGACCTCCATCAAAACTACCCCAAATTCTGTTGGATCTTAATATGTGATTAACTATATTCATATTAGTCCAATAATCGACTCCGTTGAGTCATTTCTACTCTTTTCAAATTTGAAGCTATAGAAGCTATTTGCATTATAGCCCTCCTATTATTCATTAGCTATTATTCATGGCTATGTTCTTAAGGTTAGCAACATTGTGCAACCCAACAATCCATTCTTTCCCAACAAAACCCCAAAACATAGTTCATAGGTCAACACTTAACATTTACAGTCAACCATTACATTTCTAGCATGCGTCACAATATAGCATTTATTCAAGCATGCTTTCATCCAAATTAACGATTAATCTAAACAAGATGCAATTTCATCTAGTATGTTCATAACCAACATGTAAATTTATCTAACATGTTCATAACCTTCAATACATGAATTATAGTTGACCAACATACTCTTATTTGCATAAAAGTCAACTCAACCCAATAAAGTCAAACAATACATTTTATTCATACAATCCATAATGATAATTCATTATGCATGCTTACAATCAAAAATTCATGAATTAGATATCAACATACTCTTATTTTCATGAAAGTCAACTCTTATTCTCGAAGGTCAAACGAAGCATTCACATGTAACCCATTGTGAGAAATTCATCCTTTATGCTTACAATTAACAATTGAGGTTCATCAAGAATTCTAACATGTAACCCATTGTAAAAAAAAATTCATCCTTCATACTCTTATATACATGAAGGTCAACTTTATTCCCAAAAGTCAAACGAAGCATTTCAACATATAACTCATTGTAAAAATTCCCTTTCATAATCCTGACCTAAAATTTGAGATTTAACAAGTATTCTCCCAAACTCCCTGTAACGCCCCATAATCTTGCATGTGCATTCTATGCTTGTTTGTATACTTTCTTGGTTGATTGTGAACTTGTTTACTTAGTTATAAATGTTTTAGAATCATTCATAGATCATTCTAGAAGTCCATAACATGTTTAGAATCATATAAACTTGTTTGTTGAATCGCCGGTTTGATCGCGTTGAAGTTGGCCTTAGCGATTCCTCTCGTTGCTCGTATTCGCTTCTATTTCGACGTACGAAGAGTTCGTTGAGTTCTTGGCTTTATATTCAGGTCTTAATCATGTTGAAACAAGTATCTTTCATGTCCAAGATATCCTAGTTTGAATGGCGTTTGATTGTAGTTTGATTCGTTGTTCATTAAATCTAATCGCGTGGTTCGCGCCTTGTCTATCTTGTTACGGGAGTTGTTCGGGTGTGTTTCCAACTCGTTTTGAGTAGGGTTAGACCTTAGAATGGTTGCCCATAAGTTTGGGATCATTTAGGACTAGTTTAGATCAAGTTCTAGAGATTGCAGGCGGCCGCGTGGGACCTTGCGGGCGCCGCCTCAACTACTGAGAGCAAATTCAAAATGGAATGAACTTGGGAGTAGTCTCGGAGGTTGAGGCGGCCTGGGTGGGTGGCGCCCGCCTCACTGCCGATCTGCTACGGGATTTTTCTTCCCTGTTTTGAGTTAGGTCGTGAAATGCCTATCCTACCCCCTTTAAACCCCTCTAAACCCTTCCTAAATACCCACTTAGTCCTAATCAAGTCCTAACTTTAATTGGAGGTTAATTTAGTTTGGTTAAGTGTTTGTTAACTTCTAATTCTCACTAATTGCACTTGAGAAATACCCCTTGTACCCTTCTCTTGATTGGAGGTATAAATACCCACATTGACCAAATTTTACGATAAGTCTTTCATTTGTTCATCCTACTTCTACAAGTTAGAGAGAGAGAGAGTTGGGGGCTTGAGTTTTGAGCCCTAGCTTCATCTTCTTCCTCCGATCCTCAAGGATTCCACCGTTCGATCGCCGCCAAACTTCGGATTCTCGGCGGGTGAGGCGAAAAGGCGACTTCACCGTTTAGATTTGGATTCTCTTGAGTTTTTATCCAAGCTAGGTAAGTTACTCTTCTTCATTTTTGTTCTCATTGACCCTAAGGAAACAAAGTTTATGATGTGTGAGGTCAATGAGGACACATAATTGCTTCCTATGCTTTTCATTTGAAATTTTAAATGTATGATTTTGATAGAAGCATGTCTAGGTGAATTTCTTGCCTTTGGGAGTTTAAATTACTCTTTTATTATGTTAATTGAGGTCTTGAACATGTTAGAAAAAAATGTGTTATGTTTGTTGTTGAAAGTGAAATTATTTGGAAATGCCTAAATTATGCCTATGAGATATGTGTGAAAGTTGTTATGTGTTGTATCTTTAATATTGGACTATATAAGGATCATGAATTGCATTAAATTGTTTTAGGTGAATTTATACCTTGTTGAACCTAGAATTGACCTAGGTTGGGTTATGAAACACATAGCTTCAATTTCTCCAAATTTGGGAATTTAGAGCAAAGACTCAAGTCGAGTCTCTAGGGAATATTTGAACATGTTAAACTCTAATTTCAATCCCTGAAGTTTGAGCACCGTTTGATTTGGTTTACTCAAGTATGAGTTTGGTTTAATTGGTTATAACAAGTTGTTGTGAAAGATTGGTTTTGTGCAATTTAATTGCCTTGATATGATTTTATAGTAGAGATTAATACCCTACTTGGTTGGTCGAGTTCGCTCTTGTCGAATTCGGTCCTTAATTGGTTTAAGTCAAGTAAATATCTACTTGTGCATTGCATTGAGTCGGTGGCATTAAATGGTTTGTTTATCAAGTCGAGGTGGGGCGATGCATCGCCTTCACAATTATGGGATTCGTGCTTGCTATGGATCGCCGCACCAGGGACTCACACACCCTCATTTGTGGGCGCGGTGGGGGGAAGTAGCCCACTGCCGTATCGGTTAAGTGCCGCGTTGGCTTGCTATTGAGATCGAGTAGTACTCGGCGATAGTCGATGAATTCACATAACATCGATGGCACGAACCCGATGAGAATGTTTTGCGGGAGCTACAGGCGTGACTATCATATCCTACTTGTATGATTTACTTTGCATAACTTATGTGAATAAGGTGCTAAGTGTTAAATGATGATAATATGCCATAATTGTGATAAATGTCATGCTATAACATGAACATGCATATTTTGGTAACTTACTAAGTCTTTCGACTTACCTATTTGTTTGCTTTGTTTTCCTTAGATCAAAGCGGGAGGCGTCCACACGCTAGATTCACGTGCTCGCTTGGGCGTTGTGGCGAGGTTGCTCTTTTGGACTTTAATTGATTAATCTTTTATTTTGGAAAGGGCGTTGGGAAGCAAGTCATGTAGACTTGGCTTGGGGTTTTGTATGTTGTAGTAACTTAACTATTTGATACTTGTAATCTTTTGGTATGCCGACTTATATGTCGAGCTTGTTTATATGTTGTTGGTTCATCGCGGTTTCCGCTAAAGCTTGTTAAGGTATTATTGTTGTTATTGTCTCAGGCATGTTGTGGCCGTTGAGGTTGTTATAAGCATGTGTTAATTGTAGGAGTAGTTGTTGGGTTCAAATTTGTGCGTCGCCTTAGATGACTTGTTTAAATTAGTTCTTTTTAGGCCAAGTGTAGCCGAGTTGTTGATTGTATGCAATGTTGCGCCACATGAATTTTATGATCCTCCTGTGCATGCTTATGTGTTTAACTTGATTATTTGGGCAGCGCGATTCGGGATCTCGCATTTGGGATTAAATTATTCGGACGTGTGTTAATATCGAGCTATAGGTTAGGCATCGGCGGGATAGGTTCCATGGCCTAGGTGGGTTGGTTATACGTGTGATGATTCTAGCGTCGAGTGAACTCTTGTAGGAGTTCGATGGATAATCCTAGGAATGGAAATGGCAGCGATAGAGGTAGGCCGAGGAGGTCGGCCGAACTGAAGTTGAGAGTACAGGCCGCCATGAGAATCCGTGGAGTGGGATATGGCGAGTTACACCGTATGTTGATGGCTTTACGGGGGCGGGGGGGCCGGGGAGGTCAGGCTGGAGTACCACCTCGTCAGGAGGAAGTTGCACCACCACCGAGAGGGGCAGGGGGCCGACAACACTCTCTAGAGATTCCTTAAGTTGAAGCCTAGTGCATTTCTTGGGAGCCAAACAGGGAGGCTGAGTTGTGGATGGAAGAGATGATCAAAATCTTATCTATGTTGGAGTGTCTTGATGAGAGAAAGTCGGATTAGCGACGTTTAAGTTTAAGGGAGCCGCAGAACATTGGTGGAATGTATTGAAGAAAGGCTGGGAGATGCAACAAGTCCCAATCACTTGGGCTAATTTTCGAGGAATTTAAGGAGGAATACGTCTGGGATGTGGTTCGCAGACCAGGAGGAGAGAATTCTATAATCTTGAGCAAGGTACCATGTTGTGGCGGAGTATTGCGAAGTTCAGAGTTGAGCCGATATTGCGTATCGATTCCTACGGAGGCTCGGAGAACACATAAGTTTGTTAAAGGGTTGAGGGGCTGAATTTAGGAAGCGATTCTAGCACTTAAGCTCACGGATTATCGGATTGCAGATTGATAGAGCTTATGAGGTTGAGCAAGATATTGAGGAGCATGAGTCAAGTAATTCGGGTAATGCACGATTTTCGGGCTACTGGGAGGAGCACTAATCGGGGAAATAGTGCAGTAGCGAAGGGGATACCAAGGAAAGCAGGGATAGGAGAGGTGGAGGCCGAGGTAGGCCGCGAGGGAGCGAGGGTAACAACACTTCTTACACTCGAGGCGGCAAGGGTCTCGTAATGAGACTATGATTTGTTAATTACTTGAGGAAGTCGGTATGCACTGGTGATGAGGTCTTTGGGCAGGCGGGAAGTGTTACATTTGTGGAGGCAGGACTCACATGAAGAGAGATTGTCCCAAGTTCAAGGCTAGTCGGTCGGGTGGCCAGAGGCGCGATCTCTGGGGCTAAGAGAGATGGGGATGGTAAGCAGAAGGTTCGAGGGCGTGTGTTTGCGCTTGATCGTGCGAGGTTCGAGGGTCTGCGGCGGTGATAGGAGGTACTCTTTCTATATTTGATCATAAGGCTCGAATTCTCATAGATCCGGGGTCTTCGCATTCTTATGTTGCTTCGCACTTTGTTGAGAATCTTTGCGTGTTGCCTCGATCTTTGCCATACTTGCTTAGAAGTGTCTACCCACTCGGGGAATATATGCTCGCGTCACGAAGTGTTCAAATCTTGTGATGTTTTGGTGGGTGACCACACTTTGCATGCGGACTTGGTAGTTCTCCCATCGTGATTTTGATGTGATTCTTGGAATGGGTGGTTATGTGCTTATCATGCTATAGTTATTTGCCATAGGAAGAGGGCTTTTACTTTTTATATCTTAGGGTGTGCTGAATTTACTTTGTGGGTGATCAGCGTCGAGTGACTTGCATTTCATTTCTGCACTAAGGGCTGAAAATTGTTATCTCAAGGGTATGCGGGTTATCTTGCTGCGTTGTTGATAAGAAGAAGTCTTCGCCGAGTTTAGAGGAGGTTCGTGGTATGTGAGTTTTCCGATGTGTTTTCTACCGATCATGCTATGCCTTGGATAGAGAACTAGAATTTTGTATTGAGCTTATTAGGGGACTTCACCGATTTCTAAGGCACCGTATAGGATGGCGCCGGAGGCTTAGAGAGTTGAAAACTTCGGTTGCGGGGAACTCCTAGAGATTGGTTTTATTAAGCCAAGTGTGTGGCCTTGAGGCGCAGGTTCTATTTGTGAGGAAGAAAGATGGGAGTTTGCGGTTATGCATAGATTATCGCAGAATAAGGTGACCATTAAGAATAAGTATCCTCTACCCCACATTGATGATCTTTTTGACCAATTGCAAGGGTCTATTGTCTATTCTAAGCTTGATTTGCGATGGGGTTACTATCAATTGAAGGTTAGAGAGGAAGACATTCAGAAAACGACTTTTAGCACTAGATATGGGCATTTTGAATTCGTGGTGATGCCGTTTGGGTTGTGAATGCGCAGCGTATTTATGGACTTGATGAACCGTGTCTTTCATAGTTATCTCGATTGTTTTGTGGTAGTCTTCATTGATGATATCTTAGTGTATTCGAAATCTCGGGAGGAGCATGAGAAACACTTGAGGATTGTCTTGTCTATTCTTCGGGAGAAGCTGACTTTATGCGAGTTTAGCAAATGTGCCTTTTGGCTTGAGGAAGTGTCCTTTTTGGGGCATATCATTTCTAAGCCGGAGTAGCCGTTGATCCTTCTAAGGTTGAGCGGTGACGAATTGGAAGAGACCTAGTTCGGTTCTGAGAGATTCGGAGTTTCTTGGGTCTAGCGGGTTATTACAGAAGATTTATTGAGGTTTTCTCGGATTGTGACTCCTATGGCGAAATTGGCCAGAAGAATGTGCCTTTTGTTTGGAGGCGAGAAATGTGAAGTTAGCTTTCAAGAGCTTAAGAAGTTGGCGTCGGCACCTATTTTGGCTTTGCCTAGTGGAGGAGATAATTTTGTGATTTATAGTGATGCTTCTAAGGAAGGTTTGGGATGTGTTTGATGCGAGAATGGTAGAGTTATCGCCTATGCGTCGAGAAGTTGTCGATTCACGGCGAAATTACCCGACACACGATATGGAGTTAGCTGCGATTATTTTCGCGTTGCATAAATGGAAACATTACTTGTATGGGCTAAATTTGAGATCTTCACCGACCAAAGTTTGAAATACTTGTTTTCTCAAAAAGTTGAACATGAGACAAAGAAGATGGATGGAAAAGTTAAAGACCACGATTGCACTATTTTATATCATCAGGGAAGGCAAATGTAGTAGCGGATGCCTTGAGTAGGAAGGTTCATATGTAGGTGTATGATGGTTAAGAGTGGAAGATGTTGGAGGACTTGCGAGATTGGGTCCTAGTGTTTTTGATAAAGGTGTGATTTTTCGAATGTTCGTGCTACACCGGTTTGTTTGGAAAGATTAAAGAAGCTTGAGAATGATCCGGAGTTGAAGAAGATTTTTGATGGGTTGGTGAGAATGTATCGCATTTTTGTGACTAATAGTGAGGGTGCTTTGACATTTCGAGGTTTGTGTTCCTTCTAATGATGACTTGAAGAGGTTGGTTCTTGATGAGGCTCATAAATCGAGGTATACCATTCACGGGAGCACGAAGATGTACTTAGACTTGAAAAAGACAATTTTGGTGGAAAGGCATGAAGAGAGAAATTGCGGGTATGTGTCAGGTGTTTGACTTGTCGGCGAGTTAAGTGAGCATGAGAGGCTGTGGGACTTCTACAACCACTTGAGATTCTGAGTGGAAATGGGAGTTCATTACTATGGATTTTGTGACAGGGTTGCAGCGAGAGGTTTAATGCGGTTTGGGTTATAGTCGACGAGTTGACTAAGTACGCACACTTCATTCCGATAGCTATCACTTGTTGACTCGGTTAGCGACTTTGTACATCGAGGAGATCGGAGACTTCATGGCGTACGGTTAGTATTGTGTCGATAGAGATCCGGGTTCACATCAGATTTTGGCAAGCGTTGAGGAAGCTTTGGGGACCAAATTAGACTTGATCTGACTTTTCATCATGAAGCGGATGGTCGGTCAAGCGATTGATTGATTTTTTGGAGGATATCTTTGCGAGCTTGTGCTTGAGTGATTTCAAGGAATTTGGGATTCTCCTTACCTTTAGCCAGAGTTGCGTATAATAACAGCTACGATTGAGTATCAAGATGGCGCCGGTATGAAGCTTTGTATGGGCGTAAGTGTAGATCGCCAATTTGTTGGGATGAAGTTGGAGGCGAAACTTTGGGGTTCAGAGTTAGTGCGGC
>CM028378.1:87617369-87668123 GCA_013146195.2 Codonopsis lanceolata | reverse complement strand
GCTCAAAGTTTATCGCTGGCCGCCACCACCTATTTAGCGCGATCCAAAGATCGACGATCGACATTATTATCTCCGCCAACGGCAAGCTCATATCGGAGATCTTAAAGCCGAAAGACTGTAAAGCATCGGGATGAAACTCAACCCCACCAAGTGCACATTCGACGCGCGCGTCCGGGGTCCTGGACGATTCTTAGTGACCGAGCAAGATATTACATCGAGCCGCAAAGATCAAAGTTCTTATGAAATGTTACACAAACAAAGACTCCTGTCAAAGGCTTCCTAGGCCGACATGTAAAGATATTCAATCCCATCCTCATATACTTTCCGTCACTGCACATCGCCGCCAAGGAGCCATGCTTGCCCAAGAAAAAGAAAGACTCCTACATCGAAAAACGCCATATACTTCATCGCAGGAAGTCAGCAAGGAAGCGAGTCAATTATTCAAGATCGAAAAAGTTGTGCCGGCCTAGTCCTGACAACCCAAAGGCTCAAAACATATCTACGTGGACGATCCATCAAGCTCATATCCGTGATGGACCCTATAAAGTATATATCTTGGCAAACCATCACTTTCCAACCGACCGCTAAGTGGGCCTTCCTCTCAACGAGTTTGACATCACATGTCACGCCAAATCTATCAAAGGCAACTAATTGCGCATCACTTAGCCGATCTACCAAAACCGGATGAACCTCCCATCATCAAGGTGTCTTGAAATCACACACGAGCCGCAAACAAAAAAGAGGCTTTGGCATGTGGATCTTACCTCATCGATCCCGACAGATTCTCACACTCCACTGGCCCTAAGATTGAGCTCGAATGCTCCAATAACACCGCTGAATACGAAGCTTGCATCACGGGCCTGAAGAGGCTCCTCCAAAGGAAGGCCAAAAATCTCAAGTCTTTGGAGACTCTGCCTTGATCATAAACCAAGTCGAAGGGAAGTTGAAAACCCAAGATCCCCACGCCGCAACTTTATCATGCCAAATTAACAAAGACTTGCCGCTCGGTTTGATTCCATCTCATTCCACTACTTGCCGCGACATAAATCAATTTGCCGACGATGCATGCCACTCTAGCATCACTAGTCCAAATTCCCAGAAATACAAGTCCAACCCTTGCGGTCGGGAAGAAAGTCACGCCCGGCATCCGCTTCAAAATTAATGCGCAGCCAAACTTCGAGGCGCATCACGAGCCTTGGTATGTTGACATCCAAAATCGCTTCAAAAGGAATCTATCCCCCGGCCTAAACAAAGAGGGAGATTTCCCCTCAAGATGGGCATCGCATTTGTGACATACGGTGGCAACATATAAGGCACTACTCAAGGCTTAAATCTTTTATGCGATCAGGCAAAGCGTGCCAAAGCCAGCAAATTATGGACCAACTCCATGGTGGTACTTGTGGACCCCACATGAACGGCCACATGCTATCCAAGAAAATTATCCTGCAAGGGTACTATTGAGCTCACTTTCGAAACCGCCGCATTCTGGGTGCGATTAACCGCGACAAGTGCCAACGCTTTTGAATTGGCAAAGACGTGCCCCGCACATTCCTATACAACTCCACACCGGCCCTTCTCAACATGGGGTAATCGACGTCATAGGCCAAATTCACCCGAAGGGATCTAATGGCCATGAGTACGTTCTAGTAGTCGTCGACTACTTCACAAAGTGGGTGGAAGCCTCTTCCTACAAGATCCTAAATGCCAGAAAGGTGTCCGAATTTATCCGAGCCAATATCATATACCGCTATGGGGTGCCTTTCGAAATCATCTCCGACAACGGCTCTCATTTTGAAGGGGACGTGAATCGCCTTGCTCGAATTCAAAATTCAAAGACACAAATCCTCCCCTACCGCCACAAGCAAATGGTGCCGTTGAAGCGCCAACAAAACTCTCGAGAACATCATCGAAAAATGGCCGACACTGAAGAGATCGGCCGAAAAGCCGCCGCTAGCCCTCGGGGCTATCGCACCTCGCCAGACACCCACCGGGCTACCCCTACTTCTTTAGCATATGGCATGGAGGCAGTGTTGCCTATTGAAGTTGAAATACCATCATTAAGAATAATGATGGAATCTGACATAGCAGAGGTCGACTGGGTCAAAGGGCGATTTGAAGAATTAGCCCTGATCGATGAAAGGCGGCTACTAGCCCTAGAGCACACTCGAGCCTATCAAAGACGTATAGCCCGTGCATTCAACAAAAAAGTCAAAGGCCGCGACATCCAGGTCGGAGATCTGGTGCTTCGAGAAAAGCCCCCTAGTTATGTTGATACTAGGGGAAAATGGAAATCTCCGTGGATGGGACCGTACATTGTCAAAGAGATCCGGTCAGGAGGTGTCGCATCTCACAAACCAGAAGGAGAGGACCTTGTTCAAACCTTCAATCC
Source organism: Codonopsis lanceolata (assembly GCA_013146195.2). Lineage (NCBI taxonomy): Eukaryota > Viridiplantae > Streptophyta > Magnoliopsida > Asterales > Campanulaceae > Codonopsis > Codonopsis lanceolata. The sequence goes on along the minus strand of CM028378.1, from coordinate 87,665,734 downwards.
TTGACAAGCTCAAAAGGTACTATGCTTGAGCCAATCTATCCGACAAAAGTGCTTCCCTCTCCAGCTCGCTAGGTTGAAAACCCGAAAGGGCGGCCTAGGCAAAAGTTAGAGCGAAAAAAAAAGATACAAAAAGGAGAAATAAGGGCTCGCTAGGTTGAAAACCCGAAAGGGCGGCCTAGGCAAAAGTTAGAGCATATAAAAAAATCAGGAGAAAAAGGAGAGGGAAGGCATTCCTCGAATCCTCGGCATACTATCTCCATGTTTTCGGCATACAACAGGCTCAACTGACAAAGAAAGAGAAAAACCACAACGGAAGCTCACATTAAAATACTTAAAATATATTACAAGGTCCTAAGGTGCAACTTAGGAATATTTATTTAAGACATTTATATTATACATTAACTGCATTGCACATATATATTCCTGCCTACACCCCCACTTGTTTCCCCCAAACATTCCTTCCTTTTGCAGCCTCCAAAGCTTATCCATGCTCAAGGGCCCACCAAGCCGGGCCCATATTCCTCTTCTGCGAGGCGCAGAAGAACCCCTATTCTCAGAACCGCCGGAAGTATCTCCTTCATCATCACCGGCATCTCCATTCTCGTGGACAGTCGTGTTGCTAGGACCGGCTCCGTTATCTCTGACGCCGGTACCCCATCCAGGCTGAGGGGGAGGAGCAACCTCTTCCGGTTCCCAGGGATTATGTTGTTGATTGCCATTATCAGGCCTTATATCAGTGCCCCATCCATTTTGAGGGGAAGGGACAGCCTCCTCCTGCTCCCAAGGGTTGTGCTCCCGACCTGCATTATCATGTCGGGGACCTCATAATCAACATATCTCGGCTGCCCCATTCACCAGAGGGGAGCAGCCCGCCGCTTCCCACCATTTGACCTCGCTTCATTCGGCCAGAGCCACCGGAGCGCCAAGGTTATGTACTCGCCTGAAATCTTCCTGCAAGACCTGAGGAATGACCAAACCTGAGCTCTCGATCTCTTCGCCTATCTCCATAAGGCGAGCATCAATACCCGTAGCAACATGCCGGCCAAACAAATTTCTCAGCCTTCGCCGAATCCCGCGAGAAGTTCCCTCTGCAATCACCATTATCCATGCCAAGTATTCAAGGGACAAAAATATATAATCAGAGAACAAATAGGCCACCAGAAGCCTATCAAAGTCCAGATGCCACATCCTCTGAAAGTCAATAGTCAAAGTCCTATCATTTTCCATCTCCAAAATACCGGGCGAGTCGTGTCTGGAATAATCTGCTCCAGCCCAAACTGACGCAATATTCTGTCAGCACTATAAAAAGAAGTTCTTCTGATGCCCAACATAACGACTTGAGCATAGCCGGCAGAGTGCAAAATGAAGCGCCGGATCTCCCAGTGGCTAATCACCCAAGATATGTCCATGGAGCCTCTCCGAAAGAAATCCTCGCCACATAGTCGAAAAATTAGTTTGAGGAAAGCGCGCCGCGAAACCATAGAGCCCCTGATCATATCTCCCCGAAAGGTGCAGGAGCCATCACGCACTGAAAATGCTCCTCCACCACATGTGAATCGAATGGGACCGCCAGGTAGAAAAGTTCGTCGCCACCGGAAAAAGCATCAAGACCAGCCAGAGTCTCTGCCAAGATTACTGGGACGATATTCGCCCGGCGATCACGTGCCTGCAGAGCAAGATCTACCACTCGCACGTCAATAAATCCCTGATGGCCCACCAGCAGATATCTCCCCACCAGGCACAGGAAAAGAGCCGTCAACCGGCGCCTCAAATAATCCACGTCATCCTCTATGAACTCTGTGAATGCTCGAGGAAGAACGGTCAAGTCAAAGTTCACCCCGTTATAGAAACCCTGGTGGCAATTCCCTGAATAATTCCCTAATCGCCATGTAAGGACGCCTCCGAGGCGAAGGCACGACAATACCATGAGTGGCAGCAACTCCCAGCATTGCACAAAATTCCTCGAAAGCTGGGCACATCTCGTTCATCCCAAAATTAAAAAGATGATCCTGACGAGACCAGAACCTGGACGCTCCTCTCAGCATGTCCCAGTTGATCACGACATTTCTCCAGGAAAGAAGGCACCTGAAGCCAAAAATGTGATCAAACCAGTCACGTTCGTCGGCTCGGAGGGCGAGAATCCAGAGGTCGAGGGCATTTTCATAGATTTCTAATTCCAAAGGGGTATGGTAAGGGGCAGCCATTTGAGCAGAAATAGAATACTTTCTCTATCAAAAGAAGGAACGATTGAAGAGGAAAAGCTATGAAGGAACGAGGCAGACTGAAGAAAATCAGATATGAGAACTTCAGGATCGCCGGGTCTCCTTTTATAGCAGAAATAAGAAAATCGACAAACAGGGTGAACAGTGGTGAACAGTGGCCAGGAAAATCTCCCAGGAAAGCCAAACTGGGCGCCACCCTCATGAAATTTGGGCATGGCGCCCAAATCCCCTATAGGCCACGCCCAAATTGCTCATTTACTACCCCGGCTGTTCTGGTTTCTGTCCAAATCGCCAATTGATATTTCGTCTGATCACGGAGGCTTTAGCAGTCTATCAAAGCAAAGGCTATAAGAGAGTAGATGGCCACAATTATGCTCCCTCGCACAGGAGGAGGCGGCTGCCTCTTCCTCTACCCGCAGATCGCCAGAAAAGCCCCCTTAAACTGAAGGTGTATTCTTTTCAAATTCATTTCTAAAAAACAGCGTGCCATTACCCTTAGGAGTCGGTATAGCTTTATTTTCTGCCTATATTTTGAATGTGCATTTTATTTTATCATGTCATTTAAAATTATATTGCATTTCATAATTCATATTTGTACAGATACTAATTACAAATAAAAAGAGAAAAGAAAAGAAAAAGCTGACATGTGCAGGAAAAAGAAGCTAATAGCCAAAAGATGCTCTGCCTCTGCTAAAGCCACCTCCCCTGACTCGGGGGCCCACCGTGCCATCAGGTCTGCGTATCCGTCCCCTGCTCTGAGCGCGACTCGATCCTACGTCCGCATCGTCATCATCATCATCACTGCGACGCCTGGTCTGCCGCATAGCATCATTGCTCCGACAAGAAAAGTCATCCATCAGACGCTGATAGAGTTTGTTGATGCTGACGAAGCCCCGCAGCAGTCTCTTGTATGTGGACACTTTGACCTGAAAAGACAGACATAAAAAAAGAGAAAAAAAAAGAGAGCATCAGTCAAATAATAACAAAAAAAAAAGAGTATCAGTCAATAAAAAAAAAGAAGAGTGATAAATATACCGTGCGGGCCTGATCAGGAACACGATACTCCTCGGGGATCTCAACGTCGGGAAGAACCTCCCTTATGAGTCTATCATCTCGCCGATACTGGAAAGTCTGGTTCCAGTTGTCAGGCAGAGAGTTTGGAGGCATGTAGTTTTCCAAAGGCTTCAATACTCCCTGAGCCATTAGTCCCTGTAATATCACAGACTGAGGAGCTTGCAATTTGTCAAAGTACCGGTTGACCCTGTTCTGACCTCTGAAATTTTGTTTGGGCCATTATTCCCTCCGACTTAGTTGACAGACCTGTCGGGTCCATAGGACCATGGAATAGATAAGGTATGAAGGTTTAAAGTATGATGTTAGAAGTGAGTCAACATTTAATACCTACATCACTGTCTAACCAATGTGGAATACATCACATTATTTGGTAATAGTAGTAGAATTTTTTTATCTAAAAAAAATTAAAACCAACATCTCTTTTTATATAATGGGATACATCATACATCTCTTCTCTTCTCTTTTATTGATAATAAAAGTAGAAGTCTTTTTATTTAAAAACTTTTAAAATTAACATCACTTTTTAACCAATGTAAGATTTATCTTTTTATTGGTAATAATAGTAATTTAAAACCAACATCAATTTATAATAAATGTATGATATATATCTACTATTGTTAATAATAGTAAAAGTCGTTTATATAAATATAAAATAACTAAAAATCAACATCATTTTTTAACCAATGTGAAATATACATCTTCTATTGATAATATTGTAATAATGGTAGAAATCTTTTATCAAAAGACTTTGAAAATCAATATCACTTTCTAAGTAATGTATGATACATCTCTTCAATCGGTAATTAATAATAATATTTTTAAAACAAACATCAATTACTAATCAATGTTGGATAAATCTCTTTTATATAAGGTTCACGTGCGTTGCACATGGTTAACGCACGTGATGTTAATGGTTTTTTAAAGTGATTTGCCAGTTTCTTAACTTTTTTGTTTACTTTTAATTATTGGATTTTTTTTTGTTTTAATCTTTATAGTTTTTGAGACTTATAAATTGTGTTGTTGTGTGTTTAGGTTTTTCGATATTTTGTTTTTCGGTCATTTATAATGTAAGCTTTTAGTCATTATATTGCAACTTATCCTACACATTTCTTTTTTATTGGTTATTTTTAAATATTTTTTTAATGTCAAACATGAATTCATTCACTTTTATCGGTGTTGGAATTGAAAACAATTCAAACTTACTTTCTTAGATAAGCATATTGTTGTTGGAGACTTTGCTTATGTCGTTTCTGGAATTTATGACTTTTTTTGGAAAATAATAAATTGTGTTATAGAAATCAAACTCACAATCCCAAAGTATATACTTACACTCTAAAATACAAAATTCATCCAGAGTATCTATAAAGTCTCACTTTACCACCCAACCTAACTTTTGTGTCATTTTCATATCTCATTGTATAAGTTTTTTCTAGTTTTCCCCCTAAACACTACTAAGGTTACCAATATGACGTTAAGGTGCACATGGTATTTCACGTGAAGGGCATTTTGGTCATTTTTAACAATGTTTTTTGTACTTTTATTACCCAAAAATAAACTTCATTTTCTTATTCTCCGATAACGCTTTCTCTACTTCTTCTCCAACAATGACATCTTATTTAAATTTTAAGTGAGATAAAACTCAAGAGTGTATAAATTTTTTATTCGAATTTTTATATAGAAAAATAAATAAAAATAGTGCGGAATCATATCAGAGAGAGATAAAAAACAAGAAGAGGATCACATTCAAGTGTCAAGGCCGCCATGAATAAGAACCCACAAAAAAATTAAAGCAGTCAGAGCTGCCAATGTTAAATGACCAAACCACAAACACAATGCATAAGCATACACGATGGATTTCAAAACTCATATTTGAACTCATCACTGATGTATACGACAATGATGAGACACGTCATGATTCAATTCGTCTTCATCGTCCCTAGCTTAAACTCCAACAAATTTCTCCTTGGCACCATTGATATAGTTTATGGTTTGATTGGAGCGAATTCTCGATCTTAAACATTATTCGCTACCATTTTTATCACTACGATTACCACACGTTATATCACAATCACCAAATTTGATATGGAATATGGAAATGCTACAAAATTACGTTGAGGGTCAAAGTGGATTTGGTGGATACCTTAGGGGACAATGTGTATTTTAGACTAATTTTGATGGGGCAAACATATGATTAGCTCCCAAAATTACACACTAAATATCACATTTGACCCCCACCTACAAAGTGTCTCACTTTCATACCTTATTTTTCTATTTGTCTCACTTTACTCCTTCCCGTCTATGGTTGTTAAAAATAGTAACGTACGAAAAATGATATGTGCATGTCACGTGAATATTATTTTGGTCATTTTGCTTGGGGTGGAAAATGAGATTTAGTTATAAATTTATTATATAATTAACCATTTAGTATTTAAAATATGTTTTTAAATAAAAATAATAATAAATAATTGTTTCAATAATTCAAAAATAATTATATAACCAAATTACAATTTCCCTCAAGGTATCCACCAAATCGAATAATGCACCCAACATAAGGTTTGTCTCATAATAATATCTGACGTTACATTTTTTTTTCCATTTTCCACCCTATCCGTGATGGACATTAGAATATTCACGTTAAATAACACATGGTCTTCCACGTGCAGGGCAAAAATGACATTTTCATTATCTACTTTAGGGGTAAATGTATTAAAAGTAAAAAAACTCTAATTTCACACCCTCTCATTCCCTCTTCTCCCGGTGCAAGTGCCCATCTCTCGCTCCACCATAATAGCCGCCATCTCCAGCCCAAACCCTTCCCACTTCGGTCACGCCTATCACAACTTTGGCATCGTCCTTCTTCGATTGTAGCCAAACTCCATCTCTGATCTTCCTCATTCTATCACATGCAAAAGTCGCGCCTAAAGTAGAAATCATAGGGCATATACTATACTTACTAAAAACCCTAGTAAAAACATGCGATTAACAAAAAACACATAACCCTTATCGACGAATTCATCGGAAAGAGAGACAGGCTTGAATGAAGAGAAATGATAAGGAAAATGCTATCCTTAAAACTAATTATACTACTTTCCTTACAACTATGTTTTGAAGAAGCACAAATTTGTTTTGAACAAATACATTTTTGCCCTTAAAGGCTTAGTAGTAAGTAAAATTATAAAATTAGTTATAAGGCTAGCAATGTTGTTATTTTAATTTGTCTCATAATTAAAATTAAAATTTATTTAATTTATACACTCATCATTCATACACCCACCACCATTAACACCACTACCACCTCAAATAACACCATTAGCCTAGAAATCATTTTTTATTATTTTAACTTATTTCTTTGTTTAATTTCTTACTTCTTTGTTTAATGTCGTATTCCACATAAATCACCACTGACATGCTTAAAATCGCCCCCACCACCACCAGCATCCCTGCAAATGCCACCACATGTATCACTACCACCAAGAAACGTGTCCACCTTTCCTTGCTAAAATGGAAAAATAACATATCTTTAGCTTCCGTTAAGTGGAACTACTTTCTTCAAACGACTTTCCTATCGATTCTAACTTAATTTCTTCTATAACAAAACACACAGATTTGTCAACTAAGTTCTCCATTTTTCTTTATCTTCTTGACATTATAGCACATTTCCTTAACACGTTTCTCTTAGCTTATTCACACGCAATTACTAAGTACGCTATAGATTTGCTTAATATCTTGATACTCACCAACCAATGTATTATTATAGTTACAATTTTTCATATACCTCTAATAATGTCATTCCCAACCTATGATGTCTCACTTTCCTACATGTTTTTTTTATTTGTCCCACTTTGTCCTCTCCCGTCTATGGGCATTAAAAATAGTGATGGAAAATCATGTACATGAGGATTATTTTGGTCATTTTGCTTGTGGCGCAAAGTGGGATTTGTTATAATTTCATCATTTAGTTTGCCATTTAATATTTAAAATATTTTTTTAATTAAAAAATAATTATTTAAATCATCCATAATTAGTTATACTTTTTCTGATATTTAAATTCAAAGTTAAAAAATGCATTACTCCAAAAAAATGAAATTTAAAATTTATTTTTTAGCCATCACTTTCTTTCGTCAACCCCATCATTCATAGACTCGCCACCACCACCACTACCACCTCAAATTTTACCATTAGTCCAAAATTTAATTTTTTTGATTTAATTTTATTTCCTTTTATAATTCCTTACTCCTTCCTTCGAAGTAACTCATTTGGAAAACCCATCAATTATAGACACACCACCACCACAACCTTAAATTTCACTTTTTACAAACTCAAATTCAATTTTTTTGAATTTTCAAAATTTCAAATTGAATCTGAAACACATATGAATATTTGAAAATTTGATGATTAAGAAATCTCACAACAATGTATTTCATCTAATCCACCACTGTCATCCCTAAAATCACTGTCACCACCGCCCCTAACACAATCATCCTTGCGGTCGTAAGCACAGCCATCACCATCACCAAGAAACGCATTCACCTCGCGTCTTGTTAAAATAGAAACATAGAATCTCTTTAGCTTCTGATTAGTCGGACTTCTTTCTCAAACGTCTCTCATTTCTTACTTCCTATCCACTTTCGGTGTCAAATTACTAAGCAAGGAGAAAATCTAATTTAGGATGGAACTACTTGAAAGGATGTTGATTGGTGACAATTTCTTTCAAATTGAAGGAGAGTTGTGGTGGAAGAAAAGAAAGTTGATAGCCAAGGGAGAGGAATAAAGAGATTGTCACACGTAACTACTTCGGATTCTATGAAGAGGAACAAGCAAGTTAAGACCAAAAGAGGTTAGAGGTTTGGAACTCAGTTATGGGAATGAGTAAAATATTTTAAACCTAGTTATTTGTGATTACTAACAGTGGTTTGTTTGTAATATTTATAAGTTATGACCAATATGATAGTTTTTAAGGTTGCTTGTAGTAGTCTCTCGACTGAGTAAGGGTATTTTTGTTATTTTAGAAAATATTAGACGACATTTGTAACGATAATGGTAGGAGGGGAAAACAGATAAGAAAGTAAAAATACAAGACGAAATAAATAGAAGTCAAAACTGTAGGACCTAACTTTAAAACATGTATAAGTCAAGGGATCAAATTATTATTTGATTATTAATGGAATTAATTAGTCTCTAATAAATTTACTTGTTTGACCTTAATTAATGGTGGATGATTTATTATATTTGAGGCTTTTTTTGTCCAAACGTTATTTGTTGTCATGGTAAATTTACTTGTTTTGTCCTTAATTAAATGGTGATTGGTTTATTTGGTGAAGGGTCATTTTTGTCCATCTATTAAATAGTAAGAAGCAAGCTTGACTTTTATAGTAAGAGAAAATAATAGTAGAATATTTTGTAACTAATATGAGATACATCTTTTGCAAAAGTGAAAGTCTTTAGTCTAAAGACTTTAAAATCTAACATTTAAAAAAAACAATGTGTTATATATATCTTTTATTGGTAATTATATAAAATAATTTAAAATCAACATTATTTTTTAACCAACGTGAGATATACATTTTCTATTGGTAATAATGGTATAAGTTTTTTTATCAAATCAACAACATCACTTTAAAAACGAACATCACTTTGCAACCAATGTGTGATACATCTCTTTTATTGGTACTTAATAATAATATTTTTTAAATCAACATCAATTTTTAACCAATGAGAGATACATCTCTTCTATTGTTGAAAAATTAGTGTTTTTAGTTAAAGAAATTATGCAACTTGAGGCACGAATTTCTTTACATGTCATTTGTTTTTTGGCGAATGTAATTGCACAAATGTGTTCTACTTGGTGAATGAATCGAAATGATATATTTATTTGTCGAAATTGAGTTTTGGATGAATAAGATATAAATATTTAAAATATAATACTTGTTAAAAAATAGTGTTTTAGTGAAAAAAATTGTAAAATTTGAGACACGAATATCTTTACGTGTTATTTATTTGTAGACAAAAGTAATTGTGCAAATGTGTTCTACTCGACAAAAATATCGAAATGATACATTTATTTGTCCAAATCAAGTTTTGGATGATTAAGGTATGAAGGTTTAAAGTATGGTTTTAGAAGTTAGTCATTCGAAGTAATGTCTTACCTTTAAGAGTTTTATCTGACATTGGTTAGAAGTAATATTAGTTGTAAAAGTAATTAAATATAAGTCTTCTACTATTGATAATAGAAGAAGTTATATATACTAATACCTCTTATTATATTGATTATTATTATTATTATTATTTATTGTTAGTTAATTACTAGAAATCAAAAGTTTTTAAAGCCTTTACATGGATGTTTTACAATAAAGATTTATCGAAAGGTGGTAAAGTGACATAATCATAGTGCTTCTCCCCAACTTTAAATATATATGTAAATTTTCCATTTTTGAGCTTTTCTCTTTAATATTTTATTTCAATAGGTTATGGTAAATCTCATTTGTATACACTTTATTACCAAAAAATGGTAAAGAAAAGAAAAGGATAAAACCAAATAAGGTTATTTGTCTATAATAGACATGTCAACTTCAGATCGTTAATTACTTTTAACTAGGGGTGGTAAAATGAGTGTTATGGATCAATGGATAATATGTCATTATCCATGGATAACCATGGATAATGGTCTATTATCCATTGATCCATAACACCTATTTTGCCACCCCTACTTTTAACGGTCACCCAACCTATAGGCAAAGGCAAAGGCAAAGGCAAAGTATAGGGAAGGGATTGAAAATAATTTCATTAAGAATTTGACGAATAGAGAATAACAGTATTGTACCTTTTAAATCATAGTGGCAATGTTGATAGTGAAGCGGTACAATGATAAAGTGCAATAATCGGAAGGTCATATAAAAATTTGGGTAAAATAATTTTTACGGATATTTTTTTGTAAGACGAATCATCTTTATTCGACTCATCGTGTATTGATGGGTTGAATTATAAAAGAATAGAGATCTGTCTTACGATTTAAGACGGCCTTACAAGAGGCCTACCCGAAAAGAAAAATGTTTAGTTTCCAATATTTTCCTTTTAAGAAGTTTCTTTAATTATTTTACCTTTGATTTGATTCTCACTTTAATTGATAGGTTCTACTCTTAGATGAGTATCCATAAAAAATAAATAATAAATAATATCTTAATATTTATAATAGAGCCAATTATATATTTTTATTGAAAAAAAAGCACAGGTTTTTCAGTTACAATACATATCAATGCATCATTTGAATAATTAGTAGCATTTACTTTCCGTTATCCCTGCTATAAATTGAAGTTTTTTTTTTCTTTCTAAAATTGCATTTGAAAACGCTGCACCAAACGGACTCTAAATTGTTAGGCTAAACACACCCTTGAAATTTAAAAGAGGAGTCATAGCCATATATCTGTTAAACGCGGGTACACACACACAAGGGTCAAAATGAAAATTAGAGAAAGACAGTCTTATGGCTATTTTCTATAAGACGGATTTCTAGTACTCGACTTACCGTGTGTTGGTGAACTGAATTATGAGAAAGTGAGATTCGGTTTTACGAATTAGGATTGATAAGACGGTCTCAAAGGAGACCTACTCATAAATTATAAATTAACACCAAAAAGACAAGATGAAATTGGCATCAGCTAGTCCCCAAATCCACCAATGAATTGTCTTAGTTACCCCTCTGATCATTTTTTCTTTCCTGAGACTAGAACCTACAACAACAAGAAGGCTACTTCCAGGTGAAAATTCACAAACAAGAGAATTTCGCTAGAGGAATCTTCCCACTATTCTCACTGAGCTCAAGCTTGAAGCCATCCCCTAACTTCAAGTTATTTGCAATTTGAAACTCCTTCCATCCGCGTGCAATATAAACTATACCTTTGTCCCTCCTCAGCCTCAGTTCTACTGACCATCTCTTCCGATTTTCGTTTTCGAGGATCATCTGTCCGTTGGTTAAACCATTCGATCTTGAAAACTCTATCGGAAAATACTGCACCAAAAGTTACAGGTAGCGATCAAATGAGATTGCAAATTATATGTTATAGTTTTGATGAATGCATATTATTTTAAGGTGTGACGTTACCAAATGTGAAAATCCCTTGATGCTGTAAGGCTTCAGAATGCCAACAAAGTGATCGATAGCGGAAGTCCTAGAAGACCCATGCAAATCATGCACCCTCTTTGCTTGAGCCTCCAAATCTATGCCATGAGGTTCTCTCTGTGAGCATTTTCTTTTTTGCGCTTCTTTTCTAGGATCAAAAGAATCACGAGTAGGTTGTTTAGCTCTACCACCAGTCTTGACCGGCTTGTTTTTCTGATATAAGACTTTTCAGGAAAGGCAAGATAAGCAAATCCTAATGTCAATTACAAGGGAAGTAAAGAAAAAACGAGATCATATCAATAATTGATCACACTTGAAACAAAAAAAGCGTTCTGGATGGAGTTTTTTTTTCTTCTCAGGCATTCATTCGCAAACATGCTTTCTATAAATTCCTTCTTGCATTCTCAATGTATCAATTGTTAAGGTCAAGTAAAAGTCTAAAGTCTTCCTGGTCTTTCCTTATTGTATTCTCAACGCATCGATTCTACCAGTTTCCATATAGATTTAAGAACACATGTATTTTTATTTACAAGTTTCAAGAAATTATAGGTGTTTTGATGGGCTTTTTTTTTAATCTGAGCCTTCAAGGACAGACATCGGAAGCAGTTGCAAGTTAATTAACAAAATCATGAGATGCAATCAAGGTTAAATGCGTTAACAGCAGTTCTCACATGCTTTCATTTCTCTCTTAATTATCTTGTTTTTCATTTTAACAATTGTTTTTTCTTTACTTCATCCTCGACAGATTTTCAAACCAAGTTGGAGCCTTTAAACCAATGGGCAGAAATCTAAAGGAAGAATGGAAACTAAGAAAGCAAAGAAAGGATCTCCAAGAAAGAAAACTTACGACGGAAGTTCATTATAGGCTCATCTCCATTCTTTAAAAGCACAATCATGAACTCATCTCCTTCCTTCAGGCCATTTGTGATATGAAAGTTATGCCATCCATCACCAAGACAAGCATGAGTCGACTCATGCCTCAGTTTAACTGGCCATGACCTTTGCTGTTCATCCTTCAAAATCACTTTACAACACCTGTTTCTTAAGCCATTTGATCTAGCGAAGTCAAGTGGGATGTGCTGCAAGAAGAGCAAACGTAGGGATTTTATATCCTTTTCAACAAACTTTCCACCCCAATAGTTGATTTCTACCATCGAAAGTACAAATTAGACAACATACAACTATGAGAAATAAAAGCTCTAAAGTTTGTTCAAAATGAAATCTCTATTATATATATTTTGAAATCTAGACTACTTTATAAAATCTCTTCAACGATGTGGTGGCAGCAACACCAATGATGAGGTGCCAAATACTGTTAACTAAAAATGCACGTCATGCCACCTTTTATCTCCGACCTTAAGATTTGAGCCATGATTTTTCAGTACGAGTGAGTTAGAGACTCGACATAAAATGTGAATTCAGATATTTTATAACAAGAATAACAGTGTTCCGCGGATTGTTTAGACTTACCAAAATTGATCTTTTTATGTTATATGGCATCAGTGTGGACGAGAAAGAAGGATGATCATCAATTTTTGTAGACGCAGCTTCTTCTTCCTTCACCTTGTGCATTTCTTTTGACCCTTCCAAGTCGATCATCAGATGAAACGAACATGGAATAAATGCAAAGATACAAAATTAGGTAGATACAGGGAATGTATCCAAAGGTGATAATAATCTACTGAAAATATGCTGATTCAGGGGATTGTTTAATCAGCGTTGTACGAATAAGTCCTTTTGCTCTCTGAAGTAGCACAGATTGATATAAAATTACGACTATCGTCCAACTGGATACAAAATTATGAAGTTAGATAACCATAACTAGACAAGAACTGTTTATGCTTTAAACAAGAAGAAGAAGGAAAATGAGAAAGAAAACCAACTGGAATAGGATAAACAGCTTGAATTCTGCTTGAAGAAGATTTTATTTATCCAATTCCAATTGAGTAGCTAGCCAAACATAGCCTAAACAATGTTTTGGTCACATTAAATAAAGACATTATCAGTATCAAAAAGTAGTTGGAAAATTTTACTTTGCATATATTATGACATGATTGAACTTATAATAAACTTATACCATGGATACTAGTAGGTTCTTCTTCTGGACATATAATTTCCTCTTTCAGAACATGAATATTGAAATCAGATTAAGAAGGCCAAAATTCTTCTCACACATAGTGGATAGGAGAAGTATTCAGAACCAGTAATCACTAAAAACATTTCGAACCCGAGTCCAGAACTCATAATTGGGATTCTGGTATTACCAAATATTAACTAAAAACTCACTCATTTAGGTTCAAAACAGCACAAAACAGAGATTTGACAATGGTGCTAAAAAATGCCTGACATAAAAGGTTCTCAAGAATGCTAAACGAACCAGCGTCTAAACATCGATCTCCACATCACAATTCGGAAACTTTATTTGGAAAACAGTTAAATCTACAGGGAGGAACAAACTCACCATGGATATTAGTAGTAGGTTCTTTTAAAGTTGTTCCTATGTGAGGACTCTTCTTTCCCTCCAGCACTGTATCTATAGGATTGTCAGATGTAGAAAGTGGAAATTCTCTCTCACACAAAGTTGTGTCAAACACTAGAATTTCAAAAACCAAGTTTCCTTGAAGCCTAAACAGAATGAAGTCTCCTGTTTTTAAACCATTCTCTTTCTCAAACTTCTCCCAACCATTCGTGAAAATCCGAGCCGTTTCTCCATTGATCTTCACATCACCTAACTCCATGGCCCAACTCCGGCTGCCCCTTGTAAGAAATGTTGACTTAAAACTCTTTCCCTTCAAGTATTTACTTATGAATGATTTAGGAATCACCTGCATCAAAAATATATCAACACATCATTATATTATGCAGTTATGCACCACTTCTCATTGTGTTGTGTGTGTGTGTGTGTGTGTGTGTGTTGATAACTAAGGGAAACTCTAACCACATCAGGGTCACATTGGACCAACTCATTATGGGAACAAGACACAACCTCTAAAGTGGCTCAATGGTTGAGCCAATGGAGTTTACAGCCAAGATTGACCCACATCATAAAATTTGCTGATATGATGGTTGGTAAAATTTTATCTTTCTCAAAAACGAGATGGTTTCAATTCGAAGTCTGCTGATCCCTACCATTATTCAATACATTTTACTGACATGGCTAAATCTTAACCATGAACTCTAGGAAATCTATGAAAACCTCCAAATCAAGAAGTTCCGGATTAATTCATTTCCACCAACTTTCCACATTATCAGAATAACGTAGCTTACTTGAATCGAACTCGAACCTACGACATATGGTTTTATTTTACCACAGGTCCCAAGGTCGTGACGTGGGGATTGTGTGAGTGTGTGTGTGTGTGTGAGTGTGTGTGTTGCTTACAGATCCATTTCTGGAAGATGGTTCTGAGCAGACGAACGTGAAGAAGTGAGGCTTCTTTGGGGGTCTCCTCATTCTGGTTTTGGATGCCAGGGAGGTTGGGAGCTTGGAGGTTTTGTGGCGTAGGGGGGAAGCCATTTTATTTTGGAAAGGTTTAAGCAATTAATAGACAAGTCTCTTAGATTTCTTACATTTTGTGGTCCTAACACTGATTGATGTGAGTAGTTCAACTCGTTGAGTGCCCATTTTTTAGTACACATTTTGAGTGGCCTAAGCATTATCCTTCTTACAATGAAGCATCTCGAATGCCTCAATAAGGGTCCGTTTGGGTTCATTAATATTTCTCATTCCTAAATTATTGTTCTGCTATTGTTTTTCATCTAAACCAAAAAAATTCTTATTTGTAAACTTTATGATAATAATCACTCAAAAAAAAAAAAAAAAAAAACTTAGGTATCCCAAACATTCTTTAAAATCAAAACGCGGAGCATCTTCGTTGATGAACTCAAGATTTTCACGAATTTTCCCTTGAATTTTCAGTTATTTTGAGTTAATTATGCATTAGAAATATTATTATTTTGTATTTGTATTTATTATAGGTTTCCAAACATAATCAAGCATTTATAAGGATTTTAGCACAAAGGTTAAGTCAATTTCGGGTTGCAAAGTTGAGTTTTGCAGTGTTCTTGAGTTCGTTATTTGACGACCCGCACCCAGGTCTTCGGGTTTCCATAAAATTCAATATAAAAATGACTCCAATTATAAGCACGTGACTTACAACGGATGATGTAAATAAATAATACTTCTCAAATAAGAAATTATATTATCTTTTCCAAATAAAATATTTTATAACTCGCAGCAGATAAAACAAATAAATAGTATTTAACTCAAAATATAAAATATGATTTCTTTACAAACATATCTTCGTTACAATTTTAACGATGTCCAAAAGTAATACATAAATGTTTTACTATCGAAGAAGAGCGCTTCAATCTTCTCTTTTCTTCATATATCAAACTTCTCGGTGTAGCTGCAATCTACAGGGGCATGCAAACGGAAAGGGGTGAGTTTAAGACTTAGTAAGGTTCTACCGATCTCATGTATACTATGCATATATGCATCAGTTCAAGACATGTTAATATGTAGCAATTTTAAAGGCAATAATAACAAATTAGTCAATCAAGACCTCATTACTACGTAGCTGGATCAAGTATTCGTCGTCCCATACCGGTAAATACAGTGACCTACCACGATAATAAGATTTCATGCTCATATAAGTACAATATAGAAATACATATAATTTACCAATTGTTCACGGGATCGAGATACATCTCCGACCAATCACTTCCGACCTTATCACCCCCACTATTGTTGTTGAAGCTTGTTTCTCTTGATCAATCTCTTGTTTAGTTTATGAAGCCAACCAATTATTCACAACCCGGGTACAAGTCATCACGAGGCTAGGTCCCTACAACCTCAGACACGTCGTGATACTTAACATATAATTCAATGGTGTTTTCCCCACTCGGCCAAAGTGAAGAAGTTGGTTTTGGGTCCAAGTAGGGTGCCGCTGCTAACTAGCACTGCTCTCCGCTCCGTGACCTAGTCAGAGGTTCCCCTACTCCCCCCATAATAAACTGTTTAATTGCACAATTAAAGACCATTTACACGAGCACTTCATGTTCGAAACTAGTGCTCAACAAGGTATTAACACAAAGAATTCCAATGAGTTATAAAACAAACGCATTGTATTCTCAAGCTACAAATTCCAACTAGTACATATTGTCCTCATACTCGTAAGTATCAAAGCACAACTTCAGCATGTTAACAACATTCATAACATTACTTCCAACTATAAAGATCAAGTACTTAGTCACGTTCACGAGCATGTAAATTATAATACCGTGTATCGTTAATAACAATAAACAATTAAACATACACGACGAGTATTCCCCTTACCTTAAAATGAGATAATATCTGCCGATAAAATACACCAAAAGTATTCCATAATAAACCTCGAGTCAAACCCGCAAATCCGACGATTCCAAAAATGATTGTTCTCGACTCAAAACCTCAAAACCCAAACATACACACACACACACACACAATATCTCTTTGTTTCTCTCCCTCTAATTCTTATGATTGCTAGTAATGCTATTTTCGGCTTAAATAATAGTTGTTGCCTTGGTTGATAAGTCAAAGATGGATGTTGATAATCATGCCTGAATTGCCCACTACTTGCTGTGCCACGGAGGAGGTAAAATTGGTGAATTATCCAAACTTGTTTCCTACTGTTTACACCAGACAACCAAGTGGTGAACAAATCTTCTTGTGGGACCCGCCCATAGAAATTATTACAACCCTCACTTATCCGTTAAAAACAACGTAGATGGATATTTTTACCAACATAAAATAATATTTTTAAGTAAAGTTAATATATTAGACTTAGTCAAATAAATTAAAATATTAATATATTTGTTAACTAAAATAATATAAAAAGTCAACAAAATATAACTTTGGTAAAAAATGATTAAAGTATTTTCAAATTGGTTTAATCCTAAAAATCAAAGTATATAAAATATCAAGATTTTACACGTTAGACGATTAGAGTTCCAAGGCAAAAAAGGGCTAACGGAAGCTGACCAGACCTAACAAAAAGACCAAAATGCAAAGCCTAAGAGCACAAAGGCTTCGGCTCACAATTTGGAGAATCAAGGGGCACTAGAGAACAATTACGAACCACAGGGGATGCTGGCGCAAATATCTGAAACTCTATCATTTTTGTGTTGTCGACCCCTCCTTCACCCATATCGGCCGCAGCCATTTTTGCCTCCTATTTCAGCCTCTAAACTTCTCCCTTTCGATACTTGGACCCCTCAGCTTGCGTTGCACTCAAAAGCCCTCAATTTAATCTAATAGCTACCGTAATTTATAGGGATGTAAGTCTCAATCGCGAAATCAAATTGAATCGGGTGGTTTGATTTGGTTTTGGGTGAGGATGATTCAGTTTTTAGGTTTGAGAATTTTACAAACAACTCGGTTCGGTTCAGTTTGTGATTTTTCCTTCCTAACCGAATCGAACTGACTTGCCATATTAAATTATTAATATATACTCTCTTCGTTCCGAGCAAAAAATCCACTATTTTATTTTTGTTTATTTCACTTAAATCGTCTACTTTAAAAAAATTAAGGTTTAAAAATATCATTTTATTATTAACGAGCTACTAAAAGTGTTATTTTAAAAAAAAATTGACTTTCAAACTATGACTCTTTGCCTGAAACGGAAGAAATATATTTTATAATATATTATATATAGCATATATAAGATAAATTCTTGACCTAATTCCTAATTTCACCTCTTTCTCTCCAAAAAATTATAATACTCCCTCCGTCTCTAAATTATTGTCCTAATTGACTCGATGCACGGATTAAGAAAAACATGATTTGATTATTTATATTGGTTTAATGTGTAGTTTTCTTTAAAACTCATGTGTATGTGATTCATAATTAAAGTAGGGTGAAAATGTAAGGCTAAAGCGGTAAAAGTGATGTTCTAAAAAAATAAGTTTCAAATTTGACAATTATTTTGAAACGAACCAAAAAAGAAATAAATACGATAATTTAGTGACTAGAGAATATTAAGATCAAGCCACATCTTTGAAAAGGCATTTTGTCATAGATGTTTGCAAAAAACGTTTTGCGAATAGAGGAACTGTGTATTTTGTTTTCGTTCCTCGGGTTTCAAACCTTAATTGTTATGTGGGATTTTCTCTGGCAGATGGATTGGCAAAAGTAAAAATGAGACTTGGCCGAATTTCAAAATTACCGAGAACCAACTTCAAGTCTTCAACCATTACTAGTATTAATTAGTTTTTGTCGCCGTGCATTAAGCGCACATTAGATATTTTATTCATTGAACTATACATAAGTAAGTAAAATGAAGAGGAAAAACAAAATTAAAATAATAAATGAAGGAGAACCATTTAAATATAAATATATCATTATAAACTTGTACTGATCAGATTTTTATTGTTAATTGAGTTTGTTTATATTGATCTGTTTTACTAATATGAATAAAGGTTGCATTTTGAAGACTATTGTTTTTTATTATGAAAAAGAGGTGATTGTGAATGGATTTCATATTATTTATACAGATTTTAGAAGTCAAAAATTGATAGTTATTCAATTACCTATGTGATTCTTCGGCTGTTTTTTGGTTTCTACATTTATTCAATATTACTTAATTACAATGTAACCAATATAGTTGTTACATTTAATTAACTTGATTCAAGAAAGACAGAAAATGAAGAGTTTTTGTAGAAATCTAAATATAAACAAAGGTAAAGAAGAATGCGAAGAGATTATAAAATTATTTATCCAATTAACCATAACAATGACATTTTTTTTTCAATTCCTAAATAAAAAAAGTTGAACATTAAAAGTAATCTAGATATTGGAGATTAAAATTATTTCATGAAGATCTTTTTTTAGAAATTCAGTTTAGGTGGGGAAACTAACATAAATAGTAGTGATATGTGCTTCTGTCAGTAAATATAAATAAATAAATATATATATATATATATATATATATATATATATATATATATATATATATATATTTGTTTAATTTTTGTTTTCTATTTAAACCATCAAACGGAACCAAACCACTTGGTTCTGTTCGATTCGATTCCAAGGTTTAGACGATTCGATTTGCTTTTAGAAAAGTGAAACCATTAAAAGTCAGTTTGGTTTGTGGTTTTGACCTCAAACTGAACCAGACCGAATGGTTACACCCCTACAAGTAATTTCACACATTGAAGCCCCCATATGTGTGCCCTATTTCGGGTAACAGATTTGGAGGATCAAATCAAGTGCAAAGGAAGCCTTTGCAAGTGATTTCAATTTTCAGCTTTGGATATCAACTTTTATGGGTTTAATTCTTGTAATATTTATTTTTGAGATATTTTTGTAATTTGTATGGTTGAATAGCTTGTAATTGTAAAAATTGGTTATGTGCTTAATTGTTAATCTCTCTCTTTATTTAGTATACAATAATGATCGGTTATTATTTTGTAGGCTTAATGCTTTTAATTGATCGATCATTAATTAAATAATTTTAGAAATGTCTAAGATCTGTGAGAGCTACCTTTACATTTCGGATAAAACAATTTAATAGTTGGTGTTTTTGTGACAAACACTGATAGTCATTTTGAGAACTTGGTTTGACATGTGATCGATCCACCTTAACCATTCACGAGATAAAAGAGAATAAGATTGTTATAAAATGCGAGGGTCCGTAGTCAACTAATTTCTTATTCTTGGCTACCGTCATGCCTTGTAGAAAAATAGAAATAATATATATTTACAAGTATTACCCATGTACTTGATTGTTATTGTGTGCTCTTAGGCCATCTCCAACCGTGCCCCCAAATCCTTGATTTGGGAGTTTGGTCTCTCCTGTTCACACTCCAACCATGCTCCCAACCCAATCCCAAATTTGGGGATCGCTCCAGTGCTACCCCAAATTTGGGGTTCCACTGTAGCTTTACCCCAAATTTGGGGTTGGTGGGTTTCATGCAATTAAATTAATTTTTAATAATTATATAATTGTTAAAATTATTTATAATATTATATTTTTTATTTAAATGTATTAAAAATTAATAAATACCTAATACTAGATAATATAAATTAGATAACATTTTTAATTCAATAATTTTATAACCTTTTTTTCTATTATTAAGTATTTTAAATTATTGAACATTTTTAATTCAATAATTTATAACATTTTTTTCTATTATTTGTAGATTTCGTTTACAAATAAATAAATAAATTATTATTATACTAATTATAGAACACCAATTTCACATTTAATAAAAAATACATACATATTAAAATTTAAAATTATTAGAACATTTATAAACTTAAAGGTGCATACATTGAACTTCGCAATGTCTTAATTGAACATTTATGAGAACATTTCAGTAATTCTGAGAATTAGAGTAAAATATTATGTACTTTTTTTAATGAGCGTTTTTGCAATTGTTGTTGATGTATGATTTTTGTTATATTTTGTATTGATTGTAATACTTTTTTTGGTATTTTCAAGTACTTGTATGTTTATTAAATTATATTTCTTCAATTTAGTTAAAAGATTATAATTTTTAAATATTATTAATAACGTAAATATAACTATTAAATATACTAAAATTATTAATTGTGCAATCTTAATAATTATTATTTAAAAGGTTAATAGCAAATTAATATACATGTTGATAAATAAAGTAATAGAAAAAAAAAAGAATATGCTATGGAATATTCTATTTTGGGTGAGATTTGGGGTTGTGGGTTGGAGTTGAAATAGTGTTTAATATTGAAATGGACCAAATTTGGGATAAAATATTTGGGGTTCATGGTTAGAGATGGTCTTAATGTTTTTTATTATTATGCATCTAATACTATGCACCACTTCTCAATTCTCAGTGTGGTGTGTGTGTGTTTTAATAACTAAGGGAAACTCTAACCACATCAGGGTCACATTGAACCTCTAAAGTGGCTCATTGGTTGAGCACTTGAGCCAATGGAGTTTACTGCCAAGATTGACCCACATCATAAAATTTGCTGGTGATGTGGCAAAATCACAGTTTGGGATGTCCGTGTGTTGGGTTAGATATCTGGGTTTGAATCTGCTTCCTTGAGCCTGTCTAAGAACACAGAAAACCTGAGTGGAAGTGCAAGGCAGGGCCTCGCGAAACCCCTCCAGCGTGAGATACATTTCTTTGTAACCAATGTGAGATACATCATCTAAAATTTTTTTAAACCAATATCACTATGCTAATCGATGTGAAATACTTTTCTTCAATTGTTAATAATGGTAGACTTTTAAAATCAACATCACTCTCTAACCAATGTGGAATACATATCCTCAGTTGGTAATAATAATAGAAGTCGTTTATCTTTAAAAATTTATAACCAACATATATTCCTAAAAAATATGGGATACATCTCTTCTATTATATTGATGATAAAAGTAAAAGTCTTTTATCTAAAAACTTTTAAAACCAACATCATTTTTTAACCAATGTAGGATATCTCTTCTATTAGTAATAATAGTAAAAGTCTTTTATCTAAAATTTAAATCAACATCATTTTCTAACCAATATGAGATATACATCTTCTATTGGTAATAATAGTAGAAGTCTTATATCTAAAGACTTTGAAAATCAACATTACCCTCTACCAAATGTATGATACATCTATTCTATTGATAATAATAGTATTTTTAAAATCAACATTAATTTATAACCAATGTGTGATACATCTCTTCTATTGATAATAATAGTAGAATACTTTGTAACCAATGTAAGATACATGCATCTATTCTACTTGTAACAAAAAGTCTTTAATCTAAAGATTTTTTAAACAAACATTTATTTTTAAACCATGTGAGATATATGTCTTTTATTGGTAATAAGATTAAAAGTCTTTAATATAAGACTTTTAAAACTAACATCTTTTTCTAAACAATGTAAGATACATCTATTCTATGGTGATAAAAGTAGAAATCTTTTATCAAAATACTTTCAAAACTTTTCAGTCTTGTTTAAATGCGGTTGGGCTTACTGATTTGGGGTTTCATGATAGTCAGTTTACTTGGTGTAACAATAGGGATGGCAATGCTACCATTTTTCAACGACTGGACAGGACGGCTAGCTACCTGGCCTGGTCCTCCAACTTCTCCAATACTTCGATTGAGCATCTCAACCGAACATATTCTGATCATTCTCCTTTATTGATGGAGATTTCTTCTTCCATGAGTCCTCGGCCTTATACCTTTCGTTTTCTCAATGTTTGGACTGATCATCATTTCTTTCTTGGAGCCGTTAAGAATGCTTGGACTTCTAATGTTGGTGGTAGGCCTATAGTGAAGTTTGCGAATAAACTTAAGGAAGTGCGTCGGGCCTTAAAACCTTGGAACAAATCTATATTTGGTAACATTTTTCAGGCCATTAAAACGGCGGAGGATGAGGCTCTTGCAAAAGAGATTCTATATGAAGCCAACAATAACAGTTCAAACCGTGCAAATCTCAACTTGGCTAAGGCTAATCTTCAACACAAACTTAAGGTAGAAGAAAAGTATTGGCTTCAGAAACCGCATCTTCAGTGGCTTAAAGAAGGAGAAGGCAATACAAAGCTATTTCATTCCTCGGTTAAGCAGGCGCATACCAAGCTTTTTATTCACAGAATCAATGATCTTCAAGGTAATTTGGTTAGTACTGAAGACAATATCAAGAAGGTAGCCACTGATTTTTATAGCGAGCAGCTCACTGCTTGCCCTACTTCCGACAATGACTTGCTTTCGGCTTACCCTTTTCATCAGTGACCAAGTGAGATTCAACTCCCATTGGAGTATTTGCTGAATTTGCTTCTTGAAGATTGTATTTCTTGATCAACTCTCTTGTGTATTTAGATTGATGGATAAAAATTCCTTCTTCAGTTTGCTTAATTTGCAAACCTAGAAAGTTAGTTAGTTCTCCCATCATGCTCATCTCAAATTTTCCTTTCATAAGATGTTCAAATCTCTTACACAAAATTTCATTAGTAGATCCAAAAATAATATCATCAACATAAATTTGAACTAGTAATATATTACCTTTGTGCTTTAAAGAGAAAAGAGTAGTATCGATTTTACCTCTTTGAAACCCTTTTTCCATAAGGAATTTGGATAGAGTTTCATACCATGCTCTTGGGGCTTGCTTAAGACCATAAAGAGCCTTTCTTAATTTGTAAACATGGTCCTTCTTTTTGAGATCAAGAAAACCAGGAGATTGCTCAACAAATACTTGTTCTTGTAGATCTCCATTCAGAAATGCACTTTTTACATCCATTTGATATACCTTGAAGTCCTTGAAGGTTGCATAGGCAAGAAATAGTCTGATGGCTTCCAGTCTTGCCACAAGGGCAAATGTTTTATCATAGTCAATGCCATCCTCCTGTCTATAGCCTTGGGCTCCTAATCTTGCTTTGTTTCTTGTAACATTTCCATCTTCATCCAACTTGTTTCTAAACACCCATTTTGTTCCAATGACTTGTTGATCTGAGGGTCTAGGCACAAGTTCCCAAACTTTACATCTTTCGAACTGATTTATCTCTTCTTGCATGGCCTCAATCCACTGAGGGTCTTCCAAAGCTTCATCAATCTTTTTGGGTTCAATGGAAGAGACAAAGGCATGTGAATCAAGAGTTTCATTTCTGGAGCTACTTCTAGTTCTTAAGCCAGCAAATGGATCTCCAATGATGTTTGAAACTGGATGATGTCTAGCTTCCCTAATTTCTTTAGGAAGATCTGCAAGAGGTTTAGTTTGTAAAGGTGGGACAGGATGAATGTCAGCTGACTGAATGGTTTTAGAATCAAGTGTGTCAGCTGACTGATCAACTGTGACAGGATTAGGATTGTCAGCCGGCTGAAGGTTGTCAGCCTGCTGAAGCTCATTTTGAATATCTATGTTTACAGAAGGAGGTGTTGAAGATGAGGGATTATTTTGAATTGAACCAACACTGTTTCCTATCTCAAATATCTCAAAATTGTTAGTAACATCAGGAGTCTTAGTAGATTCAAATAAATTTGATTCATCAAAAGTAATATGCATAGATTCAACAATTACTTGAGTTTTTCTATTATAAACTTTATAAGCTCTACTATGCTTACCATAACCAACAAATATACCTTCATCAGCTTTTTCATCAAACTTACCTCTGTAATCACCACCATTGTAGTGAATGAAGCATTTGCACCCAAAGATTTTAAAGAAAGCAATGTTAGGGGTTCTACCTCTCCATAATTCATAGGGAGTCTTACCATGAAACTTGTTTATGAGAGATCTATTTTGTGTAAAACATGTTGTGTTGACAACTTTTGCCCAAAAATATTTTGCCAATTTTGCTTCTGCTAACATTGTTTTACCTGCTTCAATCAGTGTCATGTTCTTTCTTTCAGCTATACCATTTTGTTGAGGGGTTCTAACTGCTGAAAAATTATGATCAATTCCATGATCATCACAGTAGGTATCCATGCCAAGATTCTTGAATTCTGTACCATTGTCAGATCTAACACTTATAATCTCACATTCCTTTTGAGTTTGAAGATTTCTGAATAGGGAAGTGAGAATGCTGTAAGTTTCATCCTTGGATTGCATCATTTCTACCCATGTATACCTGGAGTAATCATCCACAACAACCAAAGTATACATGTTTCCTCCTAAACTTGCAGTTGTAATAGGACCAAATAAATCCATATGTAGAAGCTCAAGAATTCTTTTGGTTGAAAGACATGGTTTTGGTTTAAAAGAGGTTTTTGTTATTTTTCCTAAAATACAAGCATCACATTTTTTGTCAGTAGGAAAATTTATGGATGGCAAACCTTTCACCAAATCTCCTTTTGAAAGATATTTAAAGTTCAAGTGTGAAAGTCTTTTGTGCCAAACCCATGAACTTTTTGAAGTATTATTTGATACCAAACAAATTTGTGTACTATTATTTAAAGAGAGTAAATCAATAGCAAAAACATTTCTTTTTCTGGAACCAGTGAGCAAAATTTCATTTGTGATGCTATTTTTGATAAAACAGTGTGTAGAAGAGAAAGAGAAGCTCATACCTTTATCACAGAATTGTGAGATACTTAAAAGATTGTGTTTCAAACCTTGTACCAATGAGACATTTTCAATTATTATAGATCCTCTGATAATGGATCCATACCCTATAGTATTTTCTTTTGAGTTGTCTCCAAAAATGACAGAGGTCCTTTGGCTTCAATAATGTTAGTAAGGAGTTCACCGATCCACCATGTGTCCGAGCATCCATCGCTAATATCCATATGTCGCTTGATTGATCATCTGCCATTAAGCATACCTGAAATATGAATATTTAAATCATGGTACCCTTTATACTTTTGGGTCCAAAGGGTTAGTTTTCTTAGGTAACCAAACCTGCCTGAAATTAGGCATCTTGATTCTGTCAGTAGGTTTAAATCTATACAAGCATTCATGTGACTGATGACCAAAAGTAGAACAAATATTACACTTGTGATAACCAGGTTTATCAGTCATTTGAGGTGAATTCTTTGATTCCTTATGACTCAGCCTTAGAGGTCTTAGCAACAACAAAATTTATTGGCTTGAACTTGTTAGTTGCCTTTCTTCCGAATCCTCCTCTTTGTCGCCTAGCTGACATTTGTCAGTTGTTGATTTAGCTGACTGATTTTGAGGCTTGTGACCAGAAGACTGACAACTGTCATTGTTCAGCTTATCCTTTTTGTTAATGGACCTCTTGAGCTGATTCATATTTTTGGGATAAGTGAATGGCACAACATTATAGACTGATCCCTTGTCCTTTTTCAGCAGAATCTTAGGTTCACCATTTGACTGTCTGATCTCACAGTCTTCATCATCCTTTGAGTATCCAAGACCATGTTGGTCTTCATGACTTTTCTCGTTGACGATGATGGTTTCTACAAGCAGCTTTTGACTTTGAGTAAGTATCAACAACATTGGTCACCGAAGATTTCTTTCTACAAGGTCAAGAATCGGGCATCCGAGATTTTTGCTTGAATCTCATGTTTTTCATTGAGGCTTTTAAGTTGCAGAATTCTTTTTGCTGAACTTTGTAAAGCTCATTGATCTTTGAAGCTCACGCTTTCTTCGAAATTCTTTTAAAATCTCTAGATAAAGAAACATGGATTCTTTTAAGTGTTTCAAACTTGGAATACATTTCTTGCATTTGTTCCAAAGAAATCATCAACACTTGAGTCAAGAACCTTCTCCTCCTCGCCTTTTGACACATTGGTGTTAGCAAGCCTTGGAGAAGTTGACTTGACTTTTTTTTCTCGGGTCGACTTATGATTCCTTGTCCATAAAATCCATTTCCTATTTTCTTAACCACAACCGATCAGTTTGATGACCTTGGTCGCTTGGAGTTTGTAATAGGTGAGCTTGGCAACTCATTTTCTACTTTTGAATATTTTGGACTAGGAAACTCATTTTCTCGAATCATATATTGTTGATTCTCGCAACAAGACATAGATTTGCTTCTTGCTCAAAATCGCCAGATTCATCTTCGAACTGTTTCAATCCATGTTGCAAGATTTTGATCTTCAAAGAACTAAACCCTTTTGTTTTTCAAAATTTTGGGAGCTCTTTTATAATACTCATTTTTGTAAAAGGACAATTTGAAGCAAAATGACCAAGCTTTCTACGTTAAAGCACAACAGCTTTTTCTTTCTCAACCTTGTCTTCATTAGTTTTGAAGTAAGGCTTTTGAAAGTTTGAAGTAGATGGTTTTTGGAAGCTTGAGGAAGGTTTTTGAGGATTTGATGAAGACTTTTGAAAGTTTGTCAAGGTTTTGAAAGTTCTTTTAAAAGATTTATACTTTCTAAATTGTCTAGCAAAAGTAGCAAATTCATCTTCATCAAAGTCATCATCCGACAGAGATGTAGAAGTTTTTATGTCTTCTTCTTCACTTGAAGAGATATACCTTAAATTTTTCTCAATTTCTTGAGTTTTGAGAACTTCTTTTCATAGATTTTTAGACTTGCAACAAGACTACGTATATGAGTTTTGTTCAAGTCTCTTGCTTCCTTAATGGCAGTGACCTTAACATGCCATCTACTTCCCAAGCTACTAAGAAAACGCATATTTAAATCTTTCATGCTATAGATTTTACCAAGAGAAGAACATCTGTTACTTACCTCGAGAAATGCGTAAGGCATTCTTTAAAGATTTTTTGGGTCCTTCTTGAAGGCATCAAACTCTTGTATGCAATCATAGAGTTTGTTGTCCTTGGTGTTTTGATCTCCTTCCACATATTCGACAAGAGCATCCCAAATTTCTTTGGCAGTCACACAATCATAGATTTGTTTGTAGTTTTCATCAGGTACAACACTTGACAGAATATATGCTCTACGGCATCCAAATCCATCGAATTTTATCTTCCTCACCCATTCTCGATTGAGGTTTGAGGACATATTCTTCTTCTACAGGAGCAAGAGGGTTTATGGTATCATCATCTGCAGTAGAAGATTTACCAACTTTAGTATTAATTTTCATAGGTTGCATAGGACCACCTCTCACACATTCCATCAATCGTTTATCTATATTGTTCATATATCTTGTAATCCTTTCCTTCCAAATATCAAAGTGATCTTCATAAAAAATGGGTACTTGAGTAACATTGTTTGATTGAAAAGCTTTTAGAGTTTCCATGATCGAGCTTTCAAGATGTTAGGCTTGGAAAAATAGTTTTTCAGAAAGAAGGCTCTGATACCAATTGTAAGTCCAGAAGGCAACAATTAAGGCTAGAGGGGGGGTGAATAGCCTTTAAAACTTTGAGGGTTGATTTGTAAAACTTGTAAAGTTGGCAGCGGAAAACTGGTTTGATTAGTCAGCTGAAATTGGTCAGCTGGCTGACACTTTGAAAATGCCTTAAGCTGATGAAAGTTGGTCAGCTAGCTGACACAACAGTTTAAAAAGAATTGGCTTTTAAAGTAGATCACTGAATATGAAGAAGAAATTAAAGAACAAACTATCTGAACAACTAAGCAAACAATCGTTAGTAACTGGCTGACACTTAACAAGTTGTAAAACTTCTTAAGTGTTATGTCAGTTGACAAGAGTGTGAATAATGGTTGACAAATCAGTTGAAGTGGTTCACAGATAAACTGCTACGTCCACTACCAAGTTGGTCAGACTTGGATTTTTGAAGTGCACTAAGTTTATTAAAAATCTATTTGATCGCTAATGGATCAGTGTACAACAAAAGATCGGTGTTTGTGGAGAATGATTGAGAAACAATCAAACTCGTGAGACAAACTGACTGAATTCAAAAGATATGAAATGGAATCACTCAGTGTTTGCCTAAACAGTAGCTAGAAAGAATTATACAAAGAAGATTATTTAGCTAAAGTTTTAAGAAGAATAAGGCACAGAGCGAAATTTCTTGAAAGTATGAGGCTTCAGACTTCTATATGTGTATGTCTTTCTTCAAGAATGCTTCCATTGGGTATTTATAGATGAACTTCAAGAGTAACCCGTTAGGAACACATTTTGAATTTTGAAAATGTGTTTGACAGATACAAGATCACAAAAAATCATATGAAAGAATATCTAGCAGAATATCTACCAAAAACATACAAGTAAGAAAGTATCAGTACAAGTATTTGATCAATCAAATAAGGAAAGCAAGATGACACTAAAAACGCTATGGTCAGTTTAAATGACTAACAAATAATTTCAAGCTGACTAAAAATTGTAAGTTCTTGGCTGACAATCGAGTGGAATGATTTTAAAAAAATTTAATTCTATGCACGATTCAACACAAAGTTTTTTGAAATGTCAAATAATTGTCAGTGTTCAAATTAATAGTCACTCCCACGAAAGGAGCGGAGTTGAGATTGGCCAAAGGTTCTGGGAGGGTGGACGGTCAAGCATGACCAAACCATAAGGAGTGGTGCCACATTTTACCCTGTTTTGTTCCAAAAAGATTATCATTCTATTGAAATTGGATTGAATTTTCAATCGGTAAAAAACTTTTTTGAGTCAAAAGTACGAATATACCCTTAATGAAATTGGATTAGTCGCGTACTCGTGTTGCATCGTAAATTCAAGTCAATGCATCGCAATTCCAATTTGTGCATCACAAATTCAATTATGCATTGAGTTTTTCTGGATGTAGAATTCAGAAAATTCTAAAATCACAAATCCAATTATGTATTCTCATTCAAAATTGTGCACCACAAATTCACTTTGATGTCAAAATGAAGGTATGCAATTACTTCAATTTTGAAATCACGCTGGTGGGGGTAGGTGTGACGACCCGACCCGAACCCCAACACGAGATCCCTAATTTGTGCCGCCAAAAGCACAACAAACAAGCAAAGGGTAAGACTATATCAGCAATACGCCAACGACTCCACAAATGTGAAAACAAATAATACAATGGCGCCCGAGTTAACAAGCTTCAAACTAAATACGGCCTAAGAGATGATAAATCTCTCGGCCTAAAATTCAAAGCACGTGACACAACAATTTTCACGTACAATAACAACCACCTTTTTGTAAAGTTTGGATGGGACATAGACCGTACTCCAACCCTTAATTTTTTGTTATATGAATGTCTTGAAATTCTACAATTATATATATGATGTCTTTGGTGTGGCTCGAACAAATGGTGCCTATGGTGAGGCTTTAAACACTCGACCTCTTGGTTGAAAGTAATGAAGTACCAGGGTGTCTCTGATAGAGCATGAACACTCAACCTCTCCATTAATATAAGTGAGTAGCTAAATGGGGCCTTTGGGTAAGGCTTGAACAACAATTGTGCCTCTGAAGTGGCTTGAACATCCGACCTCTCTATTGAGAGTTGTAAAGTCCAGGGTGTCTCTTGTGGGACTTGAACACCCGACCACTCCGTTAGAAGAAGTGAGCAGTACCAGTTGAGCTAGAGCTCGTTGGTTACAATAACAACCATCTATTATGCAATAATATAACATAAATAAAACAAGTTATCAGCGACATTAGAACCGGAACCCAACATTAAACTAAGTCTACAACTCTAGTCTATACACTCAACGACTACACATGTCGGAGAACAAACATAACCAACATATGATTAAACATAACGGAAATAAGATAACTTATATAAACATGGTTCGACTAACACAAGTCGGCTCACAAAATATTAAGTATCAATATCATATTACACAAGTACCAAATATACAAAATCAAGTCTTGCTACCCATGGTAAAGTTTACATAATTTTACTTCCCAAACGTCTTTGCTAAAAGAAAGAACAACTAAACATTACACAAGGTAGCAACCTCTCAAAAGCTCCACAATAACCAAAGACCCCGCGAACTACTTTGAACTGCTCGCATGACTCGGATCTTAGGAAAACAAAAAATAGAGTAAGTCATAAAGACTTAGTAAGCTACTAAATGTAACTACACGTCATGGCATTATGCTCAAGAAACATATAAATCATGTTATCACTATTGTATAACATTTCATTAAATAATCACAATAGGCAAATCATATCATAAGTCACGTAGCACATTGTTTCACATAAGTATTCGTAAAGTAAATCACATAAAGGAGGATATGATACTCAATACCATTTTTGTTGTGTAGCTCCTGCAAAACACTTGCAAATCAAATGTGTCTTCGATACCCAAATCGTGGTATCGACGTCCCCGAGACAATCCCCACTCGAGTTCCATAGCTGTCAAGGTCATGTTTAATACTAAAACAATAGTGAGCTACATCCCCACCATGGCCATCGATGGAGGGGTGTGTGAAAAACCCGACACGACGATCCATCATGATCACAAATCCCAAAATCGTGAAGACGATGCATCGTCTTGCCATAGACTTTAACAAGACGACACTAGCTGGACTCAAATCCAAGCACAAGTAATGTATACTCAAATGTTTAATCAAAGGAAGAGTATGGAAGAGCGTACTCAACCAATCAAGTAGGTATGTACTTTACAATCACATAGTTATGCATTTTATTACTAACTAGCACATAATCACATTAGAGCAATAACATTAAGTCTCTAATACCCAAGTGTTCTTCATACATTTAAACATGTTCGGAGGCTTGACCTCCATCAACCCCCCAAATTCTATAGGACTTAACTATGTAGTTCTCTATAGTCATATAAATCCAATAGTACGTCGACTCCGTTGAGTCATTTCTACACTTTCAATTTTCTAGGGCATGGCAACTATATGCAACATTACCCTTCTATATTCATGAGCTAGTGTTCATAACTAAGTTCTCAAGGTTGACAACATTATGTAACCCCATAAATTCACAAAAGCCCAATTAAAAGCCTCAACAATGTTTCATACCAGAAGGAGTAACATTTAGAGTATAAGAATCATGTTCAAACATAATTTTTTAGGAAAACACTTAGCTAGCATCCTCAAAGGTCTAAACATACAAGATGAAGCTTAATAGCATACTTCAATACACATGGAAATCAACCTACTCATAGTTCTAGCAAGTTCACATTTCTCAAAAATACAAAGTATAGGCATACATAGCACATATGTACTAATTGACCACACATAGCAAGTATTTTGTTTTCCTTAGGGTCAATGAGCCAAAAATCCAAAGGAAAGGAAGTAGTAACTTACATGTAATCGTCACACAAGCAAAGAAAACGAAAATATAGTCAGATGGAAGAAGACTACTCTACAAGCTCTTCAATTCTATGGTCTTGGTTTGAAGAATGAACAAGTAGAGCTATGGAAGCCCAAGAAAATCACCCAAGAACTCTCTCTATCTCCATTGAAGAGTCTCTCCACGTTTTTGAAAAGAGAAGGCATCAAATGAAGTCCCAAAGTCTGGTTTATGGTTTTGTTGAAGTTAAAACCTTAGTGGGATGAGTGTCCAACTACTGTGGTATGTTCAAATCAGATTTTTTGTGGCTAACCCCCCCCCCTAATACACCCACTTAAACACAAATAGAACTAAGTAACCATGTTTGTATAGTATTAGGATAGAAAGGTTTAGGAAGAGATTAGAATAGGTTTTAGTAAGGTTAGGAAAGTCAATTTGGTCAAGAAATCAAAACAGAGGAATGATGTTACGACTAACATACGGTCGCACGCATCTGAACCATGCGGTCGCATGCCTCTGAACCATGCGGCCGCATGCATCACTCTGATGTAAAATCTTGTGCATTACAAATTTAAAATTGTGCATCGGGATTTACGTATGTATTCTAATTCAAAATTGTGCATCACAAATTCACTTTGATTTAAAAATGAAGGTATATAATTACTTCAATTTTGAAATCACGGTCGTGGTGGTAGGTTTATCAATGGAGATTTCAAAATTGATTTATCAATACGGATAGATTTTGTATCCAAGATTTAAGTAGGTTTGAAATTTTTTTGTGGGATTCAAACAAAGTTTTTAGATAGAGAGATAGATGGGAAAAAAGGTGTTTTGGCCACGGGGTTGGGGCTTGCTTGAGACCTTGAGTAGTTGATGTCTTGTGAGCATAACACGGGCAAGCTTACAGGTCGTATCAAGTAATAAAGTTCGAAATGCAGTCGATCCACGAGGATAGAGCTAGAAATAAATCCTAAGTACTAAAATTGGGCACACTTAATTTTATCTAAGCTAATGGAAATTAGATTTAAAATAAAAATAAAATAAACAAAATAAAGGCAAGAAAATAAACTAAATTAACGCGACAGTGAAACGGCGGCAACATCAAATCAAGGTTAAAAATAATAGGATCGTGATATTTCTAGTCTAGCCAATGTTTAATTTAACTCTCTCTATTTTTCTTAACTCAAATTTTCGGTAGTCGGGTGCGCACTAATATTTTCTACAGGCTTTCGCTACGTATAGAAAAACCTAACTATCACTCATCCTTGCTACGGGCTCATATCCTCGCAACACATAGCCTAGGGGAGAAAATAGCCGCGTGGTAGATCAAGCACCCAATAACTATCTACGGCCTTCGACAATCGATGTGTCTTAGAGACGTAAACAATTATCACGATTTTCGGAATAATAGGAAGGGCTTTCGCTTCGTTTCCTATCATTCTAGGGTTCATTTAATGATTCATGACTTCATTAAAAGCATTAAGCACACAATGATAATAACCAAAAATATATGAGTAATACATCAAATAGAGAAAAATTAAATTAAAACATCACATTCAACATAGATAATAATCACAATCCAAAAATGTATTTAGCTCATCATCAAGGTATCAAAATAAATGCAAAGTTTTCCCAAAAATTACAACATTAAAATAATTAAAGAGATGGAAGAATTAAACCAATTAATGTTGCAATCTTGGGTGACTTCACTTCATCTTGCTCCCTTGACCCTTGATTTGATGCTCCAAGCCTTCAAAATGGATACATTTTTTATTTTGGTGGAGAGATGGTGAGTGGATGAAATGGAATTGGGGAGAGTTTTTGGGATGTTGCCCTAAAACTGGATGACTTATGCTTCCTCTTCACTGTTCTGCCCGAAAACATGAGCTTTCTGAATCTCCCTAAGTCTGCTAGGGCACAAAAGGGCAAATTAGGGAGGTTAGATAAGTTTTAGGGGCTGAATGGGGAAAGAAAGATGGACCTGGGTCGCGGCTGGGAAAGGGTCGGATAGGGGGAGAGTTCGCGGGTCAAATCTGGGCTAGTGGGTGAAGGAATGAGAGAGGGAATGTGCTGGAAGGTAGGCGTGATGGGCTAGATGGTCACGGGTTGAACCGATCCAGATGGAAGGACGCGCGGGTCATCTGATGGGCGGCGGGTGACGTGGCAGCGCCTGGCTTTGACAACGCATTAATGAAATGCGAGTTTGAGAGATTTGCGCCGGTGCCCCTTCATTTCTGACTTTAGCGCCGATGCCCCTGCCTTCTTGAATGCGGCTGTCGAAGACCCTATGCCCCCAGACTTTGCAATTTAGTCCTCAATTAACTCTGTTAGGTTCTGTTAAGCTGCTTCCCTTTGAAATACTTGACGAAACTTAACGGCAAGCAACAAAACTTAACATTAATGCCCGGAATTGCCTCGATTTGCATGAATTGAGCCATAAAACCTTGAATATGCTTGAGATACCTACATGAAGCACAAAATACATAAAAATAGAATCTCAAATGCAATAAATCATTAACCAAAGCTCAAAATAATCAATAAAATTCCGAAAAATAATGAAAATAAAAGGAAAATAACAAGCTTATCAGTAGTAGTGGTGGTGGTGGTAGTGAGCCTAATATGGAGAGAGGAAGAAAAAGAGAGAGGAGATACTGAGCCTTGACTTGTAATGACCTATTTTGCCTTTGGAAAATGCCTCACGTGGATGATACATGGTCATTTACCGGCAAGGAGATGATGACATCCAAAGTATGGATTAATAGCGTATTAAAGACTTAAAATCAGTGGTGTACAAGTTTGAAAATAGGGACTACTAGTGGGAATTGTAATTTTTCAGACAATTATAGTGAACCTGTCACTAATCAGCTTCACGTTAACGGGGGTAAAGAGGTAGCTTTTTTACGATACTTACTAAGAAAAACAAACTGATTTTAATATAAATATTGGTATAATATGTAGTTTCTTTAAAACTCTTATGAATGTAGTCATGCTTGAAATATGAATAAAAAAGTAACGATAAAGTGGTAAAAGTGTCTTTCTAAAAAGAAAAATTGACAAATGTGATTTTTTTTTTTGAAACCGATATAAGAAGAAAGCATGACAAATATTTAGGAGGGTAGTAACAATTTTAGATTTCTTTATTGAAATTTTTAAGACGAATATTCTTTTCCAAATATTATTAATTTGTGTGACAAGGAGACACAAAATTTATCGAATTATATTTTTATTTATTGGCGATGTAAAATATTTTTATTTAAATGACTTTTTAATCATGACACGTAGCTATAGCTATCAATCGAGCCACCCCGACCCAAGCCCACCGGACCTAGCTGAACATCGAGCCAAGCTGGGCCTAATAGTTGCTTCCTATTTCTAATAAATGAAGTGTCTTGTCCATGGTCCCAAACAAGGTCTCGGTGTTTACATGGAGAAACAAACAAGTGCAGAGTAAAAATATTATCAATGTCTAGGTTACATCTGCTATTTTTGTTTTTGGAATAAAAGTTATATTTATTTTTCATAGGTAAGTGTGATCGGGCTGGGCCTAGCGGGATTCAGGTCCGTGCCAATTGCATCCCATGGGCCTATCGGGTTAGGCCAAAAAGGCCCAACTTTTTTCGAGCATTCTAGATTGAGGCCGAGACCCATTAAAAATCATGTGGACTGGACCATATTCAATTTTGACAGTTGTACACGTGGCCAAAAAAAATCTAATTTTTTTTTTTATGATAGATACGTGTCATGTTCCAGGGCTACTTGCGTAAGAATGTATCAACATTTCTGGTAGATGATTTTTTTATATTTTGGTTGGCAGTTGGGGTTTTTTTTACACTAGTGGTCCCTAAAACATAGTTTGAAAAAATAATAACCATCAATTCTTTAATAATCATTCTCTTTGACTTGACACACCGCTATGAAAAAAAAAAAATTATGTTATAAATATTTTTTAATGTATGATTTTCTTTAATACTTTTGCACATGTGGTTATAATTAAAATAAGTAGAAAAAATAGTGAAAAATATATATTTTTAAAAAGAAAACTTTTAAAAAACACAGTTATTTTGAAATTGAAAAAAACCCCAA
Organism: Codonopsis lanceolata; assembly: GCA_013146195.2. Taxonomy (NCBI): domain Eukaryota; kingdom Viridiplantae; phylum Streptophyta; class Magnoliopsida; order Asterales; family Campanulaceae; genus Codonopsis; species Codonopsis lanceolata. The sequence continues at coordinate 87,629,688 of CM028378.1, read as the reverse complement.
GAATTACTATTCTATTGGAAAACGAGACAGGTTGTAAATACCATCTACCCGTCGGTCTGCGCCACTTCAAAATCCGAAAGTCGGTTTAAATCCGTGCCAACCATTCATCGCTTTTTGAAACCCTAACATTTTCTATTCCCTAAATTTTTCTCTTTCTCCTCCAACAAACTCCTTACCCCCATCTTCCAAATCTCCCCCTTATCACGATCTTCCTTTTCTCTCTCTAGAATGCGGGAATACCACATTTTTACCACCGTACAAATTGGGGAAATCCAATTTGACCAACGACGTTTCATAACGACCAAATTAACCAACCAACTTTTAATTTGGTTGCAATGTCGTCCTCGCCGTTTCATAAAGACCAAATTAACCAACCAACTTCTGTCAATATCTTCCTTCTATGACAATTTCTTGGCCCGATATTGACAGAAGTTGGCTGATTAATTTGATCATTATGAAACGGCGAGGACGACATTGCAATCAAATCAAAAGTTGGTTGGTTAATTTGGTCGTTATGAAATGTCGTTGGTCAAATTGGATTTCCCCAATTGTACGGTGGTAAAAAAGATGGTATTCCCCTTAGAATGCCGGTCAATTTGACGGCGAACTCCATCTCGGCCATAAATTCCGGAGATGTGAATTAGAAGCCGTTGGTACAGGTCTTAGATATCAAATTAATCAATAACTCGTAGGAACGGTATAGTACTTTGCTCTCCGATGCTTCCATGTCTCATCACGCAATGCTCGCAACTCAACTCAATGACCGAATCAAGACCGGCCAAGTTCGTAAAGGTTCAGTCGTTCAGCTCATTGACTACATCTGTAGGACCGTTCAAAATCGCAAGTATATATCTCAATTTCTTCTACAGTTTTCTGTTCTTGCCTTTATTTTTATCATTTAGTTTTATTATGCATTTGCTCCATCCTGTTAAATGAGTTTCAATCTTTTTTGATGAAAAAATGATATTCATTAATTTGTTTATTTACATTATTTTTGGGCAATTTTATTGGCAAATAAACACACATGAATGCCCTTTGTGCCCACATTATAACATCTTAATGTTAGTTGATGTTGTTGGGTACTAATTTGTTAATGTATACTTTGTTGTTGGAATTTATCCAAGTGTGGTATGGGTTGGTTAGTAATTGATATTTTCTGGAATATAATTTTTATATTTTGAGTCGGTAGTAGTTTCATTAAAGTAAGTGTAGAAATGGTAATTGAACTTGTTGGGAAGTTTAGAGCATGAGAATGAAAAACAAGTTGGAAAATGCATGCCAAACATGGCTTTTGCGCTATTTGAAGCTGGATTGGTTTATATACTTCAGACGTGAATAGAAATACTATGTGGTAAAGATAGATACGGAAACAAACATGCATGTGAATGCATTAAAGTAAGTGTAGAAAGGGTAATTGAACATTTGGACTGAAGTCACAAGGATGTTAGTTTAGGATTAAAATCTGCCCTTAGTTATTATTTATTTTATTTCCTAAAATAATTAATTTCCTTTTATTATTTAGTTGGTTAGGAAGTCTTTGTTTTAGTAACTAGTTTAGGGTTTCTTTTTCACCAAGTTTAGGAGTTCTTTTCTTATTAGAATTAGGATATTTTTGTAAGCCTTTATAAGATACTTTAAGCTTGTCCTTTTATTTTATTAATTTCGTGACAGCTTGGGCAGTCTTAAACGTTAACTGTTTTTGCGATCTTTATTTGGTGATTTCAGCCTAAAGGAATTACGGGTAAGGAAGTTTAAAACCTTTGTTTTTGGGCAGTGCATAGGATAAGTGAGGGTTGGAATTGTAAGGTGTTTTAGTCATAAAACAGGTTGGGTTGGTGAGATATTTTGGGGCTGTTTTGGGACAGATTGGTTATTCTAAGCAGATTGTTGAGGGAATTTTGGGTTGTCTTGGGTTTTGTTCGGGCAGCCTAGGAATTTGTTTGTTGAGGGCAAATTGAGGTTTCAAGCATCGTCGTCAATTCACATCAAAGTATCATCAATGGAGTCTTCTCGTTAGCTTTCTTCTGACATGATTTTCAAAGTTTTGTCTCGAACATCTTTACAAATGTTAAATTCATCAAGATTGGTATGTAAAGAATGGAATAATCTTACCTATGATTCAAATTTTGTTGAACTTCATGCCCGAAACACAAATATTGTATCGGGTTACTTGGTACAAAGCATGGTTGATGACTACAAATACAAATCCACGTTTGTATCTATTGATGGTCAATCTAGTCATTTATCCATGGAATTCTTACCCCGTGACAGTAAAATCGAGGTGTCTTCCGATCATGGTATATTTGTTTACATGAGCCGTCAAAGTCATAGACATGATCGGTACTATATTTGCAAGCCAACTACAAACCAAGTGATGGCGTTGCCGAATCCTAAGATGTGATACTTGACGGAAAAAGTTGCGTTGGTGGTGCTTTCGTCCAATCCTTTGCATTACAAAATCATTAGATTTTCACGGCCTTCACACCGACGGTACGTGAATATTAACATTGTTTTTTTTTTAATACTTTTTTTGCTCAATGTAGTTTGAGTTTATATATGTATATGAAAGAACGCGAGTAGCTAGGATTCTCAAGAAAAAACGAAGTGATTCCAATGGGAATCACAATAGATAGAAAAATAACAAAACAGCGGAAGACTTAATACTAAAGCATGAAATTAATCACAAAAGTTTACCAAACAATCTACAAGTCTATACTTGTAGATCTAGCCTCATGGCCAAAAAGATTTCACTAAAAAGGATGAATCGTTTTACAAAAAACTATGTGAAATCACACAAAAAATATTCTCACAAGATAATGAATCTTGGAGAACAAAAACCCCACATAAACAATTAAACCAAACGTGGGAAGAAACAAAATCAGCTTCCTTTAAACAAAACAGGAAGCACAAAAGCAGTTTCAGCACTTCGATGTTACTGCCGATGTTGCAACAATGGATAACACATTGACTTGCTGAACCCGGCACTTCAAAACTGCTGCAGAAACTCCTCGGATCAGCTCACACCCTCTACGGTTTTTGTTCACTTTCTAGAGCTCTGTAAGAACCCCGAATCCCAGCTCCTGAATATATAGTATGCGCCTCCTACACACACCCAAAAACAGTCCGTCTACTACAAGGAAAAGGATTAGTTTTTAAGGAAAAAATCAACCACTTACCAAACTAATGGGATTTTGTTACCATATATGAATATGGTCAACAATCATGGTTAGACTAGGATGAGATTTAATTACCAAATATGAAAGTGGTCAAGAATCATGGTTAGACTAGGATTTATGCTAAGATTTTGTTACCAAATATGTGCACTTGAAATCTACAAAAAGATTTTGCTACCAAAACTAACTAAACTAAATCTAATAAAATATACTAAGTCCTAAATTAACACAAACTTATCAAAAATCCTATTTTGACCAAGAAAGGTGAAACAAGACCAAAATAGGTCATGCCTATTTTGCCCTTACAATCTCCCCCTTTGTTGAACCTTTCTGGTCAAATCAAATGACAAGTGTTTATTCAACACCAAACAAACCACCAATCAAACCATCTAACCTGCATTGGTTAGAAAATCTCATCTCCCCCTCAATTTGTGCAAGGTATAAAATCAGAAACCATTACTAAGCACAAATCAGAACATACCAATGATGCACACACATGAATACAAAATCATCATCATCACCATAAACACTTGATCTCTCTCCCCCTATTTGACCGGAAAAGGAAGAGAGATAAAATCATCTTTTAGGAATTCTCAAAAATCAAAGATTTTGAAAAACACAATGAAGTGTTCACCAAGATTTGATCACACCCCTAGCAAAAACTGAGCACCTCATATCCAGATTCAAAACCCCTTAGCTCCACACAAAAATTAGACAACCACTAAATATTTTTCAACATGGAGATTTTTGAAATTGATTTGCACAGTTTGAGTTTAGGACAAAATTTCACCAAGCTGATATCATTGCCAACAATGCATGTCCTAAAATTTTATGCCTAAAAACATGATGACTAAAAGCTAGGCAAAAGAAATAAAAAATGCAATCACACACAAGTGATAAAGACCAGATCAAAGGATGTAGTTCCTAATGTAGTGCATTGGGAGATGCATTCGCCAAAATTGTGATTTTATTTTCAATTTTGCATTTTTTTTTTCTCAACCAAACTTCTCTCCCAAGATCATAAAATTTTCACAACAAAAATCCATAGGTATTTTATTTCCCTAGGAATATAGCTCTACTTTATTTCAAGCTATAAAAACATGCCACTTGGAACCTTTCACACTATTTACCAAGGGAAGCAATTTTGCATTTTGATCAACCCATGAAATCCGAGGATTCATAGTCCCAAAAGAAAGGTGCCACAACCTTGTTCATAGGTAGCTCTTTTCCGTTAGGTAGCTTTCACACTTTTTCAATTAAGGGGAGTCAATTTTCTCAAGATCAACCCATGAAAGCCTAAGCTCCATAGTACCTTGACAAATTGCAACATCCCAAAAATTTCAAAAGGTAGCTCTTTCCTTTGTGGACTTTAAACATACTCAAGGAGATGGTGAGAGAGAATCATAACAAAAAATCACAATAGATTTTGAATGAAATTCCCAAGCAACCACAAAGAGACACATACATGTGAGTCAATTGATCTAGAGTGCCCTCTAAAGACAAAATGCAATCATGCCTAATTTTTTTTTTTTTTTTTTTAATAATTAACTAAGTGTAAAATCATATGGCACACAAAACACAAGAGATTTCCAAAGATTGAAAAATCTCTCAAAAACAAGACACTTGGCAAATATATCGACAAGATGATTTTCGGTCCCAACATGTTCAATGCAAACAATTTACATAATCAACCAAGTCTCTAAAAAAATGGTGTCTTATATTAATGTGATTAGTTCGAGAATAATGAGCTGGATTTTGTGCTAAGCAAAATGCATAGGTGTTATCAAAAACAAGGTTAACACATCAATGTGATAGCACATAATCTTTGATCATTTGAAGCATCCATAAAAGATTTAAGGCTTCTCTCAAAAATATTTTGATAAGCATGCAAATTTTTGAGATTCAACCTTACTTCTTCTCCTTGTGTATATGCCATCATGAATATCACCTATTACTTGAGAGATTGGATGGTTTTTGAATACGACTAGGAATGTCATGGCTGCAACCATTCAAATTGGGTGATTTTCGAATGTTCGGGACGATTACGAAGTTCGGGACTGTTTCTGAATACGCCAAGTTTACGTCCAATGTTGCTCCCATTGTTGCAACATTGGGTGACACATTGTGAATCACATTGGTGAACTTTCGAGAATATGCGGGTTAAATCGATCATGTCTTGAATTCTTGGTTTCGAATCTTTGGTTACGAAGATTTTGGAGGAGATTCATCATAGGGCGGCTTAGAACCGGGACATATATCAAAGGGTTCACAATATTTGGACTTGCCTTTGTCATTACTACCCTTAGGAACCCACATCGTTTAAAAACTTGAGTTTGATTTTTACGAGGATGAGATTTCGATACGACTTGAATGAGACTTCAATGTGACTTCCAATGTTCTTTGCATTGGTTGTTTCATTCGATGTTGCATCGATTTTTGCCAAGAAAGCATGCCTAACATCATCCTCGTATATAGCCATTTTAAGATAAGAGAATGGTTGAATATGACCGAGGCTTATGACAAAAATGACACACAAAATTTTTCTTTCTTAATTTGGGTTTTCAAAGAAATGCGGATTATGAAAATTTTGTGTGGGATGTTTTGGTTCAGTAGACATACCTTCACCTTCTTTCACAAACATCTTGGGCCTGAATCCAATACCAGGCTTACCAGATTTACCAAATTTCAACATCTCATCCATTTTTTGTTGACTTGTGTTCCATTTAGCCATGGTTTCATTGGCTTGGATGAGTTTTTCTTTCAAATCTTCAATCTCCACATCCTTCTTGGTCAACAGACTCTCATTCCTTGTAATATACTCCTTCTGTTCTTCATTAGCCTTCTTTAGCAAGTCATTTGCCTTTTTAAGTAATGTAACTTGATGAACCCTCTTTTCCCAATCATTGTACAACTCCTTATAAGCATCCATTAGATCTGATTCTGATTATGCACCATCTTCAGAGACAGAAGAGTTAAAGCAACGAAAATCATTATACAAACCTTTCTTTTTCAAAGTATTAGGACGAACAAAATTCTCATATTGAGAATCCATCATGGCTACAACCAGAATCTACTCTTAGTGATGTCAAGAGGAGGCTCTGATACCAATTGTTAGAACGAGAGTAGCTAGGATTCTCAAAGATTTAATGTAGCTTGTGAAAAAGCTACAATTGAATTCACAATAGATAGAAAAATAACAAACACATCGGAAGACTTAATACTAAAGCACGAAATTAATCACAAAAAATTTACCAAACAATCTGCAAGTCTATACTTGTAGATCTAGCCTCATGGCCAAAAAGATTTCACTAAAAAGGATGAATCGTTTTACAAAAAACTATGTGAAATCACAAAAAATATTCTCACAAGATAATGAATCTTGGAGAACAAAAACCCCACATAAATAGATTAAACAAAACGTGGGAAGAAACAAAAACAACTTCCTTTAAACAAAGCGAGGAAGCACAAAAGCAGTTTCAACACTTCGATGTTCTCGCCGATGTTGCAACAATGGATAACACATTCGGACTGCTGAACTTCGGCACTTCAAAACTGCTGCAGAAACTCCTCGGATCAGCTCACACCCTCTACGGTTTTTGTTCACTTTCTGGAGCTCTGTAAGTAGGCCGAATCCCAGCTCCTAAATATGTAGTATGCGTCTCCTACACACACCCAAAAACAGTCCTTCTACTACAAGGAAAAGGATTAGTTTTTAAGGAAAAAATCAACCACTTACCAAACTAATGGGATTTTGTTACCATATATGAATATGGTCAACAATCATGGTTAGACTAGGATGGGATTTAATTACCAAATATGAAAGTGGTCAAGAATCATGGTTAGACTAGGATTTATGCTAAGATTTTGTTACCAAATATGTGCACTTGAAATCTACAAAAAGATTTTGCTACCAAAACTAACTAAACTAAATCTAATAAAATATACTAAGTCCTAAATTAACACAAACTTATCAAAAATCATATTTTGACCAAGAAAGGTGAAACAAGACCAAAATATGTCATGCCTATTTTGTCCTTACAATTTTGTTTAATAATTTGTTGTTCTTTTGTATTAAAAGCTTCGAAGAACCAATTCCTAAAATCTTCATAAATTTGATTTTAGAATTCTGAATTAATAATGATTCTTAAAGGTGATTTAGGTGTGAAATCCATTTAAACCCATATATCATTTGTAGAGTTTTCCTCTACAGGTTTGGTAGTATAAATTCCTTGGGGAATTTGGTAATCAGACATTCTAATGCCTTGAATTTCTTCTATATTAGTAGAGGATGTACTGGGTCTACTGATATTGGATTTAATAACAGAACTTTGTTGGGATGACATTGACCTGGATAACCTACTTCTATTACTAGAATTAAACAGAACTTTAACGTCCCCATCATCATTCTGTATTATTTGATCAATACTATTGTCTAGTATTTGTTTTGGTGGAACAATTTCTTCTAAGTTCCATTGGGTTGGAAAATTAATTTCATTCCAAGTTATTTGTTTTGGTGTAGCAATATTAGTAGTTATACTATTGCTTTCTATAACCGTAGTTTTACCCGGATTACTCCTAAGTATGACATTAGGACACATAGTATTCATAACTTTATAATGTAATCTATATATAACATTAATAATCTCAGTTCCAGGCATAAAATTATAACCTGAAGTTTGGATATTAAGTAAAACAGATTCAAATAAATTTCTATCAGTTAAAGATAGACTTAAATTTGGGAAAACATTAAAGAATACTGGTCCATGACATAGACTAGTTTGAGCAATTCCCATTAAAGAAGGAAGAAAGTCTAAACATCTACCATCTCTAATACATGCAAGAATAGAAGCATTTAACCCAAATAAAGTTAAAGGTTTGAAAGCAATTTGGATACAACCAATATTCAAATAGTTATACTTATCCTGATATGCAAAAATATCTTGAGGATTTAAAAGAGGTAATTTTTAGGCTATTATCATCTATGCTAACAGATTGTTCAAGAGTTTTAATATTTTTTCAGCATAAAAAGTCAAAAGTGCCGATTGAATAAATCTTTTTTGGTTCAATAGACAGAATAGTCCATTGATTTAAAATCTGATTTTGAGACAACTCACTGGACTCAGCATTTTTTATCTTAATAGCTTTAGTATTACTTTTTCTAAAAAATTTCATTTTTCAAGAATATATCTCATAAGATTTAAAGTATGAATATAGTCATAATATTTTTTTAAAATATAAATAAATTACATATATCAAAATATTAATTCACATAAATAATAAATATGTTTTAACTCCTACACAAAGACAGATTACAGGTACATATCCTACCTCACCTGGGATTTATGGACGAAAACCTAACTTTGATCTAAGAAGTTGTACGAAGAATATTTAAAATTTATCTTTCATTATATTTTGATATACATAATTATAAATATTTTTATGAAAACTCTTACATCTATACTCCCCTTAAAACTTATGAGATATAAAATCTATTAGCCAAACATGGCTCTGATACCAAAAGTAGAAGCAGGAAATAATAATAATAATAGCAGCACACTTACTCTTTAAGATGCAGCCAGAGATAATGGATTATAAATTTATTGATGAAGGGTATATTACAATGGGGATGATGTTCAACACATGAACCAAAAAATATTACAATCTGTTGAGAGAAAGATGAAAAGAGAAATGAGGGGTGTAAGGCGATGATTTTCCTGGACAACATGTCCTCCCTTTTATACTAAAAATCTTTGGCCAGGTGTCCATGATGAAGTGGAGTCGAGCAGGACCATGATAGATTGTGGGGCAGCTCAGTTATTGTGAGCACTTCAAAAGATAGTGGGCAGAGCACTAAGAAAAGTACTCAAAAGATAGTTAGTGGGGCGGCTACTTTTGCAAAAGTTGGTCGACCTCATCCGTGATTTGGAAAGAAATATCTCCATAATTGCTTTGCTTTTCCTGCTGACTGGCTTGACAGATGCTTTTGTTTTATTCTCAAATGGCCGACAAAGGTATGTGCTGGCACTGGTTTATTCTTCCATCCTATCTTTTCTCTTGAATTGTTGTACTTTAGCTTGAGTGATGCCTACCATAGCATCCATGTAGTCTTCTAGTGATGGAGACTCGTCTTCTTCTTCTGGTAATTGAGACTCTCCGGCCAGGATAGCAAAATTTGATCCTGTTTCTGGTGGAGAAATTGGTGTTGACTCTGGTTGAGAAGCAATGAATTGCTCCTTCATGGATTCTAATACCTTTAGTTGACACTCAATAGGAGTTAATCCTGGATGTTCTTTTTTAATCATATTCATCATATAGGTGAATACGTTTTGAATTTCAGGCTGAGCTGATTGAGTCTTTTTAGTGGCTTCTTCAAAAGCTGTGATATATTTTAAAACTGTTTCTTTTAATTTAGTAACAGTTTCCTCAGTATTAAAACCTTCCCACCATTTAAAATGAAATGTTCTGTACAGAACTGGGATTTTAAATTCATCAAATGAAACTTCTAAGTCCTATTTCCAGATCCAAGTGATATGTAATTCTGTGAAAAACCATAAGGTATTTCTACCTATTGGCGGGTCAACCGCAGTCTTGCCTTTTAACTTAGGGTGGTAATGATACCACGGAATGAATTGTTCTGAAATTTCTTTTGGAAGTACTTCCAAAGTAGGACCAAATTTATCCCACCATCTAAGGAACCAGGTGGGGAATCCATAATGCTCATGGATTTTTGGGTTGATCACAAATAACCAAGTATGCTTACGTACAGGGTTTTGGTAATAAAAAGCATAAAACCATGCTTGAATATAATCCAGTAGTTATATTCTACTGCTTTATTAATCTTCAAAGTCTTAGGTTTTGAAGGGTCAAGCATACTCCATTGATGGGGATGCAAAATTTTTATAATATAACACTTTGAATGTGTTCTTGAGGGTGTCTTCCCCCCAGAATCTGCTTTAAGGAGGAAATGCTCCATTTACATGCAGTTCGGTATCCTCTAAAATAACCGTATATATAACGAAACTTGGTATTTGGTCTAGATAGTTACAGTTACCCATATATCTTTCTTTAATTGACCAATGATCTTCTTTCCATTGCAAATCTTGGAAAGACAGATCAATAATATTTTCCATATTTTGCTTACGCAAATATGGTACAGGAATAAATTCATTTTTTATTTCTTTATTTTTAGATGAAGAGCCTGGAGTGGATGTCGTCTTCATGGCTTCCTTCTGAGAATAGTGGAGTGCTTGAGATTTGTATTTTGACCCCTTAGGGGTATTCAACCTTTGGTTGGATGCATCTAAAAAATTCAGTAAAAAATCGGGGAAGAAATTATTCAATATCAAAATCGAATACGAGATAATTGGTTGCCATCGGCAAAAATATGTTTTAATATATTGTTTCAAAACATATTTTTGCGGATAGCAATCTAATATCTGTGATTTGATATTGAAGAATAATTCTCTTCACGATTTTTCTTGCTCGGGAATTTTTGCGAGATGCCTAAGGTTGAGGGGTCAAAATACAAATCTCGTGAATCCATCGAAAGGTTTTCGTACATCTGTGCTCTTTCATTAAAAAAGAAATAAAGGAAACCCCTTTTCATATTTGCGTAGGCAAAATATAGAAATATTATTGATCTATCTTTCCAAGATTTGCAATGAAGAAAGAAAATCTTGGTCAAAAAATATCTGGTAACTGGCATACCATCTGGCACCACAGAAGCTATTTTTAGGTGCTATGGCTTTTAGGTTACTATGTACAAATGGCATTTCCTCCATAAAGCAGGGGAAATACCCCTCAAAACATTCAAGGTGTTATACCCCGCCAGTAAATTTTTTCATTCCCATCAATGGGTATGCTTGACCCTTCAAAATCTAAGACTTTGAAGATTAACGATGGCAAAGAGAATAACTGCCCGGATATATTCAAGCATGGCTTTTAATACCAAAACCAGCTGCGTAAGCATGCGGTTATTTGTGATCAGCCAAAAATCCATGAGCCATGAATTCCCATCCGGTTCGCTTAGGGTGGGATAAATTTGGTCTGACTTTGGTCTGGTACTTCAAAAGGCCCCGAGCTGGCCATTCCGTGGTATCATTACCACCCCAGATTAAAAGGCAGGTGGTTAAAATGGTACAGAAATACTGATTTCGCAATTAGCATATCACTGCGATGCGAAATAGGACTAAGTTTCATTCGTGATGAATTTAAAATCGGTTCGATGCGAGGGAGCATTTTTTTGGGGTACAATAATGAAGGCACAATAATGAAAGCTGTTACTAAATTAAAAAACTGATTTTAAAATATATCACGACTTTGAAAAGAAGCCCTGCGCTTTCAATCGACTGTCGGCACGAAAATTCAGAATTCATTCCTTGATGAATATGATAAAAAAAAGGCATTAAACGTCGAGATTAACTCTATTAGATGTCAGCTAAAAGGTGACCAGAATCCATGAAGAAACAGGTACTTCGATTGCTGCATCAACTTTCAGAACGATCAAACATTTCATCAGAAATGGGTAGAGACACGTCTCAATTACCCGAGAAAAGAAGAGCAGAAGTCTCCATCACTAGAAAACTACATGGATGCATGGTAGGCATCACTCAAGCTAAGCATCAATTCAAGAGAAAAGATGGAAAAACGTGCCCGACACATCCATTTCGGCTGAAATAAAACAAAGCAACTGATCAGCCGATCCGGCAGCAAAGCTGTATGGAGATAACTTCTTTTCGAGCAAAGCAATTATGGAGATATTTCTTTCAATTACGGATGAGGTTAGGCCAACTTTTGCAAAGTAGTCGCTAACTATCTTTGAGTACTAGTCTGCGCCACTCGAGGGGTGCTCACACAGCGGCACTGTCATGATTTGCAGGACTCCCGCATCGACACATGGCCAAATACAGCTCGGCACCATTCTGCACTGCAGCAGTGGCCAACCAATGTTGCACGGTGATGTGTTCCCTGTAAATTATAATCCATCAGGCTGCAAAAGAGAATATCTTTATATTATTATTTCTGCCTACACACGGCTATCACAACTTGAGCTAACCTGTATATCTCATAAGTTTTTAAAAGAGGCTAGTAGAGAGTTTTCATAAAAATATTTATAATTATGTATATCAAAATATAATGAAAATAAA
>CM028378.1:87569095-87617269 GCA_013146195.2 Codonopsis lanceolata | reverse complement strand
TGTTGACCCTGAACCCATCTCTTCTGTTTTACCCCAAGCACCTTTACAGATCACTCATCCTTCTTGTTCACCAGAAAATGAAGGTTTTGAAGATCATATCTCTTCTGAACTAGATTTTGGTGAATCTCCTTCTCAACCTACTCCGGACTTCTTAAGGGAAGAATCCACCAGAAGTGATCTTCTTCCAACGATTATTGAAGCAAGAGATCATCCTATTTCTCAAATCATTGGTGATCTCAACACAGGAGTTCGTACGAGAAATAAAGTTCGAGAAGAAACTATGTTTGCTTATGCATTTGTATCGGAACTCGAACCAAAGAAGATTGATGAAGCTATCGAAGATCATAACTGGATTGAAGCTATGCAAGAAGAGCTGAACCAGTTTGAAAGATGTAAAGTGTGGAGCTTAGTTCAAAGACCGACTGATCATCCAGTCATCGGCACCAAGTGGGTTTTCAGAAATAAAAGAGATGAAGATGGAAATGTCACCAGAAATAAAGCTAGACTGGTTGCACAGGGCTACCGACAGGAAGAAGGAATTGACTTTGATGAAACTTTTGCTCCTGTTGCTAGACTAGAGGCAATCAGAATCTTTCTAGCCTATGCCTCGTTCATGGAATTCAAAGTGTATCAGATGGATGTAAAGAGTGCCTTTCTGAATGGTGATCTTCAAGAAACTGTATACGTGGAACAGCCCCCAGGATTTCTCATTTCAGACAAGCTGGATCACGTCTACCGACTGAAGAAAGCTCTCTACGGCCTGAAGCAAGCTCCTAGAGCTTGGTATGAAACTCTATCCAAGTTCTTAATAGAACAAGGATTCGTGAGAGGAAGAATAGACACTACTTTATTCATCCTCAAGCACAAAGGCCATTCTGGTACAAATCTATGTGGACGACATCATCTTTGGATCAACTAACCAAAGCCTGTGTAAGAGATTCGAGAAGCTGATGCAAAGCAAGTTCGAGATGAGCATGATGGGTGAACTTACCTACTTTCTGGGACTGCAGATACAACAGACTTCCGACGGAATCTTTATCAGCCAAACCAAATATGCAAAGGATCTAATCAAGAAGTTCGGTCTTGATTCAGCAAAAGGATTCGAAACTCCAATGTCTACCGACTGCCATCTTGACAAAGATGAAAAGGGAAAGCAAGAGAACATGACCAAGTACCGAGGAATCATAGGTTCTCTTCTCTACCTTACTGCTAGTAGACCTGACATTATGTTTGTTGTTTGTGTTTGTGCTAGATTCCAGGCAGATCCAAAGGAGTCACATTTGCTTGCCGCCAAACGTATCATCAGATATGTTTCAAAAACAACAAATCTAGGCATCTGGTATTCCAAATCCAATAACTTCAATCTAGTAGGATACTCGATGCGATTATGCACCGCAAAGTGAGCAGTAAGAAGTACCAGCTGACTTGTCAATTTCTTGGAAATGACTTGTCTCATGGTCTTGCAAGAACACAGGGATCGTTGCAAACTCAACCACGTATTTAATACATTGTCGCAAGCAGCTGTTGATCTCAACTGCTATGGATGAAGCAACAACTAGTGGACTACAACATCAAGATCGCAGAACCGCCTAATCATGTGTGACAACACATCGCAATTTCGCCTCTAAAAATCCAAGTGATGCACTCCAAGACAAAGCACATTGATATTCGTTATCACTTCCTCAAAGATCATGTGGAAAAAGGTAACATCAGTTTGGAATATGTTCCAACTGAGCATCAATTGGCAGACATTCTCACAAAACCACTGGATGCCACCAGGTTTGCTTACTTAAGGAGAAATCTTGGTATGATTGATCCTACTGCTTAATTTCAACATTTTGTTAAATATTTCTTTCATACTGGTAGACCTAGTTTTAAGACTAATCGGAAGACGTAAGTTCTCCTTTACCGGAAGACTTAAAGGTTAGTACTCTTACTTAGTCTATTTTTTGCTAAAGAGGTTTCTACAGCAATAAAGGGGGTCAAGGATAAAATGTGGTAATTAAAGAAAATATCTTAAGTTCCCGCTTTTTCAACTAAAGTTTTCTCGCCTTTAAATAGTCCTTGAACCGTCATTTGCAAAACTTTACGAAACCCTTTGACAAAATATTTCTCTCTCTATTCATACTCTCTCTCTCTCTCTCTCTCTCTCTCTCTCTCTCTCTCTCTCTGTAACTACTTTCTGCAAATTCAAATCCTTCTTGTTTCTTCTTCTCATCATCAACAATGGTACGCTCCTCTACTCTACTTGAAACTTACTATGTATTGTTCTGCATTTCATCTTCATAACCTAAAATTGTTTTGGAATACAAACGGTCATTTTTGAGCTTATACAGTATTCGCCATTGTTGTTCTTAAAAACCTTGAATACTTACAGTCGTTTATGAATATTTATCGTTTATTCTTATGGAAAACTTCTGTTTTACATTTCTCGGGTGTGGTTTCTCTAAACATTCTAGGGTTTCAAGTTTTCGCTTCGAAAATTCAAATTATTTCAGAAAACCTTGAAATTCCTACTTGTTTAGTCGTCGAGATGAAAAGCCCTAATTTTTATTTTGCTTTTCTTTCAGGCAAGATCCTAAAAAACGAAGCGAGACAGCGGAAAGGTTTTGAACCCGGAAACTGACATTCCTCCCAATACGGATGTCAACCTTCCAGGATACCCCACCTTTCCTCCCTCTCTTGACATTATTGTCGCTCTGGACCCGAAGCTATATATTCCAGGAATGTGCATTGACCTACAGTCAATCAACTCTATAGCTGCCGGCGTCAAATCTTGCGAGGATATGGACGCCTCTGGGATTCTACCCTCTCTCGCCTTAATGACAAAAATTACAAAGATCTTTCTGGCAGAAGAATTCTATCAAAGAATGGAGCTCATGAACAAGACCGCTCTTCGAGGATGGATTCGAGGCCGTCCCATCTCCATTATCGCCAAATCAATCTTTACTATCATCGGCGTGCATTACAGTAGAGCTATTGCAGCAACCATGGCTGAGGCTGTCCATGCCTGGGAAGCCATGAGGGGGGTACAAACCTACAGGAAACCCCAAGGGAAAATGCTCAGGAATCTTTTCCCTCTTGACGTTTACTGCTCAAGCCACCTTATAGACAAGGGGCTTCTGTTCAAAAGCGGCAAGACATGACATGTTTACGGCCCAAAGAAATCAACTTGTAAATCAGTATTTCTTCAGCTCAAACTCAACTGGGGGCTCATTATCTTCAACGAGCTAAAGCAGTGGGTGGAGAAAGCTATTCAACCCCCCCTTCTAAATCCAGCCAATCACCCTCACCATCTCCTGCACCCACTCCCAAACCAAAACGAAGGAGACTTCGTAAAACCTTTGAAGACCAGCCACCGGCAGTCCCTCCAACCTCTACCGATGAAGCAGCTGAGTCTCCTATTCAGCCGCTGAGGAAGAAAAGGAGAGCTACCGATCCCAAACCTTCTACCGCCAGCCAACCAACTACCTCTACCGACGCCCAAACCTTACCTGTCAACCCTTCATCTATACCTGTCAACCCTTCATCTATACCTATCAACCCTTCACCACCTCCGGAGGAGTGTATCCCTCAGGAGGAGCCTCAAATTCAGGAGGAGCCAGCCAGAACCCCCACTCCTCCTCCTCCTTCACCCTTCAACTACTCACCTGACCCATCTACACCTTTCTCACCTCCCAAATCCCAACCATCTTCTTCAAACACACCCATACCAACTCAAATCCCTCCCACCCAGCCATTAGACTCTGCTGCTGCCAGGTTCCTCTTCGAACTTTCATCAATAGCAGATCTATTCACCCCTACCCATCAACCTTCTCAACCTTCTCTAAGAAAACCAAAATCCCTCTTCTACCCTGCCCCTTCCTTTTGGTTCTCTACCGACCCCTTTCCTGAATCATCCCATGTCAGTACCAATTCTGACACTGACATTGAGATTGATTCCCCACCAACCCCACCTCCACCTCCACCAATTACCATATCTTCCTCCACCAACACCCTACCAACCCAAGACTCGTCCTCTTCCGCCTCCATCACTCCCCCTATCCAACATCCCATACGGCCTGCAGACTCTACCTCTGCCGGCACCATTCACATTGGCCAAGCTACTAGGTCTCATCCGCCTGCCAATGATGAAATTTTGACTCGGCTGGATGCCATCTACCAGCGGCTAGGCGAGCTTACAAGCATAACTACCGCTACCGCTACCGCCGAAATAGCCACTGCTGCATCCAAAGCCAACGACCGCACTGCCGCCCTTCTCCGGCAATTCCAAGATGATGTCTGGACTCGATTTGGACAGATACGACACGACTTTACCGATGTAAAGATCAACATTGAAGCTCAACGAGATGAGTGTGTCAGTATCTGCTCCTTACTTTTCTACAAGTTATTCCATGCCATCACTCTTCATCTCGGCCACGGTCGTCCTCCTCTTCAAGAGCTCAACAACCTCGCTCGCAACTCTGCTCACAACGTCATGAATGCCAACCGTGATCGTGATCTGGCCATCACGGAGGAGAAGCAAATGAGGTCTATCAACAGAATGCTGATGGAAGAGAACAGCCGTCTTCGTGAAGAAATGGACTACCGTTCTCGTTCCACCAGACCTCCGACTGATGCAGATGATGAATACGAACGAAGAATGGAAGAGCTTGAGCGAGAAAGAAGAGAAAAGGAGGCTGCAGACAAAGGCAAGGGGAAAAGACCTTGGTAGTTTATGTATCTTTTCTTCCCTTACCTTTGTATTTATCTTATTTTTGAAAACTCTGTTGAATGTAAACATCTTGTTTATAAATACAGATGATTACTTGCCTTTCAAAAATTATCTTGTTTAAATTCTTATTACTTTATATTTCATATCTGTTTAGAGTTTAAACAATCAGTTTAAATTTATTTAAACTGCTGCTAATATGTGTTTTGTTCTATGATTTTCTTATTCTTGTATGCACTTAGATTAGTCTCTTACATTTGAGGTGTTATTCTGTTTGATAGAGACATGTCTTCCGTTACTTAATATATAAAATTTCTCAGACATGTTATTATCTATCAAAAAGTCTGTTTTTAAGCCCTCATTTGTAGTAATGATGACCAGATATAAATAGGAGGAGATTGTTGATTCTTATGTTAGATTTATATCTGTTCAGTACATTACATTAGTTTTATACTTGGCTAATCGGGCTAGATCGATTAGCGTGGCAACTGTGTATAGAACTTTGCCTTGTATAGTTTTTATAGGACTTTTTCATGTTCAGCGGAAGACCTCTTCACAGCTTCACCGGAAGACCTGCTCAAAGCTTAAGATCGGTAGACCTCGTGTCCACCTACTCTTGTACGACGTGTCCTATCCAGCAAAGATTGATTGGATTAATTCAAACTTATCCCAACATCATTATTTGAATTAATCCTAGACATTCCCTGACATGTCAAGCCGCCGAAAGCAACTTTCCGAAAAGCAGGAAGACTTTTCGTCCTGAACAGTGAAAGCAGGAAAAGCAGACTGTCTCCTACTTTCTGCTACAACTCTCAGATCTGACACATAAATCGCCCACCTTTTTGAAGATCTCAGAAATCATTACCTGCTCTAGATATCTGTGAAGACGAAAATCCTTGACTGACAGCCTCATGCATTTAATGCATTGATGAAAAGAGCTGTTGAAGTCTTCGTCTCCTCCAACGGATCTTTTGAAGTGCACCTGCTATAAATACTGCCATTGAAGACTGGAACAATAGACAACTGTACAGAATCAATCGAACACTTAAAGGATTGCTCTGAAACTTCATAACTCCAAGTCCTTCAACTCAGTGCATTCAATAGATCCTCAACAGATCTAGAAGTCCTCGTCAACAACAAGAAGCTGCTCCTCAACACTTATTGTTTTAATCTTCTTGTTGTTAACTTCCATTAACTATACTTCTGCACGAATTAAATATCTTGTATTTACAGATATTTAATTCCCTAGACCCCAAACACAAGTCAATATTTTGTACACTATCCATTAGGGATATTCTTTGTAATTGATCTAAGTGGAAAACATAGTGCACAATTTAAATCCAAGGTTGACTGCCTTGGTGGTGGACGTAGCACTCATTATAGTGTGAACCATCCCAAAATACTTGTGTTACTTCTTACTGTTTGTCTGATACTTGATCTGCTTAGTTTCATTGTTTATTTATCCATTTACATCAGAACTTAAGTAAACTGTAAAAGGTCTACCGGTAGTTCTTATCGGCAGACCTGGAATAACTTCCTTGAAGGTCTTCCGCTACTTGACTCTTTTCGAGAGATTGCAAGTAACTTTCAAAGAATTTACTTAAAAGTTTTAAGTGTATAATAAGCTATTCAACCCCCCCCCCTTCTAGCTTATTATTGTGCCCATTGGGACCCACAACCAGCCAGAGTCTCTGCCAGGATTACTGGAACGATATTCGCCCGGCGATCACGTGCCTGCATAGCAAGATCTACCACTCGCACGTCAATAAATCCCTGATGGCCCACCAGCAGATATCTCCCCACCAGGCACAGGAAAAGAGCCGTCAACCGGCGCCTCAAATAATCCACGTCGTCCTCTATGAACTCTGTGAATGCTCGAGGAAGAACGGTCAAGTCAAAGTTCACCCCGTTATAGAAACCCGGGGTGGCAGCTCGAGTACTGCGGAATAATTCCCTAATCGCCATGTAAGGACGCCTCCGAGGCGAAGGCACGGCAATACCATGAGTGGCAGCAACTCCCAGCATTGCACAAAATTCCTCGAAAGCTGGGCACATCTCGTTCATCCCAAAATTAAAAAGATGATCCTGACGAGACCAGAACCTGGACGCTCCTCTCAACATGTCCCAGTTGATCACGACATTTCTCCAGGAGAGAAGGCACCTGAAGCCAAAAATGTGATCAAACCAGTCACGTTCGTCGGCTCGGAGGGCGAGAATCCAGAGGTCGAGGGCATTTTCATAGATTTCTAATTCCAGAGGTGTGTGGTAAGGGGCAGCCATTTGAGCAGAAATAGAATACTTTCTCTATCAAAAGAAGGAACGATTGAAGAGGAAAAGCTATGAAGGAACGAGGCAGACTGAAGAAAATCAGATGTGAGAACTTCAGGATCGCCGGGTCTCCTTTTATAGCAGAAAATAAAAAATCGACAAACAGGATGAACAGTGGTGAACAGTGGCCAGGAAAGTCTCCCAGGAAAGCCAAACTGGGCGCCACCCTCATGAAATTTGGGCATGGCGCCCAAATCCCCTATAGGCCACGCCCAAATTGCTCATTTACTACCCCGGCTGTTCTGGTTTCTGTCCAAATCGCCAATTGATATTTCGTCTGATCACGGAGGCTTTGGCAGTCTATCAAAGCAAAGGCTATAAGAGAGTAGATGGCCACAATTATGCTCCCTCGCACAGGAGGAGGCGGCTGCCTCTTCCTCTACCCGCAGATCGCCAGAAAAGCCCCTTTGAAACTGAAGGTGTATTCTTTTCAAATTCATTTCTAAAAAACGGCGTGCCATTACCCTTAGGAGTCGGTATAGCTTTATTTTCTGCCTATATTTTGAGTGTGCATTTCATTTTATCATGTCATTTAAAATTATATTGCATTTTATCATTCATGTTTGTATAGATACTAATTACAAATAAAAAGAGAAAAGAAAAGAAAAGCTGACATGTGCAGGAAAAGAAGCTAATAGCCAAAAGATGCTCTGCCTCTGCTAAAGCCACCTCCCCTGACTCGGGGGCCCACCGTGCCATCAGGTCTGCGTATCCGTCCCCTGCTCTGAGCGCGACTCGATCCTACGTCCGCATCGTCGTCATCATCATCACTGTGATGCCTGGTCTGCCGCATAGCGTCATTGCTCCGACAAGAAAAGTCATCCATCAGACGCTGATAGAGTTTGTTGATGCTGACAAAGCCCCGCAGCAGTCTCTTATATGTAGACACTTTGACCTGAAAAGGCAGACATAAAAAAAAAGAGCATCAGTCAAAAAAAACAAATTAAAAAAAAAAAAAGAGGCATCAGTCAATAAAAAAAAAGAGTGATAAATATACCGTGCGGGCCTGATCAGGAACGCGATACTCCTCAGGGATCTCAACATCAGGAAGAACCTCCCTTATGAGCCTATCATCTCGCCCATCCGAAAGAAAGTCGAAAAGGCATCATCGGGCATGGAAAACTCAAGCCGCATCCAGAATCAAATAAGAAGACCCAGCCCAAGCACCATCAACAGATGCACGCCTCCCAATCACAGGAGGAGGAGGAGGGGGATGGAGCATCGTCCTCAAAAAGTCTTCATATGCTATGACCGGGAAATCACTGGCGGGCATCTCATATTTGGACAAGTAGCGTTGCCGGTTAGGTATAAAGTCTGGCTCGATCACATTCGGAGGAGGTGCAGGAGGTGCCACTGGAGATACCGAGAACGGGACATGCTGACGGTTGACCCGCTCACCCATGTACAAGGAATCGCACATGATCGACACCATCAAAATCCGGCAACGACTCAATAGCAGGGTAACCTCGATCGGCCCTACCAGATTCCGCCAAGGGAACAAGTTCACTGAACCTGAGGTCGAGTTCGCCACTCTGCCCTGCAGCCCCAGTGACTCAATATAATGGCCTCTGGTGTCCATTTCTTTCCGATTCTCGTTCACAAATTTGACCAAGTAAGGTGGTCCAAGAACATCCCTGCGCAGTGGGCCCGGTACAAAGTCAAACACAGAGTAAGCCCACACCTGAAAAAAAAAACAGAGAGGTAAAAGTCAGCAAAAAGAAAAAAATATGTGGAAAAAAATATATATGCTGACAAAAGAAAAAAGAGGGAAAGAAAAATATACCTCCCAGGCAGGGGCAAAACCGGTCATAACCTTTGAGTCATTCCGACTCAGCCTATCCATGCAGACATAAAGCTCAGCCAAACCTGCCTGCCCCCAGTCATAGTCAATCACATGGCCCAGGTCTCGAAGGCAACCCAGCAGAGAGACCCTCAGGGTAGTGGATGCATTAGCAAAAAGAGAAGTCCCAAGGAAAAAGAATAAAAATGTCCGAGTGACACGCGTCACAGCAACGCTATCCTCAGCATCAACCTGCCCGGCATTCTCTAGCAGCCACTTCTTCACACTGGGAATGGTGACCTCGTCTGCTGTTTTGTACTCGGGCACAAATCCCAAAAGATCCTCCACCTTATCATGACGATCACGGAGAGTATAATCAGGCGCCAAATTCTGCCCAATGCTGGTAGAAATACCAGTAATAGCAGCAAAGTCGCAGGGAGTCATAGTGATCTCTCCCCAGCTGAGGTGGAAAGTGTGGGTGGTATCCCACCAGAAATTCCGCAGCACGTCGAAGATAACTCTATAACTGCGGAAGGGAGTAAAGGCCCGCATGAAATCTCCCAAGCCCGTCTCATCTACCAAAACTTGGGCTGGCAAAGGCATTGAATGGAATATATCAGACACTCTGGCACAAGTGGCTCTGGCCTTGTCCAAAATCTTGTGTTCCTAAAAAAAAAAGAGAAAGAAAAGAGGAGGAAAATAAAGGTAAGTCTCTCACAAACCCTTTCTCCTTACATACTTAATACATTAGATTTTTCAAAAAAAAAACATTTTGCTTTTGCACATAAAAATACATGTTTTCATTTTAAGTATCATAATAATAATATACAAGTATACTTTGCATAAATATACAATAAAAAAAACATATATATCTACTTTGCATTTAAATATGCATGCCACATTTCATTTATTTTCAATTCATAAAAAATAATAAAAAAAAGAAAAAAATTACCATGCATTCACATCAAAAAAGCATCTCATGTATATTCAGCATCACATTGGCATTAAATAAAGTAATACATGCATCCATTATTTGCATTCATTAGTCAATAAGCTGTATTAGGAATGCGCGAAAAAGAAATTAAAAATGCCACCTGCCATGGAAAAATAATATCTTCTTGGCATTTCTTATATCCCTACAGCATTAGCATGCATAAAAAATAAATTCTGGTACATAAAATATATCTGTTTTGTCTTGCATATATCCGAAAATGTATCCGAAAAATGTGTCCGGAAAAATTCGCATTTCATTCCGAAAATTCCATATTGTGAATATATGTCATGTAAAAATATTTTTAGATCTAAAACATGCATCATATAGCCTTATTTGCATTAACATTATAGATCATGCATAGTAGGGTCAAATAGTAACTACTAGTTCAATTTGGGCATCGCAAAAATAAATTGTCCAAATCTCATGCATTATTACCAAAATTGCATCATTTTAGCTCATAAATCACATGCATAAATATCATAAGCAGCATATATATACTCCAAAAGTCCAAAACAGCACGGAAAATGAGCAGATCTGAAAAATTAACCAAATGGGTGGAAGAAAGTTATACTCACATTGGGATCAGGAAGATTCGAGATGTGCTTGTACCAGTCTCGCACCTGATTGCCCCAATCGTGCTCTGAGTAATAATAGCCGACATGGTTCCGGATCAAGGGAGGAAGTTCTTTCTTTTCTTCGCCAGATTCTGGGTTCATTGGTGCCTTTCCTTTTCTGGATCTAGAAGAAGAAGCCATCTACGCAGAAGAAAAAAAAATGGCGGAAGAAAATTGAAAAAAATAAGAAAAAATAAGAAAACTCACCCCGTCGGCAATGGAAGCTGAGGAGCATAAGAGAGAAAGAATGAAGGCTTCTGCCTTCATTCCCGTAAGTGAAGAAGAAAAGGGAGGAAAAGTGAGATTTTCACTTTTCCCCCTCCAAGCAATTCAACATCAGCAATTAAGTCCTCAAAATTTCAGAGTTGCAAAGTGGCCCCTAAGATTTAACAGAAAGTTAACAAAAGCAATTTTGTTAACCACATTCAACGGCCTTTCACCCAAAAAGCAAGGAAAGCTCATATCTCCAGCCATCAGCCGCTCGACAAGCAGAAAAGTCAGAAAATTCAGTGGCAAAAGGTAAGTCCCATTTTCTTTTGAAAAAAAAAGAAGAGAAAAAAAAATGCAAAAAGAAAAGAAAAGAAAAATCAATCAAAGAAAGAAAAACAACAAAAACAAAAGCAAAAAAAAAAAAAGAAAAAAATCCCCAGCATGGAAAAATCAGAATGACAGAAAAAAGCCAAATATGCTGAACCAACAGCAGCAGTCAAAAGCAAACGGGTAAGAAAGGTAAGAAAGGTAAGATTTGTTATTTTGCTTTCAGAAAATAAAAGAAAAATCCTTTTCAAAAGGTTTTGTTCAAAAAAGAAAAAAAAAAAAGAGGAATATTCAAAAAAAAAAAAAAAAAAAAGGAAGAAGGAAAAGAAAAATCTCTTTGTCGTATCCAACGACGGATTTTTATCGGTTGGATACAGTTTTCGAAAAATTTGAAGAACATTCTTTATCGTATTCGATGTCGGGTATTTATCGGTCGAATACAGTTTTCGAAAATCTGAAGGTCCTCTTATTGTGTTTGGAAGCAAGGTATTCACCAGCCAGACACAATTTTGAGACTGCCTCTTAACATATTTCAACGACAGGTATTTATCGGTTGAAATATGGTTTTCGAAATACACAAAAATCTTCATACCGTATTTGACAACGGTTTCGGACCGAAAGAATACGGCTTTTCGAAAAACATAAAAATCTTTTCTTCGTTTGTGTTCTCGGATAGGTTTTGACCCAAAGGACACAACTTACTCATTTGGTTGTTTGTTTCAGCTTAGGCCGAACTACGTTTGGTCCGATTCCTTTATTAAGGGATACGTAGGCAGCCTACATTAGTAGGTCCGACCATCAGAGTATTCAATTTGCATATCTGCTTAAAAACTGCGATAACCTGCTATAACTGACTAAAAATGTCTAGGATATGGAGGTTTGAAAAATTGTTGCATTATAACTGCTACCTGTTGCATCTTTCTCCCTCGTTCTGAAATTAAACGAAATTGGAGAGTCTATTCTTATCAACGATGTTCGTCTATTCGGTAAGCTACGGGTTACCCGTAGACTCCATCGTTGAGGGGCTCTGTAGACACCCCAATTTCGTACCCCTGGTATGTGACAGGACAAAAAATATCAAGACCTGTTAAAACATTAACAAATGTCAAGTTACCTGGTCAAAAGTGCAAAAGGACAAAGCAGGATGCGCAAAAGGACGAATTGCAGGGACCTAAGTGTTCAAAAAAACCAAACTTTGAGAAATGGGCGTGGCTCCCATAATAATTGGGCATGGCGCCCAAATATGATGAGGGTGGCGCCCAAAAATGCTTCTCTGCCACTGTTCATCCAAATAGTTGCCGCAAAATGCAACATTTCCAGCGCAGTGTACACCCTGTTGATGCGCAGAGAAGAAAATTTATTTCCGTCGATGTCCCAGCTTCCTCCTATAAATAGAGGCACCCGGCTCCTCATTCAACAACAAAAAA
This sequence comes from Codonopsis lanceolata, assembly GCA_013146195.2. NCBI lineage: Eukaryota > Viridiplantae > Streptophyta > Magnoliopsida > Asterales > Campanulaceae > Codonopsis > Codonopsis lanceolata. Next base: position 87,604,878 of record CM028378.1, on the reverse strand, counting down.
TTTGCGTAAAGCTTCTCCGCGTTAACATTACGCTAGAGAATTAGAGAGCGGTGTGAGATAGTGAGAGATCACCTCAAAAGCCTCGAAACTCTGCCAAACTTCCTCCAAACACAAAACCAACCGATAGGAGTGAACCTTAGCCCCCCAGCTAGGTATCCATCCTTTTTCCCCGGTCCAAAAGTCGTGGAAAGAGCAGTTGCTCTGCCCGATTTAAAAGGCCAAATCGCTCAGAAATAAGTCGTTATTCTGCCCGATTTCAGCCAACCTCAAGCCAACAAACAACCAAACACAAACAGTTACCCTGCCCCGATCCCGAGGCCGAAAAGTAACTTTCAGAGCAGTCACGCTGCCCAAATTCACACAACACACAACACACAACACACAACTTCAACAACAAAAAAGACTCTCTCTCCCCGAGAGGACGAGGCGAGCACACCCTAGGCGTAAGTTTTTACTTTTAAAGTCTTACATTTCGTTTGTAAAAGTATTATTTCCAATCCGGCCCAATGTAGTCATATAAGCAGTTGTGCTGCCCGGATTTAATTAGGAAATAGTACTAGATGTAGCCGTTATTATGGCCAAATGTTTTCAGATGTATTTGTAATTATTTGCTTTATCTATTCATTAAAGTCTTTATTTCTAAGAGTATTATTTCCAATGCGGACCAATGTAAATATATAAGCAGTTATGCTGCCCGGATTTTGTTAGGAAATAATACTAAATGTAGCCGTTACTATGGCCAAATATTTTCAAGTATATTTGTAATTGTTTGTAAAAGAGATTGTTGTAAGTCCGTAAATAATATAGATGTAATGGATGTATTTGTAGGCAGTTAATGCTTTATTTATCTGTTTAATAAATATAACAAAAAACATACTTTAGCCAAAAACCGTTTTGAGATCGAAAGGGCGAGTTGGGTGCCTAGCACCTTCCCAACTCGTAACTTAGCCTCCGAAGCCGTTTTCTTCATCTCTGGTTTTCTTTTTCTGGTTTTGCTTTATTTTTTCCTTAAAATAAAGATGGCGACTCTAAAAACATTTTGGATCCAGTGGGGCCTCACAACATCTTTCTTTGCACTTTCACGTTCTCCCCTAAAAAAGGGAAAATGGGAATGGAAAGGTGATGTATTCCTATGTTCTGGTATCCCCTAAACAAGGGATAACTTGACATAGAAAACCCAAAGCACTCGTAGTGATCCGAAATAGGCCATAAGGCTATTTTCATAAAATCCATAGTGGGGGCGCTGCAACATCTTTCTTTGCACTTTCACGTTCTCCCCTAAACAAGGGAGGATGGGAATGGAAAGGTGATGTTTTCCTATATCCTGGTATCCCCTAAAAAAGGGATAACTTGACATAGAAAATCCAAAGCTCCCATATTGGATCAAAATCTACTAAAGGCAACCGAGGCGCATTCCAACGCGTTATTCCGACAACACTCCTCCCGCACTTTTGATTTCGTCCTCCCCTAGAAAAGGGAGGGTGCAACGGGAGCAGTGGATGTCACCGCATCCGCACGAACGCGCACCCCTATCCAAGGGCGCGCGGGACGCGGGAGCACGTTTCCCGGGAACCCACACTAATCCTCTGGGGCTATCGCACCTCAGTCCGCACACCCACTGGGGCTACCCCCTATTCTCTATCATATGGCATGGAGGCGGTACTGCCAATAGAAGTTGAAATTCCATCATTATGAGTAATGATGGAATCTGACGTAGCAGAGATTGACTGGGTCAAAGGACGATTTAAAGAATTGGCCCTAATCGATGAACGACGCCTACTAGCCCTAGAGCATACCCGGGCGTATCAAAGGTGCATAGCCCGGGCCTTCAATAAAAAAGTCAAAGGCCGCGACATCCAAGTCTGAGACCTCGTGCTTCGAGAAAAATCCCCTAGTTATGTCGATACTATGGGAAAATGGAAGTCTCCATGGATGGGACCATATATTGTCAAGGAGATCCGGTCAGGAGGTGTCGTGCTTCTCACAAACCAGGAAGGAGAAGACCTTGTTCAGCCCTTCAACCTCGACAAACTCAAAAGGTATTATGCTTGAGCTATTCCATCCAGCAGATGCCTCCCTCTCCAGCTCGCTAGGCTGAAACCCCGAAAGGGCGGCCTAGGCAAAAATTAGAGCATATGAAAAAAACAATAAAAGGAGAAATAAGGGCTCGCTAGGTTGAAAACCTGAAAGGGCGGCCTAGGTAAAAACTAGAGCATAGATAAAAAAAATCAGGAGATAAAGGAGAGGGAAGGCATTATTTGAGTCATCGGCGTTCTACCTCCAGTCTTCAGCGTACGGGAGGCTCGACTGACAGAAAAAAGGGAAAACCACGACAGAAAGCTCACAATAAAACTCTAAAATATAAAATTTTACGGGTCCTACGGTGCAACTTAGGAATATATATTAAGACATTTGAATTATACATTAATTGCATGTACATACCTATCTATTGCCTATATCCTCCTTGTTTTCCCAGAAACTATCCCCTCTTTTGCAGCTTAAGCCCCAGGGTGGTCCATCAATGTCTACGGCATCCGCCCAGCCGGGCCCATATACTCCTCCTACGAGGCGAAGAAGAAGCTCCAGTCTCACCAATATGAGAGCCCCAAGAAGTGTCCTCGTCCCCGTCATCGACATCCCCTTTATCCTGGATAGCTGTGTTGCCTGGTATCCTGATATTTCGGCTTCAACCATCGACTGCTGCTATGTCTGATCGCAAGAAAATTGAGGAAGCTATAAATAAAGGCTACGGCCAATAGATTGGAGGCAATCATACACCCCGACACAGGAGAAGGCAGCTGCCTCCTTCTCCCCAAATATCTTCAGAAAAGCCCTCTCAATCCCGAAGGTGTATTCTTTTGAGATCCGTTTCAGAAATGCAGCGTGCCATTACCCTTAGAAATTGGTATAGGTTCATTTTCTACATGCATCTTGAGTCTGCATTTTATTTTCGTGCATCATATAGAATTATATTTCATTACATAATAAATGTCTGTACAGATTTCGAAGTAAATAAAGAAATAAAATAGAAAAGAAAAAAAGAAACTAATGTGTGCAGGAAAAAGGAGCTAATAGTCACAGGAAGCTCGGCCACTATCAAAATCAGCTCCAATCACTCGAGGGCATGTTCCGCCGCCAAGTCTGTGACCTCTACCCCTCACCCGAGGACGAGACGACTCGCCAGTCCCATCTTCGTCATCATCACGGTGCCTGGTCTGCCGCATAGCATCATTACCTCGACAAGAAAAGTCATCCATGAGCCGCTGGTAAAGTTTGTTGATGCTGACGGAGCCCCGCAGCAGCCTCTTATACGTAGACACCTTAACCTTGAAAAAAAAAAAAAAAAAAAAAAAGAGGGTGTTGCAACAAAAAAAGAAAAAGCATTAGTCCAAGAAAAAAGAGAGTGATATATAAAAAGAAAAATGATGATGATGAAATAAAAAAAAATGTGTGAGTGGCGACATATATACCGTGCGAGCATGATCAGGGACACGGTACTCCTCGGGAATGTCCGTATCAGGCAAGACTTCCTCTATAAGTCTCCCGTCTCGTCGATATCGGAAGGTAGAGAAGGCATCGTCGGGCATGGAGAACTCTGACTGCGCATCACGAGCTGGGTGAAAGGACCCTGGTCCATCACAAGCAACGGAGGCACGTATGGGAATCGCGGGGGCAGGAGGAGGAGGATGGAGCATCGTCCTCAAGAACTCCTCATAGGCCATGACTAGGTAATCACTGGGCGGCATGATAAATCTGGACAGGTAAAGATACCTATTCGGTAGAAGATCTGGGACGATCATCCAAGGGGGAGGTGCAGGAGGCACCACCGGAGGTGTCGAGTACAAGACATGCTGGCGATTCACTCGCTCGCCCATATATAAAGAATCGTTCATGATCGACACCATGAGAATCCGGCAGCGGCTCAGTGTCAGGGTGACCTCATATGGCCCTACTAAATTCTGCCAAGGAACCAAATGCACAGAGCCTGAGGTCGAGCTGGCTATCATGTCCTGTAGTCCGAGTTTATCCAGAAAATGGCCGCCTCTGTCCTTTTTCTTCCGGTTCGCGTTTACAAACTTAGCCAAATAAGGTGGTCTGTAAACGCTACCGCGCAGTGGGCCTGGTGTAAAGTCGAAGAAAGAATAAGCCCATACCTGAAAAGAAAAGAGAGAAAAGGGAGAGAAAAAGTCAGCTATAAGAAAAAAAGTGATGATGAGAAAAAAAATGAAAAAAAATGCTGACAGAAAAAGATTGAAAGTGGAAAGAAAAGAAATATACCTCCCAAGCAGGAGCAAACCCAGTCATGACCCGAGAATCATTCCGGCTCGCCCTATCCATGGAAACATAAAGCTCAGCCAGGCCTGCCTGCCCCCAATCATAATCAATCACATGATCCAGATCCCGGAGGCAGCCCAGGAGGGAAACTCTCAGAGAAGTGGAGGAATTGGCAAAAAGCGTCATCCCCAGAAAGAAAAACAGAAAGGCTCTGGCAACGCAAGCTACATCAATGCTATCCCCGGCATCGACTTTCCCAGTGTTCGCTAAAAGCCATCTCTTCACACTGCCAATCGTAATCTCATCCGCAGTCTTATATTCGAGCTAAAAGCCCAGGAGATCCTCCACCACGTCATGATGTTGACGGAGAGTATAACCAGGTGCTAAGGTCAGGCCGATGCTGGTAGAAATACCGTGATAGCGGCAAATCGCACGGGGTCATAGTAGCCTATCCCCAACTAAAGTGAAAGGTGTGGGTCGTGTCCCACCAGTAGTTCCGCAACACATCAAATATAGCCATATAACTGCGGAAGGGACGGAATGCCCGCATAAACACCCCGAGGCCTGTGTTCTCCACTAAAACCCGGGCCGGCTCAGGCATCGACTGAAAGATGTCCAACACCATATCACAGCTTGCTCGAACCCTGGTCAAGGTGTTGCGCTCCTGAAGAAAAAAAGAAGAAGGATAGGTAAGTCTACTATCTCTATTTTCCTCATTAAAAAAAAACAAAAAATGAATGAATAAGAATAAGTAATAATGATGAATAAATGAGGAACATGTTGCATGTATTGTATTTCATAAATCATAAAATTGCAGCATGTTAATTTCCTGTGATACATTTAAATCATAAAAAGACAGAAAAAAAAAGAAAATATAAATATAAATAAAAAACAAAATAAAAAAAAAAAAATATATTTTGAAAGTATATGTTGTATTCTTTTACATTCTTTTGATAAATAAAAATGCATTTTTGTACATTTAAATATGTATTCTAGCCATTAAAAAAATTAAAAAAAATGAATGAATAAAAAAATATTTAAAAAAAGGAAAAATTATTATATGTGTTGTTTTGCATCTAAATAGACGTTTTTGTATTCTAGACATTATAAAAGTGTATTTTGCATTTAAAAATATGTACTGCATTTTTGCGTTATCATATGCATAATAGAATAAAAAGAGTGCACATGCATCATGTTAGTAGGCATCCTATAATTTTCTACATCACATTTGCATCAAATAAAGTAGTACATGCATCCATCATTTGTATTTATTGTCCAATAAGCTGCATTAAGGGTGCACCAAAAGGAGAATAAAGTGCCACCAATCATGAAAATAAATATTCTCATGGCATTTATTATATCCATACAGCATAATCATGCATGAAAAATAAATTTTAGGGCATAAAATATATCTGTTTTGTCATGTATTCATCCGAAAAATGTGCCTGAAAATGTGTTCAGAAAAATTTGAATTGTATTCCGAAAAGTCCGTTTCGTGAACATATCGCATGTAAAAATACATTTTAGTCTAAAACATGCATCATATAGCCTCATTTGCATTAATAGTATAAATCATGCATAGTATGGTCAAATAGTGACCACTAGTTCAATTATACATCGCAAAAATAAAGTGCGTGAATTTCATGCATCACTACTAAGATTGCATCATTTTAGCTCATAAATTGCATGTATAAGCATTATAAGATATGTATATATACTCCAAAAATCCCGAGAAATAAAGGAATTGAGCAGATCTGGAAAAAAAATTAGCCGAATGGGTTGATGGAAAATACACTTACAACGGGATTTTGAAGATTTGAGACATGTTTTGTTTGTTTTTTTTTTTTTTTTTTTTGTTTTTTTAGGAAGCAGGGCGGCACCTGCAGAATTTTATTAAAAAGAGAAAAGGAATACAAACAGGAGGGGGACAACCAGCCTTACCCTTTGAACGGGGGGACAGAGGAGCCTTACCTCGAAAAGGGAATATTACAAAACAAAATAAATCATTTACACTTTTTAAAATTATGAAACCCTAAGCGATCATGAATGAAAGCTTGACGGGCTTCACGGGGAAGATCAACCGTGTTACAAAAACTCTGAAAACCTTGATGAACATGGGCAACAGCAGCAAGCCTATCAGCAACACAATTCTGCTCTCTGAACACATGGCGGATAGAATACGAACGAAGAAGAAGACCACAATCACGAAGCTCATACTCAAACTTCCAAGGAATTTTATGCAGATGAGTTAACACTTTAACTGCAACCAGAGAATCAGATTCAACAATGACATTGGTAATATTAAGATTACAACAGATACGAAGCCCATCACGCAGGGCCTTGATCTCTGCCCCCGTATTTGTTCCTTTACCATAAAAGGCCGAAAAGGCCACAACCAAAGCCCCATGAGAATCACGTAAAATACCTCCACCAGTATGCTGACCATGAACTGCAGAACCGTTAGTGTTAAGCTTGAAGCAACCAACTGGGGGAGGAAGCCAGCAAACCCAACATCCTTTCCGCTGAACCGGGTCAATAATAGGGAGACTGAGACAATCTAAACTCACTTTGGCTGATGTAGAAGGCTGAGATTTAGGCCGAAAGATCATACACATATCTAGGAGATTGCCTTTGATACGGGAGATGATTTCATCGAACTGCATAGGATAATCATCAAAAACTGCTTTACACCTAGCTTTCCAAATTTCCCAACAAGAAAAGAGGAGGATACCCAAGTTACAGGCTCCAGCCTGATTGCGGCATGAAATACCCGAAGACCAAGTCTTGATTAAATGTAAGAAAGAACCATAATTGCAGCCCTTATTAAAATGGATCACAAAGTAACTCCAAATAGCCTTGGCAATGTCCGAATGAAGAAACAAATGAACCAAAGATTCACAACACGGCTGGGAACAGCAACGACATTTTGACACAATGGGTATACGCTTGAAGTGGAGCTGCAGATCAACTGGAATAGCGCCATTGCACAGCCGCCACATAAAGCAGCTAACCTTGGTTGGGATCCACGGCTGCCAGAATTTGGTCACCCAAGGGATAATAGGAGAAGAAACCCGACAGTGGTCCAGAAAATTCGAAGAGCTAAAGACTCCCGACTTAGATAGAGAAAAAATAAATTTATCCGGGTAGCGACGATCACAAACAATACTTCTAACTGCCAAATGAAACTGTGATGGGACCAGATTAATTAATTGATCTAGATCTTGAATACCCTTTTGAACTGAGAGAGAAACATCAATAGGATGCGGGCCTTCCATGATCTCCCCACACCAATTGTCTAGCCAAAAGGAAACCCGACCTTCACCAATAATCCAACGACCGAGATCAGACACTATCAGCAGCTGAGACATGATAACCTTCCATTGAGGGGCTGCCGAAATAGGACTTGAGAAACCTTTCTCGCCTTCATACTTCGAATAAACAAACCGAGCCCAAAGTGAAGTTCCTTGTATGGCACTCCAAGCCATCTTAGCGTGGAGAGACTGCATGACTTGTCTGAGAGAACGAAGGCCCATACCACCTTCACAAACAGGCTGGCAAATGGAAGACCAAGCAACCCAATGAGACCGAGGATTCCCAACTGAGCTCCATAAGAAATTAGCCATATGAGATTCAATGCGATGAATCACCGAAGCAGGAATACGCACCGCAGCCAACGTGTGAACGGGAATACTACACAAAACCGATTTTAAAAGGATAAGACGGCCCCCCATAGACAAAAGACGAGCCTTCAAGCAAGCTATTCTTCGAACAATTTTATGCTCGATGTCCTCAAAATAGGAGCTTTTAATCCGCCCATAAAAAATGGGAACCCCTAAGTATCGTAATGGAAAATCACGCCGACTACAACCCGACCACGCAGCAATCCTCGGATTTTAGCAGTGGAGCACGAAGAATGAACATAGAAACCACTCTTACTCAAGTTTATAAGCTGCCCAGAACTGATTTCATATCGAGACAACAGATGACGAAGAGCCAATATCGACCTTTTGGAAACATTACAGAATAACAACATATCATCCGCAAACAAGAGATGAGAGATCAACACACCACCTCGGCCATGGGAATAGGGCAGAACGGCCTGTTCCGTAATAGCATTATTAAGAGCTATAGATAAAACATCTTGAGCGAGGATGAAGAGTAAAGGAGATAAAGGATCCCCTTGCCGTAAACCCCGCGACGACGAGAAAAAACCAAAATAATCGCCATTAACTCGAATAGAATACCAAGAATTACCAATCAACCTGTCAATCATATCACAGAAAGCCGAACCAAAACCCAACGACACTAACGAATGCCGAAGAAAATCCCATTCCAGACGATCGTAAGCCTTACTCATATCAAGTTTGAATGCCACATTACCACCCCTACACTTCCAGCCGATCCTGTGAATTAACTCTTGAGCCAAAGCAATGTTCTCCTGTATGCTACGCCCCTTGACAAAACATGATTGCTCACTGGAGATAATGTTGGGCAAAACAGAAGCTAGTCGAGAAGCCACTATTTTAGAGATGATCTTGCTAGAAAAGTTACATAAACTGATTGGCCGCAAATCCGATAAACTGGTTGGAGCATCCACTTTAGGAATAAGAATTAATGTAGTGGCCGACAAACCCCTATGCATCCCAGCCCCATCAAAAAATTCCCACACTGCCGCTAAAACGTCATTCTTGATGATATCCCAACAGCCCACAAAGAAATGACCCGTGAAACCATCCGGGCCTGGGGCACTATCGGGACTAAGATCCTTAATTTCCTGCCAGATCTCAGCCTCCAAAGGCGGATGAATGAGAAGGTCCTTAAGCTGAGGGTCACCTTAGGCTGAACATGCTGAAACAATGAGACATCAATGGTATGGGGCGAAGAAGTGAAAAGGTTGGAAAAATGAGAAACCGCAGCCTCCCCTATCGTATGCGCATCAGAGCACCAACTGCCATCATCCATCCTAAGAGAAATTTTATTAGCCCGAATACGATCCCGCAGGCTAGCATGAAAGAAAGAAGAGTTACGATCCCCATCCTGAAGCCACTGAAGCCGAGCTTTTTGTTGGGCCATCTCGGAATCCCAAGCCAATAATTGAGACACTTCCTTCTTGATAACTGATCGATGTTTTAATTAATCTTTTTCCTTGCAAGTGGACAAGACTATTATAGAATAGTATTGGAAGCAAGGGTCGAACCCACAGAGACAAGTGATCACGAACAGTGCAATTTATTGATAGCAAATTATTAATCTAAAGGGGGTTTTTATATTTATTTCTACTCTAACTATTATTTATAGATGTTTAACTAATTAGACAGTAATAACAGATATGCAAATCTTATGGTGGGTGGCAATCTAGGATTCTAGGTTTCACTTGTATCTCTTTTATGTTCAATTCATAATAATATCATTCAATGTCTTGGGTTCGTTCACTAAAGATAGATATAGTCTGTTGAACAATTGGTTCAGCCTCCATCCCCGCAAAATTCATCCATTCTATATCCTAAGCACGATGTCAATCTAGTCAGTCACCTAGATTTATGATCTATCTGTCACCTAGATCATGTAAGAACCTGGTCCTAACTTATCACTCTCGTGCATCGATATGTCCAATTTATTGTCTTGGTGAGCCAGTGTACGACATATGCACATTGGTCATGCAGTTATCCGCACCTCTAGGCCTTTATTATTTACGATTACATTCATTTGTTCAAAGCGAAATAATATAGTGATTGATAAACAACACAATCAACAAGCATTGAATGGACATATATAAGAATTAAAGCATAAATTTGATACAAGTTACCTCCCACCTCCTAGATTATGGATGATTTAGTTCATCATAGACAATGAACAGCACATGAAGATGATCGGATACATGATTTGATCTTCGATACTTGAAATTACAAAATCTAACTATGTTATACAGTATAAAAACTACCTAAAATCTACTAAAGAGAGCTTCCAGCCGTCCTCCTTATCTTTTGCTCGGCATCTGACTTCTATATATACTCGGGAGTTGTAATTCAATCGAATGACCGTGTGAAAATCCGAAATAGTCGTATTCTGACCACCTTGCGGTCGCAAGGTGTTGGGTACCTTGCGTCCGCAAGGTCTCCAGTATGTCTGGCCATTTGATTCCTTGGTTGGTGCCTTTCTGACCCGTACTGCCTACCTTGCGGTCGCAAGGTCTGAGGCACCTTGCGTCCGCAAGGTCTCCAGAATCTGCAGCTTTTACTTTTTCTTCATTTTTCCTTTTTGGCCCTTCTTGAAATTTGCACTTAAAACCCTGGAGTTTCGCATATTTTCACAAATAACCCTGAAACTTACAAAACTCACCGAAAACATATATTAGTAGCCAAAAGCCTCGTGAAATAGCATAATTTAAGTCATAAAAGTATATAAAATCGACGTATAAAATACATCGATCAATAACCTTCAAGTTCCGAGCAATCTCAGAATCCCACCTTTGTTGAAGAGCCATTTCCATTTTAATAATATCATCCTGCTTAGAAGCAAGCCGGCGCTGAACATGACCAAAGACATTCCAGTTCCAAGATTTAAGACGAAGACGAAGAAGCTGTAATTTCCTATGCAAAACAGCCAAGGCCGAACCCTCTACCGGGGTGTCCCACTGACATTTAACAAAAGTCTGAAAATCAACATGGTCAAGCCACATCCGCTAGAATCTAAACATACCCCTCGGTTTTGTAAAACACGGCAGCTCTACCAAGAGAGGAGAGTGATTAGAATGGATTCTACTAAGATGAAGAACCCGCAAAGCAGAATAAGAAGCATTATATAAGCCATTAACCAGAATGCGATCCAGACGTTGCCAAATGCGTCGTGAGCCATCCTGATTATTACACCAAGTAAACTGACTACCCTCATACCCAGCATCACACAAACCTGCCATCGACTGAAAATCATTGAAGTCCCGAATGCTAGGCCAATCAAATCCTACACCTCCTAGTTTTTCATTCGAGTGAGCTATAATATTAAAGTCTCCCCCAACTATCCATGGTTCAAAGAACTGCTTGGATATATCTAATAAGCTACCCCATAGCTCTTTACGGTCCACACCATCACATTTAGCATAAACGCATGAGACAAGCACCTTGAAACTATCCCCTATCAAACATCGTACAGTGATATGTTGGGTATGAGCAGCAATGAAATCCACCTCTATGCAGTTATCACATAAGAGCCAAATATGCATGTTACAAGGGTTACAATGAAGATAATGCTGAAATTTTAATCTCTTAGCCAATTTAGCAAGACGATCCCCCCGCAATTTTGGTTCTAAAATCACAAACAACTTAGTATTGTGCTGGGACTTAAGCAAAGTAAGATTCTCCCTAGTATCTTTGTTGCCCACCCCTCTCGCATTCCAAAAAATGACCACGATATGGAAAAAATTAATTAGTCGGGGCAGAGGGGGCCTTAGAAGCATCCCTAGTGCGACGCTTTTTAGATTTCAGGTAAACCCGCTTCTTACCTTTCTGAGACTTAGGCTTACAGAATTTACGAAACTGCTGAAGATCAAGATCCGAAGGAGGAAAGTCCCGTAAGTCATCAACAGAATTTGATCTTGTCAATTTGTGTGTGTACCGAGGCTTGCTAGCTTCGTCAAACGAAAAGGTGCGACTTAACACCCGATGACAGCCATCTCCCTCAACAAGACGCGCAGAATCCTGAACCAATATGTTGGGAATTGTAGGAACTGAATGATCACCAACTTCCTTCTCCCCTTGTGACGAAGGTAAAATAGTCTCTGATACCTTGGCCGCGGGAGCTTGGGACCCCGACAAATTCTCAGTTGGTGCCTTGAGGGATTCCTGTTTGTTAATCATCTCTACCGAAGCTGGGCAATCATGCCTATCCTCTAGATCAGCCAATAAATCAAAAGAATTTGATAGAGCCATCGGTTTAGTCTGCACTGGTAAAACATTCTTCACGGGTTTCTCACGACCTTCCTCAGACTTCCCAGAACTAACGACATCAATTAATTCAGTTTCAACCTGTGCCCCTTGGGAATTTTTAGCCATCAAAATAGATGTTCCATCCCCGTTAGATTGATGCTTGACTGGGGTCCAGCGTTGAGTTTGTGCATGGGTTCACAGGGGATGCATGGGGGCCGCCATCACATGAATACCCCCTTGATGAGTCCCTTCCATAACTGGAGCCGAATTCGGTAGAGGATCAACATTATCACAATCTTTTGCCGCTAAAGAATTGTCCAAGGGACGTGTATTAACTGGGTACGGGGCAGGAACAGAAGGGGCCTTCCCTTTATCAATATTCAAATCACGACGTTGGCCCTTTCGACATTGAATCTTTGTATGTCCAAGTAAGCCACAGCCAGTACAGAACCGAATATTTCCTTCGAATTCCAATGATTGCCAAAACCCATTATCCTTGCTAGACCCAATCCAGACCCTAGTCGGCAACGGGATAGAACGTCGACCTCAATACACATCCTAGCAAACATTGGTCGCACCAACGAGAGAGTCTTCTCATCCACTCGTAAAAAATGACCCAATGAGTTTCCAATACATTCCAGGAAAGACGGATTAAAGAAGGTAAGAGGCAGGTGATGGAGACGAACCCATACCGCAACCTTAGTTACATCCTTGCGAAACGCAAAATCTGCCGACCATCGAAACGACCGATACATACATGATTGAATCATGTGGGATTCCTTGGACAAAGCAAGAATCATATCTTCCGGAGAGGACAAACGAACCATAACATGACGGGGATCTAATAATCCAACCACAAAAGGACCTTTCAGCCGCCAATTCTTCGCAATATCATCTTGAATAACCTGAACCGTAGGCCTACCTGCCGAGAATTTTAGAATCAAGGTGTTCTCAAACTGTTTAGAAGCTGCATCTAATTCCACCGGGGAGAACAAACAACCAGGATCCCCGTCAATCGTCATAGCCTGGCGAGGGACCAAGGGCACTGCTTGAAGAACGGGAGAGCTATGGCCGACGAACTGTTTGGGTTGAACAACCACATGAGCATAGGAACCTGTTGTAGAGGGAATCGCTGGTCCAGATGGTACAACAGGTGGAGCCGAATGGGTGGGAGACGGAGCCTCCAAGGCTGCCGTCATGCAAACCCTAACCCTAAACAAACCACCAAAACGACCGAGAGAAACAAACCCTAGAGAGAGAAAGTCCTAGAGAGGGAAAACGGTCCCTTTGAGACATGTTTATGCCAATCTCGCACCAAATTACCCCAGTCATCCTTTGAATAAAAATAATCAATATGATTTCGGGTCAAAGGAGGAAGTTCATTCCTCTCTAGTCTCTTCACCCGAATCCGGGTGCATTGGCGCTTTTCCTTTCCTAGATCTCGAGGAGGAAGCCATCTGTGCAGAAATATAAATAATTTGGCGGAAGAAAATTGAGAAAATGAGAAGAAATGAAGAAAATATGAAAAATTTTGTTCCTCCGTCGGCTATGGAAGCTGAACAACTGAAGGAGAAGAAATGAAGGCTTCTGCCTTCATCCCGTAATGAAGAAAGGAGGAAAAGTGGACTTTTCACTTTTCCCCCTCCAAACAACCCAAGTTCAGCAGTCAAGTCCTCGAAATTCCAAAGTTGCAAAGTGGCCCATAAGACTTAACGGAAAGTTAACAAAAGTAATTTTGTTAACCATATTCGGCGGCCATCCATCCAGGAGTAAGGAAAAGTCATATCCTCAGCAGATCCGCCGCCAGATAAGCAGAAAAGCCAAAAAAAATCGGCGGCAAAGGTAAGAATTTTGAATTTTTCATAAAGAAAAAAAAAGAAAAAAAAGAAAAAAAAGAAAAAAAGAAAAAAAGAAAAAAAAAAAAAAGAAAAGAAAAGAAAAGAAAAGAAAATGAAGAAAAAAAGAAAAAAGAAAAAAAAAGAAAAAAAGAAAGAACAAAGAGAAAAGATGAAAGGAAACGGAATCCCCAGCTCAAAGAAATAAAGATTGCAGAGATATCAAAATCAACCGAATCAGCAGCAGCGGCCGAAGTGCGAAAAGGTAAGAAAGGTAAAGTATTCATATCCTACCTTCAATAAAAAATAATAAATAATAAAAGAAAATTATTTTTCGAAAGAGTTTTGTTTTTCAAAAAATAATACAAGAAAATTATTTTTCAAAAGAGTTTTGTTTTTCAAAAAATAATAAAAGAAAATTCTTTTTCGAAAGAGTTTTGTTTTTCAAAAAAATAATAAAAGAAAAGTCTTTTTCAAAAGAGTTTTGTTTTTCAAAAAAAAAAGAGGAATGTTGAAAAACAAAAAAAGAGGAATATTGAAAAACACAAAAACAGATGAATATTGAGAAAAAAAAAAGAGGAATATTGAAAAAAAAAACAAAAAAAGAGAAAGGAATGGAAAAAGAACAATCTTTTTTGCCGTATCTGGCGACAGATTTTTATCGGTCTTATATAGTTTTCGAAAAACTTGAAGAAAAATCTTTTTTGCCGTGCTTGGCGACAAATTTTGATCGGTCGAGTGCAGTTTTCGAAAAATTTGAAAATTTTCTCATTTGTGCCTGGCGACAAGGTTTTAACCGGTCGAGCACAATTTTTGAAAATTTCTCTTAACATGTTCGATAACAGGTTTTGCCCAGTTGAAATATGGTTTCCGAAAAACTTTAAAATATTTATATCGTATTTGACGGCCGTTTTCGACCGTTTGAATACGGCTTTTTCGAAAAACATTAAAATCTTTTTCCTGTTGTGTTCTTGAACGGTTTTTTGACCCGAAAGACATGACGTCCTCGTTGGTTGTTCGGCTTGCTTGTTTTTGGCCGAACTACGTTTGGTCTGATTTCCTTTACTAAGGAATACGTAGGCAGCCTACACTAGTAGGTCCGACCATCAGAGCACTTAATTTGCATATCTGCTTAAAAATTGCGATAACCTGCTATAATTGACTAAAAAAGTCTAGGATATGGAGGTTTGGTTTGCATTATAAACTGTTGCATTATAACTGCTACCTATTGTATCTCTTCCTTGTATTGATTGCGCGAAATTGGAGTGTATATTTCTTATCAACGATGTTCGTCTACTCAGTACGCTGCGGGTTACCCGTAGACTCCATCGTTGAGGGGCTCTGTAAACACTCCAATTTCGTACCCCTGGTATGTAGCATGACATAAAATATCAAGACATGTTAAAACATTAACAAATGTCAAGTTACATGGTTGAAAATGCAAAAGGACAAAGCAGGATGCACAAAACAGTGAAATGCAGGGGTTAAAATGCCAAAAATGAAAGATCAGAAGCTAAGCTGGCGCCACCCACACTCAAAGTGGGAGTGGCGCCCAGATTTAATATGGGTGGCACCCAAAGTTGGTCTACAGTGCTCTCCAAGTGCTACAGAACTGCTACAGTTTGCCGTAATGTACACTTTTCCCCGCGGTCTGTACAATGAACTGAAGCGTGAAGGAAGGAATTTTAATCCCCGTTGAGTCCTCATCCCAAGCTATAAATAAAGCCTTCGGGGTCGACCTTCAGCATACCTTTTCTTCCACAAAGCTTTCCGCGTTCTCATTACGCTGAAAGATTAGAGAGCGAAGTGAGATAGTGAGTGATCTATCCAAAGCCTCAAAACCCTGCCAAAACTCCTCCAAACTTAAAACCCACTTGTTAAAGTGAGCCTTAGCCCCCCAGCTAGGTTTCCACCCTACTTCCCCGGTCCAAAAATCGTGGAAAGAGCAGTTTCTCTGCCCGATTAAAAAGGCTAAAACTACCACAAATAAGTCGTCATTCTGCCCGAGTGAGCGAGCCAAAACCACCACAAATAAGCCGTCATTATGCCCGAGTGAGCAAGCCAAAAACACCAGAAATACGCAGTCATTCTGCCCAAATCACAACAACAACACAACAAAAAAGACTCCCTCTCCTTGAAGGATAGAGCGAGCACACTCCGCTCTAAAAGGTAATAGCCTTTAAGGGCGTTTTATTTATAAAGTTGTTATTAAAAATCCGGCCCAATGTAGCAATTATAAGCCGTTGTGCTGCCCGGATTTAGTTAAAAAAAATATTATGTAAAAGAGCCGTTATAATGGCCAAATATTTTTAAATATATTTGTAATTATTGTAAGGAAACGGCTGCAAGTTTGTAAATAATATAGCCGCGGATGTATTTGTTTTTATTTCCCTGTCTTTTAATGCTTTGTTTATTTGCTAAATAAATATAACAATAAGCATACTTTAGCCAAAAACTACTTTTGAGACATAAAGGGCGAGTTGGGTGCCTAGCACCTTCCTAACTTGTAACTTAGCCTCCGAACCCGTTTTATAATCTCTGGTTTTTCTTTTTTTGGTTTTGCTTTATTTTTGCCTTAAAATAAAGATGGCGACTCTATAAAACATTTTGGATCCAGTGGGGCCTCGCAACACTCCTTTCTTGCACTTTTCCGTTCTCCCCTAAAAAAGGGATAATGAGAATGAAAGGGTGATGTATTCACATATCCTGGTATCCCCTAAATAAGTAATAACTTTGATGCGGGAAACTCAAAGCTCCCATAGTGATCCGAAATATGCCATAAGGCTATTTTTATAAAATCCATAGTGGGGGCGTCGCAACATCCTTTTTTGCACTTTTTCGTTTTCCCCTAAAAAAGGGAGAATGAGAATGAAAGGGTGATGCATTCCCATATCCTGGTATCCCTTAACAAGGGATAATTTGATGCGGGAAACCCAAAAAGTTCCCATATTGGATCAAAAATCCACTAAAGGCAACCGAGGCGCATTCCAACGCGCTATCTTAGACAGCACTCCTCTCGCACTTTTAATTTCGTTTTCCCCTAAAAAAGGGAGGATGGAATGAGAACAGTGGTGTCCCGCATCCGCACATACGCGCACCCCTATCCAAGGGCGCGCGGGGCGCGGGCGCATTTCCCGGGAACCCACAGGTATGTGAGATTTGAACTGCACCCTAAATTGTTGCATTATAACCACTACCTATTGCATTACTCCCCATTATAATTTCTACGAAATTTGGGAGTCTATTTCTTATCAACGATGTTCATTTACTTGGTAAGTTCCGGTTTACATGTAAACTCCATCGTTGAGGGGCTCTGTAGACACCCCAAATTCGTACCTCTGATATGTGACATTGACATGAGATATCAAGACCTGTTAAAAGCTAACGGATGTCAAGTTACAAGGTTAAAAATGCAAAAGAAAAACAAGATGCGTAAACAGTGAAATGCAGGGGGCCTACGTGCCAAAATAAGATCAAATAGGACCCCTGGCGCCGCCCATATGGCCCCCAGGCGCCGCGCCAGCCCCTACCATGGGTGGCGCCCAACAGTGCTTTCTGCACTATAGTAGTTAGCCTTTGGTGCAATCTCTTAAGCGTGCGGTACAAGTCGATGAAGCACAGAATGATAAATCTTAACCGCGAAGGAAGCCTCACTCTCACCTATAAATAGAGGTGCCCGACTTCAGAATTCACACACACCGTTAGCAGTTCACACGCTACGTAGTTGTGAGTTCTCTCGAGAGCATTGTGAGATTTCCTCCTCTAGCCCTGAAGCTCCGCCAAATCTCCCCCAAACACTAAAACCTGCCAGTTAAAGTGAAACCTAGCTGCCCTGCTAGGATTCCACCCTATTCCTCCAGTCCAAAAATCCAAAGGCAAGCAGTTGCTCTGCCCAAATTCTGCCAACAGCAAACAAACAACAACAAAAAAAACAAGCAGTTGCTTCGCCCGGTTTCTGAGGCCTGAAAGCAACTTTCAGAAGCAGTCACTCTGCCTGAATCCCTGCAACAACAGCATCAAAAAAAAGACTCCCTCTTCCTAAAGGACAGAGCGAGCGTACCTTTAGCCTGCCAGAAGCTAGTTGGTATGGGATAAAACCCTCACGCTTCAAGAGGTAAGTCATTTAAAAGTTTTATTATATAAAAGTGCTATTTGGATGGGAAAAATGTAAGCAATATAAGCAGTTGTGCTGCCCGGATTTCTATAAGAAAATTGCACTAAAAAGAGCCATTATTATGGCCAAAATTTTATAATATATTTGTAACTCTCGAAAGGAGGCTGTGGCAAGTATTGTAATAATATATGTACAGATATATGTATATTTAAATGTTTTATTTCATCTGTTAAATAAATATAATAAAAGCATATCTTAGCAAAAAAAATTATTTTGAGACCGAAAGGGCGAGTTGGGTGCCTAACCCCTTCTCACCTCGTAACTTAGCCTCCGAACCATTTACAAATCTGGTTATATTTGGTTTTTCTTTATTTTTCCTTAAAATAAAAATGGCGACTCTGTTTTAATATTTTGAGTTCACAATGAAGTCGGGCGTATTCCACGCGCCTAAAGGTTTATTTTGAAACCATCCGCTCTCACGCAGCGAAGGAAAGGTCGAAAACTGGGGCACTCACACCATGGCTGTTGCAAAGTCCAAATCATAGTCATAACTTGCTGATATAAAGGCTGCTATTGTGTGTGTAACTCATAACCATAAACATTTAAAGGGGTTGAATCTCTCCCAGCTTGATGACTACTTCCTCTAATCACATGATCCAAAAAACTGGCTAAAGAAAATAAAATTCACAAGTGAAATGTACTAATTACCATGAGTTGGTTGTCATTTGTCTTGTGCTTCTCTGTTTTATATCCGTGTGCTTGCTATTTTTTTTCTACCATTAAATGAGTTATAAGTTTGTTGTAGATTCTTTGCAATTTTTACTTATGAAGCTTGTGATAATTTTAGTTATGATGAAAACAAGGTTTTCTATTTTAGAAGGTTGGCTTTATGCTATCTAGCTGAGCTAGAAGGATAATGACTTGATCATTTCTCTGCTAGATTAGACGTTTATGTCGGGACATGAGTAAAATATTTAGTACAAATAAAATAAAATTAATGGTCGAGGCTACAAGCCTACATGCGATGCATACACAATAATTTGTTTAAAAAATTCCTCCATTTAATCTTGAATGCTTTAAGCATGGTAGTTGTTCTCAGTTATTATTCTTCTTTTACTTATTATTATTTTTAACTTTTAATTATTATTCTCTTTCTATGATTTTTGTGTGTAGGAGGATTCAGCACAACATAAACACCTCCGACCAATCCTCCATTTCTAGGGTTTTTTTTTCTTTTTTGTATTTTTAACTCAGATTTGTATGAGTGACACAATCTGTATTTTTTAAAAAAATATTTACCTCTTTTTTAAAAAAATTTAAAATAATTTGTTGACTAGTTATACTTGATCATTTGGTTTTGTTGAGAATCTATACAGAATAACTTATCAACAAAGCATGATTATGTCTTCAAGTTTACCTTGTCAATTTCCAGAATTGCTAGAACAATATCAAAAATCCTACCATACATTAATTAGTATCCTATAATACATTAATCTGTCAGCTATAATTAAACCATATCACTAACCTTAAATCTAAACGATAACACTAACCTTAAACCTAAACCATAAACGTAAACCTAAACACTAAATAGTAACTTAATTAACCTTAATCCCTAAACCTAAACCTAAACCTAACCTAAACCTAAATCATAAACCTAAAAGTAAACCATAACACTAAACATAAACCATAACCACAACTCTAAACGCTAACTTAACCGTAATCCCTAAACCATAAGGTTTAAATATCAATTTGGTCACCCTACTTTCGGCCAAAATTCATTAAGCTCACTCTACTTCTTTTTTCTTCAATTTAATCACTCTACTTGGACATAAATATCAAGTTCATCACTCCATCCAATTTTTTTGTTGAAAAATCTGAAAATCCCAAAATACCCTTATTAAAATTTTTAATATAATTTTCAATTTTCAATTTTCAAATCCAAACTTGGCTATACTCCACTTTCCCTATTTCTTTTTTCACTATCTAGTAATTCTTCCGATTCTAAACAAACTTCTTGTCTTTCAATGGACCTTTCGGGATCTTGCTCAGAACCTTAACGTTAAACACTGCATACTGCTTCTTCATCTCAGCCTCAGCTTTCTCAACAAAGGCATCAACCTGGTCCTCGTATTTCTCATAAAGCACAGGCACCATATGCAGCAAAACAAAGGATATATAGAACAAGGTCAAGAAGTTGCAGCAGTTCCCCAAAGTTGAAAGAACCCACAAACTGGCGACCACCGCAAGAAATTTCTCAAGTCTCTTCCTGAGGCAATTTCTCTGAGAACTACAAAACCTCTGTTGATTTCAATTCTAAAGGCATTGGCCACACCAAGAACAATATCCTCACGGATTACAACTTCGGGGAATTGAGGAGGAGACTTGTTGATAAAGGTAGAAGCATTTGACCACAGGAAAAGAATTGCCAGTCCTAGAAGTAGAGTATGGCATACTAAAGTGAGCAGGTGATACTCGATCAATTCAAAAAGCACCCATATTGCAGTAGCAACACCGAGCACGCCAGCGGAAATCTTCTTGTCCCTCCACAGGAAAATATCAGCCGGCTTTCCGTCGCCCAAGACCTTGTGCACAGGCTTCTCCCTCCCGAAGAGTCGATAGATCTTCGATTTGATGGAAGACATCGGCGAGCCCTTCTTATCGTCGTCGGAATCTGATGAAGACGGCGAATCGTGGCTATGAAACGTCTCGGTGATCTTATCCTTCACCGAATCAATGAACGATTCTGGCTCGCCAGCGTGATCTGCCATCGGGATCTCCGTTCACGAGTTACTCAATTCCCCGATCTGATGAAATTGACGGTCGCCGGCAATCGCGGGGTGCTTTTTGAGTGTGAAGACTTTTTCAAGTTCAAATGCAAAATTGATTGAAGGACCTGAAAACATCACTTGGCTATGGGAACTCTGACTGGCTCTTGCTTTCTCATTCGACGGTCAGAAGCATTCTATAGTAGTAATTGAACCGGGCTTTGATGCTTTTGAATGAATTCTATGTTTTTCCAGCCCCTTGATAAATGCCCTCGTGCTGAAGACCCACCAGATCTGCCCAAAGAAGATGCCATTATCAATTGAACTAGATGAATGGAGACCGAAACCCCTACCGCAAATTGACACCGATGATGGAGAGCGCGGCTGGAGAAGACTCGCCGGAGAAGGAGGCGAACTGAGGATGAGAGATTGGGTCTGGCTCTGGACTGCTTAGGGATGATTCACCGGAGAAGATGAAGGTCACTGGGGTTTGGGTATTTGGGGCTGTTGAACCCTCAACTTTTAACATTAAAAGTAAAACTCTTCAACTTAATAAGGGTATTTTAGTCTTTTTAATGATTTCCGTCCAACATAACGGACAAAAATGACTCAAGTGACCTTATTGAATGTCGAAGTCAAGTAAAGTGATTAAATTTAGGAAGAAAAAAAAAGTAGAGTGAGCTTAATGACTTTTGGCCGAAAGTAGGGTGACCAAATTGAGATTTAAACCAAACCATAAACCCAAACCTAAACCATAACATTAACCTTAAACCTAAACCATAACACTAACCTTAAACCTAAACCACAACTCTAAACACTAACTTAACCTTAATCTCTAAACCTAAACCTAAACCATAAACCATAAACCTTAAACCTACATCGTAACACTAACCTTAAACCTAAACCATAACACAAAACCTAAACCATAACACAAACCTTAAACCTAAACCACAACTCTAAACCTAAACACTAAACACTAAACACTAAACACTAAACACTAACTTAACCTTAATCCCTAAACCTAAACCTAAACCATAAACCTTAAACCTAAATCGTAACACTAACCCTAAACCTAAACCATAACACTAAACATAAACCATAACACTAACCTTAAACCTAAACTACAACTCTAAAGCTAAACACTAAACATTAACTTAACTGTTAGTCCCAAAGGGCACAATAATAAGCTAGAAGGGGGGGTTGAATAGCTTATTAAACACTTAAAACTTTTCGTATTGATTCCTAAAACAAGCATTTGCAATCTATTGAAAAGATTGAAGTAACGGAAGTCTTGCAAGGGAGACAGACTAAGTCTGCTGGTGAAGAACTACTGGTAGACTTAGCTGGTTACTCAAGTTTGCTACAGAAGGAATAAGTTAACAATTATGAAAACAATGTAAAGCTGTAAGTAAAGAACACAAGTATTTTGAGATGGTTCGCACTATAAAGAGTGCTACGTCCACCACCAAGGTAGTCAACCTTGGATTTAAATGTGCACTATATTTTCCACTAGTTCTATTACAAAAATGTCCAATGGATCGTGTACAAAATATTTGACTTGTGTTTGGGGGTGGGGGTATTGAATATCTGGACAAACAGAATATTCAAAGTGCAGAAGAATAGTAGAATGAACAACAATAAAAGGCAAAAGGTTAATGGTTGACGCAGATCTTCTTGTTGTTGTTGAGGACTTTGTTGATCAGTTAATGATCTCTTGAATTCACTGAGTATATAAAGCTTGATGTTGTTGGATAGATTCATAGCATTGTTTTCTTCAGTCTTTAATGGTAGTATTTATAGCTTGGGCATTCTTAAGATCATTGGAGAAGACGAAGTGAGTAACAGCTATATTGGGTTGAATGTTTTAAATGCCTGGAACTGTTTGTTGACTTCCTCTTCAACTGATATTGAGCAGGGAATGGTGAAGAGTTGTTGCAGCAACTAGTAGGAGAGCGACAATCAGAGTTGCAGACTGCAGAGTTGGTACGATGTATGTGTCGGTCACAGACACTGTCGCTTTTCAGAGGCGAAAAGTCTTCATGCTTTTCAGAAAAGCTGGAGGAACGTGTCTGAGAAGTCGGCGTTGATCTGGAGATGATTTAATTGAAATTTAAACTGATTTAGGCTTTAATTAAATAATCCATTTGAGCTTTGAAATCTGGAAGTCTTGGACACGTCATGTTGATCGAATACATACAAGGTCTGCCGCTGGAGGCTGCTTGAAGTCTTCCGGTGAAGCCTTCAACCAAAGTCTTTCGCTGAACCTGTGAAGTTTAAAAATTATTCTAAGGCAAAGTTCTATACACAGTTGCCACGCTAACTGGTACGTAGCCCAATTAGCCACTAAGCATAGAACCTAATGTAATGAATGAACAAATGCAAATCAAGATACAATGAGAAACAACATTAACCTTAATCCCTAAACCTAAACCTAAACCTAAACCTAAACCATAAACCATAAACCTTAAACCTAAATCGTAACACTAACCTTAAACCTAAACCATAACACTAACCTTAAACCTAAACCACAACTCTAAACCTAACCACAAAACACTAACTTAACCTTAATCCCTAAACCTAAACCTAAACCTAAACCTAAACCTAAACCATAAACCATAAAACATAACATTAAACCTAAACCATAACACTTAACCTAAACCCTAACACTAACCTTAAACCTAAACCTAAACTGAAACCTTAACCCACAATAATATTAAATCGAAGCATACGAGGGGGACGATAAATGTAGCTGAGCATCATATGCGTATGGTACGTATGCTAGTGTAAATTTAGTGTATTAATGTAAACATCGATTTATGTAAGTTTGTTAGCTGAGTAGCCATGTTGATGCTATGAAATCCATGGTTTTAGTTTACTTGACATTGAAATTGAACAAGATAAATGTATGTATGTTGGGGGTGTTAGTGTAAATGGTAAGAAATAAAGGGGGTGTTAGTGTAAATTTAGTGTATTAATGCTTAAACATCGATTTATGTACGTTTGTTAGCTGGGTAGTCATGTTGATGCTATAAAATCCATGGTTTTAGTTTAATTAACTTTGAAACCAAACAAGATAACTGTATGTACGTTGGGGGTGTTAGTTTAAATGGTAAGAAATAAAGGAAGTGTTAGTGTGAATTTAGTGTATTAATGCTTAAACATCGATTTATGTACGTTTGTTAGCTGTGTAGCCATGTTGATGCTATGAAATCTATGGTTTTAGTTTAATTAACTTTGAAACCAAACAAGATAACTGTATGTACGTTGAGGGTGTTAGTTTAAATGGAAATTAAGAAATAAAGGAAGTGTTAGTGTAAATTTAGTGTATTAATGCTTAAACATCGATTTATATACGTTTGTTAACTGGGTAACCATATTGATGCTATGAAATCCATGGTTTTAGTTTAATTGACTTCGAAACCAAACATGGTGTGTTTGTGTAAATGCTATGAAATTATATCATTTGGTTTAACTAAAGTAATTATAATGATTGTAGGAAAGGGAATATGGTGATGTTAGTTTTCTTGATGTGTTTGTTAGTATACATACTAAGCCTGGTACCTCCGACAATGACCCTCCGCAATGGGTTGATGATAGATCAACATCTACATTTGTAAGCAAACTTTAATTGAAAGACTTTCTTTTGAATATGTAAATTTATTTATGTATATTGTGTTTATGGTAATATTTGTTTGTTTTATTGACAGTCTGGATATAAGACAACGGTATTGGAGGAAGATGTTGATCCTACCCATCCCCCTACCCAACCCATTCCATTTAATCCCTAGGTTTGGAAAGAAATCACCCTTGAAGGACAGAAAAAGAAGGGAGATAAAGTGTTCGGAATGGGGGACTATGGGCTGCAATGCTCATCGTCGGCACGTCGCTCGCATGCTATTAGGCCCGACGCTCAGCAGATTTCGAGAATAGAGACTTTGGAGGCACGCTTAATTGAGAAGCAACGTTTAGCTGCAGAATATCGGGAACAAATATCGAAAGGCGTCTCTAACTAGTTGTTCACATACGACCCTTATAATATCGAAAGGCATCTCTAACTAGTTGTTCACATGCTGATGAGATTTATGTGAGAAGTGGAGGGATGAAGGTTTAAGGTAATATTGGCTTTTAAAAGTAGAATTCTAATTAGGCCATTGCTCTTGTTACTTTCAACTTGTTAAGTTACCTATTCATCTAAGAGTTCAAATTGTTAGATAAGCGCCCAACTATGTATACCAAGCTTAACACCCCCTCATCATGTGTGACTCGTCCACTTGTGGAAAGATACACAAACATGCATTACCAGGGGCATTAATTACAAACCTAACTATGTATATCAAGCTTAAAATTGTCCGTCACGTGTAACCCATCCACACGTGGAGCGATATAGAAACATATCTCACCAGGGGCATCACAAACCAAACAGAGTGACAACCTGTACTCATCTCTAATACCATATTAAGTTAACAACTCATCTAAAAGTTTAAGCTGTAAGATAAAGGCCCAACCATGTATATCAAGCTTAACACTACTCGTTGACTGAGCACAAGGGGTAGGTTAAAGAATTGTAGTTGAAAAGGGGTTGTATTATTGCCATTATAATCGAGAGTTGCAGTTCGAACACAAGGCATAGTTGAAGGGAGTATCTTGTAAAATGACTCTTACTTATAAGTTAGGCCAAAATATGTTTTACCCTGCAAAGTATCCACCAATGTTTACTTAGCCCCCAAAATCCGAAAACGTTCCAAAAGCACACTCAATGTTCCATTTCGTCCCACATAACCCCCTGGGATTGGTGCCCGTTACAAGTCGAATGTTAGTTTGCACGTGCCCCTTCACATGATGGGCATATTAGTCATTGCTTACTGTAATCGTAAGTGAGTGAAAAAAAAAAACCAAAAGGTATCGATAAAGACGTACTCCATTTCTTTTTCTGAGTTATTGGTTGAGAGAGAATAAAGCACACAAATTAGGGTTTTAGGATTTAGGTAAACACAAATCAGATTAGGGTTTAATCAAAACGCAAGAGTTGAGAAAGATTGAAGACAATTATGGAGAGACATAAGGAGGGAAAATGGTCATCTATGGTTGCATATGTTGGTTAATCTTTTGCAAAGTTAGTTGGATAGATTGGCGAATAGCTTGTTGGATAGGTTGGTAAATCTTTTACGCAGTTGGTATTAGTAAGTTGACTTGTATATATTTTGGCTAGTTCAAAAAGACCAAATTGATACAATGATTTTGTAAAATATATTTGGTATTTAGTGAGTTGAATTGTATATCTTTTGACCAGTTCAAAATGACCAAAATGATAGATTGATTTTGTAAAGTATATTTGGTATTTAGTGAGTTGAATGATATATCTTTTGGCCAGCTCAAAATGACCAAATTGATACAATGATTTTGTAAAATATATTTGGTATTTAGTGAGTTGAATTGTATATCTTTTGGCCAATTTAAAATGACCAAAATGATACATTGATTTTGTAAAGTATATTTAGTATTTAGTGAGTTAAATGATATATATTTTGGCCAATTCAAAATGACCAAATTGATACAATGATTTTGTAAAGTATATTTGGTATTTAGTGAGTTGAATGGTATCAGTATATCTTTTGTAAAGTTACCAACAAGGTCTAGCTCAACTGATACTACTCACTTCTCCTAACGGAGAGGTCAGGTGTTCAAATCTCACTATAGACACTCTAGATTTTACAACTTTCAATAGAAAGATCGGGTATTCAAGCCTTTTTAGAGGCAACGTTGTTGTTCAAGCCTTACCCAAAGGCCTCATTTAGCTAATCGCTTATCTTAACGGATAGGTCGAATATTCAAACCCTACCAGAAGCACCCTGGTACATCACTACTCTCAACCGAGAGGTCGGGTGTTCAAAGCCTCACCAGAGGCACCATTTGTTCTATCCACACCAAAGGCACCATATATCTATAATTGTAACCTTTCAAGGCATTAAAAAAAAAGGGTTAGAGTAAGATCTTTGTCCCCTCCAACTTTTTCTTTTTTAGGTATCTTTTGTAAAGTTTAATTTCACTAAGTTTACAATTATAAACTGATTTGTTATACAATTATATCTCTTAAACAAATTGGTAGATACATATATATTTTATAAAGACACAGCCAACCAATTGCGGAACAAAACAACCAAACAAGTTATAAATAAAAAAAAAAACAGAGTAAAACAGAGCACACAAATTGGTAGACCAAATTAGTATCTTACACTACCAAACCTAACAGGGTTTAATATTGTCATAAACAAAAACACATCAATGACAATATATTAACATCTATTTTACATGACCAAACCGAAAATTACTTTACACAACAACAACATCAGAATAAGCAAAAAAACAACCACATAGTAGAAAGATGAAAATTTTTCACTCCCTATTGCACTTTATTTTCAACTACATTATCTATTTTTTGTGTTGATTGATTAACTGTAGAAGACCTAGAATAACAACAGAAGATCAAGGGCTTAGGAGGAATCATGCCAAAAAAATTAACGACACCCTTTATCCTGTAAATAATTGAAATCAGTAAAAAGAGGAAGGTGGGTAATCAATCGACGAACCATAACCTAGAAACTTAATTTCAATGTTAACAATCATAATTTAGAAATATGAATGAACATTTACAGTAGAATAGTTTCGAACCCAAAAACCTCCGCCTGGGGTTTATTCCGCTTCATGATGTTGTCGACGCCGGGGTTTGACCACAATAACAAGTGACGTCCACCATGTCCGTTGATGGTTGCTGCTTATGAATGAGGGAGGAATACGACCACTATTCGAATGAAGGAAGACGATGAAGACGCTCAGATCAACTGCCCCCTCTAATTATTCGCTTATTTATATCTATTTCAGAGTGAGCAATGACTAAAATGCCTATCACGTGAAGGGGCACGTGCAAACTAACGTTCGACTTGTAACGAGCGTCAGTCGCAGGGGGTTATGTGGGACGAAATGGAACATTGAATGTGCTTTTGACACATTTTTGGATTTGGGGGACTAAGTGAATATTGGTGGACACTTTGGGGTAAAACATATTTTGGCCTATAAGTTATACCAAAAATTTGTATGACTTCTAATTTTTTATTGCAACAATATACCTCCAACTCCAAAATTTGTTTCAACTTTAACTTTGGCGGTCAAACTTAACTTAAAAACTCCAAGTGAAGCGCATCTTTGAGCAGTTAAATCATCATTCTACCATTCTTATCATATATGACGTAACTATTTCAAAGTAACAACCATTTACCTCTTTCTTTCTCACACACACACAGACATGCATACAGACACAAAAATCGATCGTTGATGAACTCGAAAACCACAATCTTCTCACTATATATTAATTTACTTTGAGTTTATTTGAACTCCAATCCTCCCGATGCCCATAATTCTTGAGGAGTCCCAAGATAAATGAGAAAGGTAAAGTAGTAGTTTGAATTTAGGTGATCATGAGGGGGGAAATTTGAACAAATCTCATTGAGCAACCAAGTAAATTATTTGTATCAATTAGGGCTGACGATTTGGTGGGTTGGGTCAAAACAGAACTAATCGTGATCTATTATAACCCAAAGTTAAATGGGTCAAAACGGGTCAAATCAAAATAGGTGGCGAGTCAAAATGGGGTGCCCCGTTTCAACCTGCATTTTCCATTAAAAAAAAACATACATTTCAATAACCAAAAATTAATGAGTCGAAATGGACAATAGGTTTGATCCGCTTTAACCCGACTTAAATCGACTCATCAATTTTTTTGAGTCGAAATGGGTAACTCATTTCAAGCCAAAAAAATTAACATGTCAAGTTGGATTGAATAATTTTCAGATTGGGCTGGGTGGGTTCAAGGTTTTGAGTTGTAATTATCTTACCTAAAATCAATTGGGGATGAAAGCAATCTAAAATTGGGGTATACTTGAAAGGGGCCAAAAAAGTAAATTACCCTTAAACAATTCAAAGAGTAAAAAGAGAGGCGTTATGGTCCACCTTTTGAGCAAAAAATTCGAAGAGACGAAAGAATATTCTTCTTCTCTGACAAAATTAATTAGTATTAGGCACAAAATCGCCAAACCATTATTGGTAACATTCGAAACAGCATTAGGAAAATACACAGAAAGAACTCCGCAACCCAAAGTTGCTCTAAAATTTAAAATCTAGTAATCATTAGCTTCAGGAACAGCAACATAATAAGACCCAGCAATGAACACATTTTCATAGATGAACCCAGCAAGCCCACCCCAATCAGTGGCCCAACCCAATAAACCCAGTGGTCAGTCCAGTCTCCAGATACGAACGCAGGTCCAAAAGCTCTTGCTGGGTTCATTGCAGCCCCCGAAAATGCTGCACCAGCCATTATATTGGCCCCAACTAGAAGCCCAGTTATCAATGCACCATGCCCATCAAGAGATCCCTTCTTTGGGTCCACAAGTGTAGCATACACCACAAAAAGTAAAGCAAAAGTCAACACAATCTCCATGATCACCCCTTGCAAGTAGTCTGTTCCTGCTCCAAGAGTCTGCACTGGCACTGCCTGCACAAAACAAAATCCAAATAAACATTAATGCGTTTCTACTTTCGATTTAATCATAGTGGGCTTATGCCCAGTTGATAGCCTTTGTTTTCATTTCTTGTGTATGGACTCACCGCAGCTCCGGTAAGATACTTGAGTAGAGCACAAGCAGCAATAGCAGCTAACAACTGATCAATCAAGTAAAGAAATGATCGGAAGACGGTGATATAGCCACCGAAGCATAGGCCGAGGGTGACGGCTGGGTTCAGGTGTCCGGCGGAGAAGCGGAGACCGGCACCTATCGTCACAACTACAATAAATGCATGAGCAAGGGCGGCATAAATTAGCCCCACTAGCGGATTCCCGGGTATCGCTCCTGCAAGGAAAAATGATGTGGGATTCAAGTCTCGTCTTAAAGAAAAATTGAAAACATTCGGAGTCGATCCATCGAACAGTGTAAGTCAAACGGTCAAACCCAAACTTGTGTTCAAATGATGTGATCAATTGGAGAAGCTTACCAACGGTTATCACTGATCCAACGCCGACAAACATAAAGAGAAATGTAACAATGAACTCAACAACAAGAGCATGGATGCAGTCCGGCTGGACTATCTCTCTGGCCGTTCCGATTGCGATCTTCGGCATTGTGACTGGCTTTTCCGGTGGCCTGACGGCAAAGTTACTAGTTGAGTATGATAGAGAAAAAATGGAGGGCTGTCAAAGAATTATTGCCTTAAAGCCAAGCCAGCACACAAGTGGCTTTGGCTTTAGGTTGGTTTGGTTTAATTTATAGGACCACTCACATAGTTTCATATATATATATATATATATATATATATATATATATATATATATATTATGTATGTATGAAACTATGTATATATACGAATAGTGTAGGTGTTATCCGTATTTTAGAAGAGTAAAATTCCATCGTCACGTTGAATTGAGTTGGCAGACGGCTCATCAGTCATCACTCGTCACGCTGCCAAAAATGACTTATTCCGATGTCCATTTTGCCCATTGACTTTTCGACTATTTCTTAAAATGCCACTCTAATTTCTTATCTAATACACCATATATCTATCATCCCTTCCTAAATTAATGTCTCCTTTACAAATTACATGTGTTATAGTTTTAATTACACCCTTCGTTCCATCTAAAAAATTCTCATTTGAAAAATCAAATTATTAAAGGATATATAAATATTATTAAAGTTAATCATAATTATAAAAATAATTAAGTAAAAAAATATAGTTACAAAACAAGTAGATAGTAAATATGAAATATTTTAAAAATTGTAAGCATATTTTTTAAAAAAATGAGCTTTTAGAATAAAATATCTCAAAATAATGTAGTGACTTTTTACTTGAAGGAAAGAATAATTATTATCAAACATAGTTATCCACATCAAAGACGATTTTCGATTCAAAAGTTATCACAAAATCAAAATTGAATTTTCGATGGGGATTGATGGCATTGAGTAGATGCTATTTCAGGGCTGCGGTCTTTGCTATAGAGTAGAAAGATCAAAAATTGATCTTTTTAGTGAGAAGTTTTTCTCGTGCTATTTTTTGTTGTAATAGGATTTATGTTTTATTGAGATTTATTGAAAATATAAATATGGTTCTATAATCGAATATATATATACATATTTATGTATGGTAAAAACTTATATAAGATTATCTTATGGATAATTTATGTAAGATGAATCCTACTTTACCCGACCTCCAATGTGTGTTGGGTTGAAGTTGAGAATGGAGCTGCCTACGAATTAAGATCCGTAAGACGGTCTTATATGCTTATAGCTTACTTTTATGTAATGAACTTGTGTTGGGTACCTAAATGGAGGGTAATATTGAAATGATATGACTTATGAATCTTGTAGCCATGATTTTTAAGTGGACTTTTAAAATAAAACATCCAAAAATAATATAGTGAACTCTTTGTATAAAATATAAGAAATATATTTAAATCTTTTTGACAATTATTTGATATCATAAATGTATCGGCCAAATCTCACTTTGAACCTCCTAATTGAAATGACCAAAAAGTCCTCACATAACCCTCAAGTGCCAACTTCCCTTAATATTTTCAACTCATGTCCTCACACCAAGGGGTTAAGTGTGACAAAATTTAACATGAATTGTGACTTTAGTACTAACTAGTGTTTGTATCCGTGCGTAAAATACACAATATATATGTTTTTCAACTAAATTGTATATACAAAATTAAAAGAATAAATTAGGGGACACTACTTAACTAAAAATATATAACAATAAGATTAGTCATTATAGAATTTGAAAATTAATTATTTTTTACAACATAATTTCATATATGATTATTTAATTTTTTTAAAAAACAATAAAATGATCATTTAGTCATACTATGAGTTTGACATGGATAAAATAATTCAAACTTTAACATTACTACATCCGTCTCAAAAGAAAGGA
Organism: Codonopsis lanceolata; assembly: GCA_013146195.2. Taxonomy (NCBI): domain Eukaryota; kingdom Viridiplantae; phylum Streptophyta; class Magnoliopsida; order Asterales; family Campanulaceae; genus Codonopsis; species Codonopsis lanceolata. Next base: position 87,572,990 of record CM028378.1, on the reverse strand, counting down.
TGACGATAATTTAAAAACGGATGGAGATTTCATTTCAATAATTTTTTGATAGACACAAAGGGAATGCTGAATAATAATTTTGGGTCGGAAGAAGTATATATTTGTTGATTAAATATCATTAAATAGAAAAAAAGACAATAATATGTACAATTGGCCCAAAAAAAATCATTAAATACCATGTTAATTACGTGTTCCCTCCATTCCAGGTAAAAAGTCCTTGTTTGAAAGTCATATTTTTGAAAAAAAAATGATACTTTTAGTAGTCAATTAGTAATAAAATGAATAATTGCGGGCTGGTTCTTTATTTGAAAATTATAGCCTCTCTGGTGCACTATTTTTTATCCAACCGCATAAGTCTTTTTTTTCTTCTTAAAATGCCCCTCCTTCTCCTGTTGATGGATGTCAATCACCGGAGTTGACACGAATTCAAAGAAAATATATCTAAAAATATATGACTTAACATTTTAATTAGTTCCGTTTCAATTTTTTCATAGATCTGGATAATTTGAGCTTGTCAATTTTAGAGCTGGAATTTTCCTAAATTATATATTGAAAAATTATTTCGCTTTTTTTAATTTATTTTTACATCCTTTAATTTTTCAGATTTGCTTACTTAAAGCACAGATATAGATCCGAAATTTTTAGATATGTAATCTATGAGAAGTATATAACTTTATTTTTAAGAAAATAAAATTATAAATATAGATCCTAACTTTCTAGATTGATTTAATTTATTTTTTTAAAAGATCTGTGTAAACACCAAGTCAAGGTATTTTAACAGCAAAGAAAGAATTTTTTTTGAAGTAAAATGCAAAAACTAAACCATATATATTGGGCAAAGGAATACAATATATATTTTTCATGTCAACATGACTTTTGAAATTTGAATGACGCTTACAAAGCATGATTGACACAAGATCGTTAAATATAAAATGTCATTTTATATGAATTAGTATGAAGTGTAATCGATACATTTAATTTTTTCGGATAAGATATACAAAATTGTACCTTTGTTAATAAATAAATAACATTCTATTTTGAAAAGAAAAATTTTTAATATTTCCTTTTTATATTCATCTGTAGATATATATATATATATATATATATATATATATATATATATATAAATTGAGATCTGGATGCAAAATAGAATTTGGTGGATACACTGGGGTCAATCACATCATGGCCGAAAGATTTCATTTAAATACGATTTTAGTCTCACGTAGATGTTTCGGTTGAAAATGACTTCCAATGTATGATATGATCGATGGACAATATGGTATATTTTGAATTTCATAAATCATACTCCCTCCCAAGGTTTAAAAATCAGCAGCGATCGCTAGACACTAATAACACCTAACGCCAGTGACTAGTCGAGGCAGACGAGGCGGGCCCAGGGATTAAGGCATAATTAGTATTTTTTGATAATTTACATCAAATATCAAACATATTGAATACAAATTTAATTTTTTTATGTTTGTCATTTTATCAAACACTTATCTATATTTGTAAAATGAACAAAATATACAAACCTACCATTAATCTCAATTCTCAACAACCCCAAAGAATAAACCAAGTTTAGAACAAAAAACAAAAAAAAAAGATTTTACTCAAGCCGCCCCCATTACCTCCTCTCTCGCCACACCATTACCACTTCCCTTCTTTCTCCTGGCCACACGCGCCATAAAATCAAAGCTACAAAAATAAATTAAGGTCGGCGAGGTTTGGCGTAGACGCGACTGATCGATTAGGTGGACCAAGAAAGTCGCGCCATGGAGGGCGTGGAGGCTTAGCGGCCTGGCGAGTGGAGTTAGAGGAAGTTTTAACACGCTCCCTCCGTCTCTAAATTATGGGTTTTTTTTCGTCCGTTTCAAAATAATTGTTCAGTTTAAAACTTACCTTTTTAGAATATCACTTTTATCACTTTACCCTTATTTTTTCACTCTATTTTAATTATGAGCCACATACCCATAAACTTTAAAGAAAACTACATATTAAACCAATATAAATAATCGTTAATTATTTTTTAAAACTACGATCGATCAATTAACGATTATTTAGGGACGGAGGGAGTATAGTCTTCGACTTCATCAAATTGTTAGCAAACGTACCAAGAGTCTTCTTGAAAAGTGTGTTGTACATTTTGAAGCTACTAGCCTACGAAGAACCAAATTGACTACGTACTTTTTTCGCACCGTGCGAGTTAAAAAAAAAATGTGTTAAAGGATACATACGTGCCATCAATTAAAAAAATTTAATCAAAAGACACAACAATGTAAACGATGAATGTTTTTCTTTCATTAAATTATTATGTTCCTTCTGTTTTGGATAAATAATTTATTATTTTATTTTGAAATATTTAATTTAAAAATTTTATTTTAAAAAATTAAGAAATAATTTTTTTTATTTTTTTAAAAAAATTAATTTTTAAATGGATACTTTTTACATGAAATAGAAGAAATATATAGTATATGTGCCCTTATTAATACGAGTATTTGATAATTACCATAGAATAAAAGCTTTAAAGTGACTTCCGAACTAGGATACTCCATTTGTTCGTTTAAAAAAGAGTTGTTTCCTTTTTAAACTGGCTCTACAAAGTTGTCAACTTTCTAATATTTGCTTCTTGAAAACATTTTTACTATTTTATTTTTGATTAAATTTTTTTTTAATTGATGGTTACACTCTCGCGTATGTATCCTTGAATAACACATACTATCCTAATATATATTTGAAAAGTAATTTCTTAAATCGGACTATTAGGAAAAACTAGATTACAAGAAAGCCAACTTTGAGAGAGAAAAAAACTATTTATTTTAGCTATACAAGTCACAAAATTTTGATAGAAAATTTAGAAAAGGAACAAGAACCTATTTGAAATTTCTTCCAATTGATATTTTCTAATTGAGGGTAATTTGAGATTCATGTTTAAGTAAATTAAAATAAAAATTTAGGTGAGACGATCTTACATTTATTGTTTTGTTATAAAACAGATCCTCCTTATCTTACTCATCGTATTAATAAATTAAGTTATCAAAAATTAAAAATTTATCTTACAAATTAAAATCCGTACATCTATTTTACCGGAGACTTACATTAATTAATCATACCACAACATGACAACAGTACAAAAATAGAATAGCCTTTTGGTCAGAGGTATTGTCTCATTCCAATGAGTATGTTTTAGTGGCTCTGTTTCATCTCTGTTTATTTGACATAAAAACAGTACAGGACATTTTTAAAAGTTAAAGGATAGACAAAGAATGGTGATTCAATTATACCGTGGCACGAAGCGACGGTCAAAATATGTTGGAAAAACACTCATTTGGTCAACCAACTTTTTAAAAAATTTATAAAATGGTCATTAAAACTTTAAAATTTATAATGAGACCATTAAACTAAATTAATGATGCAAGCGTATTTATATTTTGAATGACGTTAACTCTACCATTAAATATGGGTATCAATTTCTTTCTTACAATTCACACCTAGTTCGGCCTCCGACTTCACCCTCTACTTTAGATCTAAGCCGGTCCCTTCCTCCCTATCTCCAATAATTTCGATTCCAACCTCCAGCAATCTCTATGATCGAACCAGTCACTTTCTTCCTTCGCCTCGCGAGAAGCAACTAATTTTCATCCCCCTCTTCTCAATTGCGTATCCGGCAAGCTTCAACCGTCACCACCCTTTCATTCAACAGCCGCCCTATTTCAACCCAGCCCATCCTCGTGCCCTCAATCTGATGAATCATCCCCTGGCCAGCCTCCAAGCTGTGTTCGCTTCAATAATGCTCCAGTCGCCGCTAGCTTTGACTCCACCGTCACCAAATTGCCTTCATCTCCATGCATCCGCCCACCCTCTTTTCTCCAATCGATGCCTCTCCATCTCCATCTCT
>CM028378.1:87533310-87568995 GCA_013146195.2 Codonopsis lanceolata | reverse complement strand
GCCCCAATCATAGGCATACTCTACAATAAATCCAAGTAACATATGGACATGATTTCTAGCATACTCATAATCCTAGAAACACAAGATGAAGAACAATCATATACTTCAACAATCATAAGAGTCATCTTACAAATGCTCTAACAAGTTTATACTTCCAAAAATCCCCAAATTAACACATACAAAGCATATCAAGTGTTCATTGCCCACAAATAGCATATAGGTTGTTTTTCCTTAGGGCGATGAACCAAAATCAAAAGGAAGTAACTTACCTAGCTTGGTGAAAACTCAAGAGAATCAAAATCTGAATGGTGAAGTTGTTCTACTGTCGAGGGCTTCAAGATTCGAGTTTGAAGGCAATCGGACGGTTGGATCGTCTTGGATCGAAGAGAAGAAGGATAGGGGCTTGAATCTCCTTGGACTCTCTATCTCTCTCTCTCATTGAGGTGGAGAATGAAAAATGAAGAGGATTTACGATTTCTCAAAAAGGGTTTGGGTATTTATACCCCCCAATATGAGAGGGCACAATAGACATTTCCCAAGTACAATTAGTAGAGATTAGGGGTAATCAATCACTAATCTAACCTTAATTAACTTTAATGTTAGGACATGATTTGGGTTAAGTATGGGTGGTTAGGAAGGGTTTAGGGGGTTTAATGAGGGTAGGATAGGTATTTTCGTCAAAACACAAAGCAGGGGAAAAATTCATATGCACAACCTGATGTTGAGGCGGGCGCCTCACTCTAGGCCAGCGGGCGCTGGAATCTGGGAGCTTGGGTTGATTTGGCAATGCTCTCGGCTCTTGAGGCGGTAGTGATCAAAATTCGATCACGGCGCCTCGTTAAGCCCTTGAACTTGGTCTAAACATGTCCTAAATGGTCCCCAACTTATGGGCACCATTCAAGGTCTAACCCAACAAAACAAGTCGGAAACACACAGAACAACTCCGAAACAACTCGAGCGAAACAGGAAGGGGTGCGACAACGTCTGTAGGAGCAGCGAATGAACTTGCAATCGAGCGAGCAATGAAAGAGAGGAGACTTTTAAGGCAAGTCTAAGGGCTAATGAAGAAGCTTAAATACTTCTAGAAAGTTGAATAACAACTAGGGAAATAAGAATTCCAAAGGAGAGCGATTACATGACTCGATCCACTGAAGCGATAGAGGCGACATCTCCAAAGCTTCCAAATCATCGATAGACTTAAGGAACACCTCCAACTTGAAGTCTAATGCATCTAAACATGTTAATAAACCTTCATATGAAGGTCTAGGACCAAACCGGAGTCAAGAACACAAACATAAACAAACCTCAATCAATAGCATTAGACTATCGTCGAAATCACGACTTGTGACTTTAGCAAGTCAACAACTATATGGCATCTCTTAATAGTGCTTTGGTCTTAACGTGGTCTCTCATACATATCTAGAACCTCTCGTAAACCAAACATACAATCAACAAAGGAAGAAGTGCAAGTATAGCACGTAAACCGAGCTAACGAAGGAGCGGGGTGTTACAAAAATTGCACAAAATTCAATTGTTACTGAACAATGTTGTTGCATCAAGAACTACATCCTTGATCTGGTCTTTATCACTTTTGTGTGATTGCATTACTCTTTTGCTTAGCTTCTTGATCGATGTATTTTAAACGTCGATTTCATATGCTTCTATGACTTAAATTATTCTATTTCACGAGGCTTTTGGCTACTGATATGTGTTTTCAGTGAGTTTTGTAAGTTTCAGGGTTTTTAGTGAAAATATGCAAAGCACAAGGCCTTTATATGCAAATTCCAAGAAGGGTCCAAGATGAAAAATGAAGAAGAAAAGAAGATATATCAAACTGGAGACCTTGCGGTCGCAAGGTGTTCCAGACCTTGCCTCCGCAAGGTGGACAGAAAGTCAGAAAATCAAAGCATGGAATTTAGAGGACCTTACGGACGCAAGGTGCTCCATACCTTGCGACCGCAAGGTGGTCAGAACACAAATTTCCGCGTTTTCACTGGAGATTCAATTGAAATACAACTCCTCGATATAAATAGGAGTCGGTAGCCAAAGCCTAGGATATAGAAAAACGGCTGGAAACAGTTTTGTATAGTTTTAGGATAGATTTTAGGTTGTATAACATATTTAGATTGTGTAATTACAAGTATTGAAGATCAAATCATGTCTCCATTTATCTCCATGTGCTGTTCATAGTCTATGATGAACTAAATCATCACTAATCTAGGAGGTGGGAGGTAACTTGTATCAAATTTATGTTTTAATTCATATTTATGTTCATTCAATTCTTGTTGATTGTGGTGTTTATCAATCCCTCTATTATTTCGTTTTGAACAAATGAATTTAATCGCAAATAATAAAGGCCTAGAGGTGCGGATAACTGCATGACCAATGTGCATATGTCGATTAATCGGCTCACCATCACAATAAATTGGACCTATCGATGCACGAGAGTGATAAGTTAGGGCCAGGTTCATACATGACCTAGGTGACAGATAGATCATATGTTCTTGTGCTTAGGATATAGAATGGATGAATTTTGCGGGGATGGAAGCTGAACCAATAGTTCAACAGACTACATCTATCTTTTGTGAACGAACCCGAGAAATTGAATGATAATTATTTTAAACTAATCATAGAGGAGATACAAGGGAAACCCGAATCCTAGATTGCCACTTATCATAAGATCTTCATAACCTGTAATTGCTGCTAAATAGTTTAACACCTAAATAATAATAGTAGTTTAGAATAAAATAAATATAAAAGCCCCCTTTAGATTAATAATTTGTTATCAATAAATTGCACTATCTGTGATCTCTTATCTCTGTGGGTTCGACCCTTGCTTCCAAAACTATTCTATAATAGTTTTGTCCACTTGCAAGGAAAATAATTAAAATAAAACATCGATCAAGTTTTTGGCGCCGTTGCCGGGGACAAGCTAGTTCACATAGTTAGTTTCTTAGTAGCGTAGTTTTTAATTTAAATTTAGTTTTCAGTTTTTATTAAAAAATATACAAAAATATTTTATTTTATTTTATTTGCTTTAATAGTTAATTGTTTTTAAATTGCTTTAATTAATTTTATGCATGGTCGTAGATCTTTGAATCCCCAACTGGTAGAATTAAATCAAGATATAAATAATATTAGAAGAAATCAAGAAGATCTTGAAAATCTGACTTCCCAGCCTGATAATCAAGAACAATTGAATCAAGAGGATCCTCTGGCTGATCTTACAATGGAAGATATTAATCAAAATCCTGAAAATTCAGTTCATCCGGTTAATGCGAATCAAAGAGAAGAAGAACCTGCAAGAAGAAATATGGAAGTAGTAGTAAATCAAAGAACTATTAATGATTTCAGTAGACCTTCATTAAATATAGTAACATCATAATTAGTCATACCAGATGCTGTAAGGAATTTCGAACTAAAAGACCACTATTTTAACATGATACCATCTTTTCATGGAATGCCTCATGAAGATCCTGTCAGTTTCTTAAGAGATTATGAATACATGATGAGTACTTTTCTTTTAGGAGGGTTAACTGAAGACCAAGTTAAAATGAAATATTTTCCCAGTGCATTAAAAGAATTGGCAAAACGATGGTTTATGAACCTAACACCTAGTAGTGTTTATACTTTGGCTCAATTATATGATTTGTTTATGAGCAAATATTATAAGCATGCATCTCTTACTGAATATAGAAAACAAATCATGTCATTCCAAAATGAACCAGGTGAAACATTCCATGAGTCTTGGGATAGATTTAAAATACGCTCATTATGTGTCCTCTTCATAACGGCTCAACATGTGTTAGTGCTTCAATTTTATCATGGTCTTTCGCCAGGCTTACAAACTATGGTTGATAATGCAGCTGGTGGTTCTATTAATAGAATGACACCCGAAGCACTAGAAGAATTATTTGAGATGTTAAGTATTAATTCTCAACAGAAAAGTGCTAGAGGTAAAAATAGAGGTCTATATCAAATTCAAGAAAAATCAGATACACAAGCTCAATTTGAAAATTGGCCAATTCAAGAAGATTGTGCTTTATGTGGATTATATTCTCATGCTACTAATTTTTGTCCATCAAGTGCTATGTATGCTGAATAGGCTAATGCTATGAATATATACTCTCAAAGGCCAAGGAATGATCCCTACTCAAACACATATAATCCTGGTTGGAGGAATCATCCTAACTTTTCTTGGGGAGGAAATAAGCCTTTACAACCTCAACAATTCCAGCCTCAACAACCTCAACCACAACAATTTCCAAATCAAAATCAATTAAGGATTGAAGAAGCTCCAGAACAAGATGGAACAAACAAAAGTGAAGTTGTCCTGATAAAATATTTGCTTGAAGAAGTTGAAAATTTGAAGAAGCACATTGTAACTTCTGAAACTGAGAAAAGAGAAGAAGGGAAGTTCCCTAGTGAAACCGAATAAGTAAAATCAATCACCGTTCTACGAAGCGGTAAGGTAATAGGAGAAGAGGTAAGTGATCCTGTTCATTCTTCTAATGTGCCTAATAAAGTAGATAATTCTGGAAAAGAAGTTGAAAAGGATAATAGTAATGAGAATAATCAAACAATTAATCAAGAGATAGAAGTAGAAGTAGAAGTTCCAAATAAGGAACAAGAAAAAGAAGTTTAAGATAAAGAAAATCAAGTAGAAGTTGAAAAAGAGTTAGATCAAGAAGAAGAGGAACCTTATGTGGCTCCACCACCATATGTTCCTCCAATTCCATTCCCTAGAAGACTTATGAAAAACCGAATGGACAAACAATTTGCGGAAATTTATAATATGTTATCCAAAGTGAATGTTAATCTTCCTTTGCTTAACATTATTAAAAATATTCCAGCTTATGCAAAGTTTTTCAAAGATCTTCACTCTAAGAAACACAAGTTTGAAAACAATGAGAAAATTATTGTTTCAGAAAATGTAAGTGGTGTTTTATAACCCGAACTACCCCCTAAATTGAAAGATCCTAGTAGCTTTAATATCCAAGTTTCCTTGGGAAGCTCTAAAAAGATGAAGGTCATGCTAGATCTAGGAAAAAGTATTAACTTGATGCCTTTTGCGGTCTATAAACAATTAGGGTTAGGAGAACTAAAACCCACTAGTATGCAATTACAATTAGCTGATCGTTCAGTTAAATATCTGTTGGGTATAGTAGAAGATATCCTAGTCCAGGTTGATAATGTGGCAGCCCGACCCGGACTCCAATGCAGAATCCCAAGATCGTGCCACCAAGACAAGCTAAGAGACAGACACGCACCTGCTAAGCATAATGGTGCGAGTCAAAAGATGAGCCATCAAGCTCGAACAGGAAGGTAAAGCCATAACGGCAATACGGAACAACAAAAACTAAAATCTGCAGAAGCAAATCATAAGTGGAACCCCAGCCTTTAATCCTAAACAAAGGAACGCAAGGCTGAGAGATAACTATCTTTCAACAAATCTACGACGCGCGTAACGCATTATTGCGCACGGGCAACAAACCATCGGCAAACCTAAGGCCGACGAATCCACAAAATACCAACCTGATAAACAACCACTCAACGGCTACAACATGCCGGAGGGACAAATCAACTAAACGAATAAGATATTTAAATACTAACAACTAAACCCAAGTCCCTTGACTAACGTCGTCGGAGATGACAATACCAACAATACTAGAATGAGTGAGCTAAAGCATGCTCGAAATAACAAAGGGAATAACTCCTAAGAGATACAAGAGCTCGACCAAGCAAGTCGGTTCCCAAAATAATATGATAATAAAATACTAACATATTCTACCCAAGTAAAGTCTACATAACTTTACATTCGTGTCTCACAAATACATAATAACAATAATAATAATAACTCCAAGCTTAATGCCCGGAAAACCATCTGCTAGAAATCACTATCCGAAGTCGCCACGCGTACTAACGGGATCACTGCACACACTAAGGAAAACAAACACACGAAGTGAGTCATAATGACCCAGTAAGTTACTAAATGCAACTGAATGACATATCATGTCATGGCATGGCATAATGCACAGGCATGTATAAAATCATGGCATCTTAATAGCATACCAATAATAAACTTGTATTAAGTTATCAAGGAACATAAACTTCATAAACTACACTGCACATTATCTTTCATATAAGTGCTTGTAGAAAGTCACATAAGGGATAGAGAAGATACCCAAATAGTGTTGTTGTGCTGCTCCTGCAATACACAATGTTAAACGGGTTTGTGACACGATGCACGTGATTGATACATCGACATACTTAGTGGCAACGCCTCAAAAGGCAGCCCTTTTTCAGTCTAGTTTAGCATAATCCACTCGCTCTATTGGTTACGAGATGGGCTAACTTCCCCACTGGGGCCAACAGTGGAGGGTGTGTGAGGTCCCAGGTACGGTGATCCATAGCGAATACGAATCTTACGATTCGTGTAGGCGATGTATCGTCCTACCCTGACATAAAAACCAATCCAAATATTGCCAGCTGGACTTACATGCAATGAACAAGTAGATATTTACTCGCATGCTCAAACAAGAACCAAGACCGACAAGAGCGGACTCATCAAATCAAGTAGGACATAAAGCTCTACACACCAATTTAACAATGCACATATTTGCACGTACTCAATAAATCCAACTAACTTATAAGTTTAGTCCAAGAACCACATATTGAGGTACTCATAATCCTCAAGTCATCACCCAATCAAAAGTAGCATATAAGCTCAAGAAATAACAACATGAGGTCTACCATAGTCCTCTACTCGGGATTAAACCAAAGACTATTATTTTAGTCTAAGAACAATCATAAATCAAGACTTAGCATTTTAGCTTCACTTAAAGGTACATCGGACTCAACCATAGTCCCAATCGTCATGTATACTCGACTTCCTCAAAGCCAATCTCAAGGGTATCAAATCTAACCCGTTGTCAAAACCCCGTAAGTGCTTTCATGTGCACGCGACCAAATTCCTTAAAAGAGAACTCATTCAAATAATCATTTCTTAAAGGCATACGAGATCATAGGTTGGTCTCTAATGCTCCGTGCTCTAACGAGCATGCTCTAAATAAATCCCCAATGAGCCTCTAAAACGCGGGTGTCACCATTGGATACAATTCAAGATGCTAGGGTACTCTATAACGACCCGACCCGGATTCCAACACGAAATCCCAAGGTCATGCCGCTGGAACTAACATAAGATGAGGAGAAGCACTTGATAAACAGTAGTGCGAGTCCAACAGTCGAGCTAACAAGCTCGAAACAAGAACATAAGCCGCACTAAAATACGGTATTTCAAAAATCGAATCAGCGGAAGCAATATAAGAAGAGAAGTCCCAAGCTATGAAGCTCGAAACCAACGACCATGAAACCAAGAGAAACATTATCTCTCAAAGGAGGAAAACAAAACTCGCGTGCGCAACATTTCGACGCCGAACAAACCATCGGCACTCCGTGCCGGCGTTTCAACAAAGAACCAACCTGATATATCAATTACCCAACGGCTAAAGCATACCGGGGTCAACCAACAACTATAACAAGTAGGATAAAGAAATGCCCCAAAGCTACTGCGTGCCCGGGAGACAACTGAAATAAATACGAAACCACGAACAAGGCACGACACAACACGTCGGCCCAAGAAAGAACCAACACAAATACCCAAGTATATACTCGTCTGTAAAGTCTATATAACTTTACAAAATGTCGATCTCACAAGAATAGCAAAGTACATGATATCAATGACAATGCTAAAAGGGAACAGGACTCCACAAGCTACCACTCGGGAGAGTCGGCTGCTACAAACACGAACCACACGATCTAATCTCGATCTATCGATCAGCTGTGCACTGCTACAGTCACGATCTACTCTGTCTCAACGCGGCTACCAATTTGCTGCAACTAGAAAACAAAGTACGAAATGAGTCATAATGACCCAAGATGCGCTACTACAAAGAGATATGTAACATATAATTATGTAACATAAAAACAATCATCATGCCATTTTACAAATGACGAAAAACCCGTGAAGAGGCGTCGTATCATTTAGATACTCCACAAGATAACCATTTCTTCTCACTTACTAAACCGTCCAAATGAACCAGGTGTAATTCCTGTTCAAACACAAATCGATGAATTAGAAGGTAGTTCCCACAAAACATCATATGCAAGTATATATATATCATCATATATACAAATCAAGCTATTCATATAATCATCACGTAAGGGTGCACCTATATCCTATTCATATAATCATATAATCATCATGTATAAGGGTGCATATCTATTATATATATACATATTATATACCATAGTATGTATATCTCTATATATACATATCAAATATATCCATATATATCATATATATATACATGTATAAGTAGTGCATATCTATATATATATACACATCAAATCTTTCATATATATCTCATATATAAGTATGTATATCTCTATATATACATAACAAATCTCTCATTCAATCATCATGTATAAGTGTGTATATCTATATATATACGCATCAAGTCTCTCATATAACATCAGCCCATACAAACATGGTCAATAAGATCTCATGTTCAACTAACACTTTGTTATCACATAAGTGCCCATAGTAAGCCACATAAAGGATAGAGAAGATACCAAATCCATGTCGTTGTGTCGCCCCCGCAATCACAACCGTTAATCATATCGTGCTGATACCCGTGTTCGGTATCAAAGTACCGAGCTCTTCTCGGTCCGAGCTCTCTACTCTGAAAAATAGCACTAGCCAATGCGCTCTTTTGGTTACGACAAAGGGGCTACTTCCCCACCGTAGCTAGCAAGTGGAGGTGTGTGTGAAACCCGATCGATACGGCGATACATTGCAACCACGAATCCCATAATTCGTGAAGACAATGCATCGCCCCACCATCAACGTAAAAACTCCAAATAATGCCACTGGACTTATATGCAATGCACAAGTAGATGTTTACTTGTAAATTCTCAAGTAGATATACAGATCTACTAAACTCATACGACTATGCACATTGTTACAATAATCATAAAACCACAATAGGAGCTCATTTGAGTCTCTAAATCAGAAGTGTCAAGTAGTACACTCAATTCAATCCAAGTTCCAAAAGCTAGTAATCTAGTCAAATGGATTCTACAAGTTGTAGGATCTTACCATGATTCACATAAGGTTCAATTGTTCCTTAAGCTCGACTCCGTTGAGTCTTCACTACAATTCATCCCAAATAGGTTATAAATGCTATTTGCATTTCTAACCCTTTTCTAAGTTCTCGGTTCAAGTATAGCTAGGTTCTTGTCTCATTAAGAAACCCTAGATGAACAATTCACAATTTCACCTATTAGTGAAATATAAATTCAACACAAGTTGGCGAATCATTTCTCAATAAAACCACAGAGTAATCAAAAGCAGATTATGCTTCGAGTCAATTACACAATATGCCTTATAAGTCATATCATTAAGTATGAAAACCCAATCCCTAACAAGTATCACAATTATGCTTTCATAAGTCATAATATCTAGTAAGCATAGATGTTTATTTCTAGCATAAATCCAAGTTAAGTGGATAACTTAACAAATAATAAACCACACAAGCATAGAAATTCATTTCTTTTATGAATCTAGGTTAAACCCATAACTTAACAAGTAGCAACTCATATCATCCCCAAGACTTCATTGATGGTCTAGGATCAAATAAAAACTCAGATTATATTCACTAAAACTCATTCTAGAATGATCATTCATTCTATATTCCCAAATCCATTATGGTTCATGTATTATTTATAAACCACACTTGGCATGTTCAAATATTGTGATCCACACACATATTAGATACTAGACATTTTAAGGTGTTATTCACCCTTTTGAATCATTCAATTCAGACCAATAATCATCAATTTATGATTATCACAAAGACAAGTCATTTTCCAGATTTTCTGTTATAACTCATTCTGCACAGTCAACTTGTAAGTTCGACCATTAATTCCTCACAACTCCAAAGGAGGTGATTCTTTCTTAGTCTGAAACTAGACTGTTAAGACTATATTTTAGCCTTTTAAATTACTCCATTATGACTTGTATTCATCAAGATACAGCCCCTCGAAGTTCATGTTAAAAACCTGAGTATCTGTTGTGATTCATTCTGCATGTCTATCATACAAAATTCACCAAAAATTTCTCGTTACTCCAAATGTTATAAACTTTACATTTTCAGAAACTAGACTCTTTGAGCTAGAGTTTACCATTTTAAAACACTCCATTAGGATATGTATTCATCAAAATATGACCACTTCAATCTCACGTTAACAGATTAACTTTCTGGTAACAGCTTACTGGAACAGCCACGAATTGTGACTAATGAAAAATACTTCCCGAGCTCCAAAATTTATGAAACTTTACAGAGAGTTACCTAACATGTATAGGTATAACATACTCAATTTTTAGAAAAATCCCTTTAGTAGATTAGTACCAGACTTTTCCCGAAATTTACCCAAAACAGAGACTGAATTTGTATGGTTTATTTTCCAACAAGTTCATGAACAATAATGATTCCAAATCAAAGCTTGAACATATTTCAAACTAAACCCAAGACCAAAATCATCAAGTCAAGATCCATGGAAATGTTTCCAGATTTCATAGAAACATCAAAACGTTTTATAGACTTGGTAAGACTCTTCCTTAGCATGATCTAAGCAAGAATTGTGAAGAAACAAGCAAGGTGGTTTAGTAACGTACATCAGATCTGACTTTCAAACCTATGCGAAACCTGAAATAGATAGAGGGGAAACGATCTCCTCGACGAGATCTTTCCAACGGTGGTCTCGGCTCGTCGATTGGTTGGCCGAAGCTCCGGTAATCGCCGGAACACTCCAAGAACCCACTCTCTCTCTCTCTCTAGGTTTGACCGTTTGGAGAGATAACGATGTGAAAAAAAAATCAGATTATAAATGAATGAAGAGATGTCTTGAGGCTTATATACTCCTAAGAGGAGGTCAAAGGTTCAAAATACCCTTACAAGGGATAAAGGAAGGATTTATATTAAGGGTAGAATAGGAAATTTCATCAAGACATGTCATAAAAGACTGCCGGTAGTGCAGCCACGAAGTCTGCTGGTGAGCAGCCACGAAGTAGGCTGGTATGAAGCTTAAAGTCTGCTGGTGGCAGCCCCAAGTCTGCTGGTGGGCAGCAACGCGCGGCTAACTTCCGACGGCTCCCATTTGCACACCGTTCGACGAAATGACGTGATTTCTTCGCCAGGCTGACCCTAAGGACTTAAACTAAAAGCCTTAAAAGTCTCAAATCAAACTAAAACCATCTTGTATGATATCTTGAACAAAACGATTCAGTCACGTACCATATTTGATCCGTAACTAATAAATGACAACGAAATCACATGGAACAAACTAACGATCGAAACAATGATCGAGCAAGTATACATACTTATTTTAAAGTATGTTAAATGCCTAATAAAGAGTCTCAACCTCATACTCAAACTTAATTTAGAATTAAGTCCCTCAAAAATACGAAAGGCGAATAGTGAAACCACACTTACGACGACGACTATACTTTGAATGTCGTGACCTCATGCAAACATTAGACATGATAATAAGGAAATTAAATGTATCCAAGTGAGTACACAAAGACCTAGGATCCCTCAAAGGTCCCGATAAGAAAGAAGTACGAAACCATTCTATCGAGTCAAATAATTAAAGGTTCGGGGTCTTACATGGATCTTTTGTATAATGCAGTCCATAATCACAAGTATATCTTAAGTACCTTAGTACTCTGACTATCGCTTTCCAGTGATCAGTCACAGTATTACTCGTATATCTACTCAGTTTACTTACAGCATAGACAATGTCTGGCCTTATACAACTCATTAAGCACATCAGACTTCCTATTATTCTCGAGTATTCTACCTGAGAAACAGTCTCACCTCTATTCTTTGATAGATGTAGACTTGTGTTAATAGAAGTTCTAGCTATTGCAATGTCATCCTTGCTAAACTTCTCTAGAATTTTATCCACATAGTGTGACTGACTTAAAGTAAGTCCACTTGAAATTCTAGAAATTTTAACACCAAGGATTATATCAGCAAACCCCATATCTTTCATGTCAAATTTTGAGTTTAACATGTTTTTTGTGGATTTAATCATATTATCATTGCTACCAATGATAAGCATGCCGTCTATATAAAGATATAAAATGACATAGCCATTTTTAGTGTCCTTTACATATACACATTTGTCACATTCATTGATCTTAAATCCACAACCCAACATGGAATTATCAAATTTCTCATGCCATTGTTTTGGTGCTTATTTTAAGCCATACAAAGACTTAACCAACTTGCACACCTTGTTTTCTTGCCCTGGAGCAGAAAACCCTTCTGGTTGTTCCATATAAATATCCTCTTCTAAATCACCGTTTAGAAAGGCAGTCTTTACATCCATTTGATGTACTTCTAGATTTCGCAATGCGACAATAGCAAGTACTGATCTAATGGAGGTTATTCTCGTAACAGGAGAATAAGTATCAAAGTAATCAAGGCCTTCACGTTGTCTGTAACCTTTAATTACAAGTTTTGCCTTATACTTATCAATTGTTCCATCTACTTTTATTTTTTTTTCTTGAAAATCCACTTATACCCTAATGGTTTGCTTCCTTGAGGGAGGTCCATTAGTTCCCAAGTGTGATTTTGAAGAATGGAATCAATTTCACTTTTAATGGCTTCTTTCCATTGAAGTCCCTCGGAGGAGCTCACGACCTCTTTATAGCTTTGAGGTTCACTTTCTACCATGTAGGTAAGAAAATCTGGACCAAAAGATTTTTCTACCCTACTTCTTTTGCTACGCCGAGGTTCCGCCTCTTCTTGCTCATTCTCTTCATGTTCTTCTTCTTCCGAAGCATGCACCCATTTAGATGAGTTAGACTCATCCCTTCTCTTACAAGGGAATACATTTTCGAAGAAAGAAACATTTCAAGATTCTATTATTGTATTCTTGTGTATGTCTTCTATCTTAGACTCGTGCACAAGAAAACGATAAGCACTGTTGTTATGTGCATAACCAATGAATATGCAATAAACAGTTTTAGGTCCTACCTTCACCTTTTTAGGTAAAGGAACAACAACCTTTGCAAGACACCCCCGCACTTGCAAGTATTTGTAGGATGGAACTGTTTCATGCCACATCTCTTAAAGGCTTTTATCAAGCTTCTTGCGGGGTACCTTATTTAAAAGGTAATTAGCTGACAACATATCTTCTCCCCACATGTTATGTGGTAATCCAGAACTTAACAACATGGCATTCATCATCTCTTTAAGAGTACAATTTTTTGCGTTCTGCAATGCCATTCTGTTGAGGTGCATAAGGTGAAGTGGTTTCGTGAATTATTCCATGCTTAGCGCAAAATTCAGTAAATGGTGATTCATATTCACCTCCACGATCACTTCTTAACATCTTAATCTTCTTGTTAAGTTGATTCTCAACTTCAGTTTTATAGAGAATAAACTTCTCTATTGCTTCATCTTTACTTTTAAGAAGATACGCATAACAAAATCTAGTGCTATCATCAACAAAAGTTATGAAGTACTTGTTCCTACCACGTGATTGTGTTGATTTAAAATAACATAAATCAGTGTGAATTAATCCAAGTGGTTCACTATTTCTTTCAATAGAATGGAAGGACGTTCTTGTTAACTTTGCTTCTACACAAGTTTCACACTTGTGATTTTTATCAATTTGGAATTTCGGTATGCAATCCATGTTAATTAGTCTACGTAATGTACCATAATTAACATGTGCTAGTCTACAATGCCACAAATTGGAAGACTCAAGCAAGTAAACAGAAGACTTATTCTTATTATTATTGCTCTTAGGCTTGACAACCATTACAGATAGCTTAAACAGCCCATTATTAACATACCCTTTGCCTACAAACATTCCACTTTTAGTCAAAGTTACAACGTTAGACTCAAAAACAACACGGAAGCCATGCTTCACAAGCAAAGATTCGGACACTAAATTCTTCCGAATTTCAGGCACATAGAGCACGTTATTGAGAGTCGATTCCTTCCCAGAAGTCATCTTCAAAACCACTTTCCCTTGACCTTTGATATTGGAGGTGTTAGAATTTCCCATATAGAGCTTTTCCCCATTCTCAGCAGCTTCAAAGGTGCTGAACATCTCCTTGTTGGAGCAAACATGCCTACTGGCACCGGTATCAATCCACCACTGATTTGGGTTTGAACCCACCAAATTGACTTCAGAGATCACCGCAGCAAGGTTGATATCCGACACATCTTGAGCAATGCCATCCACAAGATTGGTTTCACGCTCCCTCTTAGGTTTCTTGCAAACCGTGGACTTGTGATCCATTCCTCCACAGTTGTAGCAGTTTCCAAGAAACTTCTTCTTAGAAACTCCTCCATTGGGACCTAAGTTTATCCCTTTTCCAGCTTTAGCAAACTTTCCCTTGCCCTTTGAGCTTTGACCATGCTCCACGACATTGGCTTTGGCAGCCATAGAAGTGACCGTTTTCTTTTCATTACCTATGTTGCCCTCTTCTATGCAAAGATGAACAACAAGTTGTTCAACAGTCATCTCCTTTTGTTTATGCTTTAGGTAACTCTTGAAATCCTTCCAAGCTGGAGGCAATTTTTCAATAATTACAGCCACCTTGAAGGTTTCACTAACTTCCATCCCCTCTGTCTCAATTTCAGAGTAAGCAGTTGTAGCTCTTGTACTTGTGGTCAAGAGAGTTCCATAGTTCCTTTGGCGTTTTCTTAAAACGATAAACATTATACAATGAGTCTTCCAACCCCTTCAGTACATAGTTCTTACAAAGGAAATCAGATTGATTCCATGCATCCAAAGCACTAATGGCTTGGAAATCAGCCTCTCCACCAACATTTGGAGAGTCTTCTTTCGAAAACCTTGCCAAATGAAGCGTGGTCAAGTAAAACCGAATCTTCTGCTGCCAGCGCTTGAAATTCAACCCTTTAAATTTCTCCGGTTTCTCAATATGGTTCACCGGCAGATGTGGAGCAGTCACCACTTGAGTCATAGCTGCAGGATTGGTCATAGATAACAATAAGGTATTGTTCTCGTTAGTCATATCTGAAATACGACAATAATCTGTAAGATTATAAAATTCTCTATAGAAGAGATTATTGTTATCTAAAATAACAATAATTAACAGAATATAAAAATAATGTTTCAAGATTGTTGGGTAAATCCCTATACAATCGTACATAATTTAAAATATAAAGGAAACAAAACCATTAGAGCTGTTGGTTGAAAAAGGCTTCTGAAGTCTGCTGGTCGTTCTGTACGTAGTCTGTTGGTGGCTTTGTTCCAAGTCTGCTGGTGACTTGCTACGAAGCCTGTTGGTGACTCGAAACGAAGTTTGCTGGTGGAATGAAGATGTGACCGAGGTCTGTGGTTCACACAGTTTCCTTGAAACGTTATTCGTCCCACTCCCTCTAAGTGCGTGAAGTTCTTACACGGGATGATCGTCTCCCAGGATACAACGGTGGCACTAGATGACTTATACACTGGAAGTTCCGACGAACTGAAAGTGCGTGTATTCTGTTGTGGAGAATGGTTCCATTATATAGGCCAGAAAATCAACATGTTTTAATAATGTCCATTAACCACTCAATTAAAGTAGACATTAAGGCAAAATTAATTTGTTCATTAAAACATAACACAATTTGGTCCGATGCGGGCACACGAGCATGTTGATCCAAGCCGAATTGGACCTTGATTTGCACCCCCCCTGCGGGCACGGGAGAGATAGTTCTTTCTATACAAGCTTACCCAACACAAGGGAGCCTTTGTATATAAACCCTTCAAGCCTTTCATATTTTTCCAATGTGAGATAACTCCACTTCCAATACTTTCAATGTCCTACTTTAAACCTTTATAACTTATTCATCTGATATCCGAATTGGACAAATAAATATAGTATTCTTAGGTATTCACGGAGAAGAACATAATTCCACAATTACCATAGTCATTACATAAATGACTCACAAATAAATTAGTGCCTCAAAGCCCCAATTTACTTCACTTAAAACACTAGTTTTCCAACAGTTTGGTGTGTAGAATTGAATATCATAATTTTGTAACATTAAAATTAAGATTATTTTGTTTGGCTCTCATGTAGAGTTCAATTAAAAATCTAAACGTATAAGCAAATTAATAGAAATTAAAAAAATTAATGAAATCGAGAGTCTTTAGGTTTTAAAATGTTTTACCTATCAAGAAAAAAATCAATTTATAGAATAAAAATATTAAGAATTTCAGTTTAATTCCAATTCTAAACAATGGAATTG
Organism: Codonopsis lanceolata; assembly: GCA_013146195.2. Classification (NCBI taxonomy): domain Eukaryota; kingdom Viridiplantae; phylum Streptophyta; class Magnoliopsida; order Asterales; family Campanulaceae; genus Codonopsis; species Codonopsis lanceolata. Next base: position 87,552,652 of record CM028378.1, on the reverse strand, counting down.
AGGTTCACTTTCTCTCATTCTCTACTCTGGAGTCTCAACAAAATTTAAATTCACTGATGTGCTTTCCGTATTAAAAAATGATATTAAAATATATACAAATAAATATATATAAATAAAAGTTGCATTAATGTTAAAAAAATTGATAGTGCATATAATATCAGACAAAGGGTAAATTGTTTATGATATACTAACATTGTTTATGATATACTAACATGTTTTGTCATAAAACCATAAAAACTACATTTTTCAAATTTGATAATTTCTACAAAATAATTCAAGTATTATGATTCAATTTAAAAATCAGACATAAAAAAATTAATTAGTATATAACCAAGGAAAATAAAATGTAGGAGATTTAAAAAAAAAAAAAAAAAGGTTGGAGGGGACATAGACCATACCCCAACCCTTTATTTTTTTTTTATTATTTTTAATGCCTTGAAAGGCTACAATTATATATATATGATGTCTTTGGTGTGGCTCGACAAATGGTGCAAAAATTCAAGTAGTTAAGTCGATCGATGGATAGACATCGGAAAATTTGGTTTAAACCGTGCTATGGATAGCTTTTGGACCGCGACTCGGTAAACACTCATAAAACCACGTTGTTTTAGTTGATGTATATAAATGAAAAGAAAATATTTTGACCCTAATTTCACCACACGTTGCAATTTTTTTTACACATTTTTTGCAGTGATAGCCAATCCCAAGGTTACCACCTAAACAAAGTCTAGCAACGGAAGCTATGACCACCTACTTATCATAAACTTGTTGGTATGTTCATATTTCCAAAAATATTTCAAAAACTCGGTTTAACTTCAAAACTCGTTTATTAATTTTAACTAACAAACAAATTCGATCTAAATGTTGATTAATTTCATCATCAGTACTTTTTTTATATCTGAATTTTTAAACATGTATAAGTAACTAAAAAATCAGAAATTATCGGGTTTCTATTTTTTTACATGTCTCGATATATATATATATATATATATATATATATATATATATATATATATATATATATATATATATATATTTACAATAATAACTTTGGTTATAATGAAATAGAGAAAAAAAAATGACAGATCTTGGGATTATTATTAATTGATTGTCTGTGAATTAGTTTTACTTCAAAGTATGTGTATATGATTTAGTTTCAAAATCATTGTTTTATTTCATCTTTATTTTTCCTAACCTGGATATTGATACAAAGAAATTGACAAAAAACTTGGTTTTGTTATCTCTCATATTTCTACTATGCATATTTTTCTTAATATACTAAATAAGAATGTTAAGAAGGTTTTGGAATCATTTATCCAATCAACCATAATAATGATATTTTCTATTTTCAATTGCAATATAAAAAGTGGCTTATATACAAATTATAAATGTTTCTAAATTTGGAAAGTCTTTTGGCAGAAACTTTCCAAAACTTGTTCCTCTCCTTTTATATATGTATAGATTCGACTATTACTACAAGAATACTACTTATAGTCAATATCACTGTCCAAAGACTTGTTATTAAGCTAGTGCTAGGTATCTTGCGATGTTGTCATAAAAATTAGACATATTTAAAGATTATTTATTTAATGTGAGTATTCTTGTTTAATTTTATTTTTCTTTTTGTTCTTTCTTCAGCTTTAATGTCTATTACTTCAATATTTGCCAACATGAATAATGTTCTGATGTTAAATGGAAAAAACTTTAAGCAATTGAAAGAAAATATATTGATTATTCTTGGCTGCATGGACATAGACTTGGCATTAAGAATGCCGAAACCAAATGATCTCACTAAGGAGAGTACTCCTGACGAAGTTACATACTTTGAAAAGTAAGAATGTTCAAACAGACTAAGTCTTATGATCATGAAACGCATTATTACAGAGGCTTTTAGAGGTGCAATAGCAAATGACAGGTGTCACTACCAGTGAATTCCTTAAAAAAATTCATAATCGTTTCGTTAAAAACGATAAGGCTGAAACAAGTACGCTTTTAGCAAATTTGATTTCAATGAAGTATAAAGGTAAAGGGAATGTTAGAGAGTACATCATGGAAATGTCTAATCTTGCTTCAAAACTTAAGGCACTTAAGCTCGACTTATCGGATGATTTGCTCGTGCATTTAATTTTGATCTCTCTACCTCCACAATTCAGTCAATTTAAGGCCAGTTACAACTGGCAAAAGGAGAAATTGACTCTCAATTAGCTCAAGGATTTGATTTGTGTGCACAAGACATTGACGCAAGGAAAAGACAAAGGCAATGCACATTAAAAGGAAGGATAAAGGAAAAGAAGGTTCTGCTTCTCAAGGTCCGGTGCAAAAGAAACAAAAGATTGAAAATGGTCGTTTCTTTTGTGGCAAGCCAGGACATAAAAAGAAGGAATGCACCAAGTTTGATGGTTGGCGAGTGAAGAAAGGTACATTTCTTGTTTTGGTTTGTTTTGAGATCAATTTAGCCTCAGTACCAAAAACACTTGGTGGGTAGATTATATATGGTGCTACTACTTACATTTGTGTTTCTATTCGGGGTTGCCTAAACTACTGAGAGCCAACTGATGTTGAAAGATGCATTTACGTGGGCGACAATACAGATTATTGTTAAAAGACGCATTTTCGATAATTTATATTTGCTAGAAACTATATCATCTTATAATGAAACCTTGCATGTAGAATCACGTGGTACAAAACATAAATTGGATAAGGATAATTCATCCTCATTATGGCACAAACGTCTCGGTCGCATCTCTAAATCTAGAGTTGAGCGTCTTGTGTCTGATAGGATTTTGGACTCTCTTGATTTTTTCAAACTTTGATGTCTGTATTTAGTGTATCAAGGGAAAGCAAGCCAAAATGAAGAAAATATGTTCCAATAGATCTAGAGACGTCTTAGAATTAATACATACAAATATTTGTGGTCCATTCCCTACAGCTTCTTAGAATGCTCAACGATATTTTATAACATTCATAGACGATTATTCTAGATATGGTTACCTATTTCTTATACATGAAAATTCACAGTCCTTGGATGTGTTCAAAGCATTTAAGGGCGAAGTTGAGTTACAACTCAACAAACGGATAAAGAGCATGAGATCTGATTGTGGTGGTGAATACTACGGCAGATATGACGGCTCAAGTGAACAACCTCTGGGACCATTTGCTAAATACCTAGAGAAATGTGGAATCGTCCCACAATACACTATGATAGGGTCTCCTAGCATGAATAGTGTAGCTGAAAGATGAAACATGACTTTAAATTACATGGTAAGAAGTATGATTAGTCATTCTAATTTACCAGTCACTCTGGGGTGAAGCTCTAAAGACAACAACTTATATCCTAAACCATATGCCAACAAAAGCGGATGCAAAAACACCATATGACATATTACTTACGACAAATGATGTAGGCATGTTATATACCAAGAGATTTCTATCAAAATTGTGAAATGAAAGACCTTGGAAATGTTTCCATTGTATTGGGAATTAAGATACATCGAGATCGTTCTCCAGGTATATTGGGATTATCACAAATGAAATATATTGAGAAAATTCTCAATAGATTTGGAATGCAAAATTGCAAACTATGGATAACCCCAGTCGCTAAAGGAGACAAGTGTTAGTCTCAGTCAATGCCCAAAAAATAGCCTTGAAATTAAGGAAATGCAAAAGATTCCCTATGCTTCGGCTGTTGGAAGTCTAATGTATGCTCAAATATATACGCGCCCAGATATTGCGTTCATAGTTGGCATGTTAGGTAGATATTTATGTAACCCTGGCATGGATCATTGGAAGGTAGTCAAACAGGTGGTAAGGTATTTATAGAGAACAAATGAGTATATGCTCATATATAAGTGATTGGACAAGTTAGAGATCATTGGGTATTCCGATTTTGATTTCACTAGATGTCAAGACATTAAAAAATCCACTTCTGGCTATGTTTACCTGTTAGCTAGTGGAGCGATTTCGTGGAGGTTCGCAAAGCAGACGCTTATTGCCTCGTCTACCATGGCTGGAGAGTTTGTAGCATGTTTTGAGGTATCCAATCATGGAATAGACATAAAGTTTCTCTTGTTGTAAAAGAAAGAGTGCAGAGTGAGCAAATTTTCATAGAGCAGATAGGGACAAACTCCATGATAGCAGGTCCGCTTACGAAAGGACTACCATTCATGATCTTTCATAAGCACACTACTCATATGAGTGTTGTTTTATTTGATGACATTTCAGTTTAGTGGGAGTTTTGTATTTGTATTACCGCTTTATGTTAAAATTAGATTTTATCTATATATATTTAGTTTATGGCTAATTGAGAGTTCACTTTGGCTCTTAATAATTTACCGAAACAGTGCTTGACAGATGAGTAGATAATGGGTTCAATGATGATATCAGATTATTAACATCATGAATAAATTAAATACTAAAAATTTATCAATTAAATGGTAAAAATTTAAGAAAGACGATATTACACATGAGACCGGCTCACATGAGACCGGCTCCGATTAAAATGCATCAAATTAACAATTTTGTTGATATGTCATCAACAAATTGTTGATTTGATACATTTTAATAAGTTGGTGATATCACCTCGGTTAATTGACGTTGCAGTCAATATCTTTATGTTACATACTCCTTCCATTTCACCCAAAGAGTTCCTATTTAAAAAGTTTAATTATTAAGAGGATATATTAATGTAATTAGAATTAATCATAATTACAAAAGCACTTAAACACAATTAATGTACTATACTAATTACAACATAAATGAAGGGTAAAGATGAAATATTATAGAAATTATAAGCGTATTTTTTTTTATAATGAACTCTTAAAGAGAAACATTTCAAAATAATGTAGTGTAATCTTTGTCCGGATCGGATGGAGTACATCTTATAATGGAAATGCAATTCAATAAGAGAACCAATGAGAAAATAATGAATCGCATACATATTTTAGACTTAAAACCGTTGGAATTTTAGATTTATTTTCTAAAATGTTTCTAAAATATACGCATGACATGCATTTTTTAGCTTTCAATCAATATTATAAAAGAGAACATGTGCTAACTGGCGGCTTAGATCGAATTGTTTTAAATATAACTGGCGGTCCAGATTTATTGTAAATATGTGAGTTACATATAAACCTCTCAGTTATGAGTTTTGTTTGAATGTCCTCATCTACAACCAATAAATATGTAATAACCCCTCAGTTACGATTTTTTTTTTTATAATTATCCTCACCACTACCAATTACAGTTACATGAATGCTTTCATCTAATACATTTTTTTAACCACATCCTTCTATTTGAGTTGACGAGGTGGCTATTTATAATTTATTTCGAGTATCTATTGAGTTGTTTTAATGAGATATTTGTTTGTAAGTTTTGTAATTAATTTTTGCAATTTTAAATATTTGTATTTTAATTTTATTATTAATATTTAGTTTGAGTTTCTTAATTAATTGTTATCGTAATCAACTCAATCTCAAATTAATTTTTGTTCGACCTAGATTTATTTTTTAAAACATTTGTTCGTAAGTTTTGTAATTTTAAATATGTGTATTTTAATTTCTTTTTTAAAAAAATGTGTGCTAAGTTTTCCTTAATAGTTTGAAATATTTGTGATTTCAAAATAGTTTTATGTTAGTTCACTCTGTCTCATTCATTTTTTTTTATACTTTTTGTTAACAGATGTTGTGTAACTGTGTTGGTGTGGGTAAGAGAGAATGTTTCTGGATGCTTAATTATACTCTTTTTGAATGAGTTACAAAATTTTACAGCGAATAAACTGTTTTATTTTTTTTAATTTTCGGAAAGTAGTCTTTTTTTTTATAATGTACATTGATCCGACTCTTACAAAATCCCAAACATATACTAACTTATTCGTATCATACTCATTTCATACATTGATTATATTTATATTAACACCATTTCATATGTCTGGACACGAAATCTAGTTTATTTTAAACCATCACATATTCACATCGACATGGTAGTCTAGGACAATCTTATATGTTTATAATTCAATAATTTCACTTGTATTTTCAACCGAATTGAAAGATTCCCTTGTCTGTAGTTGAACTGTTCAATGACTTGGCCCGGTAAAGGTGATTTTACAAAATTTTCTTGATCTTTTTTTTTTTTTTTTTTGGCTATGGAATTATTCTGAATCACCGTATCAGTTGTATAGGGGTGTCAATTGGGTTGGGTTGAAGTGGGTAATAGATTAAAATGGGTTATAATCTGTCACAACCTAAATATTAAATAGGTCATGTTAAAATTGGTCAACCCACTTTAACCCGTTTTTTTTAATTTAAATTTTTTTATAAATAAATAAAATATATCCCAAACACATTAAATAACGAAACATCGTCCATAAGAATTTAATCAAAGTGCAAAAAATATTCATATAAAAAATAAACAAAATATATTTCAGACATTTCTCATCAGGGTACCCAAAAATAATAAACGGATCAAATAGATCGAGTTAAGACAGGTGAACACATTTGAACTTTAAGTCATTCGTATATAAATAAAATATACCCCCAACACATTAAACAACGAAACATCGTCCATAAGAATTGAAACAAAGTCTGTCGAAGATAAACAAAAACATATATCTACTTGAACATTTCTCAACAGGGCTGCAGCATAGAACAGTACAAATTACATCACAAAACTAGCCCTACAAATGAACATTTTCACACCGATTGTTACTATCATGTACCTAAAATCTAAATCTTGCATCTTGCAAGTCCACATGACTTTGAGTATGAGTTAGAGATTTCACTGGTGCACAATCACTGCCTTAAAGCTTCCCATTAAATATGTTGTGTCTCAACTTTAAAAGTATGGTTAGCGAAGGGTGTTACACTGCAAGAAGTCTTCTGAAATTCAAACAAATTCTCCACATATCTCATAATCTGAATTGCCATAGGAACGAATCTGTGACAACATTTCTCGTAATCTGAATTTTTAAACATGAGAGCAAATATTAAATCGACTACGTACAATACTACAGTCTAATACACGAATTTAACATGGGTAAAAAAGAATTTAAAGTCAAAGATTTACGCTCATCAAACAAGCCTGAAAAGTCTTGAATGAGCACACCGCGTTGATAGGTTTAAGAGAAGAAATGGCTTAATATGGTAATACTATGCACTAAACACCCGCATGAGAAAGTAATTTATTCATAGGACTTAAAAAGTACCTATTCATTAAAACCTGAAATACTATATATACAATATGAAAATAACTTTAGATGAAAACATAATAGGTGGCATTGAGAGTCCACCAAACGTGGAAACTAATAAAAAGACTCGACCCAAACAGGGAAAACGAAAGAATCACACCAACAATGCTTCCCATTCCCTGCAGAGATGGCAAGGCAATAATCTGAAAAATACCAAGAGTCCAAGAACCTTGCTCCAGAGAGATGCGAGGTAAAGCATCTGACCTCATAACAAATTCGAGGATAGACTCTTGTAATTTAAAATTTTGAGCAATTCCTTCAGTCAAAATGCACTAGAATACTGAAGAAAAGAAAAACACATCCATAGAATCTTCACTAAACTTGAAACAAAATATAAAATTATCTAGATGTTATCTACAAGAATCATGGTAGACGGATTCCAAACTGGAGTGTGGTACAGCAAGCTGCAGGGTAACTTCATGGAGAAAAGAAAGGTAGAATGCATCCATGACAACAAACCTCACAAATAGTGACATGAATAGTAACCCAGCACTTCAATCTTCAACAAACATTGATCCACATAAGCCCTTAAATCCAAGAACACAAAAAAGGGATTAAGGACAATCGCTTCTTGTATTACTGTCATGCTAAAAGAAATAGAATCCCCATGAAGACTTAAAAGCAAAAAGTAGCCAAAAGTTTTAAAAAACAGTTCTAGGTTAGAACTATTGAATTAAAAAAAAATATATTCAACTGTTTCTATCTCACACTCAGTAATTGGGTTAAAAAATTCAAGGTTGAGTTGGAGTTGTATTGCTTATTATTCAACCAATTGTACCAAGTTATCAAGCAAAACATCATCCATTTTCTAACAGCTCTCAATCCAATGAGAGTAATAGAATGCATAATCCAGATACAATGTTCAGCAATGATAATTTTGACCTTTTTCGGTTTTGTTTTCTCCGATAAGTGGTAGACATACATGAACCACCGATGAAGCTAAGGATCCAAAAAGGCAAGCGCATTACACAACCGAAGAGGCAAAATGTGCTCGACCGTAAGACATATCGCCTACAAAGAAAGTGTAAGGAGTCGGTGTACATACAACAAAGACAAAGGATGACATACGTAATTGCTTCTGTTAGTTATGTTAGTTAGTTAAGTAGTCTGTTAGATTGGTTGTATATATCAGATTACTGTATTCAGATGTATGAGACTTCTTCGACTATCAGAAACATTAGAGAATTCCTATCAATGAAATGAATTCTTCACCCTCTCCATTATCATGTCTCGAATTCCACTTATTAACATGGTATTAGAGCATGATCTGATCCATTTTTCTTCCGCCAAAACTCTGATCTAAGACTGAGAGAGATATCGATTTTGCAATCAACTTCGGTTGATTTCGAATCTTGGATCAAATTCGAAGTCGATCAATTTCGAGAAGCTCTCTGAAATTAGGTTTCCTTTTTTTCTGACATTGATCTTACTTCACTAATGGCGAACAGCAGTAATGAAGAGGAACACAACGAAGAGGAACTTGAAGAGGAGATAGCCATAGACGAATCACGATCCGGATATTTCGACTCTCCGGTGCATTCCTCTCATCCCTTATTTCTACATCCCAACGATCACCATGGGATGATCTTTGTCGTCACACAAATCTTGATAGATTCTGTCAATTTTAATCAATGGAAACTGTCTGTCATAATTGCTCTCACTGCTAAGAACAAATTGGGATTGGTTAATGGAAAGAATAAAAAGCCCCTTCCAACTTCAAAATATGTAGATTTGTGGAATAGGTGTAATAACATGGTAATTGCTTGGCTTTTGAATGTTGTTGCTCCGGACATTAAGTCCAGTATAGTATATTTCTCAACCGCAAAGGCTATTTGGGAAGATCTCAATGCTAGATTCTCCCGAAATAATGCCCCAAAACCTTCCAAATCACGAAAACAACTAGTGAATGTTATCAGGGAAGCCAAAACATTTCAACCTATTTCACTAAATTCAAGGGTTTGTGGGATGAACTCGAATAATCTTAGCATGGTTCCTAAGTGTGTTTGTGGATGTACAGTGGGGCTACTCAAAAGCAAGAAGACTATGAACATGAGCAGAAATTATTTCAATTCTTAATGGGATTGAATGACACATTCACCAATACAAGAGGTCAAATCATTATGATGAATCCTCTCCTAGTCCGAGCAAAGCGAAAATATTTTGATCCAGGAAGAAACTCAAAAAATGTAGTAATGGAACAATGTCAATCTCACAGACATGTCTGCTTTGCTCTCGAGTAAAAATAATGACTCCAATTTTTTTGGAAATGGAAGGAAGAATATTAGAAATAATAACAATAACAAACTGGGGTCATGCCACAAAAAGGAAAAACATGGTGTGATTTTTGTCATGGGGATTCACACACTAAAGGACAAGTGTTTTTACTTGCATGGTTATCGAGGCGGCATAAACCGTTTGGGACCAAACCAGATCTTAATAGAATGCCCAAGAATAGGATTAAGAGCATGGCGACCAATGTTGTTAGTGATGAAAATGTTGATCCAAATGTTGGTGATGATAAGTCGGTGTCCGAAATTGTCCTCTACGCTCAATTCAACCAACTCTGCGCGACTTCTTTCTTGCACAAGATCTACTTTAGGCGACCCGAATCTCATATAGCGAGGTAACATTGCTTGCACTAGTATTACTTCATCTAGTCGGGTTCTTAATTCCAGAATGGATCATTGACATGGGGCCGATCACATCACAACCAATTTTGATTTACTTGTTGATCTGTAAGCATTAATGCCTCTATCCATCTCCCAAATGGTCAAGCGACCAAGATAGCCTATAAAGGTACTATCAATCTTGATAAGAACATTGTCTTAAATGATGTTACGTTTGTGCCCTCTTTCCACTTCAACCTCTTATCGGCGACGACACGATAATGGTTGTAATCTTGTGTTTTACGCCTCTGTATGCTTTCTTGAGGACCTAGCACACGGGGAAACCGAGGGAGATTGGTAGGCGATTGGTGGATTGTGAGGACTTGGCTTCGGGAAATAAATGCAGTAAAGACTTCCAATGCTAGTACTGTTTTCTTGATCATTCCTTTTACGTAATAGTGATTCTCAAAACTTCGGTTGGTTCTTGTTCAACTTGTATACATCAACCAAAATTAGCCCTATGGCATTTAAGACTTGGGCATATGCCTTTAAGCTCTCTTAAACATTTAGATGTTTGTCTTATAGATAAAATCAATTCTATTTCCCCTTGTGATGTTTGCCATTTTTCGGACAAACAAAACTACCATTTCCATTAAGTAGCACTCATTCGATACTCCATTTTCACTCTTACTGCCTTGTGATGTGTGGGGGCCCTACAGACATCTCACTCACAATGGTCATAATTCTTTTCTAACCATAGTTGAGGATCACTCCAGAACTACCTGGACATTTCTCTTAAAATCAAAAGACCAAGTTCCCATGCTCATTCAATACTTTCTCAACCTTGTCAAAACTCAATACAATGCTTACATTAAAGAAATTAGATCGAACAATGGGCTGAATTTTTCAATCACCTTGTCTCTTCTATACTTGAACCTCTTGGGATAATTCAGCAAAGCACTTGCATAGACACTCCTCAACAAAATGGCAGGGCAGAAAGGAAACATAGGCATCTTTTAGAATTGGCTAGGGCTCTTAGATTTCAATCAAATCTACCTATTTCTTTTTGGGGAGACTGTCTGCTCATAGCCACTTACCTTATAAACAGATCTCCTAGTTCTCTTCTGTAATTTAAAACCCCATATGAGGTATTGCTAGGTCACAAACCTACTTACAATCATCTTAAAGTGTTTGGATGTCTTTGTTTTGCATCCACCTTACCACACAATAGAGATAAGTTTGGGCCAAGAGCTAGAAAATGCATATTCTTGGGCTATCCCTATGGGAAGAAAGCTTACAAACTGTATGATCTGACCACCAAACAAGTCTTTTATAGTAGGGATGTAGTATTCTATGAATCACAGTTTTCTTTCTCCCAACACCCTGCATCTTCCCAATCTCCCACTTCTCTCTTCCCTTCCTTCAGTCATCAGCATATGGAAGATGATCCTCCTGACACACCCTGCGCCAATACCCTACTCACGATGTGTCATGCACACTCCCTCGATAGTCCTCCCACACCTCCTACGATAGTCCTCCTACACCTCCCTCTGATAGCCCTTCTCCTGCTCCTAGACCTGTCAGACAGAGAACTATTCCTGTGAAGTTTAAAGACTATACCAATTTACCTTTCAATCTTTCATCCTCTAATGGAGCCTGTGTTCAAAGGTACTTTCCTTATTCCATAAACAACATCATGTCTTATTCTCATCTTTCTCATGCTTATCAATCCTATATTAACAACATTGATAGTGCCTTTGAACCTAAAACCTATGCTCAAGCTGTGAAGAGCCCTCAGTGGTGTAAGGCTATGGCTCTAGAACTAGAGGCTCTAGAAAGAAACCAAACTTGGATCTTGCAGCCCCTTCCTGCTGGTAAGAAAGTTGTTGGCTGTAAATGGATATATAAGATCAAACATAGGCAGGATGGTTCCATTGACAAACTAAAAGCCATATTGGTGGCAAAGAGATTTACACAAACTGAAGGACTTGACTACTTTGACACCTTTGCTCCAGTAGCAAAGATGACATCTGTTAGGGTCCTACTAGCAGTTGCAGCCATGAAGAATTGGCCTCTATGCCAAATGGATGTATCCAATGCTTTTTTGCATGGTGACCTCAATGAGGAGGTCTTTATGACACTCCCTCCTGGATATTACTCCTCTCAGCCTAATATGGTATGCAAGTTAGTCAAATCCCTCTATGGACTGAAACAAGCACCAAGGCAATGGTTCCATAAACTGTCTTCAGTCCACATCTGCCATACCCTGTTCATTGGATTTACTCAAGGCAATGACCATACCCTGTTCACTCGGCACCAAGGCAATGGTTTCATTTGGATTTACTCAATCCACCAATGACCATACCCTGTTCACTCAGTCCACATCTGTTGGTTTCACAGCTCTATTGGTCTATGTTGATGACATTGTGATAACAGGATCCAATCCTCAAGCCATTGCTGCTTTAAAACACTATCTGCACTCTCAGTTTTCTATCAAGGACTTGGGTGATCTGAAGTTTTTTCTGGGACTGGAAATTGCTAGGAACTCATTTGGTATCTGCCTCCATCAAAGGAAATATTGTCTGGACATCATTTCTGAAATAGGCCTGACCAATGCCAAGCCATCTTCTCTTCCTATCTCTCAGAACCATAATCTTTCTACAGATTCAGGCACTCCTGTTCCTAATCCTGATAGATACAGAAGACTAGTTGGCAGACTTCTTTATCTCACCATTACAAGACCTGAAATTGCCTACTCAGTTAATGTGATGAGTCAGTTTCTAGCTCAACCAAAACACCCTCATATGCAAGCAGCCCTCAAACTGGTCAGGTTTCTCAAAGTGTCTCCTGGACAGGGCATGTTCTTCTCTTCTCAGTCCACAAGTGATCTTGTTGCTTACTATGATGTAGACTGGGCATGGTGCCCAACCACTAGAAGATCTGTATGGTTTTTCATCTTCTTAGGATCATCTCTTGTATCACGGAAGAGCAAGAAACAACCTCTTGTCTCCAAATCCTCGGCGAGAATCGAATATAGGGCCATGGCCTCAACATGTTGTGAGATCACATGGCTCCATGCCCTACTAAGGGATTTCCACATCTGAGTTCTCTTCCTATCCCTCTTCATTGTGATAATAAAAGCGACCCTCACATAGGCGCCAATCCGATCTATCATGAGAGGACTAAACATATAGAAATTGACTATCACATGATCAGGGAGAAAATTGACAAAGGGTTGATTGACACTGCCTACCTTCCAACCAATGAACAAGTTGCAGATCTCTTCACTAAGGCTCTATATATTCCTCAACTCCTACACTTACAGGCCAAGCTGGGTGTGCTGAATCTCTTCACCTCTCCCAGCTTGAGGGAGGGTGATGAAGCTAAGGATTCAAAGGGCAAGCGGACACAAACTAAAGGGGCAAAGTGTGCTCGGCCGAGAAGACATATCGCTACTGACAAAGTGTAAGGAATCGGTGTACATACAACAAAGACAAAGGGTGACATATGTAATTGTTTACATTAGTTACGTTAGTCGGTTTAGTAGTCGGTTAGATTGGTTGTATATATCGGGTTCTTGTATTCGGATGTTAGACAGACTACTACTTTCGAAAACATTAGTGAATTCCTATCAATGAAATTCATTCTTCACCCTCTCCATTATCATGTCTCGAATTCCAGTTATTAACACTCCGACGCCTCAACTTCTGCCATCTTCCTTCCAACCTTCAAATCCGGCCGAGCTCACCATCACTGATCGATTTGTCTCTACCCCAATCGCCAACATTGTTTCTCTTCTCCAATCGAGCCCTCCAATATCCTTTTCTTACTCCGGCTCCACACCCAGCTTCTCTGGCCATTTCCTTTCATCCTCAGCCGGCTTCTCCATCCCAGACGCAGGTCTGTAATTCCGGCGAATACAACGTATCATCCATCGGGTCAGTCTATATCTTTCTCTCCCTCGTCAGAAGCAAAGCACATCACGGTTAAGGCTTGAATTTCGAAATTCTCTTGCAAAATTTCAAGTAAGATTGCTTCAACTTTTAATTGCTGAAATTGGAAATATTGTTAGTTTGCTGAAAATCAGTTCATAAGTATGTTCTGGTTTATTGGTGATTTTGGGTGAGTTGAACTGTGGTGGTGATTGGATGTATCATCCAAGCTAATCTGGAATCTAATTTTGCCTGAAAATTTTACAAATTCTATTGGGCCCTGGGAAGGTAGATATTATTGGATGAACTGAGATAACTGGGAGTATGTTTAACCGTGGAATAATAATCTGAGTTGTTGCTTTAAATATTATTTGATTTCTGAGTTTGTGGGTTGGGCAGATTGTGTTCAATTGAGTATTTGCAATTCGATCTTGTTATTACAGTCAATTGCCGATTAGCTGTTGTTGAATCCTGTTGTTCTGTTATCAAATTGGGCAGTGAGATACTTCCTTGTGCCAAAATGTTATGTGAGTTGGGAGTTAAAATTTTGGTTTTGTTGCCGTAGTAAAAATTTGGGAATGCATTAATTAAGGATTAATGTGTTGGCTTGAGCTGAATATTTCAAAAAAATTGCCCACCATGCTTTCGAGCTATAAAGCTCACAGAACTCGGGTAAATGGCCAAATTGAAATTCTAAAAATTGTTATCGACTGATTTGAGAGTATTAAATTCCAGATTTTGATCATGCGTGAGGATGTTGTCAATATTGTCTATCTTTATATTGTTGCTAGAAATTTGTTAAGTATACTCTAGTTATACTTAAGTTAAATAGTGCTATTGAGTGTTTAAACTAGGGGTGGCAAAATGGGTGTTATGGATAAATGGATAATAGGCTATTATCCATGGATAACCATGGATAATAGCCTATTATCCATTTATCCATAACACACATTTTGCCACCCCTAGTTTAAACTATGGGCGGGATTCTTGCTTTGATTAGGGTTGCTTTTGCCTGTAATGCTCATAGTAGCTTGCGCCAATTGCCATGTTCTTGACTTATTCTTTACCTCGTGTTTATATTGCACTCACAATGAGGATAATGTGAAACTTAAGTTTGGGGATGGGAATTGTCTTGTGCTTTAAAGATATTTTTTAGAGTCGTCTTGTTACCTGTAGTTAGTTAATTTTATTTTCCTTTTGTTTTATTTAGTTTTAGTAGTAGTTAGTTTATTATTTTAGTTTTTGCTTAAAAAAATAGAAAATTTTGAAAAAAAAAATTGAGTCTTTAGTGTTGGCGTGGTTACTTCTGCCAATGATGACATGTTTGTTAATAGTGATGCATGTCTTGTTTATGTGCCTTAGCTTGGTCTAGTTGATGGAACTTTATATCTTCAAAAATTTTAGTACAAAAATATCATTACTTGATTTATTAAAGAATTTGGGTATTTTTATTAAGTTTATAGTGCACATTTCATTCCTGTGGACCTGGCTATTTTAGTGGTCATGAACATTTTTAACATCCGTCATTACATGAATGTTCTTTTATATTTGCGACTTAGGGGTTGATTGCATGCTAAGTTAGATTTGTTAGACTTCTTTTGCTAGTATATCTCAAGTATATTTAGAGAGAGAAAGAGTAATGCTATCCAAGCAAAAGTTGCACCTGGTACATTCCAAAGATGTATGATGAGTATCTTTTCTGATATGATTGAGCATTGCATAGAGATTTTTATGGATGATTTTACGGTGTATGGTGATTCATTTGATCAATGCTTAGATAATTTATCTAAGGTCATGAAACGTTGCATGGATACTAACCTAGTTCTTAATTATGAGAAATGTCATTTTATGGTACAAGAGGGAATAGTGTTAGGTCATGTAGTTTCTGAAAGAGGAATTGAAGTGGACAAAGCAAAGGTTGATTTAATTGCTAAATTGCCTTATCCTGCTAACGTGAAAGATATTCGTAGTGTGCTTGGTCATGCAGGGTTTTACAGGCGATTTATTCAAGACTTTTCCAAGATAGCACAACCTTTAACAAGATTGCTTCAACAGGATGTTCCTTTTGAATTTGGAGAAGAGTGCAAGAAAGCTTTTGATTTGTTGAAAGAAAAGCTGACCTCAGCTCCTATCATTCAGCCACCAAAGTGGGATTCCCCGTTCGAGCTCATGTGTGATGCGAGTCATTATGCAGTAGGAGCAGTTCTTGGACAAAGAGAAGGGAAGCAACGTCATGTGATATATTATGCTTCGAAAACTCTCAATGCAGCCCAATGCAATTACACCACGTCGGAAAAGGAGTTGTTGGCCATAGTCTTTGCATTCGAGAAGTTTAGATCTTATTTGCTGGGAGCAAAAGTGGTGGTTTTCTCAGATCATGCGGCACTCAAGTATCTTTTGGCAAAGAAGGAGTCTAAGCCCAGACTGATCCGATGGATTCTTCTATTGCAAGAATTTACATGGGAAATTAAGGATTGCAAGGGGAAAGATAACTCGGTGGCTGATCATTTGAGCAGGATGGTGCAAGAAGAAGAGCCCATACCAATTTCTGAAACGTTCCCGGATGAACACCTTTTCTTGGTGCAAGGTAAGTTAGGTAAGGAACCTTGGTATGCGGATATTGTTAATTTTCTGGTGACTGGAGTTTTTCCACAAGGAATGAATAGTTCAAAAAAAAAAATCAGAAGTGACTCTAAATACTACATATGGGATGAACCTTATCTTTGGCGTATTGGTTCTGATCAAGTCATTCGTAGGTGTGTAGCCAATGATGAGATTCATTCCATATTAGTATACTGTCATAATTATGCTTGTGGAGGACATTTTGGTCCAAGACGAACAACAAGAAAGATTTTGGATAGTGGCTTTTTATTGGGAAACTCTTTTCAAAGATGCTTATGTTTTTACGTAAAAGGCGTGATAGGTGCCAAAAGATTGGGAATTTGACTTTGAGAGATGAGATGCCCCAAGTTCCAATTTTAATTTGTGAAATTTTTTATGTTTGGGGGATGGATTTCATGGGACCATTTCCAAGTTCTTTTGGTAATCTATATATTTTGCTTGCGGTAGATTATGTTTCCAAGTGGGTAGAAGCAAAAGCTACCCGGACTAACGATTCAAAAATTGTTGTGAGTTTTCTCAGGTCTAACATATTTAGCAGGTTTGGCATTCCAAGAGCTGTGATTAGTGATCAGGGGACTCATTTCTGCAATCGAAGTGTGAAAGCATTGATGCTCAAGTATGGTGTACACCATAGAGTAGCAACTACATATCATCCGCAAACAAATGGGCAGGCTGAAATTTCAAACAGAGAAATCAAAGGAATTTTGGAAAAGATGATAAATCCTAACCGGAAGGATTGGAGTTCGAGATTGGACGATGCACTTTGGGCCTATCGTACAGCATACAAAACACCAATTGGTATGTCGCCATATCGATTGGTGTTTGGCAAAATGTGCTATCTTCCAGTTGCGGTCGAACATAGGGCTTATTGGGCGTGAAAGAGTGCAATATGGATCTTAAAATGGTTGGTCTTGAAAGGAAGGCGCAACTACAAGAATTAGATGAGTTACGATTGGAAGCCTATGATAGTGCGGTTTTACAAAGAGCGGACTAAGAAGCTTCATGACAGGTTGATTCGTCGAAAAAGTTTTGCAGTGGGACAAAAAGTATTGCTGTTCAACTCACGACTAAAACTGATGCCAGGAAAATTGAGGTCTAGATGGACTGGTCCATATGTAATTGTGAGTGTTATGTCCAATGGAGTTTTTGAGATTCAGAGTTTGCATACTCAGAAAGTGTTCAAGGTCAACGGGACTCGATTGAAATCTTATTATGAGAATTTTGATGCGTCGGAAACTGTTGAAGAAATCACGTTGGCCTACCCAATTTATGAGTAATATTGAGGGTAGGCATTGGGTCTAGCTACAGACGGTAAATAGCGGCGCTAATTGGGAGGCAACCCAATGTTTTTAATTTTGTCTATTTTAATTTTGTTTATTTTAATTTTAATTTTAATTTTTATTTTATTGTAATTTTAATTTTAGATTTTCTAAGTTTTAGTTAGTTTGTTTTTTTTTTTTTCTGATTTAATGTTGTTTTTAAGTTTGGTTGTCACAGCAGGATTAAGAGTCTGTACAGAGGAAAAGTACAGAGTGGGTGTTGCAAGAGATACTGAGAGCAATCCAATTTCTTCAGGACGTGCAGCAAAACTACAGGGGGCTAAGTGTATAGGACGGAAAAAGGGGCAAATAAGCGGGTGAATAGTGAGAGGCCGTTCACATAAAACGGCTAAATTTCAATTTGGGGCTTTTAGCCCTAATATCTCTCTTCTCATCAAGCAGCGCAATCTCCCCTTCTTCTTCATCAAACTATGCGATTTCTTCATCCCCTCCAAAGTTTCGGCCACCATTGTTGACCGTCTCCATCAGCCATGGCCCCAAAGAAAAGAGTTGCTCCATTTTCTGCCCCTCGTCGCCGTTCAAGTCGGTTGCTCGCAATTATGCCACGACGGGTGGTAGTCGCATCGACAGAGCCGGTTGAAATATCAACCACCTCTTCTTCTTTTCTTCGGCGTCTTCTTCTCACTCATCACCGGATTCTTATGCGCCGCCGGCCTCCCCAACTTCTTCAGACGCATCGAGTTCCAACCCATCTGCCCCGACATCTCACGTGGCCGGTCCTTCGCGTCAACAAGGAACCCCACCGACCGAAGCTCTCCACATTCTCCTGTTGAAGATTCCGAGCATCAGCCTCAGTCTCCGGTTGAGTCGCCCACACATCCCGAAGGGCCCCAGGAAACAATGACATTACCAATGTCAATGTTTCCACACTCTGCGCGAAAAAAAACCCCGGGTTCTTAAAGGGAAGGTTGTGCTCGACAAGGTGATTCATCGAGGGAATTTCTTAACTTTCAACACCAAACTGTCCATCAAGCGCAGCCCCGACATTTTAGCTCGCCGGATCATTGCAGGTAAAACCTTTCATCTTCCTACTTTAAACGCTTTGAATTTGTCTGGCAGAATTGCCAGTTTTATGCGTAATGTAGGCTGGGACAATTTCTGGGTTTTAGACTTTCCTGCATTTGATGAGCTGACTCGCGAATTCTATTGTACTTTTGTTTTCAATACTGAGAAAACTTTTTCTGCGGATACCCCAAATCTGATACGATTTCGTTTAATGGGGAAGGTATTTAATATGTCTTTGAATGCATTTAATGATGCTCTGCATTTTATGTCTGGACCTGTTCCCAATTCCGAGAGGGACATTTCTTTTTGTGAATATTGTGAGCCATTCAACTCTGATTGTAATTTGGTTTGGCATACTATTTCGAACGACAGGGAACCGTACAATCCCAGTCGTTCGAAAAGTATCTGTATAAAAGACCATGCTTTGCAACAATACGTAAATTTTAGCATACGCTTTTTCAGTCGCAAAGATGGCTCCAATATTTGTACAAACCGAATTGTTTTTTGTGGTGTATGATAAATAAAAAAAGTGAATCTTGTTATTGGCTAGCGAGCTAATTTGTTGCAGTGTTGAAAAGGCCGCCCATTGAGTCTTGG
>CM028378.1:87459595-87533210 GCA_013146195.2 Codonopsis lanceolata | reverse complement strand
ACTCACCGATCGCTGACGGAATCTCCGCTACTAAATCGAATGAAACAATTATAATTTATTCAACAAAAATCATTAATTTTTATAATAGTGATGCGAGAAAACCGCCACCGATCAATGACGGATCAGACGACGTATTCGTCACCGACCGATGAATAGTCAATTAGTGACTAATTCCGCTTCACTAATCGCATGAAACAATTATAATTTATTTAACAAAAATATCATTAATTTTTTGGGATAAGTGTATCATTAGTCCCCCCGAACTTTGGCCAAGCACATCATTAGTCCCTCAAACTTTCAAAAAGTTTCACCACCGACCTACTTAGGCTTTTTTTGCTCATCGGAGGTCCCTAGCCCTAACGCCGCTTGTTTATTTCCGTTATGAACATGTGTCACCTACATACACAAAATTAGGAGTTATGTGTAATATCATCAAAATAAGGGGATAATGTGAAATTTTAAATCCAAAAGAAATTTTTAAAAATAAAACCATGCTCTATTGAAGTATGAATACTAACTCCTCTCTCTCTTTCTTCTAGAATTTAAATTTGTTTCTCTTCTAAAACACCAACAAAGAATGGATTTCGCAAACGTTGGTAGTCTACAACTTTCTAATAAGGTGATGAAGAGTACGATTCACGACCGCCGCCGCCAACGATTCTATCTCCGCTTTCATCAACAACCATCACCACCACCACCACCAACCCTTCCAACCCACCACAACAACCAACATTTCACCACCACCCACCTCCCATATTTGACCCACTTTCCAACTATTTCAACCCGCCCACATCTCGCCCCACCATCCAACTCAAACCCACTCTCAATCTCGACCCATTAATGGTATACTTATCCCGCTCTGGCTTACACCTAAAGAACTTCCCAAGTCCCAACTCCATTAAGAGCAACTGATGGATAGTGTCGAAGATAATCGACTCAATAACCGCACACCATTTTCCTTTCTGAATCCCTCCATATTCTCTCTTCCGCCACTTCACCCTCCTATATAATGGCGAATTACCGCCACCTCGATCCCCAATCACGGCCGCCACAACCATCACCATCACCGCTATCACACAGCGTCTCAAGAATCAGAATTGTGCTGCTACTTACAAAGACCAACACAAGCTGCCTCAGAAAAACAACACCAACAATCATATGGTGCAAAGAACAAAGTTTAGTTCCAAAACGACAAAGATTGTCCCATCGCTCGATTAGGTGAGATTGGGGACCAACCAGCTACTCTTTTCTTACGATTCTTCTCATCCACGCCGGCCAAACACTGAGGTTTCATAAGGACCCCACCTTAGCCGCCAAATCCTCTAAGGTTCCGATCACGACCAACCTCGCATGGGTGGTAGGTTCCGTGTTATTGTTGATTGTCGCGAGACCGCAACACTCGATTCAGATAATCTCGATTGCAATGAAGTCAAAATCAAGAGATCGGTCAAAGAGTGAGAACGAATTGGACGGTGTCAAGGCTCAATAATGGAATTGAAGAGAATAATAGTAGTAGGTACGAGAATAATGAAGTTGAATTTAGGGATTTTGAACCAGAAATTCGTAGTTCATTAGGACAGTAGTCCTGCTCACTCTGCTCATAATGTAGGGCTGATAAAATAAGAAATAATCGAGAATAGATTAGGGAAAAAAAATTAGTTTTATTACTTTGCCCCTATTTTGATAATGTTACACATAACGCCTTTATTTTGTGCATGTGAGTGGCACATGTTCACTTAACGAAATAAACAAGCTAAGTAGGCTGTGACCTTCGATGAGCAAAAAAGACCTACTTAGGTCAATGGTGAAACTTTTGAAAGTTTAGGGACTAATGTTGTGCTTGGCCAACATTCAGGGACTAATGGTACACTTATCCCTTAATTTTTATAATAGCGATGAAAACCGCCACCGACGTCAAGTGATCAATGACGGTATCTTTGCCACCGACGCTGACTAATAAATTAATCAAGGTTCGAAACAAACAATTACCAACTGAAACTCCATCATTAAATATGGCGTCATTTCAAAGTGATTTTGCCGACGGACTTCCCGTTAGTAATTTTAAAATTCGCCGCAATTGCCGCCGAAAAATCCACAAGAATATTCCGTCACTAATTAATGACTCATGGATCCCCCAAGCAAATTTTTTCACCAAGTAATTGTCGAGGAAATCCGTCGTCAAGAATATTCCGTTAGTAAATGTCATGTTTCTAGTAGTGACACCAGTAGACTTCGCTTGCCCACAAGTAGACTTGAAGTCTACCTGTAGACTTGAAGATCAAGATCACCAATAGACTTGAAGTCTACCAGCAGAATTAAAGACAACTTGCAGACTTGGAAATCACCAGTTACATCTAAGCTGTAACAATTTCAATTATTTATATATTTTGTAAATGTGTATATCTATTTTCCCGTTTAAAACTCTCTCTTGTTTTTTTACTTGCATAAGTTTACTTTATTCCACTTTGTATTGTGTTTGTTGATCAAATCTTATGTATGTATTCGAAAAAGCTTTTATATATGAGCACAAGTCTTAAAAGTCATAAAAGCAAATGTGTGATAACATTGTTGACGTTCTTAAAAATATTGTTTGATTTATCTTCTTAAACGAGCACAAGTCTTCTTAAGCATTTTAAAACTTGGGAAGGTTCTTTATTTTGAATATGTAAAAGCTCATAAAGAAGTTGGCAACAATTATTCATTGAGATATGTTACAAAAAATTAATAAAAAAAATCGTAAATCATGCATACAAAATGAAACACATTCGACAATATTTTTGGGTAAAACTACAAAGAGAACCCTAACAACCCCGTCACTTGGAATTGGTCAATGTCAAACTGAAATCCCAGAGTTTCTTGGCCAATTCTTGATCATTAGCCTGTTTGTTCCTTTTTGTGATGTTGCTGTCGGCAAAGTATTCACCACTAACACCATTAACCTTTGGATTCAATGCCAGATAACATGTAGTTGCAGCTCCCTGGAACCCAAGCCAATGATAGTTAAGGATAATGCATAAATAGAACTAAAGTGATTAATCAGGATCCTTGTATTAAAGGACAAGATTGTAAGATAGATAACCAACCTGAGGAATGGTCTTGAGGAATGCTTTGAGAAACACATGGAAGACAACTGCATGAAGAAAGGTAGAACATCATTAACACCATACTATATTGATTCTCAATTTCCATTTATTATTATCTTTGAATCCTATTTTCATATTCAGGAATTCCCACAAAAGAGTCTGTTTTTACAAGTAAACTAATGAAATATCTTTGATTACGTGAAAATGCAAGTGAGGAAGTTTTAGATTGTACCTCCCATCACATTTGAATGACGGGCAAGATTGGTTGGAATAACTCCGGGATGTAGTGAATTAGCAGTTATATTCACCCCTTCTTCCTAAAAAAATTGGAAAAGAATCAAAAGTACAACATCAGTTGCTGCTAGATATCTAAGAATTATATACGCAAAAAAAAAAAAAAATAGCTACTTCAAGATAAGGAGATTTACCTTGAAGCGCCTTGCTAACTCGTTTGCGTGCAGTGTATTTGCGAGCTTTGATTGCCCATAAGCCGAGAGACTTGAATAACTAGAATATATTCACGGAGTCAGTCAAACAAATAGAGTTACTTCATTTTCCTCAAATCCAATAATAGTTTTTCCCTCTTTTACCTCTTTTCGTCATTTAATTTGTCAAACATAATTCCTCCTTTGTAAGTCATTGTATACAGCTCTGATGAAATAATAACAATCCTTCCCTCTTTATGGCTTTTATGTGCAGTACTTTTCATGGTGTCTAGCAGAAGATTGGTCAAAAGGAAATTCCCTGAATGGAAAAAAAAAAAAAAGAGGGATTGACTTAAGCTCATTATAACACATGTTTGAGAACAATAATTTTTTTTATTTTGGTAACAAAAACATACCTAGATGGTTTGTAGCAAATTGACTCTCGATTTTGTCTTTGGAGAGCGAGAAAGGAACCCCCATAATCCCTGCATTTAGACTTAAGACCAAAAACAACACATTTAGTCCTTGCAAGATCACTCAAACCGACCAATATATCTATGAAATGGAAGACTATAACAATGGTATCGCATTGATAAACTCAATATCATCATCTAGTTCACTTACACGAGGATGTTCAGGGGAAGACCAGAGGAAACATATTTGGATGCAAAACTTCTTATTGATGCCTGTGAGCTGACATCTAACTCCATAATATCAATTTTAGCATTGGGAGTTTTCGTTAGGATGCTTTCTTTTACTTTCTTGGCTGCATCGACGTTTCTTATTGCCATAACAACATGTACACCACGCAAGGCAAGGACACGAGCAGTTTCTGCGCCTAGACCACTTGTAGCTCCTGAAATCACGTACTTAAATACATAATATAAGCACTTCAATTCTGTCTATATGTCTTGCCAGTTGCCAAATGCCAAAGAGAAAGCAAAAAAGAGGATGCCAATAAAAATTTATATAAAAAAATAGAAGTTGTATCTGTAAATATTAAGTAATGAAATCAGTTTGTTGGTGTTATTTATATTTTAAAAAAAATAGAAAAAACAGAGAAATCACATGTCCAGATGGTACTTATAACTTTTACGTTAAACAGTTGTTCAAAATTAAGCTACTAACTTCAATTACAACTAGTTATTTAGCCCGTGCTATGCACGGGTACAATGTGAGATATATATATTTTTGTAATAATAATATAATTTTTAGACATTATAATTAGATTGTTAATCTCTTCCATAGTTATAATTTTTTTTATATTGTTACTAATATTAAACAATTTTTTTTATCTAAATACTTTTAAAATTAATATAAGTTTCTAGCTAACATGAATACATATTTTATATTAATAATAATAGTAATTTTTTTATCTAAAGACTTTTAAAATTAACATTTAACTTGATAATAATATTAGAAGTCATTTTGTTAAAAACTTTTAAAATCATAATTCATTTTTAAACAATGTGAGATAATTATTTTATATTTTTATTGGTAATGAAAGTTTAAGTCTTTTATCTATAAACTTTAAAACCAACACCACATTCTAACCATGTGGTATACATATTTTCTATTAGTAATAATAGTAGTAGATAAAAGACTTTTTAACAAACATTCATTTCTAAACAATGTGAATACATATTCTAAAATTAAAATCAACATCACTTTTCAACCAATGTATGATGCATTTCTTCTATTGGTACTTAATAATAGAATTTTTTAGACCAACATCAATTTCTAACCAATGTGGGATACATCTTTTCTATTGTTGAAAAATTAGTGTTTTTAGTGAAAGAAATTGTGCAACTTGAGGCACGAATTTCTTTACGTGTCATTTGTTTGTTGACGAAGGTAATTGTGCAAATGTGTTCTATTCGGTGAGAGCATCAAAATGATATATTTATTTGTCAAAATCGAGTTTTGGATAATAAGATATCAAGACTTAAAGTATAATACTTGTTAACAAAATTAGTGTTTTTAGTAAGAGAAATAATTGTGCAACTTGAAGTACGAATTTCTTTACGTGTCATTTGTTTGTTGGTGAAGGTAATTGCGCAAATGTGTTCTACTCGGTGAGAGCATCAAAATGATATATTTATTTATCCAAATCGAGTTTTGGATGAATAAGATATCAAGAGTTAAAGTATAATATTTATTAAAAAATTAATGTTTTTAGTGAAAGAAATTGTGCAACTTGAGGCACAAATTTCTTTACGTGTCATTTGTTTGTTGACAAAAATAATTGTGCAAATTTGTTCTACTGGCAAAAACATCGAAATGATATATTCTATTTGTCCAAATCAAGTTTTGGATGAATAAGATATCAAAGTTTAAAGTATGATGTTAAAAGTGAGTCATTAGAAGTAATATCTAACCTTGAAGAGTTTTATCCACATTGGTTAGAAGTAATGTTAGTTGTAAAATTTTTTAAATATAAGTCTTCTACTATTGACAATAGAAGAAGTTATATATACTAATACTAATACCCCATATCATATTGATTATTATTATGTATTATTATATTATTATTAGCTAATGGCTAGAAAACCAAAAGTATATATATCTTATATTGCTAATAATAGTAAGTCTTTTATATAATCTAAAATAATTAAAAATCAATATCATTTTTTAACCAATGTGCGATATACATCTTCTATTGGTAATAATTGTAGAAGTCTTTTATCAAAAAACTTTGAAAACCAACAATCACTTTATAACAAATGTATGATACATCTTTTCAATTAGTAATTAATAATAGTATTTTTAATACAGACATCAATTTATAATCAATGTTTAATACATCTCTTCTATTGGTAATAATAGTAGAATATTTTATAACCATGTGAGATATATCTCTTGTAAAAGTGAAAGTCTTTAGTCTAAAGACTTTAAAATCTAACATTTTCTTTTTAAACAATGTGTTATACATCTCTTTTATTGGTAATAATATAAAATAATTTAAACTCAACATCATTTTCTTGCCAATGTGAGATATAGGATAATCATGTAATATATTTATCATATATATAAACTTGGTGAGGAGCTTTATGGTTATGCCATATCACCACATTTGAATAAATCTTCATTCTAAAGTATCCATGTGGAAACTTTAAAAACTTTTGGTTTTCTAGTGATTTTGAAAATCAACATCACTTTCCAACCAATGTATGATGCATTTCTTCTATTGGTACTTAATAATAGAATTTTTAAAACCAACATCAATTTCTAACCAATGTGGGATACATCTCTTCTATTGTTGAAAAATTAGTATTTTTAGTGAAAGAAATTGTGCAACTTGAGGCACAAATTTCTTTACGTGTCATTTGTTTGTTGGCGAAGGTAATTGCGCAAATGCGTTCTACTCAGTGTGAATATCAAAATGATATATTTATTTGCCCAAATCGAGTTTTGGATGAATAAGATATCAAGAGTTAAAGTATAATACTTATTAAAAAATTAATGTTTTTAGTGAAAGAAATTGTGCAACTGGAGGCACAAATTTCTTTACGTGTCATTTGTTTGTTGACAAAAGTAATTGTGCAAATTTGTTCTACTCGAAAAAAAACATCGAAATGATATATTTATTTGTCCAAATCAAGTTTTGGATGAATAAGATATCAAAGCTTAAAGTATGATGTTAAAAGTGAGTCATTAGAAGTAATATCTAACCTTAAATAGTTTTATCCCACATTGATTAGAAGTAATGTTAGTTGTAAAAGTTTTTAAATACAAGTTTTCTACTATTGACAATAGAAGAAGTTATATATACTAATACTAATACCCCTTATCATATTGATTATTATTATGTATTATTATTAGCTAATGGCTAGAAAATAAAAAAAAAATATTATATTGCTAATAATAGTAAGTCTTTTATATAATCTAAAATAATTAAAAATCAATATCATTTTTTAACCAATGTGAGATATACATCTTCTATCGGTAATAATTGTAGAAGTCTTTTATCAAAAAAACTTTGAAAACCAACATCACTTTATAACAAATGTATGATACATCTTTTCAATTAATAATTAAATAATAGTATTTTTAATACAGACATCAATTTATAACCAATGTTTAATACATGTCTCTTCTATTGTAAGCGAAAGTCTTTGACTTTAAAATCTAACATTTTCTTTTTAAACAATGTGTTATACATATCTTTTATTGGTAATAATATAAAATAATTTAAACTCAAATCATTTTCTCTTTATATATATATATATATATATAAAGTTGGTGAGGAGCACTATGGTTGTGCCACCTCACCACCTTTGAATAAATATTCATTCTAAAGCATCAATGTGGAAACTTTAAAAACTTTTGATTTTCTAGTGATTTTGAAAATCAACATCTCTTTCCAACCAATGTATGTTGCATTTCTTCTATTGGTATTAATAATAGAATTTTTTAAACCAACATCAATTTCTAATCAATGTGAGATACATCTCTTCTATTGTTGAAAAATTAGTGTTTTTAGTGAAAGAAATTGTGCAACTTGAGGCACGAATTTCTTTATGTGTCATTTTTGTACTCGGTGATCATCAAAATGACGTCCCTAATTTGAAATTAAGAAAAAACAATTGACTTGATTATTTATATTGGTTTAATGTGTTTCCTTTAAAGCTCATGTGTATGTGGCTCATAATTAAAGTATGGTGAAAGAAAGTAAAGAGGTAAAGTGGTAAAAATGATGTTCTAAAAATGTAAGTTTCAAAGTGGACAATTATTTTCGAAAAAGGACTAAATGATATATTTATTTGTCAAAATCGAGTTTTGGATAATATAATATCAAGATTTAAAGTATAATATTTGTTAAAAAAAGTAGTGTTTTAGTGAGAGAAATTGTGTAACTTGAGACACGAATTTCTTTATGTGTCATTTGTTTGTTGGCGAAGGTAATTGCGAAAATGTGTTCTACTCGGTGAGAGCATCGAATTGATATATTTATTTGTCAAAATCGAGTTTTGGATGAATAAAATATCAAGAGTTAAAGTATAATACTTATTAAAAAATTAGTATTTTAGTGAAAGAAATTGTACAACTTGAGGCACAAATTTCTTTACGTGTCATTTGTTTGTTGACAAAAGTAATTGTGTAAATGTGTTCTACTCGGCAAGAACATCGAAATGATATATTTATTTGTCCAAATCAAGTTTTGGATGAATAAGATATCAAAGGTTAAAGTATGGTGTTAAAAGTGAGTCATTAGAAGTAACATCTCACCTTGAAGAGGTTTATTCCACATTGGTTAGAAGTAATGTTAGTTGTAATTTTTTTTAAATATAAGTCTTCTACTGTTGACAATAGAAGAAGTTATATCTATTGTTATATATAGCTATATGATAATACCCCTTATCATAATGAATATTACTCCCTCCGTCCCTAAATTATCGTCCTCCTTTCCTTTTTCGTCCGTCCAAAAATAATTGTCCACTTTGAAACATACTTTTTTAGAACATCACTTTTACCACTTTACCCTTACTTTTTCACCCTACTTTAATTATGGGCCACATACACATGGGCTTTAAAGGAAACTACACATTAAACCAATATTAATAATCCAGTCAAATAAGTTTTCTTAAACGGTGTGCCGGGTCAACCAGGACAATAAATTAGGGACGGAGGGAGTAATATGTATTATTAATAGGTAATGGTTGGAAGATAAAATTTTTTACATAGATGCCTAAGAATCAATATTTATCTAAAGTGGGTGAGGTGACACAACCATAGTGCTCCTCACCAACTTTAAATATATATATATATATATATATATATATATATATATATATATATTTATTTATTTATTTTAGTAATAAATTATCATGCTTAGTGATGTGCTCGGCCCAAGTCGGGTCACGAGCAAGGCACGAGCAACCACCACGTGCTAGTCACGAACTTAATTAACATGAGACCTACCAACCTAGCGGACAGAGCTAGCGAGACGTTAATCAATGAGTAATATAAATCCCGCCTAAACCTGGCCGGACACAGGCCTTGCCTACCCGACCAGGGGCCATTCCCGGGGACCACACTGACAGCGGGCTAAGAATCAGACTCATCCCATCCAAACCTAATCGAGCACTGGCCTCGCCTGCCCGACCATGGGCCACGCCCGGGATCTACACTTATCTATAACTAGTCTACATCATATAGCCAGACAGAGTCTTGTTCGCCCGTGCACGTATCGAGCAAGGAGCCTGAAAAACTTGTTCTCCAAGACAAGTCAAAGGTTTCCTTACCCGAGCAGGGCACTCACCATATCTGCTCTTACATTCATGCGATTAGCCGCATATCACGCCTAAAATCTAGAGATTCTCTCCTAATCCTACTAGATAACTAAGGTAGTGAATCCTACACGGATTCAATGCTTAGTGATGTGCTCGGCCCAAGTCGGGTCACGAGCAAGGCACGAGCGACCACCACGTGCTAGTCACGAACTTAATTAACATGAGACCTACCAACCTAGCGAACAGAGCTAGCGAGATGTTAATTAATGAGTAATATAATTCCCGCCTAAATCTGGCCGGACATAGGCCTTGCCTGCCCGACCAGGGGCCATTCCCGGGGACCACACTGACAGCGGGCAAAGAATCAGACTCATCCCATCCAAACCTAATCGAGGCCTCGTGCAGGCCAATGGGCCCACGCCAGGGATCTACACTTATCTATAACTAGTCTACATCATATAGCCAGGCAGAGTCTTGCTCGCCCGGGCACGTATCGAGCAAGGAGCCTGAAAAACTTGTTCTCCAAGACAAGTCAAAGGTTTCCTTACCCGAGCAGAGCACTCACCATATCTGCTCTTACATTCATTCGATTAGCCGCATATCATGCCTAAAATCTAGAGATTCTCTCCTAATCCTTCTAGATAACTAAGGTAGTGAATCCTACACGGATTCAATGCTTAGTGATGTGCTCGGCCCAAGTCGGATCACGAGCAAGGCACGAGCGACCACCACGTGCTAGTCACGAACTTAATTAACATGAGACCTACCAACCTAGTGGACAGAGCTAGCGAGACGTTAATCAATGAGTAATATAATTCCCGCCTAAACCTGGCCGGACACAGGCCTTGCCTGCCCGACCAGGGGCCATTCCCGGGGACCACACTGACAGCGGGCAAAAAATCAGACTCATCCCATCCAAACCTAATCGAGCACTGGCCTCGCCTGCCCGACCATGGGCCACGCCCGGGATCTACACTTATCTATAACTAGTCTACATCATATAGCCAGGCAGAGTCTTGCTCGCCCGGGCACGTATCGAGCAAGGAGCCTGAAAAACTTGTTCTCCAAGACAAGTCAAAGGTTTCCTTACCTGAGCAGGGCACTTACCATATCTGCTCTTACATTCATGCGATTAGCCGCATATCATGCCTAAAATCTAGAGATTCTCTCATAATCCTACTAGATAACTAAGGTAGTGAATCCTACACAGATTCAATGACATTGGGGGCCTATAAATACTCATCTATACACCATATTCAAAGGTACACACTCTTTCTTGAGCCTAGAACCTCTGCCAAATTCTCTCTTGACTCTTTTACACGATACTTACTTTCATGTAAGAGTGGTTTCGCGAGGCCAAGTCTTGCACTTCCACTAAGGTGTTTTCGTGGTCTTAATCAGGTTCAAGGAAGCAAATCAAACCAGATATCCTACTCATCACACGGACGACCCAAAGTATATTTTTGCTACGTCACTTAGAAAATCTTTTTTTTTTCACTTTTTGTAGACAAAACAATTTCAAGTTTTTTTCTTGATGAGCATAGATAAAATAATTCTTCAAGCAAGTTAGAAATAGAGAATGAAAATACATTATTCAATGTATATATTGCAAAAAATAAAATAAAAATACAATATAATGTTGAAAGGTTACACGATGAAAGTTAACACTTAATTGTAAAAATGTAAATAGTTAAAGCTACATAGAAGAATATCTAATTAATTACTTTATAAGAAAAAATATTTTGAAAGATATTTAGTGTAATTTACATATAAATATGAGAAAAAAAATTAGTTCTCCTTTACTTCTACTATCGTGGTATAAATGCTTCAAATGGTCTATTTCATTTCTTGTCATTTTTCAATCTTATCAAATCTTAGTCTTACATGCATCCTTATACGAAGAAGGCTAAGTAAAATAATAAGGACGTGTATATGGTTAAGATTCAATGGAATAGAAAATGTGACCGAGAGTAGGATAGATGATTTCGAGTCGGTATGACTTGAAATCTTCTATCTCACTCTTTGTCATATTTTTTTTCTCTCTCTCTCATTGAATTTTACTACAAATGTCCTTGTTAAAGAAGGCATGGTAAAATAACAAGGATACATGTAAGGTTAAGATTGTGATAGAAAGTTTGATAGAGAATAAAATAGAATATTATATCTGCTTATTAAATAGTAGGAACCAAGTAGAAAACAAAACAATTGCTGATATTAATTAGGGTGACAATCGGGCTGGTCTGCTCCCATCGATTTTTAAACGCAAAAAGGCGTAATTTTTGTTTTTAACCACTAAAGAATTTTTTAGCGTATAATGATATTTAATTGGGCACGCGCAGCATCGTAATTCCAAGTCGATGTATCACAATTCTAGTTTGTGCATCAAAAATCAAAATTGTGCATCGGAAATACAAACTTGTGCATCACAAATATAAAATTTGTGCATCGAATCTTTTACCGGATAATTTAGTTTGTGCATCAGAAATAAAAATTATTCATTTGAATTACTAATTCCAAATTGTGCATTGCAAATCCAAAAATAATGCATCGGGATTTTCTGCTTGTGTAATCCAGTTTGTGCCTCGAAAATCAAAATTATACATCGAGATTTACTAATTCCAAATTATGCATCACAAATTCAAAAATTATGCATCGGGATTTTCTTCCTAGGTAATTTAGTTTGTGCATCGGAAATCAAAATTATACATCAAGATCGAGGCTAGACCAAACGATGCATCATGATTCACAAATGATGAATCATAATTTAAAATATGCATCGTGTTTGAAAAGGTGTCAACAATCAAACAAGTTCATATTCGGTTGTTTCATCATTGTATGGCACACTAATTAGCTAATGACAAGGCAGTAAAGACAATAGAAAATTCATAAGTTATAGCACGACCGAACAATACACTAATTTTCACTCTCGATCTAGATAATAAAGAAATCCTCGATGTATTGTTGAAACTGAAAATCGATTGATGAAAAGAAAAAGAGAGAGATAAGTTAGGGCGGTGGATTAATCGAATTCAAGGTGAAATACACAAGTATTCTTCATCACCCGACCTTCCCACTCTCTTCCTCTCCATTTCTACGAATTTCAGCTGTAATTTCTCTATCATGTGCAATTCTAAGGCTCGATCAATTCAACAAAATTACTCATTTTCAACAGCATAAATTAAAGACAAGTAGAAATGGGGGATGAGAGAGATGAGTTCGTTGCGATGAGAAAAGATGGTGTCTTCAACGGACGGGGGCATTCAAAGAATAATTTTAACAAAGTGAACTTATACGATTAAAAAAAAAGGTTTTTAAGGAGTTAATAGTTGAGAAAGTGAACGTGTCTGTAATAATCCCAACGTATTATGGTTCTTCAAAATCCTAGCTGTCAATATAAAGCCCACCTATAAACTTGATCAATTAATATCCAATGACACAAATCGCATGTGCTTGCCATGTGCTGTTTTATTTTTTGTTAATTCGAGAGAGTAAACACCAAAAACCTAGAGAGAAACAATGGAAATGCTTTTAATGTATGTCTGTTTTATTTTAATAATTGATATTTGAGTTTTCTAACTTTTTTTAGTAAACTTTCTAATTTTGGACTTATATATTAAGCAGTCGAATCAACCCGATCTGCCTCAGCCTGCAGTGAGTATAGATCTTTTGTACCACCATTCTGTGCAACAATAGGTACCACTAATCAGGCTAGGAAATGTGATTTACTTCGACAGAGGATTGTTACGCCCATTAGCTAATGGGTTTGGGAGAAAATTAAGATATTTGTTTAGATTTTAATTTTGAAAAATAATAATAAACCAAAATTCTTGTAAATCCATAAAAAAAATAGTTATTCTATAATCAAAATCAAATTCTTATTTTTCTCAACTCATTCGATGATAGGCGTCAAAAATTCTCATCGAAGTAAGCCACGTGTTGTAATCTAATTAGTGGTACATGCTAAGGCACAAAGGTGGTACGGGGAATTTGAACACTTTAGGAGTCCATTTTTATGATGATATATAGCCCAAAAATTGCTATACGTTGAGTGGTAAAATATGAAATGTAGGGGTGTGTATTTAGTATGTGATAAATTTAAAATGAAGGAGAGGTATGTATGCAGAAAGTGGGTGTATCAATTATAAATGGGGTGACATTTATACTAATTAGATAATAACACGTGACTAACTTGGGTGGGAATTTTTAACGCCATTGACTAATAGGTTGAAGAAAAAAAATAAGAATTTAGAAACACAACTCTTGTTGTTGATGGTTTTACGAGGTTTTTGTACACTTAATATTTTTTCAAAATTAAAATCAAAATCAATTTGTTATTTTTCTTCCAAACCCATTAACTATTGGGCATAACAATCCCTCACCAAAGTAAGTCACATTTTCTAACCTGATTAGTGGTATATACCGCGACATCGGCGATTTAAGACTTCCAATAAATAAAATTTATACATCCCCGCCAATGTAAACCACGTTCGTATACATAATTCAAATATTCTTTCCTGTCCCTTTAAATTTTAGCCCTACCCCCTTGAATTTATTACTTATTTTACCCTACGTCAAGTGATAACTGATAAATGCAAGGGTTAATGACATTATTGGTCCCTCGACTATGTACTATTTTCAATAATGGTCCCTTAAGATTTTTTTTTTAATTTGGGTCCTAAAACTTTCAAACTTTCACACCATCAGTCCTTTTGATGGATGTCGTTAGAAAAAATCCGTTAAGTTCTCCATGTGCATTTAGTAAGGGCTAAAATATTTTTTTTTTCACTTAACTTATATCAAAATGTACAATCAAATCCCTAAAGTTAAAAAAATGGCCATAAGGCCTTCTTCCCCAATTTTTTTTGGAAAACCCAACAGATTTTTAAAAAAATTGTGAGACTGTTTTGAATCCTGGTATTCTGGTTTTCCCCGGCCATTGGAGCTAGGGGACGGTTCTTACGCTTCACTAATCAGCTAATACACGGACTAAACAAGTCAATCTAGTGCCATTCAGTTCCTAGGAATGTGGGTTCTTGCGTTAAGGATCTTGAAAATGCACGCGCTTTCAACGTTGATGATCTGAAGGATTGTGGGTGCTAATAAAGAGGATCGGCTCCGGAAAGCAATAGAGGCTCAGACCATTATTGCAGAGGAATCGAAGCAATTTGAAGCGTGGAGGGATTCATTGGAGAATATTCCCACAATCAAGAAACTGAGAGCTTATGCAGAGAGAATTATGGTTGTTGAGCTAGATAAATGCTTGTCAAAGATGGGTGACGATATTTCAAAGAAGACAAGGAGGACAGTTGATGATCTTAGTCGTGGTATAGTGAACAAGATTCTTCATGGTCCAATGCAGCACTTGAGATGCGATGGGAGCGATGATCGGACTTTGAGTGAGACCCTTGAAAATATGCATGCGCTAAACAGAATGTTCAGCCTCGAGACAGAGATATCTGTTTTGGAACAAAAGATTCGAGCAAAGGTTGAGCAAAACCAGAAGTAAGCTCCCTTGTCCTTCTTTTTTTGTAACAACGCCTCTCAATCAGCTAATACTCTGACTAAACAGCCACAATCTTTTAGTTTCTGCCAATATTAATGAAGCGTAAGAACCATCCCCGAGCTTCAATGGCCAGGGCAGACCAGAATACGAGGATTCAAAACAGTCTCACAAATTTTTTTTAAAATCTGGGTTTTCCAAAAAAATTGTGGAAGAAGGCCTTATGACCATTTTTTAAACTCTAGGGATTCGATTGTACATTTTGATATAAGTTAAGTTTGAAAAAAAAAATACTCCGCAATATTTTAGCCTTTACTAAATTCACATAGGCAACTTAACGGTCTTTTTCCTACAGTATCTATCAAAAAGACTAACGATGTGAAAATTTGAAAGTTTTAAGACCCAAATTTGACAAAAAAAATTATAAAGGTACCATTACTGAGAACGACCCTTAGTTGAGGGACCAATAGTGTCATTAACCCTAAATGCAATGAGAATAGAAGATTATCTGTTTACGTAGTTGTATCATTTTAGAACATCACCAATGCAACCGTGGATTTGATTCTACGTAGCCGTGGATAATTCACACCTTCAATCATATGTATCAATTTTTTTTCTTCATTCACATTCAATCAAAACTGATCCCTCCAATGCAAAAGTGGATATAATCTTATGTGACATGCATCATTCCACCAAAATAATATTTAACTAAAAAATAAAAAATAAAAGAAAATATAACAACCAATAGAAGAGTTTTTTTAAAAGAATAAGGATACATACACACCCTCAAGTAGAATGTGAAAAATTCATATTGTTATCCACAATTTGAACAAATTTGGTTGTCACATCATATCCATATTCATTATCCATATTTGTATTGGAGATGTTTTTTCTTTTAAGAATAGTGTAAATCCTAGATGACATCAAATTTCTTTCACATCCACATTAGCATTGGAGATGTTATAACGGTCCGACTTCGTTAGATCGTGAAACATTACAGCAAGAACTTTTGGACCAGGTTCACGCGATGCCTTCCCCGTTAAGAAACCTTTTGTCCTAAACTCATTGAAGCAACACACCATCATATTCATTGGCAAAGAATAGCTTCGGATACAAGCACTTATATCAAACAAATCCGACAACCGATGTGAATGGGAAGGCAAATTTAGGGGCAAGTATGTTGCAAAGCAAGTCATTCGTTCGAAAAACAAAGCATGGGAAAGTGATGAAGGTTAGTCTCCCCAAAATCCTAATTTGATCCCCTTACTCTATCCCTCTTTCTCCAATCTATGAAAATAAAGATTTCTGCCAGCCCAAGATCAAGCCTTAGAGCAATTTCATCGGTTAGAGAGAAGCCTAAAATGGTATAACCAATCAAATTTAGACAAGACGTATAGAGCAAATACTCATTTTTCTGCCTGTAACCTAGATGCAATACCATTAGATGTGCGTACCGAGAGATCGTTGCTTCTGGATGAAAGAATTCTTCAAATTTGACTTTCATCAAGACAATGATGGGAAAAACTCATTTAAGTTCTGATCACGCCACAAAGATGGGGTGACTAAGATGGTGATCCACGTAATGGATCGGAGCTGACGTGTCAATGATTGTTGTCCACGTAATGAATGGGGATACTTGATGTATCAAAGTGTTTTAGGATATCTGGGCTTTGTTATCTCTTAACTCCGTGACTTGTGCGTCTGTCTGTAATCGCTTATGACCTGAAATGAAACTACAGTTAGGGTGCCGGGGTTGTCCCAGTGAAAGCCCTCTGGTGTGAGAGTCAGTAATCAGGGAATATATGTGTGCCGGAGCTAGGTGTTCCCTTAAGCTTCCGGTGATTGCTTTTTATGTGCTTAATGCTTGAAAGTATGTTCTTGAACGTGAATGCCTTAAAAATGGAACTTACCTTTTCTTAAAGGGAAAAGCTTCCTTTTATAGTAGTTGTCCTTTGGAGATCATGATTAGAATATGGGTCCCATAACATAGTACCTGTTGCTGGTCGGCTAGCTGGCAACTCCTTAATGGTTGATAGTCTATTTATAGCCTTACACAGTTGGTGGTTGAGTACTGGCCAAGTTATATCTGTTCCTTAAATGTAGGGGCCTGTTTCTTGGTTGACTCGTTGTCAACCTCTTACTGGTTGACCTTTGCTTGCATGGATGACATGTGGCCTCCAATTAGGAACTGACACCTGGTGGTGGTTTGGTCGGAATGTTCGTATGTCGAACAGAGATGTTCCTCGGCCTGGTGGTCAGTATTGCTCGGATCTTGGTACGGTCTTTGGTTGACCCGAGGATTCATGTTTAGCGAGTAGGTAATGGCCGGCTCTGATCGGCTCTCTCGTTAGATGACCTATTGAGTGATGGGCCATACTTATGCCGAGCTGGAAGCCATGTCTTCGCTCCACGTAGGAGGACCTAGGTCGGGTCCCTTCAATAGCCCCTGAGTTTCCAAGAGGATTTATCCTTAGCTTGGAAAGTATGGTTGTATTTTTCACTTGGTTTATCGAACATTGTTGCTTCTTTGGCTTGTGGTCGCTCTTGCTGTCAAATATTGTTGCTCGATCATGCTCGGGTAGGTCCTGAGTCAAGGATAAATTCAAACATGATAGTGGAATTATATAGGTGGTGCGCCGTTGATATTAAATAACACGATTATCGAGGAGTCGTAGGAAGTCATATCGTCCTACTGTTTCATAATTGTGACGCCGTCATTTTTCAAAATGTCGTCGGTTTGTGCGTGCGGTCCTGCATGGTACTCACCACGTGTCGCCTTAATAGTGGTTTAGGTAGGATCCGTGTGTTTTTATCTTGGGTTGACCCAACATTCTCGGGTCGTATAAAAAGTGGTTTTTTCGGCTTCTTCCATACGCTTCCAACAACTCTGCTGCATTTTCCCTCCCAAACAATCGTGTTCAGAAGACGAAAACTTTGCCCTTGCTATTTCTCCTGCTCCTTGCTACCTCTGACCGTTCTTTTACCTTACAATCTAGTTTCTCAGGTTCGCCTCCTCCTTCCCTTTCTGTTAAAGTCATTTTCATGATTTTTGAGTCTGGTTTTGTGTGTGAACCAGGTCTGTCAGTTTTTCCGGTGATTTTGCTGTCGTTTTTCCATTGTTTTGGTGGTAACTCCAGTGGCCGTTTTTGTTTCAGGTCCTTGATCTTCTTTGCTTGTAATTTTGGTGTTATTTTATTCCTCGCTCTTTACTGTGTAGTTTCTAGGTTTTGCCTTAGTTTCATGAGGCCTTTCCCCGCCTTTACACCCAGCTAATGCGTCTTCTTCGACCTCGACTTCTTTCTCGGCCAGTTCCTCTACTGTGTCACGGTCTGGGATGAGGACCAAACACGTGAGCCCAGATCCTGTTTATGCTCAGTGTTCCCTTAGTCGAAGGGTATTCTTCTAGACAGATGGGGCATGGAGGATCGTCCTGCCTAGCCGAGCGATGACCCTTTTGGTGGAAATTGGTTATGATATGGAGGGTTTTCCGGTTCTGCCCGACGAGGATTACCAAACCGAGGATCTCCCAGCTGGGACCATCATAATGGTTAGCAGTGATAAGGAGAAAGCCCTTAGGTATTTGTTTAATCAATACTACCGGGAGATTGTTGCCAAGGAAGTTGTAGCGGCTAACAGGAATTTGGCTCGTAAGAAAAAGGGAGAAACCTCCTTGGCTGCAGCTAGGGTCGAGGATGGTTCTGGTGGTGTCGAGGATGTACCACCAGCTCGTCGGATGCTTAGAGAATGGAAGAATAATATGTGCCCGGGGGATTTACTTGTTTGGAATGACAAGTACAACCATAGTCAAAAGAAATTTCGAGGATCGGTTCCCCACAATTCGCTGGGTCTGGACGAGCTTCGGAGCCGTCGGGACAGAGTGGGATTCTACACCACCTTTTTTGAAGTGGGTCTCCGCTTACCCCTTGCTCCCTTGATCTGTGACCTCCTCGAGGAAGCTGGTGCCCACCCCCTCGACCTCTCTCTGAATCTTGTGAGATATCTGATATTTTTCATTGCTTGCGTCCAAGCACTCGGTTTTGAGCCAGCCCTTCCTTTGTTCCAGACATACTTTTACGTGACCAAGTCTCTCAACTGGCTTCAATGCAAGCATCATAACCGGTGTATCAATCTGTTCGCCAAGTCGCCTGAGAAGATGGGGCATTGGGATAAGAATGTTTTCTTAGTTGAGAGTCGGATTGGGTGGATCACAATCTGTTCACTAAGTTGCTGTAGATCACAATGTTCTTGGCCCCCAAACGTTGTGCGAGCTCAATTCCGGCAACCAATGCTTCATACTCGGCTTGATTTTTTTATTTTTTTTTAAAGAAAGCAAGGTGGCACCTGCAGGATAATATTAAAAGAAAAAGAAAAAAAACACCCAGAGGGGGACAACCAACCTTACCCAGAACGGGGGGACAAAGGAGCCTGACCTCTAAAAATACAAGAACACCACAAAGGAAAAGAAAACTATTTCCTCTACGTATAAATTCCAAGGGTATACAAATCTAGACAACGACGAACCTCCCTTGGCAGTCCCTCCCTCGAAACATACACTGTCGAGGTTACTCGACTTGATTATTCGAAGCTTTGAATTTGAATCTCAAGGCCAAGTTCAGTTCTCCTGTCCCTAGGATGAGCAATGAGAGACCTGCCCCACTTCTATCTGTCCCTGCAGATCCATCTACAAACAAGATCCAATGGTGGAGAGGCATGGTCATTGTCTGTCCGTCGTTTATGATCACCTCTTTGGTCACCGGGGTGTGTGAGTGCCCCAATTTTTGACCGATCTCCCTGCTAATGAAGAGCGGGTGGTTTCAAAATCTTTTTAAAGTGCGTGGGAATACACCAGACCTTAATTGTGGACTCAAAATGTGATCAATCGAGTCGCCATCTTTATTTTAAGGAAAACAAAGAAAAACCTAAATAACCAAATTTTTAAAAGGGTTCGAAGGCTAAGTTACGAGGTGGGAAGGGGTTAGGCACCCAACTCGCCCTTTCGATCTCAAAATAATTTTTTGGCTAAATATGTTTTTTTATATTTAGTTGCTTTTCGCCTTGAGATCCGGGTGGCGCAACTGTTTGCTTTTTCTTATTTGATGGCGTCGTAAATTGAGTAGAACAACTGCTTGCTTTTTGCTGATTAGACGCTTGGAATCAGGCAGGGCAACTGCTTTTCTTGTCTCTTTTGAACTGGTGGAATAGGACGGAATCCTAGTAGGGCAACTAGGTTTCACTTTGGCTGGAGAGTTTTAGTGTTTGAGGGAGATTTGATAGAGCTTTCGGGCTAGAAGGAAAAAATTCCTTCAGTGCTCTCTCGGGAGGATGCTCACTCACTACGCGGTGAAAATTTGTGAAATGTGAGTCACAAATCTGAAGCCGGGAGGCTTTATTTATAGCCTGGGATCGGGGATTCCTTCGTCCCTAAGTTTTATCATTTGAGCTTCATCGACTTGTACCATGCGCTGAGAGAGTTGTACCAAAGGTAAACTACTACAGGAGACTTGGCACTATTGGGCGCTGCCCATAGTGAGACTGGGCGCGGCGCCATGGAGGGCTTGGGGCGGCATTCAGGCTCTTTTTTGGCTTGATTTCTGGCACTTTGGCCCCTGCAATTCACTATTTATGCATCCTGCTTTTTGTTTTACATTTTCAACCCTGTAATTTGACATTCGTTAGTCCTTTTAATAGGTCTTAATATTTTATGTCATGCTACATACCAGGGGTATGAAATTGGGGTGTCTACAGAGCCCCTCAACGATGGAATTTACGGGTAAACCGAAACTTACCAAGTAAATGAACATCGTTGATAAGAAATAGGCTCCTGAAATTTGTGGAAATTATAATGGGGAGGAATGCAATATGCAGCAGTTTATAGATGCAACATTTTAGGAGAAAGTAGTTCAAATCTCACATACCCTAAACAATTTTAGTTGGTTTTAGTTGGTCATCGTTGGTTTTTAGAGCAGATATGCAATGAAATGTTTGATGGTCGTGCCTACTGAGTAGGCTGCTTACGTATCCCTTTATCAGGAATCAGATTAAACGTAGTTCGGTTCAAGCCGACAAGAAATAACAAGCACTAGGTGGGATAGATGGTGCTTTTCGCCCAGCATAGGCAAAACTGGCGGGATTCAGGTGGGTTTCACCTAGCATAGGCAAAACTAGTGGGACTCGGATGCGTTTCGTGCCGCATAGGCAAAACTGGTGGGACTCAGATGCACTTTCGCCCAGCATAGGCAAAACTAGTGGGACTCGGATGTGTTTCGCCCAGCATAAGCAAAACTGGTGGGACTCGGATGCGTTTCGCCCTACATAAGCAAAACTGGTGGGACTCAAATGCGTTTCGCCCAGAATAAGAAAAACTGGTGGGACTCCAGCATAGGCAAAACTAGTGGGATTCAGGTGCGTTTCACCCAGCATAGGCAAAACTAGTGGGATTCGGATGCGCTTCGCCCAGCAAAGGAAAAGCGATGCACCTCTAAAACGTACTTTCCGTAGAATAGGGAAAGTGATGCCCTTTTTTAAAAATTAAAAAAAATTTGTTTACCCAAAATAGGGAAAACGATGCAATTCAAATGTGCTTTGCCCAGCATTGGCAAATCAGTGCAGTTTTTAAAACGTACTTTCCCCATAAACCATAATAGGGAAAATGATGCACTTCTAAATGCCCATTTAAAAAAAAAATGAGTTTCCCCCCAGAATAGGAAAAAATTGATGCAATTCTAAAATGCGCTTCCCCTAGAATAGGAAAAGTGATGCCCCCTTTTTTTTTGGAAAAAAAAAAACGCGTTTCCCCTAGAATAGGGAAAACGATGCAATTCAAATGTGCTTTGCCCAGCATAGGAAAATCAGTGCAGTTTTTAAAATGTACTTTCCCCAGAATAGGGAAAATGATGCACTTCTAAATGCCTTTTAAAAAAATGAGTTTCCCATAGAATAGGGAAAGTTGATGCAATTCTAAAATATCATTCCCCTAGAATAGGAAAAACGATGCCATGTCTAAAATGCCCTTCCCCAGAATATGAAATATGATGCACTTCTAAATGCCCTTTCCCCAGAATAGGGAAAGTGATGAGATTTTTTTTAAATGAGTTTCCCCCAAAATAGGGAAAGAAGTATTTTTAAAACGGGCTTTTCCCAGCAAAGGAAAAGCGATGCTATATATATTAAAAAAAAAATGCTTAACCTAGAATAGGAGAAGTGATGCGATTTTTTAAAATGAATTTCCCCCAGCATAGGGAAAATGATGAGATTTTAAAATGTGCTTTCCCCAGAATAGGGAAAACGTTGAGATTTAAAAAAACGTCTTCCCCCATAAAATGGAAAATTTTACAACTTAAACTCCCTTCTCTCAGAATGGGGAAAATGGTGATTTTTTTTGTTTTGAATTTCTCCCAGAATAGGGAAAGAAAGTATTTTTTAAACGGGCTTTTTCCAGCAAGGGAAAAGCGATACTGCTTTTCAAAATGCGCTTAA
The DNA here is from genome assembly GCA_013146195.2 of Codonopsis lanceolata. Taxonomy (NCBI): domain Eukaryota; kingdom Viridiplantae; phylum Streptophyta; class Magnoliopsida; order Asterales; family Campanulaceae; genus Codonopsis; species Codonopsis lanceolata. Next base: position 87,510,493 of record CM028378.1, on the reverse strand, counting down.
CCCAGAATAGGAATAGCGGTGATTACGAAGCCTTGTGGTGAAAAGCTGTCAATGTTTCTAAAATACAGGGATGATGATGAGGTCATTAATATGCGCGGGAAAAGTTTCAAGATCAGATATAGTGGCGCGAAACAATGTCGCTAAATTACATACTCCATTACTTTGCAATTTAGTTTTCATGCAAACACTAGTTAATAGTACCTGTACACGATTGACCTTTTTTAGCAAAACTAATTTATCTTTTATAAACACACTATACTTCTTGGCTGGTGTGTGAAACGGCGGAGGTTGTTGTTTTTGTTGGGGTTTAGTCGAAGCTTTGGCCACAATCGTAGGAGGTGTGACGTATATATGTTTGTTTGGTTTCTGGTATCTGGTGGGGTTTCTCAGTGAAGAAATTTAATGGAGGTCTTCCATTTCTTTCTTTTGACTTTGTAACAAAATATCATGGTTTTTGACAAAGAAAGTAAGAAAGGGTTTAAAAACCGAGCCCATAGGACAATATAACACAACAATCAAGTAGCAAGATCGGATAGAACTTAGAGAAACTAGCGTGACGTCCAAATCGAAACAAATAGTCTAATCTTGTAAGTGAGGTTCCCAACCTTTGGTATCCTGGACAGAAATTGGTAGACAATCAGTCTAGTATCAAAAGGAAGGTAGGGGCAAAGTATATCCGAAACCATCTACCCGGCTTGCAGGAATCATGGGGGACCCTGTAGTAGTATATCAGTTCTGCAACAGGTTATCTGTGACATTCTTGACTTCAGATGAAGATTAGGCATAATAAGTGCTCCTATCAACCAATTCTAGGAAGTCCTTGCCCAATAAGGCTGAGGCAGAACTTTCTCGATTGATAGAGTATATGTTTCCAAAATGTCGTCTCTTTATATTAAGTCCAAGAATAACTTTCTTATCTTGCTTGTAGCGAGACTCATATTTTTAAATATTTCCCAATTGGAGCATCCTTCGTTATGACCAACAATTTAAGGTTCAGGGGATAGGAGATAGGAGACTACATGGTCAAGATTCATGAGTTCGGTGGGAAAAGCCCAGGGTGACTCAATCAACCAATTCTTCAAGATAAGATAGAAAGCCCCTAGCATACTCAATCGATACGTTTTTATGGATATGAATGGAGAATAACCGCAGAAGTGGATGGAGGGAAAGCCCTTAGGTGGACTTTTCTCTTCTTCTTTATTTAGAAGAGAAAATCAAAGGCACAAGATATGAAGATGACTCTACTGAACAAGAAAGAGAGCTAGAATTCAGAGTTCACCTTATTGCCGAGTATCACCAGGTTTGGTGGTTTATGGACCCTACTTGGTAATTATCTTTTGATGTTTTTGTATGTTTTAGCAAAGAATTCCATCTTTGACTCAGATCACGTTATAACCGATTGAAGTAGAGCTGTTTGATCGCGACTGGCAATGTTGCACGGACACGGATACGCAGACATGGGACACGGGACACGGGACACGGGGATACCCAATTTTCAAAAAATATAGGACACGGGTGCGTGGGGGTAATATGTAAATATTCAAAATATAACTAAAATGTAAATATTCAAAATATAATGACCAAATTATAAATATTTAAAACTATAACAACAAAATAAATATTTCCAACATACCAAAATTTTAATATGTAATTTTTATAAAATTCAGAACATAGTATAAATTGTTTTAGAATAATTAATAAGAAAGTTTCTTATTAATTATTAATATAAACGCCTTCCATCTTCCAGAACAGTCACAACTACTCAACTCAACAAGTCAGACGAAGAGAAAGAAGAAAAGAGAGAAGAGACAGATTGAAATCGAAGAGAGAAAAGACTGAGCCGAGAGAACAGATCAATAGATATCGAAGGAACACTGGAAGAATACGAGGGATTCAGAATCTCATATGGTTCGAGGTCGAGCTTCGAAGTTCGAATCGAATCAAGGGAGAGAGGAGCACGGCGACGCATCACGCAGACGCAGCTAGAGAGAAGGTCGAAGGGGCAAGGGGCAAGGGGTCGACGGTAGAGGTGGTTCTGGTCGACGACGAGGGGCTAGGGCTAGGGCTCGTTTTTAGTCACTGTCTATTGAGGGGATTTGAGGGGCTCCTACTAACGATTACTAGTAACAGGGCAATATATACCCCCAACCGCGTCCGTCTTAAAGGTACGTATCGCCGACTATCTTACCCGTACTAGTGTCCGTGTCCAAAAGTTTCAGAAATTCAAATTTGGCCCCAATACGTATTTTGGGCCGTATCCGCCGTGTCTTTGCTGCGTCCATGTCTCGACCGTGTCCGACACGGAATACGCCTCCTCCCAGTCGTGTCGGTGCAACATAGGCGACTGGTTCAAGGTGTACTGTTTAGGTTTTTGGGGATGGATTGGTCTTGAGGTTTTTGATTGTCCTCTGGTTAGAAGGTCTCTTTATGGAATTGGTTTTTGTAGAAAAGACAATCAACAATTGATCATTGATTGGTTTTTTAGGTTGTGGGTTCTAGATGGACAATTGGTTTTTGGTTTTGAATATGGTAGGCCTTTTGACCTTGACTTTGGGTATGGCTTTGGCTTTGGGTATGGATTTGGCTTTGGGTATGACTATTTGTTTTTAATCCACACCTGAAGAAGCTGAAGAAGTATATATGTGTTGTTTTTCCTCGAGAGGTCCCAAATTAGTTTGTGTAAGGGAGAGATGGGCAAATGATTGACTTGCTCCAGAGATATTTTGTATTCTTCTTTTGTATTCTTCTTTTTCTTCTCTTTCTTTCTTTTTCTTTCTTTCTTTTTCTTCTTTTTCTTTCTTTTTCTTTTTCTTCTTTTTCTTTTTTTTTTCTTTTTCTCTCGGAGCATCATCATAGCAGTTGGGGAAATCTCTCCTTTTGGGACAAAGGGATAATCATTTTTGGTGGATATAAAAAGGCAAATCAGCCCTGGTATTGGAAAGCTGGATCATGTGGATAGTTGTTTGGCTGGGGATATTGGAAGGTCTTAGTTTCGGTAGGGAGTTCGGCATATGGTGGATTTAAAAGGGTTTCAGGTTTTTAAAGGGGTTTTGGTGTATGGTAGGAAGCCCCAGCATGCTACTAACAGCTCGGCCGCAATGGGTCGAAGGTGATTCCGATCAATATGACTTACCTGCTTTGGATTTCATGTGTTCATAATAGTTTGCGGGTCCATATCTTCTAGATGACTCATTATCAACTAGTGTAGATTTATCTGTTTTTAAGTGAGTCAATTTATCATGTTTAGAAGAAAACCTGTCCAAGGATGCTCGGAAATAGGTGATCTGAATCGAAAAGAAAAAGATATGTATGGAAAAATCTACGAAAATTGACGCTGAGTTGAAAAAAAGTTGCCTCTTGAAGATTTTATTTGACAAGAGGAGGTTCAAAGGTAAAATGGTTTCTGGAGGTGTATACAAAAGGGTATTCCAGGGTTTTATGAGTCTTAAAGTCTTCCCTTGTCCTTCCTTGAGTGACCAACAACTTCTTGTACTAACGTTCTGCCCTATCTAAATTATTTCTCAATGTTGCTTATTGGGCGATGCTTTATCACTTTTTATCAGAATCAATAATGTTGACTTGCTCATTGTGTGGCAATGGGTGCGGCTTCTCAATGATTTTATCATCGATAAGGTCTTAGATAGCATTCCTGAGTGAGAAGCATTTGTCGGTGATATGACCACTGAATTGGTGGTATTCACAGTACTTGTTGTGGCTCCATTTGGTGGGTAATGGGTTTGGAGGTTTGTAGTTCTCAAGGGGCTTAAGGACTTCTTGTGCTATTAACCCTTGTAGTATCAATGACATTGGAGCATGTAGTTCATCATAATGTCGCTTGTTGTGAGGACCTTTTGTATGCCTGCTAGTATTGATGTCCTTTCTAACAACATTTATAGATTCATCTGTTCCATAAGACCAAGGTACATTAATGTACTTATCAGTTAGAATTCTTTCAACAACGTTGATTTCTTCCGTAGATACTTCCTCTTATTCAGAGTCATATAATGAACTTGGAGGTGTATCAGTTTCTAGGAACCATGTACGTATTTCTTCATCAATACGATTTCATATTTCAACAATGGCATTGAAATCACCGTAGGGAAGATACCTCATGCATTCAAGATAAATTGGCTGGAGGTTTTTTATAAATAGCCAGGCTGATTCAGATGGATCGGGTTTGTCCAGAGTCTGGGAAACTTTCTTCTTCCACTTGGATGCAAAGGTTTCTTTTTCCTTTTGGGTGCATGCCTCAAGTTCCCTTTTATTTATGAAACACACTAACGCACACAGTGAAGGTGCGATTGCTTTCTTTCTGTTTCTAGGTTTTCTTTTTCTTTCTCGCGGCTATGCCGCCTGTGCAAGAGCCGGCGGCTCCTCCACCGGTTCCTTCTTTGGATCCTTCTTCCCAACCTACTCCGAGTGTGGTGGGTAATAACTCTCTCAAACCAGGCATCTCATATGCCTCCGATACTGCTTCCCTACCGAAGTATCCTGGTGCTAGCCCTAGTGCTTCACCAGTATTACCGGCCATACCTTTAACGCCACGTTCGGCTATTTCTATTATGGATGAACCAGGTTGTCTGTTTTCCTCAGTTGAGATCGATCTGCTCGATAAACAATTTGAGTTTACCCTTATTATGAAGTTCTCAGTGGGAAGGCTACAGCTTAATGTTATCAGGATCATATAGCCAAGCATTGGAGACTTGTTGGCTCAGTTATTGTTGGTCTTTTAAACCCCTGTCATGTTATGATACACCTTAATTCGGAGGAGGACATGGTGCGAGCTCTTTCTAAAGAGTCTCGGATGATCAACATATGTATGTATCGGCTTTTTCGGTGGTCTTCGGATTTTGCATTTAAGAAAGATAGCCCTTATGTCACGGTATGGGTTAGATTGCATCAACTTCCTCTCACGTATTTTAATCTTTCTTCTCTGCAAAGGATTGGTAAAGCAGTGGGTCAGTTTTTGCGGGCAGACGATCGCACTCTAGCTCTTTCTCATCCTATGTATGCTAGGATTTGTTTAGAGGTGGATGTTTCGAAACCTTTACCCTCTAGGGTTTGGATAGGCACTTCTAAAGAGAATGGATTTTGGCAGGCCCTAGAATTTGAAGGCAACATTGCGTATTATGGGAACTGTGGTCTCCTTAGGCATGCGACGGCTGATTGTCGAAAGCGTAGAATGGCTACACCTCGTCCTAACAGGGTTCAAGAGGATCCTACCCCGGTTAATGCTACGGTAAAATCGCATATGGGCGGCCCTGAGCAAGTGAAAGTTCCGAAAGCTTCTAATACAGGTAATAAATAATGGATTCCTATTAAAGAAGGAGGGACGACGGAAAAAGGGTCGGTATCGAATGTGAAGGATTTGAATGGAGTTACAAGGGAAACGGAGATCATTGATGTTTTTGAACAAAGTCCCAGTCTTCATGTGCCTAGACAACCAAGCCTTGGTAGGCAGCCGGAATCTGACAGTATGTCTAAGCATGGACGGCAGGAGGAGTCCACACGCAATAAGCCTGTTTTGCCTACAGTGTCCAAGAATGCGTTTGGGGTGTTAGCTGACCTGGGGGATAAGGAAGGTGTTGAATGTGATGAGGGAGATTTAGAGGTGCATGAAACAGGTCGTGAACATCCTCCTTGGGCCAAAGATGATTTAGCGCCATGTTCCAAAGGAAAGATTAAACTCACTCGTTCTTCATCTCTAGATGATCTGGTCGATTTTCCTCCTTCAAAAAATAGTGTGGCTGGTTTTTTGAAATATCTAAAGAAGGTTAAGGCGGAGGCCTTTACCATGCAAAACAAACGTGCTACTAGGTCCTCGGTTAGGGCTCATTAATTGTTCTCCCTTTCAGTTTTTTAATGACGATTCTTTTATGGAATGCTCGGGGTGTTGGGAATACTGATACGGTGGATTATCTGCGGCTGCTTAAACGGCAACATAGGCCCTCTATGTGTGTTATTTTGGAGCCTAAATTAGCTAGTCGGCGTATCAAATTTTTAGCGCGAAAGCTTAAATTTAAAAATTTCTTCCAGTGCAATCAGGTTAATGTTCATATATGGTTATTATGGGATAATAAGTTTAACTGTTTCATTGATTCAGACCACTTCTCAATTTATCACAGTGAAGATGCAAAGCTGTAACTTGGTGGATTCTTTTGCCTCCTTTGTGTATGCCAAGTGTTGTCGAGGTGAGCGTCAGTTTCTTTGGGAGGACCTAAATAGATTTGCTGCTACTTTGTCGGGTCCTTGGTTAGTAGGTGGGGATTTTAACATTATTGCGCGTTCAGTCGAGAAGCTGGGAGGCGCTCCTTGTGATTTTCTTGGAATGAGAGAGTTCAATGATTTTATGCTGCAGTCCGGTTTAGATGATATTGGTTTTGAAGGAAGTATGTTTACTTGGTGTAATAATCAGGAGGGTGCATCTCGTATCTGGTAACGTTTGGATCGTGTTTTGGTAAATGGTGATTGTAAAGTTGTTTTACCACTTATCAAGGTAGAACATTTATGTCGGGTTTTTTCGAATCATTCTCCGTTGTTGATTTCGTTTGCTGCTGCAGTTAAACCTAAAGCTTCTTTCCGATTTCAACGTATGTGGCTTGATCATCCAGATTTTCTCAATTTTGTTCGTTCGATTTGGGAGGTCCCTTTGAGGGATTCGGCTATGGGTATTCTTCATAGGAAATTACATGCCTTGCGCGTGGGTCTTAGAAAATGGAACTGGGAGGTTTTTCGTAATGTTCATCGAAGGTTGGAAAGACAGCAAGATGAGGTTCTTCGTCTGGAGTTTGAGTTACAGAGAGTCTGGACGGAGAGTACTTATAAAGAGCTTTGTTCAGCCAAAAAAGATCTATGTCAGCTTGTTAAGTGGGATGCAGAGTTACTTCAACAAAAGGCGAGGCATTTATGGATTCGAGATGGGGAGCGTAACACCTCTTTCTTTCAAGCGAGTATCAAAGAGCGGGCATCTATTAATAAGGTTCGCCTGCAACGGCCGGATGGTAGCTGGGTCACGGGTAATCAGGAGATGGGAGAAATGACAGTGAGACATTTTGAGGATCTTTTTACGTCAACCCGCCCGATTATTAACGGGAGGTTTTCGTTGATTTCCCAGTTCAGATCTCTGCCAAGGATAATGGAGTGCTTCATCGTCTCCCTGATGAAGATGAGATATGGAACGCGATTAAGCTCCTTAACTCGAATAGTGCTCCAGGGCCTGATGGGTTTACGGGATGGTTCTTCAAAGGTTGCTGGGACATAATTAAAGGAGACGTTATTGCGGCAGTTCAGGATTTTTATCGGGGAAGTTAGATACACCGGGGTATGTCGTCGACTACAGTTGTTTTGCTTCCCAAAATTGCTAGACCCACAGTTTTGTATGATCTTCGTCCTATCAGTCTGTGCAACTTCTCCTGCAAAATTCTTTCTCGGGTGTTGGCTTCTAGGTTGGCTGATTTTCTCCCTAAGCTTATTTCTCCTGAGCAGTCTGGTTTTGTTAAAGGTCGGTCTATTCAGGATAATGTTGTGCTTGCTCATGAGCTCTTTTCTAAGCTGGATCATAAAGTTCATGGGGGTAATATAGTATACAAAATAGACATGTCTAAGGCTTATGATAGACTTGAGTGGCCTTTCCTTCTTCGTGCCTTGCAAGCCTTTGGATTTGATTCGAAAAGTTGTGATCTGGTTTATAGAATGATCAGTAATCTGTGGTATTCTTTGAAGCTTAATGGAGAAAGTTATGGATATTTTACTTCTTCCAGGGGAGTTCGACAAGGAGATCCTCTATCTCCGTTATTATTTATTTTGGCTCAGGAGGTGTTATCTATCCATATTAATCGTGCTTTTGGAGAAGGAGAGATTTTACCTTATGCTCATGGTCGGGGTGGCTTTCGAGTGACTCACTTATTCTATGCGGATGATATGTTGCTGTTTTGCAATGCATGAAAATCTTCTATTTTGGCTTTGAGGAAGGTTCTTACCAAGTACGAAGCTATTTCGGGGCAGCTTATTAACCTCCAAAAATCCGGCTTTCATGTTTCTTCCAAATGTCCTCGTAGTAAAGCTCGTCTTATCTCGCAATGGTCAGGTTGCAATCAACATCTTCTCCCTGCGAAATATTTGGGCATTCCGCTTTTTAAAGGCCGCCTTCGTCAGACTTATTTTGAAGATTTGGAGAACCGTATTAGGAGCAGGATAAATGGTTGGAGTGCTAATCTTCTATTTTTTGGTGCGAAATTGACCCTTATTCAGTCAGTTTTAAGCAGCATGCCGGTTTATAGTCTTGCCGTTCTCAAAATGCCAAAAATGGTTTGTCGAAGAATTGAGCGCATCATGAGTAATTTCCTTTGGGATTCAGCGGGGGAGCGTAGGTCGCATTGGATTTCTTGGGAGGTGGTTTATCGACCCAAGAAAGAAGGTGGTCTAGGAGTTCGTCCTTTGGGTCAGGTCATGGAGGCCCTTCATGCAAAGTTGGCTTGGTCTATCTTACAAGGTGAAAGTCTTATGGCCCGATTTTTTATGGCTAAATATAGCACGGTGGATGGTGGTTTTCAGTCGGGTTCTTCGTTTCATGTTTGGAGGGCTATTCTGGTCAAATGCCGAGAGTGATAGATAACTCACGATGGATTCTTGGTGCAGGGAATGTGAGTTTCTGGACGTCGAACTGGTGCGGTGAGATTTTGCTTGGCCCTTCTCCTGTTGATGCTACGTTAAAGGTGGTAGATGCTTTCCGTAATCTGGGCGATTTCCTTCCCTTGATTCCTAACCGGCTGCATGAGGACATTTGTAATATAAATTTAGCTCCCTCGATTCAAGATCGGTTAGTGTGTACATTTACTGAAACTGGGAATTTTTCTATAGCAGATTTTTGGGAACACTTTCGGCATTGACATCCAATCATCTCTTGGGCGACAAAGATTTGGAAGCCGTGGATTCCGCAACGGATCAGTGGCTTTTTGTGGAAGCTTTTGCATGGCGCTCTTCCGGTGGATTTGATGCTGTTCACGAAACACATTAGCTTAACCTCTAAGTATGTTTGTTGTAACACTCTGCATGATGTTGAAAGTTTGTCTCACCTTTTCCTTCATTCTGAATTGGCGGTTTTCCTTTGGACCAAGTTGGCTGCCCCATTCAACAAAGTGCATCGCTATTACTCTCTTCAACATTTGTTTGAAATTTGGATGGGGGGAGCTGCTGCTTCATCTCAGTTAGGTGTTCTTCAGCTGGTGATCTTCAGTTTGGTCTGTTGGGAGATTTGGAAATTTCATTGCGAGGCGGTTTTTGAGGGTATTCTTGTTTCGCATAATAGGGTTCTATCAAAAGTGTTATATGGTATTCAGGATTTGATGCTTGGTTATCAGACTAAAAGTTCTACATCATCGAGAGGAATTCACATCATGCAGTTCTTTAATGTTCTTGTTGTCAATGTGAACCTTCGTGCTGGATCTTGGCTTCGTTGGGAGCCCCCAAATACAGGGTTTTATAAATTAAATACGGATGGTACGGCTATGGAGGGCAGATGTGCTGGTGGAGGGGTGATTCGTGACTGTTCTGGTAGGGTGATAGGTGCGTTTTCTCATTTTTATGGGATTGGGACAAATATGTTGGCAGAAATTTTGACTCTTCGGGACGGCTTGCTTTTGTGTAGGAGGTTGCTTTTGGATCAGGTAGTGGTGGAATCAGACTCGAAGGTCGTGTTGCTGGGCATAAAAGGGGTTATCAACCTTCCTTGGCGATATATTTATTTGTTGAGATCTTCTCAGGATCTGGCTAAAGACTATTTGTTGTTGCACATTTTTCGAGAAAAGAATTTTGCGGCGGATAGATTGGCAGCCTTTGGTCATAATCATGGGGAGTTTCGGGAGTTTTCTGGACCAGTTGATCTTCCGCGTTCGGTTCAATTGGCAGTTAGACAGGACTCTTTGGGATTGTATATTTTTTGTCGATAGTGCTGTATTTTTGTTCTTTATGTAGAGGTAAGGCTCCTTTGTCCCCCCTTGTTTGGGTTTGGCTGGTTGTCCCCCTCCTTGTTTTTGCCGTTTTAGTTTAATAAATGCGCAGGTGCCGTCCTGCTTTCCTAAAAAAAAAGTTCCCTTTTATTTTCAGAGCTACTGTTGTCTTTGTATCGTTTTTGGAATTCGTCAGCTATTTGATCCTAAGTAGCAACCGTACTATTATCTGCTAACATGAGCCATTGCTTAGCAGCCCCTACCAAGGTCAGATAAAAGTTAGAGGCCATTGCCTCAAAGCTAACATAATAGAGGGTTGTAGCGTTAATGCCTGCATCATTCCCTTACGGTTCTTCATATCTGCCTCTATTTTTGTGGGAGGTGGTGCTGGAGCATGGTATATATTTGATGGATTGGGGGCAACTGGGCTCATTCCTGGGATTGACTGAGGTATTTGTTAAGGATTTTGAGGAGGTGGGATGTTTGCAGTTTCTGCCTGACGACCAGGATGATTGAAAGGTAGATAGGTTGTTGCTTGTCCTGGTTGGGCTTAACCTCTGGGATCCATATGTGGGCTGTTTTGGAGTGGATTGGTGATGGGAAAAGGAAGGCCACTTAGATTTTGGGGTATATTGGTGTTTGGAAAATGATATAATAGATTGGTGAGAAAGGGTTAAAATTCGGGTAATAGGTATTTGGTGGGAAATTGGTGATTGGTGGAAGGTTAGTGTTTGGTTGAGGGTTTGGATTTAGAGGAGTATGAGAAGTAGATGCTTTTCGAGCGGTTGTAGGGAAAGTGATTCCCTCAACACTGGGTTTTGGACTTTGCATGAGGTTTGTGATATGGCTCAATAAGCGATCGGTATGTGCACCCAAATTCTGGTCTAACCACTGCTGCATAGCCGGAGTAGGAGCGTACCCTGGAGCCCCTATATCAGTACCCGCGATAGACTGTTCATTCTCGGCGGCCATTTTGCCTAAATCTGTACTCTTTGAACTAATTCTGATACTTTCTAATCTGACCCCCATGCATGTATCCCATATCAAACGATCGGTGCTATTTCTTCCTTTCCAAACTCGGGCCAGGTTTCTGAGGAAAAGGGTTGAAGGTATCAAAAGGAAAGGTTCCAGGCTTTTTTGTTATAAGTACAGTGTGCCTTTATTATTTTATTATTATTCATTTTTCCTAAGATTGATCGGACAAGCACATTCTTTGTTTTGACAGTCTCGTGACTTTTCCTGGAATAATGAATTCTTTCTCCAAAGTATAGAACCTTCGTATTCCACCTGCCTTTCGACTTCCCAAAATTGGACTGATCTCAGGTGAAGGGTCTGTACTCTTTCCGCAATCCATCATTCGAATGGTCTAGGACAAATATCATAAAAATTATTGGTCAGCCCCTGTGCATAAATCGTTGTATATTTTTGCAACAGAGATTGGTCAATAATTTAGAGATATAAAAACCGATCGGTCCATGAAGTGTCCTGAGAATCTATATGCTTTTTAACATTGGCTGATGTAGGGGGTAGGTTGACCATGGTGTAAAGGTAGCAGTTTGAAGTATTTCTATGTGCGTGCACATGCGTGGGGTATGTAAAAAGTAGTAAAATCTTTTTTTTCCAGATATAAAGCAGTAAATAAAGCAGTAAATGGCTTGTCTTTCTGTTCATTTGTTGATTTTCTCGGCTAATTAGTTTGAATCCTCGAAGGGACGGCGCGAGTGAGCATGACGGCTATTCAGATCAATAAATAGAAAGAAAAACGAGGAAACTATCTGTTCCTATTAATTACATTTGGTCTTAATCCCCAAAATAAAATGATTGAATAAAAGATTATTTACATATTTTTACGAGGAACAATAAATAAAGCAGAGAAAAAAATAAAATAAAGCGATAATATGCCTCAGTTTTTTTTTTTGTTGTCCTGCCCGAAATTTTATATTTTTTTTCGCAATGTAACTCGAAACTAAACTGCTGCAATATTTCATAGTTATTTGCACACACACACACACACAGATATATATATATTTGAAAATGCAACATTTTAACTGTTAAATAAATATAAGCATATTTAGTCAAAAACAAAAGAAAAACTTGTTTGTTTTTTTATTAGTCTAGCCCTCCGTTTTTATTATATTTAAAATAAAAATGTCTCCAGCAAAGTCGCCACTGTGAGTGCCCCGATTTTCGACCGATCCCCCCGCTAATGAAGAGCAGGTGGTTTTTAAATCTTTTTAAAGCGCGTGGGAATACGCTCGACCTCAATTATGAACTCAAAATGTTATCAACAGAGTCGTCATCTTTATTTTAAGGAAAACAAAGAAAAACCAAAATAACCAGATTTGTAAAAGGGTTCGGAGGCTACGTTACGTGGTGGGAAGGGGTCGCCCTTTCGGTCTCAAAATAGTTTTTTGGCTTAATATGTTTTTTTATATTTATTTAACAGTTGAAATAAAATATTATATATATATATATATATATATATATATATATATATATATATATATATATATATATATATATATATATATATATATATATATAAGGAAATAATTACAAGCTTACAGCAGCCTCCTTTCTGGAATTACAAATACATTTATAAAAATTTGGTTATAATAATGGCTCTTTTAGGTGCTATTTTCTATAGAATTTTGGGCAGCACAACTGCACTTTTTGCTTACATTGGACTAATCTAAATAGCACTTTTAGACATAAAAAAAAACTTTAATAGACCTACCTCTTGAAGCGTGAGGGTTTTATCCTGTACCAAGCTCCTTCTGGTAGGCTCCAGAGTGCGCTCGCTCTGGCCTTTAGGGAGAGGGAGTCTTATATTTTTGTTGATTGATTTCGGGCAGCATGACTACTCCGAATAGTTGCTTTTCGCCTCAGGATCCGGGCGGTGCGTCGAAAATCGAGCAGAGCAACTGCTTGCTTTTTGCTGATTTGACGTTTGGAATCAGGCAGGGCAACTGCTCTTCTTGGCTCTTTTGAACCGGTGGAATATGGCGGAATCCTAGTAGGGCAACTAGGTTTCACTTTGGCTGGAGGGTTTTAGTGTTTGGGGGAGATTTGACAGAGCTTTGGGGCTAGAATGAAAAAATTCCTTCGGCGCTCTCTCGGGAGGATGCTCACTCACTGCGCGATGAAAATTTGTGAACTGTGTGTCACAAATCTGAAGCCGGGAGGCTTTATTTATAGCCTGGGATCAGGGATTCCTTCGTCCCTAAGTTTTATCATTTGAGCTTCAACGGCTTGTACCGTACGCTTAGAGAGTTGCATCCAAGGTAAACTGCTACTGGAGACTTGGCACTGTTGGGCTGTTAGTCCCAATGGGCACAATATTAAGCTAGAAGGGGGGGGGGTTGAATAGCTTATTAAACATTTAAAAATTTTCGTAATAATTCCAAGAGCAAGTACTTACAATCTATTAAAGAGATTGAAGTAACGGAAGACTTGCAAGGAAGATAGTTCAAGTTTGCCGGTGAAGTACTACCGATAGACTTAACTGATTACTTAAGTTTGCCGTTAAAAGTTAAGGGAATGAATGACAGTATAAAGCGGTAAATAACAGAGCAAGATTAACACAAGTGTTTTGAGATGGTTCGCACTATAATGAGTGCTACGTCCACCACCAAGGCAGTCAACCTTGGATTTAAATGTGCACTATGTTTTCCACTAGTTCTATTACAGAAATATCCAATGGATCGTGTACAAAATATTTGACTTGTGTTTGGGTTTTGGGGAAATTGAATATCTGGAGAAACAAAATATTCAATGCGCAGAAGAATAGTAAAGGGTTACAACAGTAAGAAGAAAATGATTAACAGTTGATGCAGATCTTCTTGTTGTTGTTGAGGACTTCGTTGATCAGTTAATGATCTCTTGAATGCATTGAATGTATAAAGCTTGAAGTTGTTCGAAAGATTCAGAGCATTTGTTTCTTTAGTCTTTAATGACAGTATTTATAGCTGGGCATTATTGAGATTGTTGGAGAAGACGAAGTGAGTAACAAATCTATTAGATTGAATGCATTAAATGCCTGGAGCTGTTTGTTGACTTCTTCTTCAACTGATACTGAGCAGTGAATGGTGAAGAGTTGTTGCAGAAACTAGCAGGTGGGCAACAATCAGAGTTGCGGACCTACAATAGTTGGTACAGTTTGTATGTGTCAGTCTGTTCACCTGCTCTGTTACTTTTCAGGTGGCGAAAGTCTTCATGCTTTTTTGAAAAAGCTGGAGGGGCTTGTCTGAGAAGTCAGGCGCTAAAAAAAGGATGGATTTAATTCAAATTCAAACTGATTTGGGCTGAATTAAATAATCCACTAAACCTTGATTAAATGAAGGGCTGGACACGCCATGCTTTCCGGGTGCAGACAAGTTTTGCCGCTAGAGGTTGCTTGAAATCTTCCGGTGAAGCCTTCAGACGAAGTCGTCCGCTGAACCTGTGTAGTCTAGAAAACTATTCTAAGGAAAAGTTCTTATACACAGTTGCCACGCTAACTGGTACACAACCCATTTAGCCAATATGTATAGAACCTAATGTATTGAATGAACAAATGCAAATCATGATACAATGAGAAACAACAATATCCTCCTATTTGCATCTGGTCATCATTACTTAAAAGTGAGAGGTATGGAAGCTTAAAGATAGATAATAGCATGTCAGAAAGTATTTTTAAGTCTTATAACAACAGACATGCCTATATCAAAAAGAAAACACCTCAAATGTAATAACTAATCTAAATGCTTATAAAAGAAGAGATGTTGTTGATTCTTATGTTAAATTTATATCTGATCAGTACATTACATTAGTTTTATACTTCAGTGGCTAATCGGGCTGCATATCGATTAGCGTGGCAACTGTGTATAGAACTTTGCCTTGTATAGTTTTTGTAGGACTTTTTCAGAACAATGCGGAAGACCCTTCTCGGCTTCACCGAAGACACTGCCAAAGCCTAAGATCGGTAGACCTCGTGTCCAGCTGATCTGCTTCTACGTGTCCTCTCCAGCAGAAAGCTAGCTGGATTAATTCAAACTTATTTACATATATTATTTTGAATTAATCCAAGTCATTCCCTGACATGTCAAGCAGCCGAAAGCAACTTTCCGAAAAGCAGGAATACTTTTCGATGAAAGCGAAAAATCGGATCCCCTACTTTCGCTTCATCTCTCGATCGACACCAAATCACCCACCTTTTGAAGATCTCGAAATGATTATACGCTCTAGATATCTGTGAAGACGAAATTCCTTGATCGACCCATGCATTTAATGCATTTTTGAAAAGAGCTGTTGAAGTCTTCGTCCTCTCCAACGGATTCTTTTGAGATGCACCTGCTATAAATACTGCCATTGAAGACTGGAACAAAAAAAACTGTACAGAATCAATCGAACACTTAAAGAATTGCTCTGAATCTACACAACTCCAAGTCTTTCAGTTCAGTGCATTCAATAGATCCTTAACAGATCTAGAAGTCCTCGTCAACAACAAGAAGCTGCTCATCAACATTTATTGCTTTATTCTTCTTGTTGTTAACTTCCATTAACTATATACACTTGCAATTAAATATCTTGTATTTACGATATTTAATTCCCTAGACAAACACAAGTCAATATTTTGTACACGATCCATTAGGGATATTCTTTGTAATTGATCTAAGTGGAAAACATAGTGCACAATTTAAATCCAAGGTTGATTGCCTTGGTGGTGGGCGTAGCACTCATTATAGTGTGAACCATCCCAAAATACTTGTGTTATTTCTTCTTGTCTGTCTATTTATTTGAGCTGCTTAGTTTCATTGTTTATATTATCCATTTCATTGAGAACTTAAGTAATCGTAAAAGGTCTAGGTAGTCCTTATCGGCGGACACTGGAACAATTTCTTGAAGGTCTTCCGCTACTTGACTCTTTTCATTTATTGCAAGTAACTTTCAAGGAACTTACTTAAAAGTTTTAAAGTGTTAATAAGCTATTCAACCCCCCCCCTTCTAGCTTATTATTGTGCTCGTTGGGACCCACAATTGGTATCAGAGCCTTACTCTTCGAAAACAAGTTTTTCCAAGATTAAACTCTTGAGAGATACGACATAATGGCACAAACACACTATATGCTGCCTACATCTAATGCTAACCACGTCCCAATATTGGACGAAGGTCATTTTGATGTATGGAAGGATAAAGTAATGAGATTCATGAACTCTATTGACAAACGGGTTATGGAAATGTGTCACTGCAGTCAACATGTACCAATGAAGGCCAATCTTCTAGCCTCCATCATTGGGAACCCTGCAGAAGTTCCAAAAGAAGAATCGAGAATGGACAGACGGAGGGCGATAGAAAGTTGGTAGAACTTGACAAAGAAAGCAATCAATATAATCACCAACTCTTTAGACACAAGCACCTACCAAGTGATTCGATGTACAACCGAAAGAGATGTGGGAAGCTCTTGTAGAATACTTGGAAGGAGACACAAGAGACAACTGTAAAATATACATACATCCAGCAGTTTGATTCTTTCAAAAAGGATCCTAAGGAAACCTTGAGACAAGCATACGATCGATTCAGTGAGGTAATAAATAGTTGCTTTTCTCTTGGTAAAACGTATGACAAAAAGGAAATGAATATGAGGTTTCTAGGCTCTCTAGGTAGCTTATGGCATGTGAAGACCACGGCTATGAAAGAATCTAAGAACTTAAACGAGATGACTCTTCGTAGTCTCTACGCAAGTTTAAAGGTTTATGAACTTGAAGTTAATCAAGCTCTAGAGCAAGACAAACAGTTCGTAAGCGTGTCTCTGCCGACCATGGTCCAAGAAGAAATCATTGTTGAAAACAAACCTTCTACTTCTTCCAGTGAAAATGATTTTTTATCTGATGAACAATTTGCTATGTTTGTTAAACGTTTTCAAAAATTTGCAAAATATGGAAGGAAGAACACTCACCAACAACCTTTAAGGAAGATTGGTGAAAGCTCATCTAAGGAAGAGCTTGTGTGTTATAAGCGTAGAAAACAGTCATTTTGCCTCAAAATGTCCTAAGCCAAAATTTGAAGCATACCGAAAACCCTCTTTTAGAAAATTTCAAAAACAAAAGGGTATGTTGGCTGAAGACATAGAAGATAAACAGGTTGCTACATGGTTTGAGACTGATTCAGAAGAGGAGGAAGAGGATTGTGAGCAAGCTAACATATGCTTAATAGCTCATGATTCATGTCCTACCTATGACTCTGAAAATGAAGTTGTAGTTTCACCAAGTCCTTTGGACAAAAATGAAACCAACAGTGATAGTTTCAGTAAGGAAGAACTTCTCAAGGATAATCAGGATATGCTTGAAGAATTTAATTCCTTTAGAGTAGCCTATGTTAAAGCGGCCAAGAAGCGTGAGAAACTCATGAGAAATCTTTGATGGCGGTGAGATTCAAACTCTCAATAGTCATCAACAAGAGAGTATCAAACTAAAGGAAGAAAACAAATTCCTCCATGACAAAATTGTCGTCTGAGCACATCAAAGGACTTGACCTAGAGAAAATTGCCTTGCAAAGACAATTGACTCTGGAATAGCTCAAGGATGCATTTGAAGAAATCCTTTCAAGCCAAAAATCTAGCAATGATAAAGCAGGCATAGGATATTCGGATGTGTCTCTTCCGACAATCTCTTCATCAAAGAGAAAGGTGAATCCTCGAAACTGCTAATGATATATCTTTCTCTAAACAGACATTTGGAAATATAGGGAAACAAGGCCTTGGTTATTCAAGTGTTCCCTACGTTTACCCTAAAGCTCAGAAAGGAAAAGCCAAAATGACTGATTCAAATGAGAAACCTGAGAAGGTAACGGTAGAAAGTGAAGTCTACTATGCCAAGGCAAAGTCTGGCCGACGGTAGACCTACTAAACCTCTAGGTAACTATCAAGTTTGTCTATGAAGCAGAGCAAAGGCTGCTTTACTGTTGAAGGTAAACTTAAAGGTATTCTACCGAATCCTCTGAAAAGGTTTTCAACGAAAAGCTAAAGCTAAGAATGCATTGGTAACCTACCTAGGAAGATTCGAAAGAAACCAATTAAGTCTACCGAGTCAACAAAGCAATTTGAACAAAAATGGATGTCAAGAAAAGGAATAATCATAAGCACTCTTCGGTTGAAGACTCTAACAGTTCTCTATGGACTTTCCATTTATGTCATTCTTGCCATTGCTTAGGCCATCGGCACGAGAATGCTGCTAAGGTTCACCCAAGATCGAGAGACCTAGTTCTCTCAAGGTCAGCGGTATGGGTTGCAGGTTGCTAATCCTTAGGACCCATATAAAGGGTACCTTGTTTTGCTTTAACTCTTTTAGAATGCTTCATGGCTATAGAATCGGAAAACAAAGACATCGGTACCTAGGCAGGTGGTGTTCAAGGCACATGGCTGAGGAGCAGTCTTCTTGAGATATAGCTGAAGCAAAAGGACCCAGATTATTTTCGGAGACAATGCAAGAGGAAAGACAATTGGATATGGCTCGATTACTAGAGGAAGTCTCTCCATCAACAAAGTTTCTCTAGTAAGTGGTTTAAAGCACAATCTTCGAGCATATCACAGTGCGACAAAGGACTTCTATGCCAATTCAATTCAAACCGGTGCCTCATCAGGCAGGTGAATCATGCTCCACAATCTTGGCCAGGCAATAGACAAGGAAGCGTCTATGTCGTGGACTTAAATCTTCTAGGGAGATTCTCAAACCTATGTCTAGTAGCCAACAATGTTCGCGACAACGGTGGCTATGGCACAAGCGTCTCGATCACCTCAACTTCAAGCACCTCTCCAAGCTTTCCAAAAATGGGCTTGTCGAGGTCTACTAGGTGTCGCCGATCATGACGAAGTTGTAAAGCTTGTCAACTAGGAAAACTTTCCAAGTCTTCCTTCAAAAGAAAGTTGTTTTATCAACAAGCAGACCTCTTCACTTCTGCATATGGATCTCTTTGGACCTATTACTACGGCCGGTATTTCGGGAGACAAGTACACACTTGTAGTAGTTGATGACTACTCTAGATTCACTTGGATTGAAACTATGACATCTAAAGATGAAACGTATGATCTAGTCAACTGCACTTTTTAGAAGACTTCAAACTCAAAAGCTTGAAGACATTTGTGACATAAGATCGGACAACGACACGAATTCAAAAACAATGGTGTAGAAAATCGCGATGACCATGGGATCGGCCACAATTCTCTGCCGCCGGTACTCCTCAACAAAATGGTGTAGGCTGAGCGGAAGAAACGAGAACAACGATTGAGCGGCTAGAACAATCTTTGGCGAAGCTAAACTTCAAGTATTTACAGGCGAGCGATCTTCTTGCTTTACCAAAATAGATCCACAGTAAACAAGTTTCATAATAAAACTCCATATGAAATATGGAGAGGAAGATCCCCAAACATTGGATTTCTTAAAATCTTGGTAAATGTTTTATTCTTTATAATGGAAAAGAGTATAGAGGAAAATTTGATGCAAAATCAGACGAAGGAATTTTAAGGGTATTCCAAACATTCAAAAGCATTTCGCATTTTCGATAAATCTAACTTAAAAATCTTAGAATGCGTGCATGTTTTTTTGATGAATATGACTTGTTAGAGCCTAGAATGGCTCGAGCGTTGCTAATGATTCGATAATGATGAGGCAGTACAAATCTGACATCTACTTCCAATCCTTATCGAGCGGCGACAGCTGCGGATCCCACCAATAGGTAACCCTTCAGGTAGAAGAGACCCTCTAGATACAGATAACAACTCATCTGACCACTGAACCCATCTCTTACGTTTTACCCCAAGCACCTTTCTGAGATCTCATCCTTCTTGTTCACTGAAAATGAAAGTTTTGAAGACTCTATTTCTTGAACGGATTTTGGTGAATCTCCTTCTCAACCAACTCGAATTCTTAAGGGAAGAATCCACGAAGTGATCTTCCTCCAAGCTATTATTGAAGCAAGAGATCATCCCATTTCTCAAATCATTGGTGATCTCAACTCGGGAGTTAAATGCGAGAAATAAGGTTCGAGAAACTTTGTTTGCTTATGCATTTGTATCGGAACTTCGAACCAAAGAAGATTGATGAAGCCATCGAAGATCATAAGCTGGATTGAAGCTATGCAAGAAGAAGCTGAACCGGTTTGAAAGATGTAGGTGTGGAGCTTAGTTCAAAACCGGTGATCATCCGGTCATCGGCACCAAGTGGGTATTCGAGAAATAAAAGAGATGAAGATGGAAATGTCACGAAACAAAGCTAGATTGGTTGCTCGGGGCTGCAGGCGGGGAAGAAGGAATTGACTTTGATGAAACTTTTGCTCTGTTGCTAGACTAGAAGCAATCGAGAATCTTTCTAGCTTATGCCTCGTTCATGGACTTCAAAGTGTATCGGATGGATGTTAAGAGTGCCTTTCGAATGGTGATCTTCAAAAAGCGTATCGTGGAACGACCTCCGAGGATTTGTCATCTCGACTCAAGAAAGCTCTCTCGACTGAAGGCTGAAAAGCTCCTAGAGCTTGGTATGAAACTCTATCCAAGTTCTTAATTGAACAAGGATTAGGTGAGAGGAAGAATCGACACTACTTTATTCATCCTCAAGCACAAGGCCATTCTCTTTACAAATCTATGTGGGCGACATCATCTTTGGATCAACTAACCAAAGCCTATGCAAAAGATTCGAGAAGGCGATGCAAAGCAAGTTCGAGATGAGCATGATGGGTGAACTTACCTATTTTCTAGAATTTGCGGATACAACGGACTTGAGGCGAAATCTTCATCGACCAAACCAAATATCTGAAAGGAACTAATCAAAAGTTTGGTCTTGATTCGAGCTAAAGGATTTGAAACTCCAATGTCTACCGTTGCCATCTTGACAAAGATGAAAAGGGAAAGCAAGAAAACATGACCAAGTCGAGGAATCATAGGTTCACTTCTTTACCTCTTGCTAGTAGACACGACATTATGTTTGTTGTTTGTGTTTGTGCTAGATTTCGAGGCGAGATCAAAGGAGTCACATTTGCTTCTTTGCCAAGCGTATCATCAGATATGTTTCAAAAACAACAAATCTAGGCATTTGGTATTCAAAATCCAACAACTTCAATCTAGTTGGATACTCGGATCTGATTATGCGACAAAAGTGAAAGTGGCGAGAAGAAGCACGAGTGGGACTTGTCAATTTCTTGGAAGCAGAGACTCGTCTCATGGTCTTGCAAAAACAAGGATCGGTGGCAAACTCAACCCACGAGCGAGAATATATTCTTTATGGCTTTGTTGCTCTCAACTACTATGGATGAAGCAACAACTAGTGGACTTCTAACATACAGGCGCTTGCCCAATCATGTGTGGCGACATGTGTGACACATCGGCTATCTCGGTCTCTAAAAATCGATGATGCATTCAAAGACAAAACACATTGATATTCGTTATCATTTTCTCAAAGATCATGTGGAAAAAGGTAACATCGATGCGGAATATGTTCCAAGCGAGGATCAATTAGCGAACATTCTCACAAAACCACTGGATGCCACCAGGTTTGCTTATTTAAGGAGAAATCTTGGTATGATTGATCCTACTGCTTAATTTTAAAATTTTGTTAAATGTTTCTTTCATACCGGTAGACCCAATATTAGTCTAATCGGAAGACGTAAGTTCTCTTTTACCGGAAGACTTAAAGGTTAGTACTCTTACTTAGTCTATTTTTGCTAAAGAGGTTTCTAAAGCAATAAAAGGGGTCAAGGACAAAATTCGGTACTTAAGAAAATATCTTAAGTTCCGCTTTTTCAAAAGCGATATTTTCTCGCCTTTAAATAGTCCTTGAACCGTCATTTCCAAACTTCTGAAACCACTTTAAACATAAATTTTTTCTCTCTCTCTCTCTCTGAGTAACTACTTTCTGCAAATTCAAGTTCTTCTTCTTGTTTCTTCTTCTCATCTTCAACAATGGTACGCTTCACTCTACTCTACTTGTAATTTTATATGTATTGTTCTGCATTTCATTCTTAGCCTAAAATCCTTTTGGAATTCAAACGGCCATCTTCGAGTTTATACAGTGATTCGCCATTATTTTTCTTACAAACTTGAATACTAACAGTCGTTTTTGTTTATTCATTGTTCATTCTTATGAAAACTTCTGTTATGTATTTCTCGAGTATGGTTTCTCTAAACATTCTAGGGTTTCAAGTTTTTGCTTCGAATATTTCATTTATTTTTGAAAACTTTGAAATTCCTACTTGTTTAGATGTCTAGATGAAAAGCCTAATTTTTTTTTTGCTTTTCTTTCGGGCAAGAACTTCAAAATCAAAAGCGCGACGTGGGAAGGCTTTTGACCACGAAAATGTCATTCCTCAAGTTCAAATATCAACCTTCCGAGGATATCCCATCTATCCGCCGCTCATGACATTATTGTCGCTTTGGACCCGAAGCTATACATTAGGGCATGTGCATTGACCTTCGGTCAATCAACTCTATAGGCTGCCGGCGTCAAAGCTTGCGAGGATATGGGCGCCTGCGGGATTACGCCCCTCTTACGCCTCAACGACAAAAACTACGATTATCTTCTGGCGGAGAAGAATTTTATCAACGAATGGAGCTCATGAACAGGCGCTCTTGGCGGGTGGATTCGAGGCGAGTCCCTCTGTCACCGCCAAATCTATTTCCACCATCATTGGCGTGCATTATGGAGGAGCTCTTTCGGCAACCATGGTGAGGCTTTACATGCTGAGGAAGCCATGAGGGGAGTAGACACTCTCCAGGAGCCCTGAGGAAAATGCTCAATTTGTTCCCTCTTGATGTCTATTGCACTGACCACCTTTTAGACAAGGGATCTATTCAAGAGTGGAGCACATGACATGTTCTTGGCCAAGATCAACGACGATCTTTGTGTTTCTCTGACTACGTCTCAGCTGGGGCTCATCATTTTGACGAGCTAAAGCGGTGGGTAGAAAGCTAAAGCAACCCCGCAAGCGCCCGCCGTCGGTGATTAATGCCCTTTTGAGGGATGATGCTAACATCAACTCTTCTTTGAAAGAAGATGAGTTGTATCGATGTAAGGAGAAGCGGCTCACGACCTCGTTTTTTAGTAAATACAGAATACGAGAACAAGCAGGATGCGAGAAGGTCTACCAGGTCTCTCTTGAAAAAGTGGCCAAGCTGCACCTATCTTGGTCACCGCTTCAATATGGAAGCACATGTAGCGGCAAGCGAGGACCTTCAAAAGGCCTGCGCTAAATTTGATGATCAAGTAGCCACGAACCTCCACCTAAAGGCCAAGGCTGGTGATGAGCAAAGCTGCTAAGGTCCAAAATAGCGGCGAGCAAGCCAAGAAGACAAGGCGGAAGTGGCACCTCCAGCGAAGAAGGCGAGGCCAAATGGATCGAGAAAGGAGATGAAGGAAGGCGAGGAAGAAGAAGGCACCGGAGCCAATCTAGCCATTCCTCTCCTCCATCTACCCAAGCCAAGCCATCCTCTTCACCACCTCTGCGCGCTCCCAGAGCCAAAAGCGAAGGAAACTTCGTAAAACCCGAAGACCGACCACCGGCGATCCCTCAACCTCTACCAGATGAAGCGGTGGTCTCTATTCGGCCGAGGAAGAAAAGAGAAACTACTGGGTTCCAACCATCTACAGCTAGCCAACCAACTACCTATCTGAGGCGCTGACACTTTCAGCGTCAACCCTTGACTATACCTTCACGAAGCCCGACCAACTACTAGGCGCCCAAACCTTACATCAACCCTTCATCTATACCTATCAACCCTTCATCTATTCATACGGGTCATCTACTCGGAGGAATTCACCACCTGGGAGAAGTCTATCCCTCGGGAGGGCCCAAAATCGGGGAGGAGCGGCGAGAACCCCAACTCCTCCTCTCGCTCTCTGGTTTAACTACTCACGACCCATCCACACCTTCCTCACCACCCCAAACCCAACCAACTTCTTCAACCACACCTGACCTTTAGACCTATTTCTTTGCCAAGTTTCTCTTGAACTTTCGTCGGTGAGATCTCTTCGCCCTTCTCATCAACCTCCTCACCGGCCTCCTCAACCTTCCCTTCAAAACCAAAATCCCTCTTCTACCACGCCCCTTCTTTACGGTTCTCTCACAGAACCCATTCCCAATCCTCCCACATCGGTGAAAATTCGACAACGATATGGGCTGGATTCCCCACCAACTCCACCTCACCCTCCCTATAACCTATCCTCTTCCACACAAAACCATACCAACCCAAGACTCATCTTCTTACGCCTCGAACTCCCCATATCCAACCCATCAAGCTGCTGAGACTCTGCCTCTGCCGACACCATTCACATTGGCCAAGCATCTACTTCCCATCGGCCCGACCAATCTTTGAAGTTTTGTCCGACTAGATGCCATCTACCGGCGGACTAGGCGAGCTCACAAGCATATCTACACGCGAAGTAGCCATGCGGCCAGGCCAACGGCCCGCCACTACTCTTCGACAATTTCAAGAGGATATGCGGACTCGTTTTGGCGAATGCGACGCGACTTCATCGATGTCAAGATCAACATCGAAGCTCAAGCGAGATGAAGGTTGCCGTATCATAGGCTCCATTTTCTCGAGTTATTCCACGCCATCACTCTCCATCTCGGCCACGGTCGTACTCCTATTATGGAACTCAACAACCTCGCTCGCAACTACGCTCATGATATTATGAATGCCAACGAGATCGTGATCGGCCATCACGGAGGAGAAGCAAATGAGATCTATCAACGAGAATGCGATGGAAGAGAAGCGATCTTCGTGAAGAAGCGGACTACCGTTCTCGTTCCACGGACCTCCGACCGATGCGGATGGCGAATATCAACGAAGAATGGAAGAGCTAGAGCGAGAAGAAAGAAAAAGGAGGCGTAGACAAAGCAAAGGGAAAAGACCTTGGTAGCTTTTGTATCTTTTCTTCCACTTTCCTTTGTATTTATCTTTTTTGAAAACTACATTGAATGTAAACATCTTGTTTATAAATACAGATGATTACTTGCTTTTTCAAAAGATTATGGTGTTTAAATTCTTCTTTGCTTTATTATTTATCTATATTAGAATTTAAACATTCGGTTTAAATTTATTTAAACTCTTGCTAATCGAGTCTTTGTTCTTTGACTCTCTTATTCTTGTATGCACTTAGAATAGTCCCTTGCATTTGAGGTGTTATTTGTTCAATAGAGGCATGTCTACCGACTACTTAATATATAAAAATTCTCGAGACATGCTATTATCTATTAAATAGTTTGTTTAAAATCCTCATTTGTAGTAATGATGACCCGGATATAAATAGGAGGAGATTGTTGATTCTTATGTTAAATTTATATCGATCGGTACATTACATTAGTTTTATACTTGATGGCTAATCGGGCGCGATCGATTAGCGTGGCAATGTGTATAGAACTTTTCCTTGTATAGTTTTTGTAGGACTTTTCGAGAAGCGGAAGACCCTTCTCGGCTTCACGGAAGACACGCTTTCAAAGCTTAAGATCGGTAGACCTCGTGTCCGGTGATGCGCTTCTACGTGTCCTCTCCGGTGAGCTATTTGGATTAATTCAAACTTATTTCCATATATTATTTTGAATTAATCCAAGTCATTCCACGACATGTCAAGCGGTAGAAAGCAACTTTCAGCGAGAATACTTTTCGTCACGAATAGTGAAAGCGAAGCGGCTCCCCTACTTTACGCTTCATCTCTCGGATCGACACCAAATCACCCACCTTTTGAAGATCTCGAAATGATTATACGCTCTAGATATCGTGAAGGCGAAATTCCTTTGATGCCCCATGCATTTAATGCATTTTTGAAAAAAGTGTTGAAGTCTTCGTCCTCTCAGCCAACGGATTCTTTTGAGATACTGCTATAAATCTGCCATTGAAGGCTGGAACAAAAAAGCATGAGAATCAATCGAACACTTAAAGAATTGCTCGAATCTACACAACTCCAAGTCTTTCGATTCGGTGCATTCAATAGATCCATATGAGAACTAGAAGTCCTCGTCAACAACAAGAAATTGCTCATCAACATTTATTGCTTTATTCTTCTTGTTGTTAACTTCCATTAACTATATACACTTGCAATTAAATATCTTGTATTTACGATATTTAATTCCCTAGACAAACACAAGTCAATATTTTGTACCACGATCCATTAGGGATATTCTTTGTAATTGATCTAAGTGGAAAACATAGTGCACAATTTAAATCAAGGTTATTTGCCTTGGTGGTGGGCGTAGCACTCATTATAGTGCGAACCATCCCAAAATACTTGTGTTATTTCTTACTGTCTGTCTATTTATTTGAACTGCATAGTTTCATTGTTTATATTATCCATTTCAGCAGAACTTAAGTAATCTGTAAAAGGTCTACCGGTAGTCCTTATCGGCAGACCTGGAACAATTGTCTTGAAGGTCTTCTGCTACTTGACTCTTTTCATTTATTGCAAGTAACTTTCAAGGAACTTACTTAAAAGTTTTAAAGTGTTAATAAACTATTCAACCCCCCCCCTTCTAGCTTATTATTGTGCTCGTTGGGACCCACAGATGTAAAGAACATGCACAAGGATTAGTGATAAATAGTTCAAATAAGTTTAAACTGAATGTTTAAATTCTAAGCAGATGTATGAATTAAAATAGCAGGAATTTAAACAGTAGACATTTTTGAAAAGAATAAGCTTCTGTATTTCAAACGAGAAGTTTAATTGTACAGAGTTTTCAAAAACTAGATAGGTACAAAGGATTAGGGATAGAAAAATATGAGCTACCACGGCCTTTTTCCCTTTCCCTTGTTTTTTTTTGTCAGCTGCTTCTCTTCCTCTGCGTTGGCGTTCGAGTTCTTCAACTCTTCTAGTGTATTCATCATCGGCAGAGGTTGGTTGTCTGGTGGAGCGAGAACGGTAGTCGAGTTCTTCACGTAGTGTATTTTTCTCCTCCATTAGAGTTCGGTTCATAGACCTTAATTGTCTGTCCTCCGTGATGGCCAGATCACGTTCGCGCTCGGCATTGATGCGATCATGCGAAGATTTGACAACAAGATCGTTGAGTTCTAAAATATGAGGGCGTTCGTGACCCAGGTGAAGGGTTATGTTGTGGAAGAGCTGATAGAAAAGAGTAGAGCAGAGCCTGACACATTCGCTACGTTGAGCTTCCATGTTTATCTTGAGGTCGGTAGACTCATGCCGCATTTCTCCAAATTTTGTCCACACATCCTCTTGAAATTGGCGGAGGATGGCGACATTCCTATCGGCAGCCTTGGACGTTGCCGTTGCAATCTCAGCAGTAGTTGTGGAGATACTGGTAAGTTCTCCTAGTCTATTGTAGATGGCGTCCAGGCGGCTTAGGATCTCTGAGTTTGCCGGTTGGGATGGAGAAGGGTCGAGGCCTACGTGAATGTGCTAAATGTTTATAGACGAGGCATCGTCAGTAGAGTTGACAGGGCAGAAGGGCTGCTGGAGAGGTTGAGATTTGGAGGTAGAGGTTGAGGTAGATTCGGGTGTAGGGAAAATGTGAGTGGAAGATGATTTAGGTGAGGGTGGTGAGGGGGGAGAGTCACATTCAATGTCAGTGTCAGAGTGATCACTGATTGTTAAAGGTGATTGGAGTGGGTCAGTAGAAACCAGAAGGGGGGAGCCGGGTAGAAAAAGGGCTTTTGGTTTTATTGGGGTAGGTTGGGTGGTAGGTTTGGGGAAGAGATCTGCGACCGATGAAAGTTCAAATAGGAACTTCGTGGCAGTAGAGTCTAGGGTTGGGTTGGTTTGGGTGGGTTTGGTCTGGTTTCGTTCGGATGGTGTAGTTGGGTTGGTTTGGTTTCCAGGGGGTGAAGATGGGGTAGAAGGGTTTGGAGAGTAGTTGAAGGGAGATGAAGGGGCTGGAGAGGGTGATCTGGTAGGCTCCTCCTAAGGGATTGATTTCTCAAAAGTTATTGGCTCCTCCTACGGGATAGGCTCTCCGGAGGGGGTGATTCCATCTTAGTAGATGACTCAGTAGGATTGGGTTGAGAAGAGGTAGATGGTTGGGTGCCAGTAGACTTCCTTCGCTGCCTCAGCTGCTAGATAGGAGATCCAGCTGCTTCATCGGCAGAGATGATATGGTCTGTTGGTGGCTTGGTTGGTAGGCCTTTACGCAATCGTCTGCGTTTAGGCTTTGGTGAAGGTGAGGGTTGCTTAGATGAAGGTTTTCGTTTAGGAGTTTGGGACGGCTAGGGAGTGAAGATTGTTGGTTCAGGGTTGGAAGGCTGGGGAGTGGAGGTTGTTGGTTCAAGGTTGGAAGGCTGGGGAGTAGATGGTTGTCCAGCAGCGGTAGAGGAGCTGGCAGCAGACTTTGCACGTCTACTGGCCTTCAGTTCCTGTCGATTCCATTTGGCTTTAAGCTCGTCTATATCCGCTTCCTGGCGACCCTTGTTCGCCACATAAGCATTTGTCTTGGCAAATATGTCCCCCAAGACTTCAGTTTCATCTGGCGAGAAACCAATCGCCTTCCTATCTTGAGTAGCCTTTCTCCGTTTCCACATCTGCTCTGACTCTGCTGCTAGCTCGCGGGCTTCTTGCAGAATGTCACGAGCAACGGTAGAGGTTTCTTTCTCAAACCTTGCCTTGGCAGCACGGATGCCTGTACTGCCTTTGTCATATGTGTCCATGTTGAAACGCGTGAGTACCATCATATGAGTGGGCTTGGCTACTTTGTCAGTAGCAATGCTTAGAAGCCCTCTGTTGATCCCAAAATAGGCTCAATCTAGGCTAGAAGGGTGGGGTTGAATGGCCTAGTTTTGTTTTAAGAAATTCCTTTTTTAAAAATACTTCTGAAAGAGTTCTTTCTTCTTGAAAAGACAATTGCAAAATAAGAGTTAATGCAGCGGAAAATAGATAGTGCAGAACTGATTAAAGGCTGCTGTTGATATTACGCAGACTTAGCAGTAGACTACAGTAATGATGATAGAAGCAATTAAGATAAGCATAAGTAATTCAGTAGACACAGAATTTAGAAGTGGTTCGTACTATGAATAGTACTACGTCCACTACAAAAGTGGTTAGTTTTGGATTATGAAAGGTGCACTTGTTTATCCACTAGGTATGAAGATAAGATCACTAATGGATTGTGTACAAAAATAGTTTTCAACCAAGTGCTTAATGATGAAAGAAACAATCAAGGATTCATTGTTATCTCAAGTGCTAAAGTAAAGAAAAGTTTAAAAGGCAAACTAGAAGAAGCTGAGACATAATAAAGACGGGAAGATCTGCAGCTTCAGGAAGTTTGGTAAAGTGTTAGTCTTTGTCCTTTTGATCTCTTGAATGCTTGAGTTATGAAGATGAAGTTTGAGTATTGAATATGCAAGAGATTGTTGTTGTTCAGATCTTCATAACTTGAATTTATATCGAGGGAGATCTTTTGGACCGTTGGACTGAAAGTGGAGAGATGTGTCCAACGATATAATACATTGAATGCATTTCGGCGCTTTGTAGGATGAGTGCAGCAACAGACATCAGAGATGCATTGTTTGTAGAGGCAGACATTCCTAAATAGAGTAAGGTTTCAGCTCACAGGCGATACAGCTTCAAAAGTCTTCTTAGCCAAAAGAGGTAATGTCTTCAGTCTTCATGATTTCGGGTGACAGTCTGGACAATTTGTCTGTGCAGATAGTCTGAAACCAGATAATGGCATGGTTGAATTTTTTGGAGGGAAATCTGATGAAGATAATTTGAATATTATTTGACTAGATATTAAAAATATCTAGATCCAATAATATGTGACCTAATTCCACGTGTTTGGCTGATCTTTGATTTTGAGCTTGAGCAGACTTCAAAGTCAGCTGTTTGAACTGTGCTTTCAAGGCTACTGTTGAAGCCTGCTGGTCAGGGCCTTTAGAGAAACTAACACTGGACTATTCTATTATACCCATGATTCTAAGACAGTTGCCACACTAATCGGTACACAAACCTATTAGCCACTGTGCAATAGAATCGGAAGATGACTCAACCAAATCTAGAACCTATGAGAGTCAACACCCTCATTGCTGCCTTCTCTTGTTCTCGTACTCAATATACTTGTTGAAGAAGGTAGCCGTCATCTACTTGTCCTTGGCCATTTTTGTGAGCTCATCTCGAGTAACGGTAGACTTGATTTCAGGCGTATCCCTTCGCAGTGAGTTGATTAGCCTGACGAAGGGCCTTTTGTTGGAAGGGCTATTCTTCACATTTTCAATGTAGTTTCAGAGCTCTTTAAAGATGATTGTTGGAGGTGCATTTGGTGTTTGAGAGGTTGAAGTCTGGGAGGTACCTGTCTCAACATTGACAAAGTCATCAGTAACATTTGGAGCCACGTGTGGCTCTAATAAATCAAATTCATCAAATGAAACATGTATAGATTTAACAATTTTTAACGATCTTTTGTTGAAAACCCTATAAGTTTTCGAGTGTAAGGCATAGCCCAGAAAAACGCCTTCATCGGCCTTGTTATCAAATTTGCTTCTGTAATTCGTTGGCATAGACTACGAAACATTTGCAGCCAAATTTTTTGAAGAATCCAATAATTGGGGCTTTACCTCTCCAAAGATCATATGGTGTTTTATCGTGAAATTTTTTGATTAGGGATCTGTTCTGAGTGAAGCAGGCTGTTTTGACGGCTTCTGCCCAGAAGTGCTTGGGTAGCTTTGCTTCGGTGAGCATAGTCTTAGCAGCTTCGATAAGTGTTCTGTTTTTCCTCTCTGCTACACCGTTTTGATGTGGAGTTCTAACAGCAGAGAAGTTGTGACCGATGCCATGATCATCACAATACTTTTATATTCCATTATTGGTGAATTCAGTTCCATTGTCTGATCGAACATCACTGATTTCATCGAGTTTTTGAGTCTGTAGTCTTCGGAACAATGCTGTGAGGATGTCATAAGTGTGATCTTTAGAAAACATCATCTCTGTCCAAGTATATCTTGTATAATCGTCCACTACGATTAGAGTGTATCTATGACCACCATAGCTGATAGTAGTCACAAGCCCGAAGAGATCCATGTGAAGAAGTTGCAAAGGTCTAGTAGTTGCAAGATCTGGTTTGCTTTTGAAGGAAGCTTTTGAAAGCTTTCCTAGTTGACAAGGTTTGCATATATGATCATGATCAGCAGAAACTTTAGGCATTCCTCTTACCAACCCTTCTTTGGATAACTTTGATAAGTATTTGAAGTTCAGATGGCTAAGACGCTTGTGCCACAACCAACTTTTGTCTTGAGCAGAGTTTGCCACAAGACATAGATTAGCAGCCTTTCCTTAGGCGTTCAAATCTATCACATAGACATTCCCTTGTCTGTGTCCAGATACTAAAGTTAATCATGAGTCTGGATCCTTAATGTCACATCTATTTGAGGAAAATTGACATATGAGTCCTTTGTCACAGAATTGAGAGATGCTCAATAAGTTATGCTTTAAGCCTTCTACTAGAGAGACTTTTCCTATAGAGAGATTTCCACGAATGATGGATCTGTATCCAATAGTTCTTCCTTTTGGTATTGTCTCCAAAGATTACTGGAGGACCTTCTGTCTCAGTGATATTTGAAAGAAGACATCATTCTCCTGTCATATGTCTTGAGCAGCCAGTGTCTAGATACCATACATCTTTCTTTTCCGAATTTGTCGCAACCATGAAGCATATCTGAGATAGAGAGAAGAGAAGATCATGGTCCCCTTTATTTATCTTTTTGGGTCCATAGGGTTAGCATTTTTAGGAACCCATACTTGCCCGACTTTTGGAATTGGGGATCCAGTAGGCTTCGTGATGGATTTCAGCTGACATTCATGGACCAGATGGCCTAAACATTTGCAAAAGGTACATCGATGGAAATTACAAATATTATGTTGAGAGAACTGGTTTACAGTAGACATTTGAGTATTCTTTCTTTTAGCAGCAGTCTTAGACTCAGCAGACTTGTTTACAACAGGTTTAGAAGGTTCTGTATGAGTTTTTTTAGGTCGGTATTCAGCAGTTCTTGCCTTAGCAGGTCTGCTGGTAGTAGACTTAGAAACCTCATACATTTTGCCTTTGAGCTTAGTGTCAGCAGTCGTGGAAGTAGCAGCACCATCATTAGTGCTTTTGATGAATCTGATAGGTTTGGGCAGATTTTTTGTGTTCCTAGAAACAGCAGCCTTTGCTTTAGCGGAGGTGCTGGTAGAAGGATCATGTGAATCTGCACAACCCTTAGCAGACTTTTCGCTAGCTAATGATTGCTTTGCTTTGGACGCATTGTTGGTCTTAATAGCTTGAGTCTTAGGATATTTATCCTGAACAGCAGTATATCCAACTCCTTGTCTACCCTTGTTGTTAAACTGCTGATGATATATAGGATCATCACCAGTTCGTACATACAAGTTTTTTGGTTCTTGTTCTGAGGTAGTGCCAGAGGTGTTCTTAGAGAATCCTAGCCCAGTTTTGTCTGCAGTGGGCTTCTGGTCTCCAAGGATTTGGTCAAAAACAACCTTAGAGTTATTCCAAGAGTCGATAGTTTTTTGTAACTCATATTTCTCAGCAGATAGCTCTTTGGCATGACCAATGAGGCAAACAACCTTCTCATTGAGAAACTTGTTCTCTTCTTTTAACTTGATACTTTCCTGCTGGACTCCATTAAGAGTTTTTAACTCGACTTCCAGCAATGATTTCTCAGTTCCCAGTTTCTCATGGCTTTTAGCTAACTTTATATAAGCATTTCTAAATTCATTGAATTCATCTAGCATATCCTGAGCATCCTTGAGGATTTCTTCTTTAGAAGGCTCTTTAGTAGGTTGTTCTATGTTAGCTTGAAAATGAGAATATTTGATTTCAATATCTAAGTCATAGGTGGGAGGTGACTCTAAAGCAACAAGGCAGATATGTGCCTGCTCAGGTGAGTCATCGCTATCATCCTCATCAGAATCAGTTTCAAACCAAGTAGACACTTGATTTTCTTCTAAGTCCTCAGTCAGTAGACGCCTATGTTTTGAAAAAGATTTAGATGGTCGCCTTTTGTAAGCTTCATATTTGGGCTTAGGACATTTAGAAGCAAAGTGACCAGGCTTCATGCAATTGTAGCAAACTAGCTCATTATTTTGTGAGCTTTTAGCAGTCTTTCTGAAAGTTTGCTGGTTTACTTCCTTCTTCTTATTAAATCTAGAGAACTTCTGAAACTTCTTAACGAACATAGCAAATTGCTCGTCAGAGAGAATTTCATTGTCATTTGAAGAGGAAGAAGTAGATGGTTTATTTTCTACGGCAGGAGTTTCTTGAGAGAGGGCAAAAAAAGAAGAAAGTTTAAAATGTTTGTCCTGTTCTTGAGCTTGAAACAGTTCTTGCTCATAGACAGTTAAACTCGCATACAAACTTCGTAGATGCATGGAGTTTAAGTCCTTGGAATCTTTAATGGTTGTGGTCTTAACATGCCACAAACTTCCCAAGGAAGCTAAAAATCGCATATTAACTTCCTTAACACTATATTCTTTTCCTAAGGAATAACAACTATTTACTCACAGAATATGTCGTAAGCTTGACGTAGTGTCTCCTTTGGTTCTTTTCTGAAGGAATCAAACTGTTGAATATAGTTGTACTTTCTGTTGTCTCTGGTGGGTAGATCTCCTTCTAGATATTCCACTAGTGCTTCCCATATTTCTTTGGCTGTTTTGCACCTGATTATCTGCTGATATGTGCTTGTATCGATAGAGTTAGATATGATATGTATAGCTTTTCTGTCGAGTTCAACAAGCTACCTTTCTTTATCAGTCTATTCATTTATTGACTTGGGTACCTCTGGAGGTCCGCCTACTACTTCGGCAAGAAGGTTTGGCTTCATTGGAATATGAGGACCTGTTTGAACACATTGCCATAAACGATTGTCAATAGAATTCATGTATCTCATAACTTTGTCTTTCCATACTTCGAAGTGACCTTCGTCCAATATCGGAACGTGGCTTGTATTCGAGGTAGGCAACATATAGTGAGCCATAGGATCTATTCTCAAGAGATTAGTCTTGGAAAAACAAATTTTCAAAGAATCAAGCTCTGATACCAATTGTTTGTCCCAAAATAGGCTCAATCTAGGCTAGAAAGGGGGGTTGAATAGCCTAGTTTTGTTTTAAGAAATTCCTTTTTTAAAAACACTTCTCAAAGAGTTCTTATTTCTTCTTGAAAAGACAATTGCAAAAGAAGAGTTAATACAATGGAAAATAGATAGTGTAGAACTGATTAAAGGCTGTTGTTGATATTATGCAGACTTAGCATCAGACTTCAGTAACGATGATAGAAGTAGTTAAGATAAGCAGAAGTAATTCAGGAGACACAGAATTTAGAAGTGGTTCATAATGTGAATAGTACTACGTCCACTACCAAAGTGGCTAGCTTTGGATTTTGAAAGGTGCACTTGTTTATCCACTAGGTGTGAAGATAAGATCACTAATGGATCGTGTACAAAAATAGTTTTCAACCAAGTGTTTAATGATGAGAGAAACAATCAATGATTAATTGTTCTCTCAAGTGCTAAAGTAAAGAACAGTTTAAAAGGTAAACTAGAAGAAGCTGAGACAGAATAAAGACAGGAAGGTCTACAACTTCAGGAAGTTTGGTGAAGTGTTAGTCCTTGTCCTTTAAATCTCTTGAATGCTTAAGTGATGAAGATGAAGTTTGAGTATTGAATATGCAAGAAATTGTTGTTGTTCAGATCTTCATAACTTGAATTTATATCAAGGGAGATCTTTTGGACCGTTGGACTGAAAGTGGAGAGATGTGTCCAACGATATAATGCATTGAATGCATTTCGGCACTTTGTAGGATAAGTGCAGCAACAGACATCAGAGATGCAATGTTTGCAGAGGTAGACATTCCTAAACAGAGTAAGTTCAGCTCACAGGCGATACAACTTCAAAAGTATTCTTAGCCAAAAGAGGTAATGTCTTCAGTCTTCATGATTTTGGGTGACAGTCTGGACAGTTTGTCTGTGCAGATAGTCTGAAACCAGATAATGGCATGGTTGACTTCTTTGGAGGGAAATCTGATGAAGATAATTTGAATATTATTTGACTAGATATTAAAAATATCTAGATCCAATAATATGTGACCTAATTCCACGTGTTTGGCTGATCTTTGATTTTGAGCTTGAGCATACTTCAAAGTCAGCTGTTTGAACTGTGCTTTCAAGGCTGCTATTGAAGCCTGCTGGTCAGCGCCTTTAGGGAAAGTAACACTAGACTATTCTATTACATCCATGATTCTAAGACAGTTACCACACTAATTGGTAGGCAGACCTATTAGCCATTGCAATAGAATCGGAAGATGACTCAACCAAATCTAGAACCTATGAGAGTTAACACCCTCGTTGCTGCCTTCTCTTGTTCTCGTACTCAATGTACTTGTTGAAGAAGGTAGCCGTCATCTGCATGTCCTTGGCCACTTTTGTGAGCTCATCTCGAGTAACGGTAGACTTGATTTCAGGCGTATCCCTTAGTAGGGAGTTGATTAGCATGACAAATGGCCTTTTGTTGGAAGGGCTGTTCTTCACATTTTCAATGTAGTTTCGAAGCTCTTTGAAGATGATTGCGCCGTAGTTGAGGCGAGTCCTCGGATAGATGGCGCTTGTAAGGTTGAGCTGTTGGGCTGTGAACATATCATGTGCCCTAGTCTTGAACATCAGAGATTTGTCTAGCAGATGACTGGAACAGTAAACGTCCATGGGAAAGATGTTCCTCATCATTTTGCCTTGAGGTTCCCTTGGAGTGTTGGTTCCCCTCATTGCTTCCCAGGCTCTGTCAGCCTCAGCAATGGATATCTCCATGTCTCCGCCATATTGAACGCTGATAACCTTGGTAGAGAAAGAGAAGGGAAATCCACGAATTCATCCACTGATTACAGATGGAGTCTTCGGGTTGATTACCATTCGCTGGTAGAACTCTTCAACGAGGAGGTTGCTGTAATCGTCGTCGGTGAGGCAGAAGAGGGGAGAATCCCAGACTCGTTCATGTCGTCACACATTTTAGCGCCAGCAACGAATGTTCGAACAGTCTCTAAGTCAACACACATGCCCGGCAGGTAGACTTTTGGGTCCAGCTCCATAATAACGTCATAAGCAGCATGATAAAAAGGAAATCCTGGTGTGTTGACGGAAGGACTAGGGTGAATGACGCTTTCTGGGTCAAGCACCTTCTTCTTGCCGGCATTAGACTTTGCAGAGGATTTCACCTACAAAAATCATTTTCAGGAATTAGGGTTGTTCCCGAGAGAACAAACAACCAAAGATTTCATTTTTTAAGAAATAAAATTTTCAGAGCGAAAATTGAAACCCTTGAATGTTTAAAGAGTTTAAGAGCAGAGAAACAATAACATATAATCCTCGAATGAATGAGTATACAAAGTACAGAGAAAACTGTTTGTTTCAAGGTTTTGAAATGAACAACAATGACGGAAACCGTCAAGATACGCAAAACGTCTTTTCGGATTCCTCAACAATATGACTCAAAAGAGGAAATTTTTAAGCATAAATCAAAAGATAGTACAATAGAGAGTATCGTAAATCCTACCATTGTTGCTGTAAGGAAGAGGAAGCAAGAAGAATCGAAAAGAGCGAAGCAGTTGCAGAAAGGAAGTAAGGGTTTGAATAGAGAGAGAATATCTGAGAGAGAGGGTTTGCAAAAGTTTGAAAAAGGCAGTTTAAAGTCTATTTAAAGGACGAGAAAAGTCATTTTTAGAGAAAATGCCTTAGATGATTGACAGGTGTTTATCAAAAGGCTTTTAACTTAAGATATTTTCAAAATCAGAAAAAGTGACCTTTAACCCCTTTACCTTTTTAGAAAACCTTTTACCCTTTAATAGGCTAAACAATTAAAGTACTAACCAGGTAATAGCGTAGTGATTAAGTCTGCCGGTTAGTAGCAATTACGTCTGTCGGTATGAAAGAAAACTTGAAAAACTTAAAAATAAACTTTAAGCTGTAGGATCAATCATACCAAGATTTCTCCTTAAATAAGCAAATCTAGTAGCATCCAGTGGCTTGGTAAGAATATCAGCCAATTGATGTTCAGTTGGAACGTATTCCAAACTGATGTTACCTTTTTCCACATGATCTTTGAGGAAGTGATAATGGATATCAATGTGCTTTGTCTTTGAGTGCATCACTGGATTCTTTGAGACTTAAATTGCAGAAGTGTTGTCGCACATAATGGGACAATTTGCAGTCTTGATGTTGTAGTACACTAGTTGTTGCTTCATCCATAGTAGTTGAGAGCAACAGCTGCTGGCAGCAATGTATTCTGCCTCTGTGGTTGAGTTTGCAACTAGTCCTTGCTTCTTGCATGACCAAGAGACAAGTCTATTTCCAAAAAATTGACAAGTCTCGCTGGTGCTTCTTCTGCTAACTTTGCAGGCTACATAGTCTGCATCTGAGTACCCAACTAGATCAAAGTTGTTCCTTTTTGAATACCAGATACCCAGATTTGTAGTTGTTCAAACGAATATGATGATACGTTTAGTAGCAAGCAAATGCGATTCCTTTGGATCTGACTGAAATCTAGCACAAACACAAACAGCAAACATTATATCAGGTCTACTGGCAATAAGGTAAAGAAGTGAACCTATGATTCCTCGATACTTGGTCACGTTCTCTTGCTTTCCCTTCTCATCTTTGTCAAGATGGCAGTCGGTATACATTGGTGTCTCGAATCCTTTAGCTGAATCAAGACCAAATTTTTTGATAAGTTCCTTTGCATATTTGGTTTGGCTGATGAAGATCCCGTTTGAAGTCTGTTGAATCTGAAGTCCTAGAAAGTAGGTGAGCTCTCCCATCATGCTTATCTCGAACTTGCTTTACATCAGCTTCTCGAATCTCTTGCACAGGCTTTGATTTGTTGATCCAAAGATTATGTCGTCCACATAGATTTGTACCAGAAGAGAATGACCTTTGTGCTTGAGGATGAACAGAGTTGTGCCTATTCTTCCTCTCACAAATCCTTGTTCGATTAAGAACTTGGATAGAGTCTTGTACCAAGCTCTGGGAGCTTGTTTTAGGCCATAGAGTGCTTTCTTGAGTCGGTAGACTTGATCCTGTTTGTCTAGAATGACAAAACCTGGAGGTTGTTCAACATATACCATTTCTTGAAGATCACCATTGAGAAAGGCACTTTTTACATCCATCTGATATACTTTGAAGTCCATGAACGATGCATAGGCTAGAAAGAGTCTGATTGCCTCTAACCTGGCAACATGAGTAAATGTTTCATCGAAGACAATTCCTTCTTCCTATCGGTAGCCTTGAGCAACCAGTCTAGCTTTGTTTCTGGTGACATTTCCATCTTCATCTCTCTTGTTCCTGAATACCCACTTGGTGCCTATGACTGGATGGCCAATAGGTCTTTGAACTAAGCTCCACACTTTGCATCTTTCAAACTGGTTCAGCTCCTCTTCCATAGCTTCAATCCAGTAATGGTGTTCGATTGCTTCATCAATCTTTTTAGGCTCGATTTCAGACACGAATGCGAAGGCAAACATAGTCTCATTTCAAACATTATTTCTCGTACGAACTCCTGAGTTGAGATCACCAATGATTTGAGAGATGAGGTGATCTCTTGTTTCAATAACAGCTGGAGGAAGATCACTTCTGGTGAGTTCTTCCCTTAAAGGGTTTGGAGAAGTTAGAGAAGGTGATTCACCAAAATCAGGTTTAGAAGAGATAAGATCTTCGAGACCTTCATTTTCTGGTGAATAAGAAGGGTGAATGATCTACAAAGGTGTTTGGGGTAGAACAGAAGAGATGGGTTCAGGGTCAACAGAAGGGTTGGAAGAGGTACTAGCAGAGTTGAAGTCTGCCGGTGTTGGATTTGCAGAACTTGAAGAGTCTGCAGTTGGAGGATTCTGAGGTGAAGAAGAAGTAATATCTTTATTTGTACATATCTCAACATCATCAGAATCATCAGTAACATTTGGAGCCACTTGTGGCTCTAATAAATCATATTCATCAAAAGTAACATGCACAAATTCTAAGATTTCAAAGAAGTTTTGTTAAATATGCGAAATGTTTTTTAATGATTGGAATAGCCCAGAAAAATTCTTTCGTCTGATTTTGAATCAAATTTTCCTCTATATTCTCTTCCATTATATAGAATAAAACATTTACAGCCGAAGATTTTGAAAGATCCTATATTTTGGGGCTTTTCCTCTCCATATTTCATATGGAGTTTTATTCTGAAATTTGTTTACCATGGATCGATTCTGAGTGAAACATACAGAATTGACAGCTTCTACCCAGAAGTATTTCGGAAGTCTTGCTTCTGCCAGCATAGTTCTTGTTGTTTCAATGAGTGTTCTATTCTTTCGTTCAGCTACACCATTTTGTTGGGGAGTTCCGGCAGCAAAGAAGTTGTGGCCGATTCCGTGGTCATCACAATATCTTTCAACACCGTTGTTTTTTAATTCGGTGAGATTGTCTGATCTGATGTCACCTATGTCTTCAAGCTTTTAAGTTTGAAGTCTTCTGAAAAGAGCGGTGACCAGATCATATGTCTCATCTTTTGAAGTCATTGTCTCGATGCATGTGAATCTTGAATAGTCATCAACTACTACAAGTGTATACTTGTCTCCGGAGATACTGACTGTAGTGATTGGTCCAAAGAGATCCATGTGAAGAAGTTTAAGAGGTCTGGAAGTTTACATAACTGACTTGCTCTTGAAGGAAGACTTGGAGAGTTTTCCTAACTAGCAAGCTTTGCAACTTCTATCATGGTCGGCAGACACCATAGGTAGACCTTTGACAAGCCCATCTTTGGAGAGTTTAGAGAGGTACTTGAAGTTGAAGTGACTGAGATGCTTGTGCCAAAGCCAATTGTTGTCACGAATGTTGTTCGCAACTAGGCAAAGGCTGGAGGATCTCCCTAGAAGGTTTAAGTCCACGACATAGATGTTTTCTTATCTATTGTCGGTCAGCAATGTTGACCAGGATTCATGATCTATGATGAGACATTGGTTGGAGGAGAATTGGCAGATTAGACCTTTGTCGCAGAATTGGGATATGCTTAGAAGATTATGCTTTAATCCATTCACTAGAGAAACTTTGCTAATGGAGAGACTTCCTCTAGTGATTAAGCTATACCCAATCGTTTTCCCTCTTGCATTGTTACCGAAAATCACCATAGGACCTGTAGCTTCAGCTATATCTGAGAGTAGACTTTTGTTCCCTGTCATGTGCCTTGAACAGCAGCCACTGTCGAGGTACTAGATGTCCTTGTCTTCTGAATCTATAGCCATGAAGCAAACCTGAAAAGGTCAAAGGAACATGGTCCCCTGTAGACACCCCAATTTCGTACCCCTGGTATGTGACTGACATAAAATATCAAGAACTGTCAAAACTTAACAAATGTCAAGTTACAGGAGTTTAAAATGCGAAAGGCAAAGCAGGATGAGCGAAACAGTGAACTGCGAGGGGTGAAAGTGCGAAAAAACAAAGTTGAATAGTATCAATAGTGCCGCACCAAGGCCCTTGGTGCCACCACATCATCCTCTTGGTGCCGCACCAAGGGTTGTCTTGGCCGCACCAGAGACTTTCCTGTAGCTTCTCTCAGAGATGAAATTGTACAAGTCTCGAAGCTCGCGGTACAACTGATCAATGCATGATGAACAAACTCAAGAATTCCCGATGGATCCTTGGTTCTCAACTATAAATAGGAGGCCCCGGCTCCTCATTTCAGTTGTTCAGTTTCGCGATAAAAAATCGCAACGAAGTTCTGCCTCTCCGTTCCTTCGATAAATATTAGTACGAGAGGTGCGAGATAGGTGAGTGGAAGCCCCTAAAGTCTCCAAACCCCGTCCAAACTCCGTCAAAATAAATATTCATAGGTTATAAGTGATCCCTAGCCTAGTTGTTAGGTATCCACCTCACTTCCCCGGCCCAAAAATCCCAAAGTAAGCCATTACTCTGCCCGAGTAACGAGCTGAAAACTAGAAAACTAAGCCGTTATTCCGCCCAACCAAAAAGGCCAAAACCTACCAAAATAAGCTGTCACTCTGCCCGAGTTGACAAGCAAAAAGTCTCCGAAATAAAGCAGTCACTCTGCCCAAATCAAAACAACAACCACACAACAAACAACAAAAAAAAGACTCTCTCTCCCTGAAGGACAGAGCGAGCACACCACCGCTCTAGGAGGTAAAACCTTTAAGGGCGTTATTTATTGTATTTATTTACTTTTCTGTCTTTTATTTTTAAAGTTGTTATTTAAATCCGGCACAATGTAGTCAATATAAGCCGTTGTGCTGCCCGGATTAGAATAGGAAATAGTATGTAAAAGAGCCGTCATAATGGCCAAATATTCTTAAATATGTCTGTAATTATTGGAAGAAAATGGCTGCGAGTCCGTAAATAATGTAGCCATGGATGTATTTGTTTTAATTTTCTGTCTTTTAATACTTTATTTATTTGCTAAATAAATATAACAATAAACATACTTCAGCCAAAAACCATTTTTGAGACCAAAAAGGCGAGTTGGGTGCCTAGCACCTTCCCAACTCGTAACTTAGCCTCCGAACCCGTTTTCTTTTTCTCTGGTTTATTTTTATTTTCTTTGGTTTTGCTTTATTTGCCTTAAAATAAAGATGGCGACTCTAAAACTTTCAGATCCAGTGGGGCCTCGCAACACTCCTTCTTTGCACTTTTCCGTTCTCCCCTAAAAAAGGGAGAAATGGGAATGGAAGGGTGATGTATTCCCATATCCTGATATCCTCTAAAAAAGGGATAACTTGAAGCGGGAAACCCAAAGCTCCCATAGCGATCTGAACGGGCCATAAGGCTATTTTTAATAAAATCCATAGTGGGGGCGTCGCAATATCCTTTTTTGCACTTTTCTGCTTTCCCCTAAAAAAGGGAAAATGAGAATGAAAGGGTAATGCATTCCCATATCCTGGTATCCCCTAAAAAAGGGATAACTTAATGCGGGAAACCATAAGTTCCCATATTTGATACAAAATCCACTAAAGGCAACCGAGGCACATTCAAACGTGCTAACATAGACAGCACTCCTCTCGCACTTTTGATTTCGTCTTCCCCTAAACAAGGGAGGGTGGAACGAGAGCAGTGGTGTCCCGCATCCGCACGTACGCGCACCCCTATCCAAGGGCGCGCGGCGCGCGCCCCGGGAACCTCACAGTGGCGACTCTGCTGGGGAGTTGTTTTATTTTAAATAAAATGGAGGGCTAGACTCATAAAATAAAACTTTTTTGTTTTTATTTGTTTCTGACTGCAGTATGCTTGTTATATTAATTTACGCATTTGAATATAGTGTTCCTATACATCTGTGTCTATATTTGTGGATATGATCCTCCATCTTGCAGCAGTTTCGTTCCGATAACTGTTACAGGTGTGTTTAAGAATATTAAAAAAATATATATATCAAAAAAAAATTCGAAAAGTCAAAAAAATATATATATTATATATGTTACAATAAATTCCAGGCAGCACAACAAAAGAGCCGGGGCTTTATTTTACTTCCGACTCTTTATTATTATTTATTTCAGTTTATTTCCTTTTTATTTTTATTCTGTACATTTATACATATCTGCATTCATTCTGTCATTTTATTTTGGGGACATAGGACCAAAATTTGTAATTAATAGGGATAGATAGTTTCCCCACTTTTCTTTCTATTTCTTAAAATGGTGTGCTTGCTTGCTTGCGCTCAAAAATAAAAAGCCGAGAAAATTCACACATAACAGCAAGACAGGTCATATCTGCTTTATTTTTCTGTTCATATATCTGTAAATAAATAAAGATTTTACTGCTTTTTAGATACCGCACACACGTGCACGCATATAGATATATTCCGAACTGTTACCCTACACCATGACCA
The DNA here is from genome assembly GCA_013146195.2 of Codonopsis lanceolata. Classification (NCBI taxonomy): domain Eukaryota; kingdom Viridiplantae; phylum Streptophyta; class Magnoliopsida; order Asterales; family Campanulaceae; genus Codonopsis; species Codonopsis lanceolata. The sequence goes on along the minus strand of CM028378.1, from coordinate 87,467,742 downwards.
GCCTACCCCCTGCATAAGCCAACGTTAGAATGCATATAGTTTTTCAGGACACTTCACAGACCGACTGGTTTTTGCATCTTTGAATTGTGGGTCAGCCCCTGTCAAAAAAAAATCATCAAATATATATATATATATATATATATATATATATATATATATATATATATAATGCGCAAGTTCAAAAATAATATAATAAGTGCGCACAAAAAAATATATAAATATAAATAACAAACAGGGGCTGATTTATAATTCTCAGATGCTCGACCTAGACCATTTCGGATGGTGGATCCTGGAAAGAGTATAGGCCCTTCGCTGGGACCGATCCGATCTGGGAGTCGAAAGGCGAGTGGAATACGTTGGTCCTATACTGCGGAGAAAGAATCCCCTGTTCAGGAAAAGTCCTGAGACTGTCAAAATAAAGCGGGTGCTTATCCGGTCAATTGTAGGGAACAAATAAATAATAATAAAATATAATAATAAAAAGACACGCTGTACTCCAAGCCCAGACAGCCTCCAGCCAGCCTTCTGATACCCCTAAAACCCCATTTTCCTCAGAAACCTGGCCCGAATTGGAAAGGCAGAGATAATAATGGCCGGTTGATACGGGAAAATAGTGCAGAAATCAGATCAGAGGATATCAGTTTCATATCAGAAAAGAGCGTGTCGATTCGAAGATACTGATTTTAGCGAGAATGGCGGTGAAAGTAAGCGACCCGCCATGGAGTGCAGATCCGGGGGCTTCGGGGGGCGCTCGACTCGGCAATGCAGGAATGGTTAGACCAAAAGTTGGGTGCAGCAATGAGCCAAATAGCTAGCATGGTGCAAAGTTTGAAATCCAGTGGTGGGATGAACTCTTCCCCTGCAGTCCTTCAAAAAGCATCAACCTCCCATGTTCCTCTAAACTCAATTTCTCAACCAAACACTAACCCGCCAAATATTACCACAAACCAAAATTCCATATCCAACCCAAAATCCCTATCCAACCCAAAACCCAAATCCAGCCCAAAATCCTTATCTTGTCCAAGACCCAAATCCTACCCAAAATCAAAATCCTCACCAGAACCCTCACCAAACGCCTCCTCAAAATCCTTATAAAATACCACAGCCAGAAACTAATCCAGCCTTTCCTAGTCCTACCAGCATATACCAAAATCCAACTCCCCCTCCCACCAAAATGGAGGCAGACATGGAGAACTTGAAAAGTATGATGCTCGAAGCTCTGGACAAAGAAAAATTTTCTACGAAGGCATTAACGCTAAAACCTTCAGCCCTACTACCCCCAAATTTCAAAATGCCCGACATAGAAAAGTTCGATGGGACTGGATGCCCTATCTCTCACCTAAAATCTTACTCTACTGGCATGCAGTCAAGAGGGGCTAGCTTCGAAGCCATAGCCTCCAATTTTCACCTTACCTTAATAGGGGATGCCAAGCAATGGTTAATGCTAGCAGATGATAGCACCATGGGCACTTGGGACCAAATCGCCGAAAGGTTCCTAGAAAGGTACAAAGATAATACCATCACTGAAAATAAAAGGGAACTTGAGGCATGCACCCAAAAAGAAAATGAAACATTCGCAGAATTTGCAGCCAGATGGAAGGATAAAGTCGCCCAGACTTTGGACAGACCTGATCCGGTTGAATCATGCAGAATGTTCATCAAAAACCTCTAGCCCATTTACCTAGAACGCATGCGGTATCTCCCTTATAGCAATTTTAAAGAAATAGTAGAGATAGGAGTCCGTATTGATGAAGAAATACGTACGGGATCCCTAGAGATTGATGAAGAAATACCCCCAATTTCACTCTGTGACTCTGAATCAGACGAAGAGTCTTCGGAAGAAGTCAATGTGATTGAAAGAATTCCACCGGGTAAATATAGTAGTGTGCCATGGTCATATGAATCTGCCAACTCTGTTGAAGGAAGTAGTAATGCCAACAAGAACCTCATAGGACCCTACCGAGCAAAAAGAAGGCATTACGATGAACTGAATGCCCCAATGTCTCTGATTTTCCAAGGCTTAATGGCACAAGGGGTTTTGAAACCGATGGAAAACTACCGACCTCCACCAAAGCTATCAGACACATGGGACCACTCTCAGTATTGCGAGTATCATCGTAGCAGTGGCCATCCCACTGATAAGTGTTATAAGCTCAGAAGTGCCATCCAAGATCTTATTGATGGCCAAATCATTGAAAAGCCACACCCATGATTGTCTCTAGTAAAAAGTAGAAAATACCCTAGAATACCCTTGTATATACACCTCCAAAGACTCTTTGCACCTTTGAATGTTCTTTTGTCGAATAAAATCTCCATGAAACAACTCTTTTCAACACAGTGTCAATTTTGGAACCCTTGTTGTTTTCTGGTACCACTAACAATTTTGCAAGGGCTAAAAAAAGGTTGACTACTGTCATTTACTCTCTTGAGAGGACTGTCCGGAGGTACGTAATCATTACATCTCATAAAAAAAAGATGATTATTTAAAAAAAACAAAGAAAAAAAAAGGAGATTTCGTTCTCTCTAAAAAAAAGAGTCTTCGAAAAAAAAAAGGAGAGAAAGTCTTTTTTCTATATGTTGTCTTTTGTTTCCCAAAACATGTAAAGACAGGAAATTCCACCCTCACCATTATTTTCAATCGCCATCAAAAGTTGATAAGTGCATCAGTCATTATTGATTCAAAAAAAAATCTAGCAAGTCCTACTTTGAGATGTCAAGGTCTACCACCAAAAAAAAAAGCAAAAAAAAAAAAGAAAAAAAAAAAAGAGAAAAATGATGAAAAAAAAAGAAAAAAAAAAAGAAGAAGGACCGATAGGAAGCCAGAAAAGAAAAGAAAGTTGGAAAAACTGGGACAGCCAAGAAAGCAGAAAAGTCTGGAAAGCTGAGAAGTCCAGAAAAGCCAAGCAACTCAGGGATCATACACAACAATTCAGGACTAGGGGCTTTCAAACCCAGAGGTATTTTCTTAGCCCATATCCTTGCAGAGTATGCTCATTTGGTCTTCGTTATTTTGAAAGCCCAACCAAGTCTTCAAAATGAGCCTTCCAAAAGTATATTCAAGCCTGATAAAATTCTTGCTTTTCCTATATTAGCTTGTCGAGTCTTCTTCTTGATCTCTGAGCACCACATATCGCCGAAATATCTGTAAAAAAAAGATGAAGGTGACGAGTCAACTCATGAAAAAACATGATAAGTCTACATGAGTTGATGATGAGTCATCAAGAAGATATGGACCCGAAAACCTTTAAGAACACATGAAATCCAGAGCAGGCAAGTCGTCTTGACCAGAATCACCTTCGACCCATTGCGACCGAGCTATTAAACGGCACACTAGGGGCTTCCAACCATACACCCATCCTCTTCCAAATGCCTGAACAAACCCACCAATTTCCAAAGCCTAACCATCTCTAAAACCCAGCTTCTCAAAACTGGGGCTGCTCCACCCTTATATATATCCACCAAGAGTGACAATCTTCTTTTATCCCAAGAGAGAGAAGACGAGTATCTCTTCGAGCACTCTCCCAAATTGCTCCGAGAGGTCAAAAAAAAAAGAAGAGAAGAAATTTCCCTCTCGCAAAAAAAAAACAAAACAAAACAAAAAAAAACAAAAAGAAAAAAAACAAAAAAAAGAAGAGAGAGAAACCTCTCCTAAGCAATTGCTTCAAAATATTTCTCTCGCAACAAAGGAAAAACATCAATCACTCTTGGACAACACCACGACCCGCAACCAAAGCCGAAAGCCGACCTCCCGACCATACCTACAATCAGGCCTAGAGACCAAATTCTCATCCAAACCCATATCCTAAAAGGCCACCCAATAATCGCCTTGCGATCGCCTCTCCTAAAGTAACCAAACCCATGGCCCAAAATACCTTTGAGCAAGAGGCCGATCAGATCCTCAGTCCTAAAGCTAAATCATCCTAAATGCTTGAACACTATACTCTAACCTAGTCACCACCTATAGCTCTGTTTCAATCGGATGCAACGTGATCTGGGTCCAGGACAGAACTCCTTGCTAAACACACATAAAATTATCAAAAGATAAGTGTTAAATAGGGTCCATAAAACCTGTGATACTCGGCGATAAACTCTGGATCATGACTCTTCTTTTGTCCATTAGAGTCATCCACTTTCTGTGAGCATACTCATTCCTGTCTCCCACAAAAGTCTCCCTTAATCGAGTCTTTCTGGGGCTATCTCCAGTAAATCTCTTCAGAAACTTGCCCATCCCATTTTACAAACTTTGGTTGATTAAATTCATCCTGGGACTTCTCTCGCCAAACTCATTGGATACACAGAGGCTCATCATCTCCAGAGGCAGCTGTCATTTCCATCTCTGCCCGAAGAAGCGAAAAGGCTACAAAGCCGTGATCCCTCAAGAATAAGCGGCTCATCCTCGCATACATCGAAAGACTGGCTCCCTACAAGGTAAACAGCTCGCTAGGTTGAAAACCCGAAAGGACGGCCTAGGCAAAAGTTAGAGCACGAAAAAAAAAACAAAAAAATAGAGAAAAAAAATGGTTCCTCCGAGGCATTGATTAGTGATCGATGTATTTTATACGTCGATTTTATATGCTTCTATGACTTAAATTATACTATTTCACGAGGCTTTTGGCTACTAATATATGTTTTCAGTGAGTTTTGTAAGTTTCAGGGTTATTAGTGAAAATATGCGAAACTCCAGGGTTTTAAGTGCAAATTTCAAGAAGGGCCAAAAGGAAAAATGAAGAAAGAAGCTGCGAGCTGGAGACCTTGTACATCGACCTTGCGACCGCAAGGTAGGCAGTACGGGCAAGACAAGCTTTTCAAGGCCAGACACACTGGAGACCTTACGGACGCAAGGTATCCAACACCTTGCGACCGCAAGGTGGTCAGAATGCTTGATTTTCGGATTTTCACACAATTATTCGATTGGATTACAACTCCCGGGTATATATTGAAGTCAAATGCCGAGCCAAAAAGAGAGGAGACGGCTGGAAGCTCTCTTTAGTAGATTTTAGGTAGTTTTTAGATTGTATATCATAATTAGACTTTGTAATTTCAAGTATTGAAGATCAAATCATGTATCCGATCATCTCCATGTGCTGTTCATTGTCTATGATGAACTAAATCATCCATAATCTAGGAGGTGGGAGGTAACTTGTATCGAATTTATGCTTTGATTCTTATATATATGATCATTCAATTCTTGTTGATTGTGTTGTTTATCAATCCCTATATTATTTTGCTTTGAACAAATGAATATAATCGCAAATAATAAAGGCCTAGAGGTGTGGATAACTGCATGACCAATGTGCATATGTCGTACACTGGCTCACCAACACAATAAATTGGACCTATTGATGCACGAGAGTGATAAGTTAGGACCAGGTTCATACATGATCTAGGTGACAGATAGATCATAAATCTAGGTGACAGCTAGATTTACAGTTCTTGTGCTTAGGATATAGAATGGATGAATTTTGCGGGGATGGAGGCTGAACCAATTGTTCAACAGACTATATCTATCTTTAGTGAACGAACCCAAGACATTGAATGATAATATTATGAATTAAACATAAAGGAGATACAAGTGAAATCCAGAATCCTAGATTGCCACCCACCATAAGATCTTCATATCTGTAATTACTGCTAATTAGTTAAACATCTAAATATAAATAGTAGTTTAGAGTAGAAATAAATATAAAAACCCCTTTAGATTAATAATTTGCTATCAATAAATTGCACTGTTCATGATCACTTGTCTCTATGGGTTCGACCCTTGCTTCCAATACTATTCTATAATAGTCTTGTCCACTTGCAAGGAAAAAGATTAATTAAAACATCGATCAATTAGTAGGTCTCACTAGTCCCGGTTGAATTCCTTTTTGAATGATGCACTAGTCAAAAGACTGAAAACTGACCCAACACATCATTCGTCTCCATTTCAAATATCACCATCAACTCCCATACACATAACCCTCCAAAGCCAACTAAAAGTCACATCTCAAGCTCTCATATTGCATTTCCATCACCTTGCCTTATCCTGTCTTAACATGTTTAAGAAACAGATGTTACACATGCGCATTCAAAAGTTTTTTTAAAAAAATTAATAATAATAATAAAAAATAAAAAATAAAAAAATCCACAAAAAGCAATGACAAAAATCGGTGCGAAAAAGTACATCAAAAAATAGCGAGACAAAAGTCGCAGAGCAAAGCCAAGGTAAGAAAAGGTAAGTATTTTACCCATTTTACGTGCATCAATAGTCTGTGTTGAAAAACTTTCCTTTAAGGGCACAACCCGGATCGAGAGGAAAGGTTTTGTTCTCCGACGAAGGCAGCGTTCCTGAGGAGACGTCTCATGCATCACAACACTTGATAGACTACCTTTACAGCACATACATCGCGACATACCGTCTTTTAGAAATGCAATGGATATCGCATTCAGCGTTGCGATGCAATGGATATTGCATCTGTCTTTCCGGGTCAATGCGATGGATATCGCATTCAGCGTTGCGATGCAATGGATATTGCATCCGCCCTTCCAGGTCAATGCGATGGATATCGCATTAAGCGTTGCGATGCAATGGATATTGCATCCGTTTGTCAATGCGATGGCATATCGCATTGCGATGATGCATGGATATTGCATCCGCCCTTTCTTATCAATGCGATGGATATCGCGTGCGATGCAATGGATATTGCATGTATCAATATATGGATGGATATTTCCGTCCTTTCAATGCGATGGGCATCTGCGATGCAATGGATATTGTGTCAATGCGATGGATATCGCATTAGCGTTGCGATGCAATGGATATTGCATGTCAATGCGATGGATATCGCATACGATGCAATGGATATTGCATCAATGCGATGGATATCGCAGCGTTGCGATGCAATGGATATTGCATCTGTCTTTCGTGTCATGCGATGGATATCGCATTCATTGCGATGCAATGGATATTGCATCCGTCTTTCTTGTAATCACGATGGATATCGCATTCGATGTTGCAATGGATATTGCATCGGTCTTTCGTGTCAATGCGATGGATATCGCATTCAGCGTTGCGCAATGGATATTGCATCCGTCTTCTTGTTCAATGCGATGGATATCGCATTAGCGTTGCGATGCAATGGATATTGCATCCGCCTTTTGTGTCAATGCGATGGATATCGCATTCGTGTTAATCGATGCAATGGATATTGCATTAAGTGTCGGCGCAATGGATATTGCGTTTTGTTTTGCGATGCAATGGATATTGCATCCGTTTTAAATGTTAATGCAATGGAATATTGCATTAAGTTTGTGTCGGCGCGCAATGGATATTGCGTTTTGTTTTGCGATGCAATGGATATTGCATCCGTTTTCGTGTTAATGCAATGGATATTGCATTAAGTTGCGTGTCTTTCGTGTCAATGCAATGGATATTGCGTTTTGTTTTGCGATGCAATGGATATTGCATCCGCTTTTCCATGTTAATGCAATGGATATTGCATTAAGTTTGTTGTCGACGCAATGGATATTGCGTTTTGTTTTAGATGCAATGGATATTGCATCGTTTTTCACGTGTTAATGCAATGGATATTGCATTAAGTGCATTAATGTCGGCGCAATGGATATTGCGTTTTTGTTTTGCGATGCAATGGATATTTGCATCCATTTTTCGTGTTAATGCAATGGATATTGCATTAAGTAAAATGGATATTGCGTTTTTGTTGTTGCGATGCAATGGATATTGCATTCGTTTTTGTCAACGCAATGGATATTGCATTAAGTGTTCGATGCAATGGGATTTTGATATGCGTTTAGTTTTCACGATTGTCAATGGATATTGCAACGACTATCTTTCTCGCATAACACTTGTCCGCATTACAACACTTGATCCCCAATGTAGGTGAACTACGTTGGTCTGATTCTGGATAAGGATACGAGGCGCCTTTTATTTCGATAGGCACCCACTCATCACAATAAAAAAAAAAAAAAAAGATGAATATTTCAAAAAAACAAACAAAAAAAAAAACAAACAAACAAACACAAGAAAGAGGAATATTTCAAAAAAAAAAAAAAAGAGGGAACATTTGAAGAAAAAAAAAAGAGAAAGAAAAATATGGAAAGGAAAAATAATGTTTTCACACTTCACAATTTTAAATATTTGAGAAAAG
>CM028378.1:87428855-87459495 GCA_013146195.2 Codonopsis lanceolata | reverse complement strand
CCACACCCACCATCATCTATTCCTCACGAGTCATCTACTCGAGGAATTCACCACCTCCAGGAGCCTATCCCTCGGGAGGGCCTCAAACTCGGGAGGAGCCCGGCCCGGAACCCGGCTCCTCCTCCACCTTCCACTTTTAACTACTCACGACCCATCTCCCGTCCTCACCTCCATGATCCCAACCAACTTCATCAACCACACCACGGCCTCAAATCCCTCTCTTGGCCAGATAGCCTACATGCCGCCCAGTTCCTTTTCGAACTTTCGGTCGATAGCGGACCTATTTATCCACCCATCAACCTCCTGAATCTTCCCTTAGAAAACCAAAATCCCTCTTCTACCACTGCCCTCTGCTACGGTTTTCTTCGACCCTCTTCAGAATCCTCCGTATCGGTGAAAATTCGACATTATGGGCTAGATTCCCACATAACACTCCACTCCCTCGATTACCATATCTTCCTCGCGACACCATACCAACCCAAGACTCGTCCTCTTCCGACTCCATCACTCCTCCTCCAACGGCCCATACGGCTGCCGACTCACCTCTGGCACCATTCATATGGCGAGCAACTACTTCTCGCCGACGGCCAATGATGAAATTTTTATCCGCAGTAGGCGCCATATATGACGGCTGGCGGACACGGCATCTCGCTACGCTACGCCCGAAATAGCCCTGCTGCGTCCAAAGCCAATGACCGGCCTCTGCGGCCCTTCATTTCAAGAGGATGTACGGACTCGCTTTGGACGGATCGACCGACTTACGAGATGTCAAGATCAGCGTTGAAGCTCAGCGAGATGAGCAGTAACCAGATCGCCTCCTCCCCTTTCTTAACAGTTCCATGCCATCATTCTCCATCTCTAGAATGGCCGCCTCCGATTCTAGAGCTCAACCGCATTGCTGCTCGCGACTGCTCACAAAATTATGAATACGAATCGCGGATCGTGGATCCGCCATCACTTTAGGAGAAGCAAATTAGGTCTGTCAACGTAATGCCGATGGAAGAGAACAACCTGCTTCGTGAAGAACTAGACTACCGCTCGCTCCACCGCACCTCCCACCGATGCGTATGACGAATACGAACTAAGAATGGAAGAGCTAGAGCAAGAACGAAGGGAAAAAGAGGTCGTGAGACAAAGGCAAAGGAAAAGACCTTGGTAGTTATGTATCTTTTCTTTCCCTTACCTTTATATCTATCCTATATTTTGAAAACTCTCAGAATCAGAACATCTTGTTTATAAATACGTAAGAATATCTGCTTTTCAAAATTGTCTTGTTTAAATTTTGTTACTTTACTTTTCATATTCTGCTTAGAATTTAAACGCTCGCTTTAAATTTATTTTAAACTCCGCTAATCTGTGTGTTGTTCTATGATTTTTTTATACCCTTGTATGCACTTAGATTAGTTCTTTACACTTGAGGTGCTCGTCTGTTTGATAGAGGCATGTCTTCTGCTACTTTATATATAAAACTCGCATTATGCTATTATCATCACATAGTCTGCTTTTAGCCCTCATTTGTAGTAATGATGACCAGATATAAATAGGATGAGATTGTTGATTCTTATGTTAGATTTATATCTGTTCGCCTCATTACATCTAGTTTTATATACTGGCTAATCGGGTCAGTGATCGATTAGCGTGGCAACCGTATAGAACTTTGCCCAAGATAGTTTTTATAGGACTCTGTGTTCCGGAAGACCTCTCCACAAGCTTTATCTAAGACCGCTTAAAGCCCACAATCGGTAGACCTCGTGTCCACGATCTCTATGACGTGTCCTATCAGCAATGACTCATTGGATTAATTCAAACTTATCCTAATCATTATTTGAATTAATCCAAGACATTCCCGACATATCAAGCCGCCGCAACTTTCCGAAAAGGTGAAGACTTTTCGTCTGGAACAAGGAAAGGGAAAAGCGGTGTCTCCTACTTTCTGCAACAACTCTCAGATCTGACACCTAAATCGCCCACCTTTTCGAAGATCTCAGAAATCATTCCCTGCTCTAGATATATGTGAAGACGAAAATCCTTGACTGACAGCCCCATGCATTTAATGCATTGTTGAAAAGAGCTGTTGAAGTATTCGTCTTCTCCAACGGATCTTTTGAAGTGCACCTGCTATAAATGCTGCCATTGAAGACTGGAAAAACAAGCAACTGTACAGAATCAATCGAACAATTAAAGGATTGCTTTAAAACTTCATAACTCTTAGTCTTATAGCTCAGTGCAATCAAGAGATCCTCAACAGATCTAGAAGTCCTCGTCAACAACAAGAAGATGCTCTTCAACACTTATTGTTTTTAACTTCTTGTTGTTTACATTCAGTTACTATACTTCAGCCGAATTAAATATCTTGTATTCGGATATTTAATTCCATAGACAAAAACAAGTCAATATTTTGTACACGATCCATTAGGGATATTCTTTGTAATTGATCTAAGTGGAAAACATAGTGCACTATTTAAATCCAAGGTTGACTGCCTTGGTGGTGGACGTATTACTCTTTATAGTGTGAACCATCCCAAAATACTTGTGTTATTTCTTATCTGTTTGTTTGTCATTTGATCTAGTCATTACTTTGATTATCTTTATCCATTTACAGCAGAACTTAAGTATCTTGTAAAAGGTCTACCGGTAGTCCTTATCGGCAGACCTGGAACAACTATCTTGAAGGTCTTCCGCTACTTCATTTTCTTCAATAGATTGCAAGTATCCTTCAAAGAATTTATTAAAGGTTTTTAAGTGTTTAATAAGCTATTCAACCCCCCCTTCTAGCTTATTATTGTGCCCATTGGGACCCACAGTTTTAATGGTTGTTCAGGGGCATTCCTACATGATTAGGCATGCATTGAGGAGGATGCTGGGCCGGCGAATAAACAGCGGCATGGATGCTCGCCTGATGGAGATATGCGAGGATCTGGAAAGTTCGGGGTTGGTAGTCCCTCAGGCTCTACAGGAGGATTTCAGGCGGGTGCATGGCCTTGGTGCTCGGATGGCTCCTGATCCAAATGAGGCAGGTCCTAGCAATGAACGTCCTCGTCTGAGCAATGCAAGTTGGCGGAGTGATCCTCGGCAGAGATGATCTTTGTTCGCCTTAATTTGTGACGCTTGTAGGGATGGCGGTGCTAAAGTCGTGAGGACAATGGGGATGCTGATGATGAAGAAGATGAGGACACTTCTGGGGGTTCTCATGCTGGTGAGACTGGAGCTTCTTCAGTGCCTCGCAGAAGTATATGGTCCCGGCTGGGCGGACATCACAGACGCTGATGGACCGCTTCAGAGCTAAGCTGTAATAGAAGGATGGTTGGGGGGAAACATGGGGGATATAGGTAGCAAGTAGTAATAGTCAAAATGTACAGGCATAAATGCATAATCTTAAATGTCTTACGTAATTATTCCTAAGTTGCACCATGGGACCTGAATTATATTATATTTTGATATTTTCTGCGAGCTCTATCGTGGTTTTTCTCTTTTAGTCAGTCAAGACTCCGCATTAACTGAAGACTTTGGCATGGTGGAGGTTAGATGCTGAGGACTCAGAAATTGCATTCCCTCTCCTTTTTCTCCTATTGCCTTTTTTTTTGTTTTGCTTTAATTTTTGCCTAGGTCTCCCTTTTGGGTTTTCGACCTAACGAGACCTTATTTCTCCTTTTTGTTTTTTTTATGCTCTAATTTTTGCCTAGGCCGCCCTTTTGTGTTTTCAACCTAGCGAGCTGGAGAGAGAAGCAATTGCCAGATATATTTTCAGCTCACGCATAGTACCTTTTAAGTTTGTCGAGGTTGAATGGCTAAACCAGATCCTCCCCATCTTGGTTTGTGAGGAGTACTGCACCTCCTGACTGGATCTCTTTGACAATGTATGGTCCCATCCAGGGAGACTTCCATTTCCCTCTAGTATCAACATAATGCGAAGCACCATGTCTCTGACTTTGATGTCACGGCCTTTGACTTTTTTATTGAATGCTCGAGCTATTCGCCTTTGATATGCTCGAGTGTGTTCCAGGGCTAGTAGCCGTCGTTCGTCAATCAAAGCCAATTCTTCATATCGCCCTTTGACCCAGTCAATTTCTGATATGTCTGATTCCGTCATTACTCTTAATGATGGGACTTCAATTTCGATGGGCATCACCGCCTCCATGTCGTAGGCTAAAGAATAGGGAGTAGCCCCAATGGGTGTGTGAACTGAAGTGTGATAGCCCCAGAGGGCTAGTTGCAATTTTTTGGCCGTCTCTTCCGTGACGGCCATTTTTCGATAATATTTTCCGGATGTTTTATTAGGTCGCTCAACGGCACCATTGGCTTGTGGTCGGTAGGGGGAGGATTTATGCCTTTGAACTTTGAATTTGTCGAGTAGACGATTCACGTCCCCTTCAAAGTGTGTGCCGTTGTTGGAAATAATTTCAAAAGGTGCTCCGTATCGGTATATGATGTTGGTCCGGATAAATTCGGACACCTTTCGACCATTTAGAATTTTATAGGAAGAGGCTTCCACCCACTTTGTGAAGTAGTCGACAGCTACTAACACATATACATGGCCATTAGATCCCCTTGGATGGATTTGACCTATGACGTCAATTCCCCAAGTTGAAAAGGGCCAGAGGGCTGTGGAGTTATATAAGACATGCGATTGCACGTGCTACAAATTTACAAAACACTGGCATTTGTCGCTATGGCGTCCCCCACCGAATACAGTCGGTTTCTAACGTGCTCCAATAGTACCCCTGTCGGATGACCTTTTTGGATAGCATATGCCCGTTCATGTGCGGTCCGCAGGTACCACGATGAAGCTTTTCCATGATTTGCTCGGCTTTTGCTTGGTCGACGCATAATAAATTTAGGCCCTGATAATGTCGTTTGTACAGGCTGCCACTGGTGAATACGAATTGCAATGCCTATCTCCGTAAGGAGACTTTCCTCCTTTTCTCTAGGCTGGGACGATAGACTCATTTCTGAAGCAGATTTACGATGTCTGAATACCAAAGCTCGTGGTCTGTTTCAGGAGTAGCATTGATTTTGAAGCAGTACGTCGGAGTGACCTTTTTCCCAACTATAAATGGTTGGACATGGGTTTCCGTGGCAATTTGGACCAATGATGCCAGAGTGGCCAAGGCATCAGCAAATTGATTTCTATCTCGCAGCAAGTAATGAAACGAGATATTGTCAAATTCGGCGGCTAATGCTGTCAACTTGGCGTGATAAAGCTGCAATCGGGGATCCTGGGTCTTCCATTTCCCTTCGACTTGATTTATGATTAAGGCGGAGTCACCGTAGACTTCTAAGTCTTTGGCTCCTTTTCGGAGGGCTTCTTCTAAACCAGCGATACAGGCTTCATATTCAGCTGTATTGTTCGAGCTTTCGAACTCCAATCTTATGGCCAACGGAGTGTGGGAATCTGCCGGGTCAATTAATAAGATTCCTATGCCAAAAACACTTTTATTTGCAACTCCATCAAAGAACATTTGATAGCTGGTGTCATGATCAGCAATTTCCAGGACACCTTCGTCTGAGAAATTGGGCTCAACTGCATCTTCTACTTCTAGGGGCAGATCAACTAAATGGTCTGCAATTATGCTACCTTTGATAGATTTGAGTGTGACATAGGTGATGTCAAACTCATTGAGGAGAAATGACCATTTAGCTAGTCGGCTAGAAAGTGATGGCTTGCCGAAGATGTATTTTATAGGATCCATTCTGGAGATGAGCTTGATGGAACGACCTTGTAGATAGGTTTTGAGCCTTTGCGTTGCCCAGACTAGGCCGGTGCAGCTTTTCTCCAATGCTGAATAATTGAGCTCGCTTCCTTGCAGCTTCCTACTTATGAAGTAGATGGTGTTTTCAATGTAGGTATTTTCTTTTTCTTGGGCGAGCATAGCCCCTATTGACATGTCTGTGACGGTTAAATATAGAAGGAGAGGTTTATGTGTATGGGAAGGAGCTAGCACTGGTGGATTGGTAAGGTAGGCTTTTATTTTTTGAAAGGCTAGCTGGCATTTCTCGTCCCAGACCTGGTCAGTATTTTTCTTTAGGAGTTTGAATAGGGGCTCACATATGGATGTCAGTTGTCTGATGAAGCGACTGATATATTGTAATCGACCCAGGAAGCCCTTGACTTCTGTTGGAGTTTTCGGCTGCAGCATATTTATGATGGCTTTAATTTTGGCCGGCTCGATTTCGATGCCTCGCTCAGTCACCATGAATCCTAGGACCTTGCCTTTGGTAACCCCAAATGTGTATTTGGTGGGGTTAAGCTTCATCTCATGCATCCTTAACCTTAAGAAGAATTTTCGAAGGTCCTTGATATGAGCACCGTTGGCATCGCTAGAGTGCACGATCATGTCAACAACGTATACTTCGACCTCTTTATGAATCATGTCGTGGAAGAGGACGGTGGCAGCCCTTTGATAAGTAGCCCCAACATTTTTTAGCCTAAATGGCATGACATAATAGCAGTAGGTTCCCCAGGGGGTAGTGAATGACGTTTTTTCCTGGTCTTCTGCTGCCATTTTGATTTGATTATAGCCCAGCTTGCCGTCGACGAAGGATCTTGTTTTATGAGAAGCAACGGCGTCTACCACGATATCAATATTAGGTAGAGGAAAGTCATCTTTGGGCGATGCCTTGTTGAGGTCGCGGAAGTCTACGCAGATCCGAACCTTCCCGTTGGGCATTCTACTACCCAAATAAATTTGACATGGTGCTGCTTCATGATTTCTTCCTTCACTTGCAGTAACCATTCTAGTTTGATTCGACGGAGCTTTTTCCTGACTGGCCGAGCATCCGGATATATGAGGATTCGATGTTCAACAATGGTTGGGTCCAACCCAGGCATATCTTCGTAGGACCATGCAAAGATGTCCATGAATTCTTTGAGGAGATCAATAAGTGCCATCCTTTCGGAGCCTTGTAGGTAGCTGTCGATTTTTAGTTCTTTGGTTTCATTATTCAGCACCAGATTGATGGTAGATAAGTCTTCATTTGTTGCCGATTGATGTTTTTCCCGGTGCTCGACTAACTTTACGAGCTCAAACAAGTAATTTTTATCTTTTGGGTCCATTTCATCAAATGACTCATTATTAAAATTATTTAATGTGTCTTTTAATGAAGGTGCAACTAAGGAATAAGCGAAGACATTTAGATTATCATTAATAGCAAACTATACAGGGTTATTTACATTATTGAGGACTTGGGGTTTGAGATCCTTAATTTTAGGGAGCGGGTCGGTAGATGACCAATCCGTAAAGCTATAGGAAGGATGGGGAATAGTATATCCGAAGCGGTCCACCAGATCTGCGGTTGTCAAAAGCGGGTCGGTCGTAGTATACCAGTTTTGCAGGGGCTTATCAGTAATAGACTCAAATTTAGCAGGGAGCTTTTCATAAATAGTGCCTCCATCTATCATACCCAGGAAACTATCTCCCAGACATTCATCAGAAACTCCCTTTATTGATGGGGATATTTACAGCACCTTTATTTTGGCTAAATAGGTTTACTTGCCCTATAACCTTTGCTTGATTGGGCTCAAAAATTCTTGTACCCGCCACCGTAATTACCTCGTTGTCGATAAGATCTTGAATGGCATTCCTGAGAGCGTAGCACTTGTTGGTGAGGTGACCACTACAACGGTGGTATTCACAGTACTGGGCATGATTTCGCGTGCTAGGCAATGGATTGAGAGGTTGATAATTGGCGACGGGTTTAAGTATCTCATGGGCCCATAGTGTTTGGAATATTTCGGATCTTGGGGCAGGTAGATCATCATAGTGCCTTGGAATTGATTTTTTCCTTCCTTTTGGTCTGGGTAGAGAACTGGGCTGAGGTTTGGTCAAAGAGCTGGGTTGGGTCTTTTCTCTTGGATAGTATTGCACTGGGATTTGATTGCCTGAGCTCTTGTTTAAGGGAGGTTCTTTTTCTTGTGCACAAATTATTCTCGTTGGACTCCCATGAGCCATTTGCTGAGAATAAGTATTTGAAGGATCGAGGGGAAGGTAATTTTTCTGGTTATGGTAGCAGGCATTTAGTTGAAGGAGTTCAGGGTTGATTTCTGGAGGAAGTGGATTGAAGTTATAAGCATTCGGAACAATACCACCTTGGGAAATGGGGTTGATATCGGGTTGATAGCTAGTACTTGGTTGTTTTCTGAGGCTTGAAAAAGGATATTTTCTGTGGTATCAGGATAGTTTATTTCAGGAAGGCAAGAAATATCAAGAGCAAACTTTGGGCTTTTAACCTTTTGAGAGATAGTAACAAGAGTTTATTCATGTTGTTTCCCATTTGTATTTTGATTTACATCTGTTCATACATTACATTAGGTTCTATACTTAGTGGCTAATTGGGCTGCGTATCAATTAGCGTGGCAATTGTGTATAGAACTTTGTCATAGAATAGTTTTATAGGCTTCACAGGTTCAACCGAAGACTTCAGCAAAGCTTCACCGGAAGACCTCATTCAGCATCCAGCAATAGACCTTGTCTGCTCCTATTCAAGCATGACGTGTCCAGTCATCAAGCATTTAGTGGATTAATTAAATTCAACCTTTTATCAGTTTGAATTTGAATTAAACCAATCCTATCATGACTTCTTAGACACGCCTAACCAGCTTTCCGAAAAGCAAGAAGACTTTCACCTCCTGAATAGTGACAGAGCAGGTGAACAGACTGACACTTACAGTCTGTACCAACTATTGCAAGTCTGTAACTCTGATTGCTCACTTACCAACTTCTGCAACAACTCTGCACCATTCCCTGTTCAGTATCAATGAAGACATAATCTACAAAGTCAGCTCCATGCATTTAATGTATTCAACCTAATAGAGCTGTTACACTTCGTCTTCTTCAAATGGTCTCAAGAATGCCCCAGCTATAAATAGTGCCATTAAAGACTGAAGAAAACAGTTCTCTGAAATTCTCCAACAACTTCAAATCTTATATACTCAGTGCATTCAAGAGATCTTAAACTGATCAAGCAGCCCTCAACAACAACAAGAAGATCTGCATCAACACTTTATCTTAAGCTTCTTATTGTTGTTCCTTTAACTATTCTTCTACACCATTGAATATTCTATTTGTCGAGATATTCAATTCCCAACCCCCAAACACAAGTCAAATATTTTGTACACGATCCATTGGAACTCTTTGTAATAGAACTAATGGAAATCATAGTGCACATTTAAATCCAAGGTTGACTGCCTTGGTGGTGGACGTAGCACTCTTTATAGTGCGAACCATCTCAAAATATTTGTGTTCTTTCGTTACTATTGCTTATTGCTTTACACTGTTTCATATCTATTTACTTATCGCTTCAAACAGCAGACTTGAGTATTCAGTAAAGTCCACTGGTAATGCTTCACCGGCAGACGTAAACTGTCTTCCTTACAAGACTTCCGCTACTTCAATCTTTTCAATAGATTGTAAGTGCTTGTTTTAGGAATTTATTCAAAAAGTTTTAAGTGTATAATAAGCTATTCAACCCCCCCCCCTTCTAGCTTATTATTGTGCCCTTTGGGACTAACACTGCAAAACTTGCTAAAAGATCGCCAAACACCTGGTTTGTTATTCTTTCTGCATGGGCATCCAATTCCTTCTGTAGCCAAATTTCGAATCCAGGAGGAGGTGCATGCTCAGGTGTTTCTTTTTCTGGTTCCCAATTGTTCTGATCAATCTTGGTCCCAGTCATAGCCTGTTTATTTTTAGCGGCCATTTCGCTCAAATTTGTATCTTCTGTACTGATTCTGTCTTTTTCTGATCTGACCCCGATATTTTTTTGATCTAATCTCTGTGCATGTATCCCGTATCAACCAACCAGTACTATCTCTGTCTTTCCAAATTCGGGTCAGGTTTCTGAGGAAAAGGGGTTTGAAGGCATCAAAAGGGTTGGCTGCAGGCTTTCTGGGCTCGGAGTACAGTTTGCCTTTATTGGTATTTTTTATTATTATTGTTATTTCCTACAATTGACCGAACAAGCACCCGCTTTGTTTTGACAGTCTTAGGACTATTCCTGGAATAGTGGATTCTTTCTCCAGAGTATGGGACCTTCGTATTCCACCTGACTGATTGGTAGTTTTGATCATTGGATAATAGGCTATTATCCATGGATAACCATGGATAATGGCCTATTATCCAATGATCCAAAACACCCATTTTGCCACCCCTACTTTCGACTCCCCAAGATCAGACTGATCTTAGGCGAAGGACTTATACTCTTTCCGGGATCTACCATTCAAAATGGTATAAGTCTAACATCGAAAATAATCACCAGGTTTATTTACTCATATCTCTTTTTTTTGTATATATATATATATATATATATATATTTTTTTTTTTTTTTAATTTCTGAATTTTTTCCTTTTTTTTTTGTTGCACAGGGGCTGACCAATGATTCAAAGATGCAAAAATCAGTCGGTCCATGAAGTGTCCTAAGAATCCATATGCAATTAACATTGGCTAATGTAGGGGGTAGGCTGGCCATGGTGTAGGGTAGCAGTTTGGAATATATCTACATGCGTGTGCGTGTGTGCGGCATCTAAAAAGCAGTCAAATCTTTTTTTCCTTTTTTCAGATATAAAGAAAGAAATAAAATAGATATGGTCTATCTTGCTGTTTTTTGTGGATTTTCTCGGCTTTTTAGTTTGAGCGCGAGCAAGCAACCAATCACATCAAGAAATAGAAAGAAAAAAATGAGGAATCTATCTATTCCTATTAATTACATATTTGTCCTAGTCCCCAAAATAAAATGACAGAATGAAAGAAAATATGTACATATTTTGTGCGGTAAAAATAAAGCACGCAGAATAATAATATAAGGCGGAAATAAAGTGAAATAAAAAATAAAGCCCCAGCGCTTTTGTTATGCATCCCGGAAATATATTATTCATTTTTTATTTTATTTTTTTTCTCCCTTTTTTTAATTTTAAAATATACCTGTAGTGGTGACTAGAACGAAACTGCGCGCTGCAAGATGGAGGATCATATCCACAAATATATACACAGATATATAGGAACACAATATTTAAAATGCTAAATAAATATAACAAGCATATTTTAGCCAAAAACCAAGAAAACTGATTTTTTTTTGTTGTGAAAACTGAGTCTAGCCCTCAATTTTTATTTTCTTTAAAATAAAAACGACGTCCTCAGCAGAGTCGCCACTGTGGGTGCCCCGGAAGGTCGGCCTCCCGCGCTCCCTTTTCTAGGGGAACGCGGCATGCGGAAGGAGCATCACTCTTTCCATTCCATCCTCCCTTGTGTAGGGAAAGACGAAATTAAAAATGCAGAAAGAATGTTGCCAACAGCGCGTTGAATACGCCTCGGTCACCTGAGTGAGCTTTTTGGTCCATTGTGAGAGCTTTGGGTTTCTCCGTCTCTCACCCTCCCTTGTTTAGGGGAAGACAAGGCACAGAAAATGCATCACCCTTTTCATTCCCATCGTCCCTTGTTTAGGGGAAAATGGAAAAGTGCAAAAAAAGGATGTTGCGAGAACGCGTGGGAACACGCCCTGCTTCACTATGGACTTTTCAAAAATTTCCTTAGGTCATTATGAGTGCCTGGGGTTTCTCCGTATCTCACCCTCCCTTGTTTAGGGGAAGACAAGGCATAGAAAATGCACCACCCTTTTCATTCCCATCGTCCCTTGTTTAGGGGAAAATGGAAAAGTGTAAGAAAGGATGTTGTGGGCCTCACTGTGATCCAAAATGTTTTAACAGAGTCGCCATCTTTATTTTAAGGAAAAATAAAGAAAAACCAAAAATAAACCAGAGTTTGTAGAAAACGGGTTCGGATGCTAAGTTACGAGGTGGGAAGGGGTTAGGCACCCACCTCGCCCTCTCGATCTCAAAACAATTTTTGGCTAAAATATGTTTTTTTGTTATATTTATCTAGCAAATGAAATAATGTGGCACCCCGATCCTTCGTTAGCTTGGTTTGCGTGTCATACTCGCATTTCTTCCTTTGTTGATCATATGTTCGGTTGGTGAGACAGTCTAGACGTGTTTGAGAGATCATATTAAGACCAAAATACTATTAAGAGATGTCTTATGGCTGTTGACTTGCTAAAGTCACAAGTCGAAACTCGACGATAGTCGGAATACGACGCGATTGAGAGTTTGCTCGCGTATTGTGTTCGTGACCTCGGTTTGGTCCTAGACCTTTACATGATGATTGATTAACATGTTTAGATGTATTAGACTTCAAGTTGAAGGTGTTCCTTAAGTTTATTGATGATTTGGAAGCTTTGGAGATAGCATTCGTCTCTATCGCGTAGTTCGAGTTTGAGTCATGTAATCGTCTCTTCTTTTGAGTTCTTATTCTCCTAGTTGTTATTCAACTTTCCAGAAGTATTCAAGCTTCTTCATTAGCCTTTAAGACTTGCTTTAAGTCTTCTTTCATTGCTCGTTCGATTGCTAATTCATTCGTCATTTCGGTTGCACGTTGTTGCACCTTATCCCGGTTTCACTCCGAGTTGTTTCGGGGGTTGTTTGTGAGTGTTCTACGGGAGTTCTAGGCCTACTTTGAATGGGGTTTGAACCTTGTTTGGTTTGGTTGAGTGTTTGGGGTCATTTGGGGTTAAATTCTAAGCCTTTTTTACTCTGGAAGGCTTGCGGTCGCAAGGTGGAATGACCTTGCCCCCGCAAGGTCACCAGAGATTTCCAAGAGTTGTGCATCAGGAGGATGCAGTCGCATGGCTTAGGGACCATGCGACCGCATGTTGCCCCCAACTAGCCTTGCCCTGTTTTGTGATTTTTGAGGTTTTACCCATTCCACCCTTACTAAAACCTATCCTAAACCCTCCCTAACCTTCCTAATTAGTTCTAATTGAATCCTAAAGTGTTGGGTTAGTTTTATTGAGTATCATTAGCCTAAACTAAGTTGCAATCAACCCTAAACATTCACTAAGTGTACCAATGCAATGTCTATTCTACCCTCTTTGTTTGTGAGTGTTATAAGCACAAACCCCCAACCATTCTAAGCCATTTCCTCCTTCATTTCATCCTCCCCAATTTGTGAGTTAGAGAGAGAGTCCAAGGGAGATTCAAGAAACCCTAGCCCTTCTCTCTTCGATCCATGAAGATCCAACCGTCGGATTGCCTTCAAACTTCGGATTCTTGAAGCCCTCGACGAGTAGAACAACTTCACCGATCCGATTTTCGTTCTTTGGAGTTTTCATCCAAGCTAGGTAAGTTACTTTCTTTTGATTTTGGTTCATTGGCCCTAAGGAAAACAATCTATGTGCTATTTGTGGGCAATGAACACTTGGTATGCTATGTATGCCTATTTTGGGGATTTTTGGAAGTGTGAACTTGTTAATATCATGAATATGATGATTTGAATGATATTGTGTGTTGTAAGAAATGAGTTAAGATTTATGTTGAGTTTTGTGAATTTTAGGGCTTGAGAATCAAGCCGGAATTATTAGGGAATTTGTTATAAATTGAAGTGGGTGTTCTTGTTGGGTTTGATGAAATGAGTAAAGAATGAAACTTAGTATTAAGACTCAACGGAGTCATTATAAGTTCAATAATGTGTTAATGAACTTGGGTTGAAATCCTACGATGTTTGGGTTTCGTTTGATTATGATTGTGGAGCACTTAGTTTCTAAACTCTAAGTGGGATTATGATTACGATGAGTTCTTGGATTTTTAGGCTTGGAAGTCAAGCCCGAATGAATTTTGGGATTTTGTTGTATATTTGAATGGAGTGTTAAATTGTGGGTTTATGAAACACATAAAGAAAGAAATGTAGAATTAAGACTCAACGGAGTCGTTGAAAGATCAATAATATAATAATGAGCCTTGGGTTGAAACCCTACGATGTTCGGGTTTTGGATGGTTATATTTGTGCGTACCCGAGCATCTCGCTTTGTGTCCAATTGTGACACCCATGCTATGGATACTCATTGGGGGATTTATTTAGAGCATGCTCGTGAGAGCACGGTACATTAGCGACCAACATATGGTCTCGAGTATGGTTGTGAAATAATTATTGACTGAGTTCTCACTTTTAGGGAATTTGGTCGTGTGCACATGAAGGCACTTACGAGGTTAAGGCAATGGGTAGTCTTTGGTTTGATTTCAAGTAAACAACCATTGTAGACCTCATAGTATGATTTTTGGTGAGCTTATATGCTATTCTTGATTTAATTGGTGACTTGAGATCATTTACGATTATTTGGTTGTGAACAATGTATTTGCCTTGACTTGATTTATGGTAGAGAATAATAACCTACTTGGTCTGACGAGTTCGCTCTTGTCGAATTCGTTCCTTAGTTGTTTATATTGAGTAAATACCTACTTAAGCATTTGGTCGGACGGGTTCGCTCTTGTCGAATTCAATCCTTATTTGGTCTTGACAAGTAAATATCTACTTGTGCATTGCATTGAGTCCAGCTGGCATTATTTGGTATGATTTTTATGTCAGGGTGGGACGATACATCGCTTATACGAATCGTAAGATTCGTATTCGCTATGGATCGTCGTACCTGGGACCTCACACACCCCTCCATTGTTGGCCGCAATGGGGAAGTAGCCCCTTTGCCGTATCAATACGTGCGTCACAGGTTGCTATTAGCCAGCGGAGTTCGGTATATCGATGCGAAGACACGAGCATCGTAGTCACGATATTGGGTTAACAGTGTTTTTGTTGCAGGAGCTACGAAGCGGCCGAGTCCATAACATATCCTTTTGTATGGTTTATTACTCGCACTTATGTGAACAACGTGCTAAGTGCAAATTTGTGATCATTGAGGGTTGGACCCATGTTGTGATCATTTGAGGGTTGAACCCATGGTTTATTTATTGAGGGTTGGGCCCGTATTCTGGTTGTACATGATTATTGTTGGTATACATTATTATTATGATGCCACGATTGTATTTATACTGGTGTATTATGTCATGCCATGCCATGCTATGCCATACAATTGCATTTAGTAGCTTACTGGGTCATTATGACTCATTTCGTGTGTTTGTTTTCCTTAGTTCGTGCAGTGAACTCGTTATTACGCGTTGCGGTTGCGGACTAGTGATTTCTAACAGGTGGTCTTCCCGGCGATAGCTTGGATTTATTATTGTATTTATTCATCTTGTGAGATACGGATGTAAAGTTACGTAGACTTTACTTGGATAGATTGTATTAGTATTTAATTATTGTGTTGTTTGGGAGCCGACTAGTATAGTCGAGCTGCTGTATCTTTTAGAAGTTATTCCCTTTGTTATTTCGAGCAAGGTTTAGCTCGCTTATTCTAGTATTGGGTTATTGTCGTTTCTATCTCTATCAAGTTTAGTCGTGAGACTTTGGTTTAGTTGTCTAGTATTTAATCTCTTATTCTTTTAGTTGAATTGTCCCTCCGGCATGTTATAGCCGTTGAGTGGTTGTTTATCAGGTTGGGATGTTATTGGTTCGTCAACCTTTGGTTGCCGATGGTTTATTGCCCGTGCGCAATGTTGCGTCACGCGCGTCGTAGATTTGTCGAGAAATAGTTATCTCTCAGCCTCACGATCCTTGGTTTAGGATTGAAGGCTTGGGTTCCACTTATGATTTACTTCCGAAGATTTAGTTTTTGTTCTTCCGTTTTGCCGATATGGCTTTACGTTCCGGTTTTGAGCTTGTTGGCTCAGCTTTTGACTCGCACCATTATGCCTAGCAGGTGCTTGTCCATCTCTTAGCTTGTCTTGACGGCATGACCTTGGGATTTTGCATTGGAGTCCAAGTCGGGTCGCCACAAATAAAGCATTAAAAAAGAAACAAATATATCTGTATTTACATTATTTACAGACTTCCAGCCACCTCCTTCCAGTAATTACAAATACATTTAAAAATATTTGGCCATAATAATGGCTCTTTTTAATGCTATTTTCTACATAGATCCGGACAGCATAACAACTTATTTTTTTACATTGGGCCGGATGAAAATAACATTTTTATAAATAAAACCCTTAAAGGCTCACCTTTAAGAGCGTGGGTGTGCTCGCTATGTCCTTCCGGGAGAGGGAGTCTTTTTGTTGCTGCTGCGGTTCGGGCAGAATAACTGCTTCCGAAAGTTGCTTCTGGGCATCGTCAAATGGGCGGAGCAACTGCTTGCTTTTTTTTGCTGTTGTTTGCTTGCTGCTGGCAGAAATTGGGCAGAGCAACTGTTTGCTTCTGGCGGATTTGGCCTTTAGATTCGGGCAGAGCAACTGCTCTTTCTGGGATTTTTGGACCGGGGGAATAGGGTAGAAACTTAACTGGGGGGCTAAGGCTCACTTTGACCAGTTGGTTTTTTGTTTGGAGGAGATTTGGAAGAGCTTCGAGGCTTTATAGGAGGGGGAACTCACTATCTCACGATCGCTCTCTATCACGGCGTAAAATAAACGCACAGCGTTTAAGTGAGAAGAATTCTCGGCCTTCTGTGTGTCCCAAAAACTGAAGCGGACACCTCTATTTATAGGTGAGAGGAGGGACACCGCTGGCATTTGCGATTTTCTTCTTGTGCTTCGTCCACTTGTACCACGCGATTGAAGGCTTGTACAATACGTTAAAACGGGGAGCACTGTTTGGGGCTTGGGCGTCGAACCCATGCATGCTGGGCGCCGCGCCCACAAGGCTTGGTGGCAGCGCCTGGTCTTCAAACTTAGCCTCCTTTTTTACACTCTGGCCCCTACATTTCACTGTTTTACGCATCCTGCTTTGTCTTTTGCATTTTAAAACCCTGTAACTTGACATTTGTTAAGTTTCAATAGGTCTTGATATCGCATGTCAATGTTATATACCAGGGGTACGAAATTGGAGTGTCTACAGCTGTTTGCGTTCCTAGTTTCTAGGAAGCTTGTTTTTTTAATCCCACGTTTTCTATATCTTGTTTTTGTGGGTTTTTCCTCTCCAGACTTATTGTCTTGTGAGAGGTTTGGTATTTTGGTGATTTCACAATTTGTTTTGTTAAACACATAATCCTTTTTAGTGAAATCTTTTTGTCTATAAGGCTGAATCTACAAGTATAGCTTGTAGATTGTTTGATAAACTTCTATGTTTATTATTGCTTTAATTGTTTAAAGTCTACCGCTGTTTACGTTTTTATTTTCTGGTCGATGCACCTCCGGATACAGCTGCATCACAAGTTGCATTGATATATTCTTTGAATCCTAACTACTATTGATCTTTCAATTAGTATCAAAGCCTTCTCTTGATGACACTAAGAGAAGATTCTAGTTGTAGACATGATGGATTCTCAATATGAGAATGTTATTTGACCTCCTACCTTGACCAATTTGAATTATTCAATTTGGAAAGTTAAGATGTGTATCTTCATTAAATCAATTGATGAGAGAGCGTGACTTGTTGTTCTGAATGGTTGGACTCCACCTAAGACCACAGATAATGATGGTGATGTTAAAATCACCAGTGAGGTAAATTGGACCACTCAAGACAGAACCATTAATTGCTTCGTTTAATTCTAAAACTCTTTCAACCATATACAAGGCCTTAGATGCCAATACCTTCAGAGTTATTGCAAATTATGACTCTGCCAAAGATGTTTTGGATGCCCTTCAAACCTTATGTGAAGGTCCTACTAGTGTTTATACTTCAAAACATAGAAAGCTTACTACTCAATTTGATAGCACTAGAATGAATAAGGATGAAGATATTATGTCATACTATGGTAGATTACTTGATATATCTAATACTGCACTTGCTTTAGGTGATTCTATCACCAATGATCGTCTTGTTAGCAAGATGATGCGCACTTTGCCTGAAAGATTTAATGCCAAAATTTGTGCTATTGAGGAAGTTCATGACATTGAGAAAATTGGTTTTGGAAAACTAGCTGGCATTCTACAAAATTTTGAGTTAAACCTCAATGAGCAAATTAAGAACAAAGGCAAAGGTACATCATCTTCTACTCCTTATGTGGAAAGTATTGCTTTTCCTTCTGTTGTTGATGTGTCTTCTGAATTGATTGAATTGCACAAGGTGATTGAGGAATCTGATTTTGGTGAAGACTCAATGGATTTTTTAACAACAAAGTTTACAAATATTTTGAAAGCAAAGGGACAAAACAGATCTTCACCTTCTAACACCAAAAATGTTTTCAAAACTGAGCCTAGCAAGTTTGTTCCCAAAGAAAGTTCTTTTCAAACCCCTGAGAAACCTTTTACCAATCCTTTTGCTAAACAACCTACATCTAGAGGTAAAAATATTGATCTATTCAATGTAGAGCTTGTCAAGGTTTTGGTCATTATGGTAATCAATGTGCTAATACTTTGAGAAAGAAGGGTTTGAGTTTTTCTGCTACTCTGAGTGACAGTGATGATGAAGATCCAGGTGATCTCATCACTCTCACAGTAGTACAACATGTTTAAACTAATCTTGCAGGTTTTTCAGGTGCTACACCTCTGGATGCAGCTGCATCAGAAGCTGGGACGATTTTCTTTGCTTCAACTCTTTCATCATTGAAGACGCTCCAGAATCAGAATCAGAACTGGTGGAAGCTTATAAGGAGTTGTATAATGATTGGAAGAAAAGAGCTTGCCAAGTTAAAGTTTTTTTTGTAAAATAGGGTCGTCCTATTATCCTCCATTTATTTTATTGTTGTGCCCTTTCTTGGTCCAAAAGCAATGGTAAAAAGTTACCATATGTAATGAGTTTCTTGTTCCTAAAGCTATGGTAAGTAGTTACCATATTGATTACTTCGAAAAGCTCTCTAGAATCCTTAATTAAGTTGGACAATATCTTTGGTAGATCATTGAGTGAAATTAGGAAACTAATTTAGAAAACAAATCTTTTATTTCCTAACATTATGTTTCCTTGGAGTTGTTGGATTCTTATTTGTGTAGGAAAGATTCTTCGACTTAAATTAGGAAACTAGTTTTTGGAAACTAATGTAATTCCTAATCCTTTGTCTTCTTGGAGTTGTTGTGTTTTCCTATTTGTGTAGGACTCTTGTTCAAGCTCCTATATATATAAAGACTTCAGACAAACGAAAAGGAAGAAGGACAGATGTTCAGAGACATATTATTTAGAGAGAAAAGTTGAGAGCTTCGCTGAAGTTTTTTGGATACAGCTCTGGATGCAGCTACGGGTGTAGCTTCATCACGAGCTACATTGCTACTGCTGTTTGCGTTCCTAGTTTTGTAGAAAGCTTGTTTTTTTAATCCCACGTTTTCTATACCTTGTTTTTGTGTTTTCCTCTCCAGACTTATTGTCTTGTGAGGGTTTGGTATTTTGGTGATTTCACAATTTGTTTTGTTAAACACAAAATCCTTTTTAGTGAAATCTTTTTGGGCATAAGGCTAGATCTACAAGTATTGCTTGTAAATTATTTGAAAAACTTCTGTGTTTATTATTGCTTTAATTGTTTAAAGTCTTCTGTTGTTTACGTTTTTGATTTTCTGGTCGATGCACATCCGGATGCAGCCGCATCATAAGCTGCATTGACAGATTCTTTGAATCCTAGCTACTATTGATCTTTCAATTTGTAAAGTGATTAATCAATGCTTTGAATATGTTGTCTTCTTTTATTAATTGTTGTGTCCTTTCTTGGTCCAAAAATAATGGTAAGTAGCTACCATATTTAATACTTTCAAAATCTCTCAAGAGTCAATGTTTAAATTTGATTAAATAGTTGGTAATATTTTTCCTTTAAATAAGGAAACCATTTTTGGAAAGTCTTAAATCACAATTTGGTCACCCTACTTTCCCACTTTTTGCAATATGGTGACTCTACAATTTTTTTTTCAATTTAATCATTGTACTTGGCAACATATAGCACGTTCATCACTCCATCCAATTTTTTGGATGGAAAACTTAAAACAATTGTAGAAACCCGAAAATACCCTTAACTTAAATCACAATTTGGTCACCCTACTTTCCTACTTTTTGTAATAAGGTGACTCTAACTGGAAAATTACATATTCATATAATTTTTGGGTCAACAATGTTCATCGATGATATTCAAAATGGAGAACCAGCATCACAGCCATCCAAGAAACTGAAGTCTTCGGTATGATCAAGCTTGCGGCTTCCTACAATAGGCGACTCGGCAAGATCGCAGTCTCGCATAAAAGGGTTTTATCAGTGGCACTTCAATGTTATGCTTCCTCAAGGAAGCCACAATGACTGGCAGATGCGTGTCGAGGGCTTCCACCGGGTTTCGGTTCGGTACAATTTTGTGCCTGAAAAGAAAGATATGACAGCAATAGCCATGGCCACGGCAGGAATACCAAAGCCCCATCCCCAACCTACATTCATTTGTATCCAGACTAACACGGAGGAAGCAATTAGTGCCCCAATGTTGATTGAGAGATAAAACCAGTTAAAGAAAGAACTTTTGTGCTTCTTCTCTTTATCATCAACATCGTCAAATTGATCAGCTCCATAGGTTGAGACACATGGCTTAATCCCTCCGGTTCCAAGGGCTACTAGATAGAGTGCTAGGAATGCTACTGCCGTTTGAGTATCTGTTGCGGTACAATCCTCTTTCAAGTCTGAGGATCGGCTTAAGACCAAGGACCGATGTCGATACTGTCAGCAGTGTCATCCCCAATCCCCGCCCTCTCCTCACTCAGATCCATTTTTTCTTTATCTCTGTCAATCTTCGATGGCTCCTTCTCATCTCCCAGTTCGCTCTTTTTCCGTCTCTTCATCTTCGGTCAACACCACCATCTGCATTCTTTCTTTCAGATCCAGTGAAGACGTACAGTTCCCAAGCTTCTTCATCTCTGCCAATCGACGACCTTCATTTTCCATTACTGGCCCAGCAACCCAGCCACGAGTCCTCTCTTTTCTTTCTTGCCGCAAACAACCTCATTTCCAAGCGAATTGCCAGTCCCCAGTATTAATGGTGGTGTTGTTGTGTTCGCCGGAGAAAGCCCCAATTTTGGGGACGACCTGGTAGAGAGGGTAGACTAAGAGTGCACTGAGACTTTCTGATATTTTTCCTTTTTTTTTTTTTTTGGTAGAAAGTTACCTTATTGCAAAAGTGTGAAAGTAGGGTGACCAAATTGCGATTAAGCCAAAACAGTTTGATTTTGTTCAGAGGGTATTTTAGTCTTTTAAACCATTTCCATCCAACATAACGGACGGAAATGGATTGAGTGACCATATTGAATGTCCAAACCAAGTAGAATGACTAAATTGAAAAAAAAATTGTAGAGTCACCATATTGCAAAAAGTGGGAAAGTAGGGTGACCAAATTGCGATTTAAGCCTTTTGGAAACTATTCTTTTTATTTCCTAATTCTATGTTTCTTTGGAGAGTTTAGTTTTCTTGTTTCTCTAGGACTTTAGCTTGTGCATAAAAAGGAGAGCAGCTCGTGCAGATTCAGCACGGACTTAGAGAGAAAAACTGTAGACTGAGAAGATTTGAAAATTTGACGGAAGTAGTCGTTGCAGCATTGGATGCAGCTGCATTGACAACTGCATTGGCAGTATGTTTGTTTTCTATGTTTTATAGAAAACTGGTTTTTTAATCCCACGTTTGTTTTATAGTGTTTTTGTGGGTTTCCTCTATATAATTCGTAGTCTTGTTAGAGAGTTTGGTATTTTGTTAATTTTTCACTATTTCTTTATAAGAAATAATTTTTATAGTCAAATCGTTTTTACCATAAGGCGTCTACAAGTATTACTTATAGATTGAAATTTTAAATCTTGATAAAGTCTTTCGATGTTTGTTATTTATTTTGTTTGGTCAATGCATCTCTGAATGCAACTGTATCCTGAGCTGCACTGACGTTATTTTTGAATCCTAGGTACTGTTGCACTTTCAATTCATATCAGAGTCTCCTCTTGACGTCACTAAGAGAAGATTTTGGTTGTAGCCATGATGGATTCCTAATATGATAATGTTGATATGTCTTCTGAGTTGTTTGAGATGCACAAAGAAATTGAGGAATCTGAATTTGCTGAAGACCCAATGGCCTTTTTAACATAAAGTTTAACAATATTTTGAAAGCAAAAGGACAAAATAGATCTCCATCTTTAAACTCCAAAACTATTTTCAAACCTGAGCCTGTCAAGTGTGTTCCCAAAGAAAACTAATTCCAAGCCCCTGAAAAACATTTTACCAACCTTTTTGCTAAATAGACTACATCTAGTGGTAAAAATATTGATTATATTCAATATAGGGCTTGTCAAGAGTTTGGTCATTATGCTAATCAATGTGCTAATACTTTGTGTAAAAAATGTTTGAATTTCTCTGCTACTTTGAATAATAGTGATGATGAAGATTATCTCTGCTTGGTGAAGTTCACAATGTAGCTGCATTAGATGAAAGTTGGGATGATTATCTTTGCTTTAATTCTTCCATAACTGAAGATACTACAGGTACTCCGGAGTCGGAATGCGAACAAGAATCTGAACTAATGGAAGCTTACAAGGAATTATACAATGATTGGGAGAAAAGAGCTTCATAAGTCAAGGTTCTTGTAAGAACAAATGAAGCACTCAAGAAGGAGAATGAAAATTAAAAGGAGTGCATTGCAAGGTTAGAGTGTTTGCTCACAAAGAAGGAACCTAAAACCTCACACTTTATGAAGCTCCATCTCTACCACTGAGCCACCCCCTTAGGGGCATCAAATCTACGGTTAGTGCTTAATGTTTAGTAGACACATAAATAAGTAAATAAATAAAGGTAAACGGCAGCGATACCCTTAAAGAGTCGA
This sequence comes from Codonopsis lanceolata, assembly GCA_013146195.2. NCBI lineage: Eukaryota > Viridiplantae > Streptophyta > Magnoliopsida > Asterales > Campanulaceae > Codonopsis > Codonopsis lanceolata. Next base: position 87,436,875 of record CM028378.1, on the reverse strand, counting down.
AGGCGCGCTACGGATTACTTTTGCAGTGCATCTCGATGCATCAAGTTTTGCACCGCGTGCATCAGTTTAAATTACTTAATCCAATTTTGCATCTCGCTACATCAAAGTTTTGTAATGTGATGCACCAATTTAAATTATCTAATCCATTTTATGTATCGTGATGTACCAAGTCAAGCATCAAAATAATACATCTAGCTGCAAATATTGATGCATACCACAACAAAATTATAATGAACCAGACCTTTATATCCTTCATCTTCTTCTTCTTCCTCCTTCGTCATAAGTCTTCTTCTTCCTCCTCCTCTTCGCCTTCGTCTCTATTGAAAAATCAATCAACCCAGCTCAGATCCATTCAAGTATCATACTTAAAGAATTGGAAAAATCGTTTAAGGAATTTCCGTTTCGTTGACGCAACAAATGTTGGTCGGAGCTGTGGAATGAGCCGATTTAGGCATTCTAGGAACAATTTTTCGAAAAACAGGGGTTGAAAAAATCTGGGGAGTGGATCGATTAAATATTTTGAAAAAAGTATCGCCAGCAATTTCTCAAAAAAAAAAAACTATCTCAATTTCAAATGTATTTGCAATAATATAATTTGAATAATATGCATGTGTATGCAATATTAAAAGTGATTTAAACGTCCTTTTACTTTAATTTCCATAAAAATAATGAATCCTTTATTTTTAGACTATGGGAATCATAACAAGTTGATGCCTCCTGGTTGCAAAATAATAGTTCGTAAAACCTAAAATTACAATATACTCTCGTTTGGTCTAACAAAAAAATCCACATTTGAAATGTCTAATTATTAAAAAGATATAATATTATCATTAGAGTTGATTATAATTACAAAAATACTTAAAACACCAGCAATGTTCTTACAATATAAGTAGATGGTAAAGATGAAAAATTATAAAAATTGGAAGCATAATTTTTCAAAGTCCACGTTTGTTTATTTATGATTGACACGTGATAAGAATCCGACAATGGAATAAGAGATATAATTAATACAATTTTGGAATAGAGGATGCAGACTCTATCGTATTACTCCTCCCATTTATACTTGATTGGTACAAGATAAAGTGGCAACTTTTTGTGCGTAATCAAACTACTCTTTTCTTCCATATTGATGTCTTCGATCTTCATTCCCTGTGGCAATTCCCAATCAAGACAATAGAGCTAATTTACTAGTGTAAATTCAACATTGGTTACTGCCATTGTTATCCCAGGGCAAATCCTTCGACCAGCCCCAAACGGCACTAACTGAAAATCTGCACCCATAAAATCAATGCTATTATCTTTGAACCTTTCAGGATGAAATTCTTCAGGGTCCTTCCAAGTGCGTGGGTCTCTCCCAATTGCCCAAGCTCTAACTAATACCCTAGTTTTGGGGTAAACATTGTAGCCTCCAATCTTACAATGTTTCATCGTTTCACGAGGAATTAGGAGTGTGGTCGGAGGGTGGAGCGTAAAGGTCTCCTTCACAACCATGTTTAAGTTTGGAAGCTTTATGATTTCCTTCTCGTTTACTTTCATTTTCCTTCCAATAACCCTTCTAATTTCAGCTTGAACCTTTTTCATCACTCGTGGGTTCTTGACAAGCTCTGTCATCGCCCATGTAATGGTGATTGAGTTTGTGTCTACTCCACCAAGGAATATATTCTAAAATGTCAACATTGAAAGCAACATAAGTGGATTTTAATGTGTGAATAGTGATAGACTTTTTTGGGGCTCAAGGTAAACAAGAAAATTAGGCCCCTATTAGAAAGGAAGACACAATTTAAACATTAATGTGTATGTGTATGTGTATAACTATTAAGCAAGAATGTAATTATTTCATCGTAAGTTCACACAAGATTCATATCCAATCTAGAAAATCATAAAGTATTTAGCCAAAATTATGTGTTGTTTTGCCAAAACAAAAATCAATAAGTTGACGCAATCAAACATACATTTATTATATTGTTGTTGTTGTTGAAACTCTTTAACTTTTACCTTAAAGTTAAACTTATATTATTGTTGTTGTTATCATTATAAATATTGTCGGTGTTATTGTTGTTGTTATTATTATTATTTTTTGTACAAACTAATATCATCATTACCATCATTTAAATGAAAACTCTTACCTTCACAAAGTTAGTGAAAATGTTAAGTTTTAAACATGTTGGTATTAAAACTTTAGGAATTACTAAATTAAAAAAAATATTTTTGGAGCGTTTTAAATAAAAAAAAGTAACAATTATATTAAGATGATTATGTTACCATAAGCACCGCTTTGATGTGATCTCTAGTGAGATTAACCGAGCAAGTTGGATCCTTTGATAGGCCAAGTAGGATTTCAACTATGTCTTTGTGCTCCAAGTTGTTTCGGTCCATAAAACAACCGATGTTGTGCATAAGAAAAATTTTCAGAATCGATAATGATTAGTTTTACAATGATATATTTTTATTTAAGTAATTCTTTTTAACTTATTATTTTAATTTTATTTTTCTTCTTCGTTTTGTTTATATATAATTTAGCTGAATAAGATATTTGTCGTTTATTTAATACACGAATGCAAAAACTAGTTGATATAAAAGTTGTTGTTCATTCAAACCATTGTATATCAAAAAACCTTTGAGTTTAGAATTGACCCTTCAATTGGTATCAAAGTGTGACTGCCCGACCCGGACTCCAATGCGAAATCCCAAGGTCGTGCCACCAAGACAAGCTAAATACGGACAAGCACCTGCTAAGCATAATGGTACGAGTCCAAAAGATGAGCCATCAAGCTCGAATAGGAAGGTAAAGCCATAACGGCAATACGGAACAACTAAAAACTAAAATCTGCGGAAGCAAATCATAAGTGGGACCAAAGCCTATAATTACAACTAAGGAATACAAGGCCGAGATCGACTATCTCTCAACAAATCTACGACTCGGCGTGGCGCAACATTGCGCACGGACAACAACCCATCGGCAACCTAAGGCCGGCGAAGCAACAAGAACCCAACCTGATAATCAACAACTCTACGGCTATAACATGCCGGAGGAACAAATCAACTAAACGAATAAGATATAAAATACTAACCACTAAACCAATGTCTCGACTAAAGTTGTCGGGGACGTAAATATAACAATAACATAATACTAGAACAAGGGAGCTAAAACCTTGCTTGGGAAGATGACATAATAACTTCTAAATAAATACATACAAATCGACCCAACAAGTCGGCTCCCAAAATAACGACAATAAAATGCTAACATAACTACCCAAGTAAAGTTTACATAACTTCACATCCGTATCTCACAAGATAACAAAAACAATAATACTAATAACCCCAAGCTATCGGGAAGACCACATCGATCAAGCGCCAGAAGCTTCAACGCGTACTAACGAGCTTACTGCAAAAACTAAGGAAAACAAACACACGAAATGAGTCATAATGACCCAGTAAGTTACTAAATGCAATGTATGGCATAGCATGGCGTGGCATGGCATAATGCACAAGCATGTATAAAATCATGGCATCTTAATCGTATACCAACAATAAACTTGTATAAAGTCATCATGTAACATAAACTTCATAAACCACATAGCACGTTATCTTTCATATAAGTGCTTATACATAAGCACGTAAAACCAAGATCTGGGCCTAGCCCTTCAATATTCAAACCACGGGTCCAACCCTCAAATGATCATAATCTGGGATTCAATCCTAAAATGATCACAACTCATCAGTTTTCTTAATGAGTACCTCGTTACCTTCATCCAACCCTGGGATGAGAAATGGGAGCTCAATATCAGGCTAGGGGGCGCTAATACGAGACCACATCCCACTATCGGCCAAATAGTGAGGAGAAAGGGTACCAATGCGGCGATTCATAGCGAATGTTTCCAAAGGCTATGAATCGTCCCATTGCCGACAAAACGACCAAGACGCCAGCTGGACTCAAATCAAGATGCTCAAGTAGATATTTACTTGGATAAACCAATAAGGACCAAGTCCGTCATAAAAGGGCTCATCAAACCAAGTAGGTCATAATGCTCTACAAAACCCAATAAATAATGCACATAGATGTACACACTTAACATGTTCAACTAACTTGTAAGTTTAGTTCAAAAACCACATATTGAGGTATTCATAATCCTCAAGTCATCACCAATTCAAGAATAGCTTATAGCTCAATAAATCACAACGTGAGGTCTACTATAGTCCTCTACTCAAGATTAAATCAAAGACTATTATTTAGTCTAAGAACAACCACAAACAAGGCTTAGCATTTAAGCTTATACATAAAGGCATACCGGACTCAACCATAGTCCTAACCGTCGAACATAATCGACATCCTCAAAACCATTCTCATGAATGACAAGACTACACCGTAGTCCAAGACCCGCAAGTTTTCCATGCGCTCATCCAATTTCCTAAAAGAAATCTCATTCAATAATCATTTCTTAAGGATACGAGATCTGATTGGTCTCTAATGCTCGTGCTCTACGAGCACGCTCTAAATAAATCCCCAATAAGCCTCTATATCATGGGTGTCACAAATGGGACACACCGAGATGCTCGGTACTCACAATCAAAACCAACCAAACCCGTACATCGTAGGATTTCAACATAAGGCTCACTAACGTCTTATTGAACCTAAAATGACTCCATTGAGTCTAAATATCACATTTCATAAAATACACATTTCATAAATCCCAAAACTAACACATCATTCACGTTCATAATAATTCTCCCCAAAAATAATCCGGGCTTGTTTCCCAAGCCTCAAAATCCAAGAACTCAACATAATCATAATCAATCAAAACCAAAATGTCGTAGGACTTCAACCCGAGTTCATTAACACTTTATTGAACTTATTTCGACCAGTTGAGTCTAAATACTAAGTTTCATTTCTTACACATTTCATCAATCTCAACAATGACAAACCACTTCAATTTATAACAATTTCAAAATAATTAAGCCTCTAATTCCCAAGCCTAAATTCAATAACAAACCCAACATAAATCATCCTACACATGGCATTGACAAGTTCATATCCCCAAAAATACACAAAATAGGCATATTTCCAATGAACCCAAATAACATATGGACATGATTTCTAGCATGCTCATAAGCCTAGAAACACAAGATGAAGAGTAATTATATACCTCAACAATCATAAACCACTCTACAAATGCTCCTACAAGTTTATACTTCCAAAAATCCCCAAAATTGGGCATACAAAGCATATCAAGTGTTCATTGCCCACAAATAGCATATAAGTTGTTTTCCTTAGGGCCAATGAACCAAAATCAAAAGAGAGTAACTTACCTAGCTTGAGTGAAAACTCAAGAGAACACAAATCCGATCGGTGAACTTGTTCTACACGCCGAGGGCTTCAAGATTCCAAGTTTGAAAGCAATCGGGTGGATGGATCGCTCTGGATCGAGAGAGAAGAAGCTAGGGCTTGAAATCTCCCATGGAGACTCTCTCTCTCTAATAATGTGTGTGGAGGATGAGAAATGAAGAGGATTTCGATTTCTCAAAAGGGGTTTGGGTATTTATACCCCAAAATAAGGAGGGCACAATAGACATTTCCCAAGTACAATTAGTAGGGATTAGGGGTAATCAAACACTAATCTAACCTTAATTAATTTCCTACTAATGTTAGGACATGATTTGGGTTAAGTATGGGAGGTTAGGAAGGGTTTAGAGGGGGTTTAATAATGGGTATGATAGGTATAAATCGTCCCAAACACAAAAACAAAAAAATCCCGTGTGTGCCTCGATGTTGAGGTGGCCTCAACATCTCCAAAGGCTCTGCCCTGCCCAACACATTTCATTTTGCAAAGCTCTCAGCATTTTGAGGCGAGCTCACTATGGCCAGGGCGCCTGGCCTCAACCTTCAAAACTTGGTCTAAACATGTCCTAAATGGTCCCAAACTTATGGGCAACCATTCCAAGGTCTAACCCAACTCAAAACAAGTCAGAACACACCAAGAACTCCCGAAACAACTCGAAACCGAAGAGGTGCAACAACGTGCAACCTGAACGACGAATGAACTCGCAATCGAACAGCAATGAAAGGAGACTTTTAAGGCAAGTCTAAGGGCTAATGAAGAAGCTTAAATACTTCTAGAAAGTTGAATAACAACTAAGGAAATAAGAATCCCAAAGGAGACGATCACACGACTCATCCCCCGAACTACGCGATAGAGACTAACGCTATCTCCAAAACTTCCAAATCATCGATAGACTTAAGGAACACCTCCAACTTGAAGTCTAATACATCTAAACATGTTAATAAACCATCTTATAGAGGTCTAGGACCCAAACCGAGGTCACGAACACAAACGCAAGCAACCTCAATCGCGCCGCATTCCCGACTATCGCCGAAGTCACGACTTGTGACTTTAGCAAGTCAACAACTATATGGAGTCTCTTAATAATGTTTTGGTCTTAATGTGGTCTCTCAAACATATCTAGACCCTCTCGTAAACCAAACATACAATCGACAAAAGGAAGAAGTGCAAGTATAGCACGCAAACCGAGATAACGGGAGCGGGGTGTCACACTCTCTCCACCTTAAAAAGAATTCGCCCGAATTCTAAATTATGATACAAACCACAATACATCGAGTGCTCAAAAACCACCAACCTAGACTCCTCCGACTCGAAGTCTACCACCACAATATACACGAGGGTTAAATTATAATAATCCAAATTCGAAAAGTCTACGAACTCGATAGACACAACAACATCAACACTTACGATTGAAAATAACATGACTCATACTTGAGTCGCAAATACACACAAGAACACATTACGCCAATCATGTAGGCAAAATCCCAAACTTCAACATAAGAACACATTCAACTACCGAAACTATTTGTTTCGGGCACATCATGAAATTCAAGCACAAAAGATTCTAAGTTACAAGAATTAATAATTGCCTATGGAGCAATTTACCAACAAATCAAAGATAATCAAATTGGCATTTCAAACCATGTAATTCAAACTACGATTTCCCAATCGCGTAATAACACATAAGAGCACTTAATGACGTGTTTTGAAAATTCATTCCATTTCAGTCCATTCCATTTGGTAACGGTATAGTCAATTTCTAACTTAATTTTACCAATTTAGTCCAACGATTTAATACCTTTTGCTCACCAATTCAGTGGTACCCACCTAATTAGCTTCAAAAGTTTCCATCGTATGAGCAGGTTCATGAATAAAAAGTTTAAGCATCCTTCAAACAAATTCCCTATACTAATGAAATGAAATGAACATGAGATAATAATTATGAAATGAGAATTTAGTATAATACAATGTATGCATCAAGTAGGTGTTTCCTACAACTAATGCATGTAATCAATAAAAATTGCACTGTAAGTAACAAGGTCATTACCTTGCAAACAACAATCATAGCTACTCCCAAACTCGTGGTACCTAGTACACCCAACCAAGATAACTCACTAGGAATCACAATGAGCGACAAGTCTACAGATACTCGTAACGCCTCTACTCCTCAAGAAGACTATCCTTTCTTAAGCTCTGTATCTAAGTCTACAACCAATGCATACTCTAAACATCCTATCACAACATTAATCCTCAATACTGCGACGAGGCCATACACTCCTCGTGTAATCGCGATTATCTTCTAAATCGCAACCTTCAACCTTTCACAAGTCGAGTGTATATCCTACTCCCATAATTAACCGCTAACAATACTATAATATTATACTATTCGTTACATAAAACTTATCTTTATAGAATACACAAACATCATACCAAACCGATGAGTATTAATATACACCATGCTTCATAAATATACATATTATGGCCTTATATATAACCACACAAAACCACAACTCTATATATAGATAGTCTTATATATACATAGACTAATCAAGAATCCATACACCACGCTACCACGGTAATTCACAAAACAAACCATATCATATATCGATCTCACATCAGTATTATTCCCATCGAAAGCAAATAACCACATATTACACAATACACCATATAATGCATGTATG
>CM028378.1:87375380-87428755 GCA_013146195.2 Codonopsis lanceolata | reverse complement strand
TACGGCACAAAGTGGCAGAAAAAGCATTTAGACTTGTCAATTTCTTGAAGCAGACTAGTCTCATGGTCTTCACGAGAAACAAGGATCGTGCTTAAACTCGACGCGAAGCGAATATATTCTTTGCGGCATTTGCTCTGTGCTATGGATGAGCTTCTTAACAACTAGTGGACAATATCAAGGCTGCTTGCCCAATTATGTGTGACAACACATCGCTATCTCAGTCTCAAAAATCCCGGTGATGCATTGAAAAGACAAAGCACATTGATATTCGTTATCATTTTTCCGAAGATCATGTGGAAAAAAGGTAACATCGATTTGGAATATGTTCAAGCGAGCATCGATTGGCGGACATTCTCCTGAAACCACTAGATGCCACCGGTTTGCTTATTTAAGGAAAATCTTGGTATGATTGATCCTATTGCAATTTTAAAATTTTTTTTTGTTAAATGTTTCTTTCATACCGGTAGACCCGATTCTAGACTAATCGGAAGGCGTAAGTTCTTCTTTCTTAGGAAGACCTAAGGTTAGTACTCTTACTTGGTCTATTTTACGCTAAAGAGGTTTCTAAAGCAATAAAAGGGGTCAGGGCGAAATTTGGTACTTAAGAAAATATCTTAAGTTCAGCTTTTTCAAAACGATATTTTCTCGCCTTTAAATAGTCCTCGAACCGTCATTTCCAAACTTCTGAAACCCTTTGAACAAACTTCTCTCTCTCTCTCTCGAGTAACTACTTTACGCAAATTCACGTTCTTCTTCTTGTTTCTTCTTCTCATCTTCAACAATGATATACTTTTTCTCTACTACTCGAAATTTCCATATGCGGATTGCATTTCAGTTATAAACTTAAAATTCTTTTGGAATTCTAGCAGTCATTTCGAGTTTATCGGTAATTCGCCATTGTTGTTGTTATAATCACGAATACTAACGATCGTTTTTGTTTATTCATTGTTCATTCTTATGAAAACTTCTGTTATGTTTTTCTCAGTGTGGTTTTCTCAAACATTCTAGGGTTTCAAGTTTTTGCGTTGAAAATTTCAATTATTTTGGAAAACTTTGAAATTCCTACTTGTTTAGATGTCTGAAAAAGCCTAACTTTTTATTTTGTTTTTCTTTCGAACCAAGAACCTCAAAATCAAGCGCGGCAGGCTGGGAAGGCTTTTGACCACGAAAAAAGTCATTCCTCCAGTTCAAACATCAATCTTCCGAGGATATCCATCTATCTAATCAGAGGTAGGTGGATTTGAGAGCCGTCCCATGTAGTCACCGCCAAACTATATCCACCATCATTGGCGTGCATTACGGAGCTATTTGGCAACCACAGTGAGGCTTTACATGCACAGGAAGCCATGAGGGGAAATCAGACACTGCTCAGGGAGCCACTTGAGGAAGATCTTTCACGAAACTTGTTCCCCACGGCGTCTCTTGCACGGCCACCTTGAACAAGGGGCTTCTATTAAAGTGGAAGCATGTTTGCTGGCCCAGCATCAAAGCGACGATCTTTGTATTTCTCTGCTTCCGTCTCAGCGGGGGCTCATCATCTTCGACGAGCTAAGCGTGGGTGGAGAAAGCAAAAAACCCCGACTTGCAAGCCCACTTCGTCGGTGCGATCAGCGCTTTTAAGGGATGATGCAGCCATCAACTCTTCTTTGAAAGATGAGTTGTATCTGATGGAGGACAAACAACTCACGACCTCGTTTTCGGTAAATACCTTGAATAAAACAAGCGTAGGAGTGCGAAGATTACTGCCGGTCTCTCTTGAAAAAGTGGCCAGCACCACTATCTTGGTCACCCGCTTCAATATGGAAGCACATGTAGGCGCAAGCAAGACCTTCAAAAGGCCTCTGCCAAGTTTGATGATCAAGTGGCCACGGACCTCCATCTAAAGGCCAAAAATAAGGCGATGAGGCGGAGGCTGCTGCTAAGGTCCAAATACGGCCGAGGGCCCGAAGCCAAAAGACAAGGCGGAAGTGGCACCTCCGGCGAAGGCGAGGCCAAGTGGATCCCGTAAGGAGATGAAGGAAGGCCGAAGAAGAAGAAGGCAGGCCAATCCGGCCATTCCTCTCACTCCATCTACCCAGGCGAGCCTTACACTGATCCGGCCAACTCGCCCGCTTTCCTCGCCCCCTCCCAAACTAAGCGAAGGAGACTCGTAAAACTTTTGAAGACCCGACCCTGGCGATCCTCCAACCTCTCAGATGAAGCGGTGAGTCTCTGTTGAGGAGGCTACCGGTACTGACCTCTCAAGCCGAGCCGGCCTACTACTGCTACTTGACACTCTTTGTCAACCGCTTGACCATACCAACTACCGAACCCAGCAACTACCGACGCCTAAACCTTACTGTCAACCCTTCATCTATTCATACAGGTCATCTGCTGGGAGGAATTCACCTGGATCTATCCCTCGGGGAGGAACTCGAAATCGAGGAGCCGGCGGAACCCAACTCCTCCTCCTCCTTCACCCTTTAACTACTCACGACCACCCATCCACACCCCAATCCCAACCAACTTCTTCCAGCCACACCACACCCTTAGACCTGCTGCTGCCAAGAGTTCCTCTTCGAGCTTGCATGGTAGCGATCTATTCACCTCTTCTCATCAACATCCTCGGCCTTCCACGGCCTCCCCAACCTTCCGCCCAAAAACCAAAATTCTATTCTACCTGCCCTTCTTTACGGTTCTCCCAGAACCCGTTCCCCATCCTCCCCACATCGGTGAAAATTCGACCCGATATGGGCTGAATTCCCACAACTCCACTCCTCTCACCATAACCTATCCTCTTCCACGAAAACCATACCAACCCAAGACTCGTCCTCTTACGCCTCCAGAACTCCCGTATCCAACGGCCCATCGGGCTGCGGACTACGCCTCTGCTTGGCACCATTCACATTGGCCAAGCATCTACTTCCGATCGGCCCGGCCAATCTTTGAAGTTTTGTCGACTAGATGCCATCTACCAGTGATTAGGCGAACTTCATAAGCATCTACCGCTACGGCGAAGTAGCCCTTCGGCGGCCAAGGCAACGGCCGTTGCCACTCTTGCCGACAATTTCAAGAGGATATGCGGACTGCGTTTTGGGCAGATGCGGCGCGACTTCACCGATGTCAAGATCAACGTAGAAGCTTCAGCGAGATGAAGGGCTGCCGTATCATAGGTTCCATTTTCTGAGCTCTTCCACGCCATCACTCTCCATCTCGGCCACGGTCGTACTCTATTATGGAACTCAACAACCTCGCTCGAAACTCGCTCATGACATTATGAATGCCAGCAGGGATCGTGATCAGCCATCACGGAGGAGCAAATGAGATATCAACGAAATCTTTGTGGAAGAAACGGCCGTCTTGAATAAGCGGACTACAGTTCTCGTTCCACGGACCTCAGCCGATGCAGATGCCGAATACCAAAAAGAATGGAAGAGCTAGAGCGAGAAAGAAGAAAGAAAAGGAGAGTGCGACAAAGCGAAAAGGGAAAAGACCATGGTAGCTTTTGTATCTTTTCTTCCCTTTCCTTTGTATTTATCTTATTTTTGAAAACTTCTGTTGAAATGTAAACATCTTGTTTATGAATACTGAGATGATTACTTTTTTTCAAAAATTATATTGTTTAAATTCTTCTTTGCCGCTTTATTGTTTATCTATATTAGAATTTAAACATTCAGTTTAAATTGATTTAAGCTAGCTGCCATCTGTGCTATTCTTTGACTCTCTTATTCTTGTATGCACTTAGATTAGTCCCTTGCATCGAGGTGTTATTACATTTAATAGAGGCATGTCTCTACCGATTACGTAATATATAAACTTTCTCGACATTACGCTATTATCTATTAAATAGTTTGTTTTTAAAACCCTCATTTGTAGTAATGATGACCAGGATATAAATAGGAGGAGATTGTTGATTCTTATGTTAAATTTATATCGACAAGTCGATACATTACATTAGTTTTATACTTCGATGGCTAATCGGGCTGCGTATCGATTAGCGTGGCAACCGTGTATAGAACTTTGCCTTGTATAGTTTTTGTAGGACTTTTTCGGGAACATCGGAAGACCCTCACTTCTCGCTTCACCCAGGAGAGACACTGCTCAAAGCTTAAGATCGGTAGACCTCGTGTCGGTCCACCGATGCCGCTTCTACGTGTCCTCTCGGATCAAAGCTAGTGGATTAATTCAAACTTATTCCCATATGTTATTTGAATTAATCCAAGTCTTCCCGACATGTCAAGCCGAAAGCAACTTTCAAAAGCGAGGAATACTTTTAGATCGAGCCCCGAGTGTAAGTAGTAAAAGCGGTGCAGCATCCCCTACTTTTCTTCGCCATCTCTCGGATCGACACCAAATCGCCCACCTTTTGAAGATCTCGAAATGATTATACGCTCTAGTTATTCTGTGAAGACGAAATTCCTTGTTGACGATGTTTCCCCATGCATTTAATGCATTTATGAAAAGAGCCGTTGAAGTCTTCATCTTCTCCAACGGATCTTTTGAAGTGCACACGCTTTAAATATCGCCATTGAAGGCTGGATCAAAGACAAACTGCATGCGAATCAATCGAACACTTAAAGAATTGCTCGAATCTACAGAACTCCAAGTCTTTCATTTCCAAGGTGCATTCAATAGATCCTCAACGAGATCTAGAAGTCCTAAATCAACAACAAGAAGTCGCTCTCTTCAACATTTATTGTTTATTCTTCTTGTTGTTTACTTCCATTAACTATACAGCACTAATTAAATATCTTGTATTTACAGATATTTAATTCCCTAGACAAACACAAGTCAATATTTTGTACACGATCCATTAGGGATATTCTTTGTAATTGATCTAAGTGGAAAACATAGTGCACAATTTAAATCAAGGTTGGCGCCTTGGTGGTGGACGTAGCACTCATTATAGTGTGAACCATCCCAAAATACTTGTGTTATTTCCTACTATCCTGTTTATTTATTGAAGCTGCTTAGTTTCATTGTTTACTTCATCCATTTCGAGCTTAAGTAATCAGTAAAAAAGTCTACCCAGTAGTCCTTATCGAGACTTGGAACATTTCTCTTGAAAGTCTTCCGCTACTTGATTCTTTTCATAGATTGCAAGTAACTTTCAAGGAACTTACTTAAAAGTTTTAAAGTGTTAATAAGCTATTCAACCCCCCCTTCTAGCTTATTATTGTGCTCATTGGGACCCACAAGAGTGATAGCCCTTAGTCGTTTTATTTCTAAGTCGGTAGAAAAGTGTCTGCCATTCTTCAAGGTTTTCCGTGGAAACAAGGGGTTCGAGTGGACAGCTGAATGTCAGAAAGATTTCGGCGAATTGGCTGAATATCACGGGACAACCTCCTTTATTGAAAGCCGGCTATTTCGGTTTTGGTGAAACTTTGTTTATGTACCTAGCGGCCACTGGAGAGCGCCCGTAGTAGCGTGTTAGTTAAGGGAAGAATGTAATTTGCAAAAGCCTGTTTATTATGTTTCAAAGGCCCTCACTGCGATGGAGGGACGATATTTTAATGCAGAGAAATTGGCTTATTCGTTTGTTGTTGCTTCTCGGAAACTTCGAGCTTACTTTTCTGCACATCCCATCATTGTGTACACGGACACGCCTCTCAAGAAAATTTTGCACAAGCCAGATTCTTCTGTTCGCTTACTCACCTGGTCCATCGAGCTAACTGAGTTTGATATCGACTACCAATCTCGATGAGCAATTAAGGCGTAAGCTTTGGCAGACTTTGTGGCTGAGACTAGCTTCACCGATTCAAGCGAGAAGGAGGTTTCTGCCAAGACAGTATCAACGAGTACACCAATTCCAAAGCCCCGACCAGAGTATTGCTGGGAATTGCACGTGGATGGTTCGGCCAGCAGGTTTGGGAGTGGAGCTGGTCTGGTGCTAGTCCCGCCCAAGCAGGATGTGGAGTTCGAAAAGGCATTGCGTTTCAAGTTTCCAGCATCCAATAACCAGGCAGGTACGAAGCCTTGATCGCGGGGCTTGAGCTTACGCAAGATGTAGGAGTCCGAGAGGTGATTGTTTACTGTGATTCACAGTTGGTTGTGAATCAAATAAGGGGCGATTATGCTTTTCATCATCCAGTGTTAGTTCGCTATTGTGCAATGGTGAAGGAGATTTTGAAGGACTTTGATTACTGGGAATTGGTGCGAATTGGTCACGAGGATAATATGCGAGCAGACTATTTATCCAAGATGGCCAAAGACGAAATTCAATCCCTGCATCCAGGGGTTATGATTGAATATTTGGAGGTTCCAGTAATAGAAAGGGAGGTGATCATGGACATCGAGCCTGCTGCAAAGTGTTGGATAGATGAATTGAAGGCTTACATCGAGCAGGGGACCTTGCCCGAGGACAAGTCGGAAGCTCGGACTATTCAGAAGCGGGCATGTCGCTACGTCATTCTGGATAAGATACTTTATCGACGGTCGTATACTAGACCCCTGCTCAGGTGTGTGCGACCAAAGATGACCGAGGGCATTTTGGGAGAAATTCACGAAGGAAAATGTGGAGGGCATCCAGGCCAACGGTCTTTGGCAGAGAAAGTTTTAGCCACAGGATTCTATTGGATTACTTTGCGGCACGATGCAGAAATGTATGTTCGTCGCTGCGACAAGTGTTAACGTTACGCTGATATACCTCGGTTACCCTCTACCGAGCAGACTCCTGTGGTGGCATCATGGTTGTTTGATATGTGGGGCATAGACCTCATTGGCCCGTTTCCTTTGGCTCGATCGAAATTTAAATATGTCGTGGTCGCGGTTGATTACTTCACTAAATTGGTAGAGGCCAAGCCTTTGGCAACTATTAGCGAGGTCAATGTAATTGACTTCGTGCATGAGCATATTTGGTGCCGTTTTGGGGTACCCCGAGCAATAGTATCTGATCACGGGACTCAATTCTCGAAAAAGTTCACAAAGGCATGCGAGCAGATGCGTGTGAAGGATTGGCAGACCTCGGTTGCATATCCTCAGGGTAATGGGCAGGCTGAAGTCGCTAACAAACAAGTCCTGCATGTCCTTAAGCGAAATCTTGAAGATAAGGTAGAAAGATGGGTGGATGAGTTACCTTCAGCCTTGTGGGCAGTCAGGACAACGGTTAGAGGGCCTACCGGGGAAACGACTTTTTCCATGGCTTATGGATCTAAGGCAATGGCACCGGTGGAGATGTATTTGCCTAATCATAGAGTATCTCTTTATGACGCAAAATCCAACATGGTAACTCGTGCAGCCGACCTGGATTTATTAGAGGAAAAACGGTTGGAATCCAAAATGAGAATGACTAATTATAAGTAGCGAGCAAAGGCCCATCATGATAAAAGGGTTCGTGGTCGGTCATTTGCTGTGGGGGAATGGGTTCTCCGTAAAATTGAGGCGACATGCCATCGAGCAGAATGGGGGAAGCTTTCTCCCAACTGGGAAGGTCCTTTTCAGATAGTTCGAGTTGTTAAGGAAGGAACTTACATGTTGCAAACAGAGGATGGCATCGAGCCGAAACATCCATGGCATGCAGATCATTTGAAAAAATATTCTCGATGATTAACAGCGTTCAGGATATTTGTCTCTATCTCTGTCTTAAAAGTTGAGGTGAAATGAACGAGTATGCATTATTTTCATCTTTTGATTATTTTGCTTACAACATTAAATACATAACTCAATTATACTTTTAGCGGGCAGGGTAGTTTCTTTGCCCGGTGCAAAAGTGTTTGAGTGAGTTGATGTTATCTCGATTATTCTCTTTCTCACGAGCAAGGGGTGTCTCTGCTCGTGAAAAGGGTTGGCGTTCGAGCCAGGTGCTAGTGAAAAAGGGTTGGCGTTCGAGCCAGTTGCTTTGATTATGATTCACAATTTCGGGCTAATTCAGCTCGGGAGGAGGTAAGACTTGCATTTTTATTTCGACAAGTCGGGAATGAACTTGTTTGATTTAAGAAGTTTGCTTTTCACAATAGAAAGTCGAAATATCAGTAAGAGTGCAAGTAGATAAAATATGAGCGTTCACAAAAATATCAGAAGCAAGAAATGTCAAAGATATTACAAGCCCGGAAAAATATAAATTGTTTGCAAGTTGTTTTTCAAAAAGCACAACTATGGCACGCAGGCCAGGAAAAAACTTCAGGGGTCAGCAACAGTGGTTTGATCGGCAATAGGTTGAGCCGGGTCGGCAGCAGCAGTCTGGTCGGCAACAGGTTGAGCAGGGTCAGCTACTTCATTCACGGCCTCGATAATGATGACATCTTCATCAGCACCATCAGCTCGAGTGGCCAAGGTTTCGTCCTCTTGTGTTTTTGCCATCCAGATTTGGGTCATGAGGTCGGTAACAGTGGTCTTGACAGTTGGGGGAGAGGTCCAGGCAGCTAATCCTTTTTTGGAATCCAGCTCGGCTAAGTAGGTCAGCTCGTCCACGGTGTATGGCACCAAGGCATGGCCCGGACGAGCAGAGGGACAGAATGGGGTGTTAGTTCCCCATTTGGCGAGCTGGTCCGGTTGAATCTCCATACCACTGCAGGCTAGCTACCTAAGGATGTGATTTACTCCCTGTATAAAGAATGGGTATGCCTCCTCCTCAACAGTGGCTAGAAAACCTTCAGAGTTCTTATAATCAGCAATGATTGTTTCTTTCTGTTGCTCATTGGCATGGGATAGCTTGCCCTCAGTTGCTTCTCCTTTTCCGCAGCTTCCTTTTTCACTTACTCCAGCTCGCCGGTCGGCGCCCTGAGATCTTTCCTCACTTGGCTTATGTTGTTGAGTGCCGTCTCCTCAGATTTTTTGGAGAAGTTCAAGTGGGCCTCAAGAATCTTCTTTTCCTCTTCTAATTTGGAAAGCTTAGTGACTTTCGAGGTTAGGTTTTCTTCACTTTCCTTGAGCTCGGCTCTGAGGGAATTGACCTGCTCTTCTAGAGAATTATTCTTTCATGATAGCGAGCTGGAGGACTTTAAGTTGTCAATTAAACGGTCAAAAAGGAGTTCGATTTTGCTAGCCATCTGAAATAAAAAGACAGAAAAATGAGAAGTTCATAATAATGCTTTGTTTTGATGATGGTAAGAGAATTATTTACCTCGGTCACGCACATTCCAATCTCGCCGATCAGGACGGAGCTGGGAAGCTCGGTACTTCTCCTTCGGATGCCAGTGTGGCCAAGTCTTTTCACCATCCCAAGCCCGACAGTGGCCGCATGCCCGCCTCGTTTGTTAGTATTCAGATTGGCCAAGTCGGGCACGTAGGCCACCTCCGCTATTAGCTTGGCTGCTAGCTCGCAGGTTTCTGGCATCTCGAAGTTTTCTCTTTGCCAGATGGGTGCTTGTGAGCTTGATGCCTCGGCCGGTTCGCTTTGATCTGTCCGCGACCGGGTCCGTCTATCAGTAGGAGCTTCATGGGGCAGGCCTTTTTTGCTGTTGGGGAGGTTCAGTTGGAGCAGAAGTTATTGTGGCAGCCGGTGTAGGATCAGCAGTGGCAACTCGGTTTGTCTCGGGTACTCGGTTAGACCCTCGACCAGCATTTGTAGCAGGAACGATAGGGAGGTGAGCAGGTTGCTGCCCGGCCATTTGGGTGTTTCTTCCCATGGTCCCCCTCCTCATAGCCTGGAGAAAGCGTTGTGAATCTTGAAGCTGCCTCATATCTGCACGGTGAATTATGAACAGATGTTAGAAGTTATGATTGGAATAGGAAGTAATAAAGACATGAAAAATAAGCTTGTACAGACCAGAAACAGAGAAAGCAGAGGTGTAGTTCCTTCCAGCCTGCTCGCAATCCGAACACTCTTTAGGAAATCTTCCCCCGTGGCAGCTGCCCCAATAAAAGTGTGGTGTTTCGGCTTCCAGGACAGTTCGGGGTTCGTAACCTTCGACAGGCTAACTTATTACTCCTGCTTGTCGAAGTAAGGCGAGATCAGAGGTAAGGGCTACCCAGTCCAACACCCAGTCCTGCCCGTTCTTGCCTTCTTTCACTCCAAGCAGTTTCCTAAAGGTTTTGGCGAGCAACTGTTCTCCTGTTCGGAAGGCATTCTTATCATACTTGGCAACAACTAAATTTTCTAAGTATGGTGCGAAGGGCCAACCTACTCGTGACTCGATGAGCAGGGCTTTTGAATCCCAGGAGTTAACTTTGTTGGGGCTGTCGGACAGGAGTTTAAAGTAGTTGCGATTGGAGCGACCAGTAATACGCCCGCTTTTCTTGTCCATGGAAAAGAGGAAGAATTTTCTAAAAAGAGTCATGCTGGGCTCAAAGCTGAGTAGCCTACATGCGACAATATAGGCGACCAGGAATCTAACGGTGGTGAGGGTTAGGTCGCAAGGCAAGGCATTGTTTACTAGAAGGAATTCGACGAAAAAGGGGTCTAAGGGAAGTCTTAAGCCGACCAAGAAAAAATCAAAGTAAAAGACCATTCGGTCCCCTTGGAAGTTATGCCCGGCCTCATCGATGTCTAAGTCGAAGGCCCTAACTCGATAATTCTTGGGATCCATACCCAGTGAGTAAAACCAACTGGAGACGTCATCCTCGGTGGTTAGGTCATCCCATTTAATTAAGGGGGAGTCGTTGGAAGCGATCTGTTTGCCTTTGAGCGAAGTTTGGTTCTCTTTAGCTCGCGATCTGCTCGAGCTGGGAAGGTTATCTGTGGCCTGTTCGTTTATGACTTCTTTGGAAACCCTCGGACGTTTGAAGACGGTAAAAGTTTGAAATGAGGGGGAATCCTTACTTTTATACCAGTTGGAAACCGTCGTTTGGGAGGTCACTCATCATTATGACTCAAAAGTTGAGGCAGTATTTAATGCTCTATGGGGAAACGAACCCGTGTAAGTGCACACAGGCGGCGGATGACAGCTCTTTTGTCCAAAAAACCCTTTGGGCTGGTATCCACTCATAATTCAGATCATAGGCAACTCGATGTATTCATAAAGGCTGCATTTCAAGAACTATGTGATGGGGGAATTCAAATTTCCTCCTCGTTCCGAGCATAAATACTCGACAAACAAGGAGTAGGGGGCTACTGAGCTGCCGGCCCAATAGGCCCAAGTCATCAGTCATGTGCCTGGCACATCTTCCCCAATTATGAGCAACGTATGTGTGTTGAGGTTCAGGCCATTGAGAAATGGGCGGCGATCATTGATATATCGCGAGCTGGGGGCTTAACATCCAGCAAGTAAAAACACAGCGAGCTGATGGCTTAACCAGCGGTCAGCAGCGCCAGCGAGCATGGTTTACCATGCTCGTTTATCAAAGAGTTATTATGAATATAGACGGTTATATCCGGGAAATTCTCCATCATTACCACGATGTTACCGTTGTGATGAATGAGACAATTAATGGGGCAGTTAATATGCCCGCCATTCATGCCATGAACATTAATGGACGGTTATGAGCAGTTACTCTCTGGCAACAGCTATATAAACCCCTCAAAATCAAGGAGGGAGAGAGGTAATTCTAATTGCTAGCCTAAACTCTACTGAATTATTAACTGAGTAAATCATTGTGCTAATTCTTACGCTGGGGGCTTTTGCAGGGAGTGCCCCTACCTAGGTTACAGCTTTTTTCATTGATTTGCAGAGTTGGGCCGTGAAGTTAAAGGATATATTGAAAGCCAGGTATCCGATTAATAAAGCCCAGTGCATCTTGGAAGATTTTGGACGCATCACAAATATTTTTTTTTTATACCAGAAACAGTTGAATGCCTAGACTAGGAATAGAACCTAAAATCTCAAAATCAACTACCAAGTACATTATCCATAGGGGCACCAATTCTATTATGATAATTATTTTTACACCCGTGCGTTAAACGCACGGACATGTATATTTTTCAATTATTTATAAATAAACAATATTTCCTGCAACATAATTTATTTATAAGTATTCTTTAAAAAAAATTCACAAAACAAACTTCATATTTAAAAATAATTGATTTTTTTTTACTATAATAACCTCACAGTATATGAATTGGATATACTTTAAATTCAGATATACTGAAATCACTTAGAGAATATACATTTTTTACACGTAATAGTTTCAAAATAATCGACTACATCGAGAGATAGGTTTAACTTCATCAATTATTATTTCAAGTATATATTTGGAATAATGAGCTTTAGACCTTGTGTAGTTGAGTTAATGTAATTTTATATTTTCATTTTAGTATATTTGCAAATTGAAGTTATTTAAATGACGGTTGTGCATGTTTGTCATTGTCGTAGGCATAGGCAGTTTATTGGCCTGTTATTTTACATTGACAAAAAAATTCTTAGGTTGAAAAGTATTTTTTTAAAGAAAATATTTACCTGTCTTTTTTGTGATTGCATTTACGGGTCTTTCACTTTGTGCGTTATACATATAACCCTCAAAATAATTCAAATAACAAAAGAAAACACTTTCCAAATTAAAATAAGAGATGATGAATTTGAATATAATATTAAACAAACGAAACTTTGAACACCGAAAAAAAACACCACGCAAGAACTACATACTAACTTTTTTTTTCTTTCTAATATCCATTGCAGTTTGATGAGTTTGATTATGTCCAATACTAAGCTTTAAAGAGATGCTATTCTACATAGCGGTGATTTTGGTGGTATAGATTGATGGTACTCACTACTCAACAGCTAAAATTGGGTAGTATTTTGAAAGGAATGGACGTTTTTATACTTGCGACAATATTTGAGTTTCAATGCAATTTATCATTTATTTACAATCAACAACAAATTGTCAGGTTCTAAATGTACGAATACATTATTGATGACAACTATTCATATTCATATGAAATGGACGGATAATATGTCTTCTAAGAATACGAAAAGTTTAAAGATTTATTCATCCAATCAACCATAATGAGAACTTAGAATTTTCATCTATACATATATAAAAGGAGAGGTGCGATTTTTGGAAAGTTCCCGCCAAAATGCACTTTCCAAAAATGACAACACTTCTACATTATATATGTGTTATTAATGCATTGAGAAATGAAAAGAATTTGTAATCAAAATTAATTAGATAAATAAATCCAAAAACTTTTGACATTCTTTCTTTGACTTGAGACAATTAACAACCATATATACCAAACTATTTCAACCTCATTCACATCCGGCAATATAAAAAATAGTTATGATTTTTTTTAACTATATTAAAATTTCAATGAGCTAATAAATATTTTTTTATTTCAATTGTTGAATTTAATAATCGCTTATCAATTGAATGATAAATGAATAAATTATCAAAACAATTACATGAATTATCCTTGAACATTAATTTCTTCGGCTGTAATTGGACGCCTAAGGAAGTTAGACAGTTCCTTAGCTTTTCTCTTCTCGAGCAGTTTTCAAAGATAAAACCACTATAAATTTGTTACAATTTTATTTGTTGAACATCATTGTTAAAAACAACCGAGGACAACACACCAATATAGAAGAAATCTATATAAAATGTCTCCCTCTCTCATTTTGCTTAGAGACATCAGCCAGACCAAGGGCAAGCCTAGATAACTCAATGGTTTTTCGTGCAAAATGTATATTTTACAATGTAAAGGTATCTTTCCAACCTGTAATACTTAATGTATTCTTTTTATTTTGATTGCTTAGAATCTCATGTACTTGGTCCTTTTTTTTTTCTAGAGATCATGGAGCTACAATAAACTGAAAACAGTTATGTATGCGAAATTATTAAATTCTCAAAGTACCTTTGTAATCAATAAATAGCTTACACATATGCAATTCCTAGGATTAAAGCTGTCGGGAATAAATTACGATAATTTAATAAATTCCATGTTCAAGTGTATGTGCTAAATTTAATACAATTTAATGATCTTTAAACTGATACAGATTTATTGGTAACCAATATATATTTATATTTATTTATTAATATGCATTGTGACTACAAATTTCTCAATTTTGGTTTTATCAAATCAGAATAATGAACATTTATAAATAAAATCTAATTAAATCAAAGGAATTTGAAATGTAGAGACAAAAAACATATAAATTAGTGACTACAAAGAGACCAATTTTGAAGTGAACAACTATATTAGATACAAGTGATTTAAAATAGATGTATTTTAATTATAAAAATGTTAAAAAAATAGATCTTCAAAATACAAATCTAAAAATTCGAAATATATAATTTTTTCTATACTCAAAATATAAAAAATTCGGGTATAACGTCAAATACTGGAAATATAAAAAAGTCTTGACTTATTTAAACCGTATTTTAAAAAATAATTAGGTAAAGAAGCATAAATACTTGGATCTTATTATAAGCCTTTTTTTTTTCCAGTTCACTAAGTAAAATTAAGATCTAAGATTTAAAAAAATCAAAATATAAAGTTGAATACTTTATAAAAAAAAATCTAACGCATCTTGCTACGAAATGGTTTGATCTGAATCTATTTTTGTTGGGGGAAGTTGATGGATTAATTTTTAAAACGAATGGTTTGAAGAGATGAAGAGTCATTGTCTCATGTTCACCGAAGGAATTTCCTAGGTTTAATGCTATAAAAATAAGAAAGGTGACCTTTTAGACGACTAAATTGAGTAAGAGTGAGAATGAGGCGATGTGTATATAGGTTAGAGTGAGTGGGGGTCGTGTTTTTATGTTAGAGAGTGAGAAGCTCTTTATCTATATAACAAGTGCTTGAGATTTTTTTGGGTCAGATTGATTATAATTAGAGTAATATTTGTTGTTCATTAAAGTAATAATAATTTGGATGTAATCAATTGAAAAATTTGGGTAACGTGAAATTTTGAGTATTTTTAGTCATTTTTGTTGTTTGTTTTAGGGAGAAATTCGGATCCGTCCACTATGTAAAATTTTCAACCGCTACAGTTTTTTTTTTGTTTTTTTAAACTAAAAATTACACTTTTAGAGCGAAAAGACTACGACTCTTAATGAACCGAAGACACGCTACAGATCACTTAATCAATTTATCAATTTAAATCACATAATCTAATTTATGCATCGTGCCTTAAATCATACTGTACCAAACCTTCATCGCTCTTCTTTCATGTACACAATCAACATAGGATTCAAAATTAATGAATCTTACCTACATCCCACATCTAAGTCGATGCATCACAATTTACAAATGATATATTCTGATTCAAAATTGATGCATCGAGTTTCAAAAAGGGTATTTAAAAACGATCAAATTTCTATTTAGACCTTTCATCAAACATTATATGCACAGTAGCACAAACACAAAAGTAAATTTATTTTGAAACATACACATAAATACAAAAAGAAGAAGAAGAAGAACGAGGTATGAAGAAGGAAGAGAATGTGTGGACATAAAATTAATGTATTTTAATATGTTTATATTTTCAATAACCAATGTTTTTTATAGCTACTACATTAGTACGGAATATCGAAAACTATTATCTCTATCTAATTTTTTCATTTAGAGACACATGTCTATTATCAATTGTTGATTTAACGAATGACGAAGATGGTTGAATTCCATCAAATCCTCTATTTCTGAATAAGGAAATACATATAAATAAATTTATAATTACTTTTTCAAATTTATTTGATCTATCTTTAATTTTACTTTTTATTAATTTTTTTATTTTTTCATATTAAACTTTTTAATTGTATATTTTTCAACTTTAATTAAGTATATAATTTTATACTAGTGTACAAACCGTACAACGCACGGGAGCATCAATAGTTTCTCAAACAATAAAAGAGGTTAAAAATATGAAAATTTACATTTTCAAAGCAATGCATAATTTTTTACACAAACAAAATAGTTTATGTTTTTGGTAAGTGCATTTTGACAGGAACTTACTATATTTGATAGTGCTAAAATCACATATGTCATTATATATATAACTTGAACCAAAATGCCTTTTTCAAATGAAATAGTGACACCTTTTTACTCCAATTCCATTGGAATTGGGCTTCTAAAATTGATTCCATCTTTTAGGAACCAACCTAAGATTTTGAATTAGAATTGAATAGCAATTCTAAATGCCTCAATTACAACAAACTAATTTTATACCGGAATCAAAGAAT
Organism: Codonopsis lanceolata; assembly: GCA_013146195.2. NCBI lineage: Eukaryota > Viridiplantae > Streptophyta > Magnoliopsida > Asterales > Campanulaceae > Codonopsis > Codonopsis lanceolata. The sequence continues at coordinate 87,412,783 of CM028378.1, read as the reverse complement.
TTAAATTTAAAATTTTGTACTGTGAATCAACTTTTTACTCCACTATTTTACACAACCACCCAGTGTCGAGAACCAACCACTACCGGTTGCCGCACCGCCACTTTTACCCACCACCGGATAGCACTGTCGGTCTCTGCCACCTCTAATCGATAATAAGTTCATAATTTTACATATTTTTCCCCATATTTTATTCCGAATAAATATGAATTTCATATTTATTTTGCCCAAAAAATTGCATTTATTGTGATTTTATTGTGTTTAAGGTATTTGAACATAAATTCAAAGGATCAATTCATAGCAAATTGAAAAAATTCAAATCAATTCATAAAGTTTGAAGTCAATTGATTGATGTCAGTTAGTCCCACAATCTCTTGCGCCGGAACAGCCCTTCAATCTCAGATTTTGAGTTTAAAGACATTTTCATTATTCCAATTTTACCCCTTGGCTTGTTGTTTGCTCAAAATTGCTTTTTGACTTTACAAAAAATAATTCACTTACTCTCCCTCCTCCCATGAATTATTCAGACATTCAACCAGCTCTCAATTCATCCGTCCTGTCCTTCTCTCCCTCCATTTACACACACATTTTCACCTCCATTTTCACACACTTCCTCCATTGTTGATCAAGAAGGCTAGAGATTTCAAGCATTGGAAGTATTGTAAACTCTAACTCTTATATTTAATATCATTAGTTATAACGAATGTTTTCTTTAAAATTTTTGTTAGTTATTCCCTCCGTCCCTAAATTATCGTCCTTCTTTCCTTTTTCGTCCGTCCCAAAATAATTGTCCACTTTAAAACTTACCTTTTTAGAACATCATTTTTACCACTTTATCTTTACTTTTTCACTATACTTTAATTATGGGCCACATACACATGGACATTAAAGGAAACAACACATTAAACCAATATAAATAATCAAGTCAATTGTTTTTTCTTAAACATTTTAGGGAAGGGAGTATTTCTTTTGCATTATGAGCTAAATCTCCGTAATTAGGATTTTGATGAATCTCCATTTTAGAAGCATGATCTAGTATTTATTTTATTCTCCTAACTAGATTACATTTTATGCTATGGTTATTATTTTGTCGTGCTTAATGCTTTTAATTACTTGAACACTAATGAAATGATTTTTAAAATTGTTTTGTGTGAGTGAGAGCTACCATTACAATTTGGATCAAACAATATAGTTGTTGATATTTTGTAACATAAAGATATAACACAAAATTCAATATCCATATTTGAGAACTTATTTTTCATGTTATTTCCACACTTTACATATACGTTACGAGAGCCCGTAGTTATTGTGGTGGTGGGGGATTATGATCACTAACAGCCAGAGCTCATAGTAATTATTATTTTTGTGTTCTTGGATACCATAGTAATTTATAGAAAAGTTATGGAGAGTTGATAACTTGATTGCGTGGATAATTTGGAGTGAAATCATAATTCTAGGCCTTTATTCTTGATTAAATCATATTTTCATCCGTGGGTGTGATTAACAATTTCATTATCGTTTATTTTACTTACTTTCCATAGTAATTTATAGAAAAGTTATTCTTGATTGCGTGGATAATTTGGAGTGAAATCATAATTCTAGGCCTTTATTCTTGATTAAATCATATTTTCATCCGTGGGTGTGATTAACAATTTCATTATCGTTTATTTTACTTACTTTAATTTAGTGTTAATTTCTCTAATAAATTTCGATCGTTTGGATAAAGTTATAAATCCCAATTTTAGTACTCACGAAAATAAACCTTGTTATTGTTCTTGTGGGTTCGACTGTGCTTTACGCACTTTACCACTTGTTGTCGATCGGATATTCTTACCAGTAGCATTTGCATATTCGTTCGCGAGCACCTCAGTCACCGCCACCCACCATCCACCACCGCCAATATTGGTCACCACCACTCTATGCTATTTATATTTTAAGAATATATAAATAAATTTTAAATTTTGTTACTAGGAGGGTTCAAACCTATACTTCTATTCAACCACTTTCAATTGCTATCACTAGGCTTATCAATCTTGAAGTTTTATATATTACAAGTACGAATTAGAATTATAGTAGAATTCCACATATTACCCAAACAATGAAATTGTTATGATATTAAAACCACATTCCACATTTTTCAATTCCATAGAATTTGAATATTTATTGAATTCAAAATCTATAAACGAACCCTCATGAACAAGTGCTCTAATAGAGAAGAAATATGAAACTACCCTCTATGTAACTTGTCCTAAACTTTGAGAGATACTCCATCCGTTCCACCCAAAGAGTCCACATTTAAAAAATCTAATTATTAATAGATATCTTAATGACATTAAAGTTAGTCATAATTACAAAAATAGTTAAGTACAAATAATGTGGTTACAACACAAATGAAGGGTAAAAATGAAATATTATAGAAATTGTAAGCATAATTTTTAAAAATAGACTCTTAGAATGAAACATCCCAAAATAGTATAATGGACTCTTTGCCAAAATAGTATAATGGACTCTTTGCCTGGAACACATGAAGTATCAGTTACTTGAGAGCATCGTCTTTAAAACTAATCTGCTGTGATGTGTAGTATACTAAAACTTCACAATGAACAACAATATTGAAAAACAACCCTTTTTGATTGAATGTCTGAAAGACAACGCGGAACAATGGAGTTATAAACCTTAAATATTCGTAGTAATTGTAATTTAGACACTGACCAACGAAAGAGAAGTGACCGACGAGAAAACAGACTTGAAGATGAACCATTATTTACACCAAGACTCAACTTCTGACGAGATAATGTATAGAACTGAAGCAAACAGAAGGCCAAAAGATTGCAGATGATTGTGTCGACAGAAGACTACTTAAGCACTGCCTTTCACAAGTTCATCCGCATCATAATCACGGGTGCCCTCACCTTTCTGATCATCGAAGTAGTCCTCTCTTGCATTGTCTGCTAACATAAGGCAAACCAGCCAGAAGAGGGCAGAATCAAGGGACAGAAAAGCACCTCCACCAAGAAGACCGGTCTTAGCAGTTGGGCAATTTGTTTCTAGGTTGTGATGGACATTGCTCACCAAGTGAATGTGCTCCGTAATTGTAGGCCACAAAATCATTGTTGCTGCCAACCCAGTCGTACCCCTGTTATTTCAGCCCCATGGGTCAAGAATTAGTTGGGCAGAGATTACATAAAACTGGTGCACAAAGAAGTTCACAGAGAGGGAGAGAGAGAGAGTATTCCACTCATGATAACTGATTACTATTATAACTCCAAGGCTGTAGGATAATACTTCCCTCCGTCCTAAAATATAATCTGACTTCTGACTTTTGTGGTCAATATAATTAAACTTTGACGAAAGATTCATCGATATTTACTTATCGTTACATATTCTAAGAATTGTTATTGATAGTATTGTTAATATTGTATGATTTGTATCAATAATGATTGAAATTTCATTACGCAAGACGTAATGAATGAATGTTGAGTAATGATTTGATATTGTACTAAGTTGACTTTCCAATAAGGAAATGTGACTTTTTTTGGATGGTGGGAGTATTGCGTGCAGTGCATTATCCGTAGCACAGGTTCATGATTTGTATATATGCTAGGAGTTGCATAACAATTATATCTCCAACGAACAACAGACAAAGGCATTTTAAGCGAACAGTAAATCTACATCTATAGTTCTTACAAAAAAAAAAGTGAACCAAAAAAGTGCGCAAACCAGTAACAAACATAATTTTCAAAACTTGAAACAATAGCAAATAAGAGAGCCTGAGAAAATATACTTACAAAGCAATAGCGAAAAATACCAACAAGCTGGTGCTTTGGAACAAAGCAGGCCGCGGAATAGATTTCCCTTTGTACGGATAAAACAAAGACAAACCTCCAGCCACTGTAGAAGCAAAAAGAAAACCAAACGACACAAACCCCAAGGCAACCGTAGGATCAGATGGATACTTGCAGACAACAACATCTTTCCCCGTGATTGGGATTCCAGATGCAGGCTGAGGAGGACGAGAAAGGATAATTCAGTCAGTTAACACTTCAACGAGCATGCAATAAAAGAGGTTTTTACAGAAGCAAAGAATTGGCAGCAATTTGTTTTCCTTATCTCTCTTGTAGAAACAGTTGGAAATATTTCTTAAGCATCTACTTCTTAAATTTTTGCAAATAAACTTGGTGCCATATACAATGTACTGCATAAAAGAACTAACATACATGCTATGTAGGCCCACAAATACAATAGAAAGACAAACAACAATGATCCTAGAAAAAGATTTAAAAGACAAGCAACAAATCCCATCCTTATAACTGATGGAGAAACATGGTAACATCCATGGATTTCAACCAAGTACTTGCAATACAATTGAAAGAGAACGAAATCATACAATTTGACAACTATAATAGAACAAACGTGTTAAATAACAGGTACAGCATCATATCCAGCTGAATAATTGGAGAGTTTGGGCATAGCATGCAGTTAAAAGTTTGTCTGCACATAATTGTGGAAAATTAAGATGAGAACAATGTGCAGATGCACTTAAAATACTGAGTGCAAAGCACCATATATACATATCCTAGATCCAAAATAAAATAACCAGGGAAAGGATAGGAACCAACCAAATGCTTCAAACCCAAATGATGCTCTAAGAAAACATCTTCTTTTTCCTTATCATCCATGCTTCTGAACAAGATTCCTACTAATAGTTGAGGGTCGAAAAGCTAACGTAAAGTAAATTTGTGGAGGCCACGCTGAATTATGGAAATGAGATTCTACTCATATCCTAGTCAGTACATGATTGAGTCACACTGGATCAACATATAAATTTGATGGTTCTACTTTCTTTCCAATCCAATTTGGTAATAGTAATCTACCAAGCATAAGATTAACAGCAAAACAATATACTTCTGTCTTTCGACTGGTATAAGGCAACAATAAACTTCATCCCTGCCTACAAGATTATGGCGAAGGTCCCTGCCATGATTAACATGGTTACCTTCACCATCACAATTGCCCTAATAAAAATTGTAGTGAGACCAGAGATCTAAGCTTAACCCGATAACTAAAGAGGACCTTTGAGTGGGTTTGCTCCACAAGAAGTTACCATGACTAAGCCACAGGCTTTCACTGTAGCTCCCACTGACTTTGGCAGCATGTACCAATTATCTTCACAGGAAAGTTCACGACTCAAAACCTGCTATATTAAGTCGCTCTTACACCTAGAGCTACAAAAGATGATACAAAGTTCTTAAACTTGAGTTCCACTCCTCGAGTGGGCCAAACTTGGGGGGTCATAGCCCAAAAAGGCCCAAACAATCCCCACTAGAGATGCATAATGCCCAATATTACATGTTGTACTCATCTGAGACGATTCAATAGCATCATGCTTACCATGCCAATCCAATAATATCAAAACCAGATATTAATTTACTATTCATGCTATCTCAGATAACAAATTGATTATTCAAGTTATTTGGCCACTGAAAATACAACATACTGCTTAAAAGTTAAAAGCAAGGTGGCATTTGATTAACGACAAAGGGTGGCTTCATCTTTTGTTAGAGTATAACCTTCTTGTTTTCAGCAATAACTCCAAAGATGAAAGACAATACACCAAAAGCTGCTACAAGCAAAGACATTTGTTTGGTAGTAACTGCCATTGCACCTTTGAATTGCGATGCCTGCAGGTTAAAACACAATAAACATGAGATCAACACAGTGTCAGTAACTAAAAGCAAGTGAAATAAAAAGGCTGAAAAATCAAACTCACCAGCAAAAGTGAATGGAAAACATTGTTTGGACTACATGGGATCAGATTCAATAGTAAAATAACAATAACTTATTATATTTTGATTTTTTAAGGCACTACACAATAAGAACCGAAAATCCAAGAAGAAAATAACACAATCAGGAACATCCGAGAAAACTATTACATTCATTTCCTTTTCCAATCTAATATAAGATGCATCGACCTAATATTAGTTCTATACATTTGTTTTATCTATTTGTCATTGCCATCATAATCCAGTATGACATGAGCCACAAATAAGCATCTCAACTCAAAGCACACAGCAGCACATACAAACTATACACAAGGATGATACCCAAAATGTACTTAATGGGTACTCTAAAAATAGAGAGAAAACGATTTAAAGATTCATAAAATTAAATTCTTCGATTGTTCTTGTCAATTTCAAAGTTAATTTTCTTCCTTCTCCTGCCTTTCTCCCCCCTTCCTAAATCCCATTTTCATATTAACCCGGAAAACAAAAAATGCAACACAGATTCAATTTCATATTCCTCCCAAAATCCACAGAACAAAAACGCTGCTGGCAACTTGTGCAACAATAGGCATAATCATTAAAACATACAACACCACAAAATCATCGAATCAAACTAATTCCAACTACCCAGAATAGAAGAAGCACGAATGAGATAGAACTTGCATGATTACTAATTACCCGAATTAATTATATCTAAAAAGAAATCCCCAGTAAATCAAATCAAAGTAATCAGAAATCATATATATATATATATATATATATATATATATATATTGAGCCAGAATTTGCTCCAATCTTAAACATAATGCTTGCAGATTGAGAAAAAGAAGTTGAAACAAGATAGATTGTCAACTATACACATGCATATAGAACAGACAGCGAATAACGTGAGAAATACATTGAGATATTGATTATTAACAATATAAATGCACCTAAGATAAGATTCAAGGAGGAGAGATTCAACTCCGGGGAGGAGCAATTAACAAAATTGGTTCTCTTTCACGGTAGCGGCAAGCAATCATCTAACTAGGACTAGTCTATTTATATATAGAATAAGAAAATCCGGCAGAAGTGAATGGAAAAACCTTGTTTGGACTACATGGGATCAGATTCAATACTAAAATCCATATAGCACGTGCATTTTTTTTTTCATCCTTCAATTTTCGAAGGCTCTATGCAATAAGAACCAAAAATCCATGAAGAAAATAACACATTAAGAAACATCCAATAAAACTATAACATGCATTTCCTTTTTCTATCTAATATAAGATGCATTGACCTAATATTAGTTACAGAATCATTCTTTGGATCTCATGGTCCCTATACATTTGTTTTATCTATTCATCATTGACATCATTATCCAGAATATCACGAGCCACAAATCAGCCTCCAGCTCAAACCACACAAGTATGATATCCAAAATGTACTTTATGGGTATTCTAAAAATTGAGAGAAAACTTTAAAATTTCATAAAACAAAATTCTTCAACCGTTCTTGTCTATTTCAAAAGCAATTTTCTTCCTTCTCATGCCTTTTCCTTTCTTCCTATATCCCATTTTCATACTAACCCGAAAAACAAAAAATGCAACACAGATTCAATTTCATGGTCCTCCCAAAATCCACAAACCAAAAACACTGCTGGCAACATGTGCAACAATAGGCATAATCATCAAAACATACAACACCACAAAATCATCGATTCAAACTAATTCCAACTACCCAGAATAGAACAAACCCAAATTAGATCGAACTGGAAAAATTCTACAAAATAAACACCCTATAATCCTATAACCTGCATCCTATCAGAACAGTGACTAATTAGAAATACATAAATGCAATTTTTTTTAAAAATGATCATGGAAATAATTACCCAAATTGATGACAACGAAAAGGGAATCCTCGGTAGATTAAATCAAATCAAATCAAAGTAATCAGATATCATATACATATATATAGAACCAGAATTCGCTCCAACCTTAAATATAATGCTTGCAGATTGAGAAGAAGAATTAGAAACAAGATAGATAATCAACTATATACATGCATATAGTACAGACAGCGAATAAACGTGAGAATTACATAGAAAATGTTGAATAATAAACTATATAAACGAACCTAAGATAGGAATCAAGGAGAGATTCAACTCCGGATTGGTTCCTTTTCACGGCAGCGGCAAGCAAACTCCTACTACGACTAGTCTAGTTATATAAAGAATAAATTACAGCTACTCCCCCTAAACCATTTCGGGTTATCGGATCGTACCCCCTTGACTTTTTTAATCGACTGGAAACCCCATGTACTCTCTTCCTTCCAAAACAAGTACGACGTATTTCTTATTGACTTTACACGAGTTCTACAAAAATAGTTAATTTAATGTTTTTTTGTTAAATACTCTCCTCCGTTCCGAGCAAAGAGTCCACTAGTCTATTTTTTGATGTTTTACTTAAAAAGTTATCTTTAAAAAATTAAGGCATAAAAGTATAATTTTATTACTAATGAACTACTAAATGTAATTTTCTTAAAAAAATTGACTTTTAAACGAGGACTCTTTGTGCGGAACGAAAGGAGTAATAAATACCTTCAAAGCTTTACGTGGTGGTGTTAATCAATGGGTCCCTCCTTGTTTTTCATCTCATAGTTATAAGTATATTATAAAAAAAATTAAAAATGAAAAGGAGATAACTATCTTTGGAAGTCCTAAAATAGAATAAGAGGTATATATTTCAAGACAAGAGAGTACTAAATTACCCAAAATTATACTTGGTTCCAGCAACGATGCAAACATAAAATAACTCAAAAAGGTTGATTCAATGACTTCATCACCACTGAGTCTTTGCGTGGAGCGGTCCATTGTAGAATGATGCTCCGTATTTGACTCTCACTATGTACAAATTCCCTTGAGCTAGCGGCAAACTTGGTATCACGGATAAGACTTAGTCTCGGCAGGTAGCATGATTTACTATCGTGAACAAGAATTAGTCTCAAACCCAGTAGTATGGTATGGGAGCACCTCTTACCCTGAGAGACCAAAACTTTATAGAATATTGGAAATGTGACGCTTGTAAATACCAAATGTCTAATCTACCATTTTTGTATCTAAATTACAAATTGAATATGTATGATCTACAAACATAAATCACGGGGTGAGTTTGTCTTATCATGAAAGCCGTTAACAGAGCTCTACGGTTTTCTTATAGTTCATTCATGGGGTTTTGTTGTTGGGAAAAAACCTTAATAGGGCCAACTTGATAACCTGAAATAGTTTAGGGGGGTTTGTTTTTGAATACATTGTAAGTGGAGGGTGGGAGTAAAAGATGGAAGAGGAGTCAAAGAGTGTGTGAAATCGTCCAAGATTCCAACTTTGGGGCGAGAGAGAGAGAGAGTGGGATAAGGCGATTGGGCCTTCTCTGAGTTGTTGTGGACCCGTGATCTGTGAGAGGAAGAGAGTAGACTTTTAGAATGACTCTTTAATAGAGAAAGTTTGTTTATATTGGAGAACTTGATCACATTTATAAGGGTAATGTTTGAGTCAATCTTATTTTGTATCAAAATATGAATATTTTATGATGTGAAATACTCTCATTGACTGGAGTGTTAGGACCCACAAAATGTTCAACAAATAAGAGTATGCCACATCATATAGTACTCACATTTTGGTGCAAAATGAGAGTAACCCTAGCATTGCTCAATTTATAATGTTAAAGCAAAAACTTTCGATCTATTGTGTGTTAGTGGATTGAGATGTGTGAGAGAGTGAGATTTCGTATTATAAATTAAGATTTAAAAGGTACAATCATTTTATAAGAAACTTACTCTAATGATAATATATGAATTGATTTTGATGATGTTAATTCGTAAGACAGAACTCAATTAATATACGGTGAATCATGATATGGTGAATCCATTTAACAAATAACACACATAAGGCGAATTTTTCGTAAGTTTTTCCCCATTGATAGTAAGATGTTCTAACTTAATCAATGATCTCGAGTTTATCCCATATAAAAATCATGTTTATAATCTTTATAATCATTCACTTTCACCTTCAATATCTTCAAACATTTTTTAAAATTATAATCGGCTTCAATACTTTTTAACTGTTCCTTAATTCTTCAATACGACTTAACTATTCCTTATTTATTAAAATTTTCATGCGTAGACTTTTTGATCGTAAAAAATAGGATTTTTAAAAATAGTAAGTTGGTTTAAAAAATAGTTTTACGCAAAAGATTTATATAAAAAAAGGGTAAGAAGGTATCATGTCTAGGGGGGATGCATTTGTCTTTGAACTTTAAAAGCTTGAATTTAGATTTTTTGTTTTTGTTTTTCGAATGATTAAGGTTTGACGATTATAATTCGAAACTTCGTTAACACACCCAATGGTCCCAATCCAACCTGAAAATTACACGATGCTACCCATTTTGACCTTGTTACTTCATTTTGACCCAATAATTTTTACTCTATAAATATATGAATTTTTGGAAAAATTCTGGTTAAGACGGGCTACCCGTAGCCGTTTTAACCCGTCCAAATTCGATCGATTTAATATTCATATTCTAATGGATTCTGATACGTTTCGATATGTTAGATGTATCAACCCGATCCACCAAATTGTCAGATATAGTAATGATTTAAGAAAAATAAAAGAGAGATAGAGAGAGAGACTTGTGACCTAAGAGTGAGAAAGTCTAAATCATAAAAAATCTAGCTTTAAATTACAAGATAAACATGATCTAAAATATTTAAAAAAATCAGACAAATCGAATGATATAAAAGTGTCATACAAATTCATTTGATTGGTTGACGATATTACGAATTAAATATAAAAAATATTATGTTGGAAATCAGTTAAGATTTTCGGTTAATTGGGGGCACATTGTAATTACAAAAATTCAAAAGGGGTTAAGTGGTAGAAGAAAATCACTCAATACGCAGGCCCAACCATCCGGCCGCCGTAGTCTTCCGTTCCGGCTACAAAACTTCTCGCTGCTCTTTGATTCTCCGATCACCACTTCATACATACTAAAAGAGAGTTCCCACAATTTAGAGGTCTCCTCTTCCGTTGACCTTTTTTCCCCAACAAACCACAAATTTGCATGGATCTTTTAATTAAATAAATAAATACTACCTCTGTTCCTAAATTATTGTCTTTTTTTTTTTTTTTTCGTTCATCTGAAAATAATTGTCCAGTTTGAAATTTATCTTTTTAGAACATCACTTTTACTATTTCACCCTTACTTTTCACTCTACTTTAATTATGGACCACATACATATGAGCTTTAAAGGAAACTACAAATTAAACCAATATAAATAATCAAGTCAATTGTTTTTTTTAAACTATGCGTCAGGTCAACTAGAGCGATTATTTAGGGACGGAGGGAGTAAATAATACTCCATTTGTTCCGGATAAAGAGTCATTTTTAAAAAGTCAAACTTTTTAAGAAAATGACACTTTTAGTAGTTTATTTGTGAGAAAATGATATTTTTATGCCTTAATTTTTAAAATAGACTATTTAATTAAAATATCTTAAAATAAAATAATAGACTTTTTACCCGAAACGAATGAAGTAATAATCAAAAATAAACCCATAATTGGATTAGAGTTGTTATCAAAACAGCCCAAATTGAGTGGTACTTTTTAAAACTTCAATAATGTTCTTAGGTTGGAAATCTTCTATCTTACTCTTTGTATCATTCTATTTCCATTAAGAGGGGGGAGGGGGGCTTTTGGACTCCCCAAACCTAACATACCTCCTTACCAAGTACACTCCCGATATTTTAAAATCTCTCAAAAAACTTAATACACTATCTAGTTTTCCTATTTTACCCTTCCTTAATTTGCCTAGTTTCAAACTCAAACTATTCACTACACCACCAGGTCCCCCACCCATTCACTACCCTCTCTCTGATTCAGACGTATACCCCCCCCTTTCTCCCATCGAGTAAGGCCGTGTTCACCAAATAAAAAAAAAACACAAATGTAGAGACGAAAGGGCGAAAGGGAGGAGGAAGAAGAAGACTCAAACCATATCAAATCAGTGTCTTGAACTACAATATGAAAAAGAAGTCGAGCACATGCATGATTTTGAAGTAAATGTGTTTTCTTTCCAATTTGAGGTTGAGATAGCAATTTGTATATAAATTTCTTTGTATTTTGAATATAGCCTTGGTGTTTAGAATGTAAATCAGTTTTAGAGGAAAAAATGAATTGAAGTTGTTTGGCCATGAGTGATGGAACAATTAATAAATGTTTGGTCAAGATTACTCAATAGTCTCAATTGTTCCACTAATCATGGTTGAATATTGTGCGCCAATGACTTTATTTTTTTGGAAAAATGATGGTGTGGACCATTATTAAGCATAAATTATAAGAAATACTTACTATTAATGTCACCCTCGTTTCTTTTTGCTGCATATTTGATTTTCACACCAATGTAGAGGTGTGAATGTTTGGGCCGGGGAGGAAAGGTTTAGTGTCATACCCTGGAGATCGTGATTAAACGTCTAGTTACCATTCGATTATTGTTATTTGAAACATTTGATAATTGATATTGTTCTTACCAAGTTGAATTTGAGCTTATTATCGTTTATTCGTTCACGTCATTTGGAATTGATGATTCGTATTTGTTTTGCTACTCTGCCATATACACTTTGAGTTGTTACTATGTTACGATTTGATAGTGTCACAAGTTGATTGCTCCATCACCGGTTGTTGGTAATTGTTATTGCGGCTCTTGATCAAAGTGACATCTGCAACAACATTTTGATGTTTGAGTTATTTGTTTTGCAGGTATGTGCATTTGGCCGACTCAAGTGTTATGGAATTTGTCTTGATACCATTGTTTATCGTTATTGTTCATCCACTCTTTGCTAGAGAGATATGGTTATTTGGTTTTGTTTCACAACTATTGTTATCAGATTGATAAAGCAATTTTGATACATCTTCGATACACTGTCATATCCTGAAATGTTAGCAGGTTCCTTGTTGGGCAATTTGTGCTCACCCTTTTCCCTTGTCTTCCTTCCAAGTGATAGTTAGATAGAAGCTTGTTGTTTGGCTTAAGTTTTATGGCTAGAAATGGTTTAGTGATGCACGAGTCAACTTACTTTTGGACATTGTATTTATGTCTATTTGTATAGTATAATAATGTGTAAGTTTTGGAGGTTTATGAATATTTGGTTATCAACGGAGTCTTTGGGTTTCCTTTGTATCCAGAGAATAGTTGCTCTGATATACTCGCACTTAGTGGTGTATATATGGTAGTTTGGTCTTGGTAAATTATAGGTCGTATCAATTGTATTATGTTGATATATCATTTGCTATGTGTTTACTTACGTTGGGTCAACGTGCATTATCACATGTCCTACGTGAGTATGTGCCAATATATATGTTACAAGTACTTGATTGATTTGAGTTATGAATTATGAAGTGCTACATAATAACATGTCATGTAGATGCATATAGTTTACTGAGTTTCTACCACCTCATTTCCTCTTTTTGTTTTCTGTTGAATCTTGCATAAACTGATTTGCTTAAAAACATTCCACTTGATTGTCAGCCAAGAAATTGAAATTATATTTGGTCAGCCGCATATCATTTTTATCAGCCACTTAACTCAGCTGACCTCTACGTGCTTAAGTGTCAGTTTACCTTTCCTTATTTGATTGATCATACAATTGTACTGATACTTTCCTACTTTGTGTTTTTGGTAGATATACTGCTAGAATATATCTCACAGGATCTTTTGAGATCTTGCATCTGCCAAACACATTTTCAAATTCAAAATGTGTTCCTAACGGGTTGCGTTTGAAGACTATCTATAAATACCCACTGGAAGTATTTTTGAAGACAACAATTTTTATAGAAGTCAAGAATCCATATACTTTCAATTTCTCTGACGTTGTCTTCCAAGAAAACTTTAGCTAGATATCTCTCATTGAATATTTCCCTCTAGTTATTGTTTAGGCAAACACTGAGTGTTACATTTCAAAATATTTAGAAATCAGTCAGTTTGTCTCACGAGTTTGATTGTTTCTCAATCACTCTCCCCAAACACCGGTCTTTTGTTGTACACTGATCCATTAGAGATCAAATAGATTTTTAATAAAATTAGTGCACTTCAAAAATCCAAGTCTGACCAACTTGGTAGTGGACGTAGCAGTTTATCTGTGAACCACTTCAACTGATTTGTCAGCTGTCTCTTATATTCTTGCAAACTGACTCAACACTTAAGAAGTTTTTCAACTATTTAAGTGCCAGTCAGTTAACAACAATTGCTTACTTAACTGTTCAGTTAGTTTGTATTTCAATTTCTTCTCTATATACAGTGATCAAACATTAAAAGTAAACTTCTTTTGAAAACAGTTGTGTCAGCCAGCTGACCAACACTTATCAGCTTAAGAATTTTTCAAAGTGTCAGTTAGCTGACCAACACCTCAGCTAACTGATAAAATCAAGTTTTCCGCTGCTAATCTTTTAAGCTTTACAAATCAAACCCCTAAGTTTTTTTAAAGGCTATTCACCCCCCCTCTAGCCTTAACTGTTGCCATCTGGTCTTACATTTTCCTTATATTCCGACTAACCAAGGAGTTCGAGGTGAGGCCGGTGAGATACGCAGGATTTATCAAGTTGTTTTTTGGGTAGCAGCTCGTTAGGAGCTTGTTTATTTGTATAGTTTGGTGAGGATGTGGCTTGATGAAGTTATGTAGACTCTATCTTTTGGGTAGTACTATGGTTTACCAGTTTTTTAATTCTTTTGATGCCGACGCGTGACGTCGTGCTTGTGTATAGTTACTTGTTAGTGTTAGACTGTTGTGCCTCAACTGTATATAGTTTCCGAGCATTGCTCGTTGGTTTACCGACTCATGTTGTTAGTCGTGGTTGTGTACAATTTATACATTGTCGTTCTATTTGTTGAGTTTGTTTTGCAGTTCGTGCTCAGCTACATGGGCTTTTATATATTAGCTTGCTTGTTCCACGTGTCGACCTTGGGTTCCGAATAGGGATTTGGGGTCAGGTGCGTAATAGGAGTTGTGGGAGGAGACGATCAAGACAATTTAGAAACAATATTTCGAAAATTAAATTAAGCGGTTGAAAATAACTGGGGACTGGAGCGGTTATAAAGGCAAAAGGGATCGACCCGCAATTTCCCCTAAAATCTTCTATCCGAAGTTCCGAACCCTAGTCACACTTTCTCTACCATTAGATTTAAGCCATTCACGTGTATTGTTATTTTACCCAGTCTTGTGAAAACAAGGACACATTCAAGGCTAAGATCCAATCAGTGTAGTGGGGGTTAGAATACATAATTTTATGCTCTATTATAGTTTGACATATTTTTTCTAGTTGCCATGGGATCTCGTGTTCGATAATGAAGTTATAATATATGTTTCAAGTTCTATCCCATTTTATGTCTAATAAAATGTTAGCACATGTCTTTGTAGCAAAAAAAATGTTTAAAATAGCAAGGACATGAAAGGCTAAGATTAATTAAGAACCCGTCTGGTCGTGCGTTTTGGCCATCAAACGCAGCGTTTTGGGAGCGTTTCGACAAAAAATTTGTATCAATACCGCGTTTGTAAAATTTAGCGTTTCAGAAACGCGGTTGAGTTTTAAACGCTCCAAAATTGAGCTTTTTTCAAAACGCTGCAATTAAAACGCATCATGAATCGAGATTTCTCCAAAATGCCCATCCTTCTTTGTGCAGATCTTCTACCAAGAATAGATCTGAAGAAAGTGAGGGAGAAACAAATCCAGAAAGAGAGATAGAGGGAGGGAGAAACAGATCCAGGAGGGAGGGAGAAACAGATCGAGAGAAGGGAGAAATCGAGAGCTTACGCGACGGCGTCACGACATCGATGCGATGAACTCGTGCTAGAAACTCTGAAGATTTGAGTGGACGCAGTAGATTGGAGTGGACGCAGTAGCAGTAGCTTTACCCTTAAAACAATAGAGAAGCTTTACCTGAGAAGAGAGAGAAATAATGAGAGAGATGATGAGAGAAATAATGAGAGAGTGAGATATGTACATAAAAGTATTACATAATCAGAGAGTGAGATATGTACATGATCAGAGAGTGTAATATAAAAATAAGTACATAAAAGTATTACATATAAAAATTTAGTTATATAATAATATATGTAATATAAAAAGTGAAAATTTTAGTTATATAATAATATATGTAATATAAAAAGTGAAAAATTTAGTTATATAATAATATATGCAATATAAAAATATTTATAAAAATATTTATTTATTAATATTATAAAGGGTATAATTGTCTTTTTGATAACTACTCAAGTTTATTGAAATAACGTTTTGAAATTATATCACAAACGTGTTTGTAAGGAAACCACAGCGTTTTGAAACCGCTGCGTTTTAAAACCGCTGCACCAAACGAGCCCTAAGACATGAAAAATGATGAAGAATGGGATTGAAAATTTGAATTCATGTTTCAAACTTCTATGACAAGTAACGATGTACATGGCAAATACATGTATGAACTATCTATTTAAATAAAGTTACAATTAGGGTTACACTAAAAGTATAAGTATAATAATCATTTATACGAAATGAGTCATAATAAGAAAAAATTATACAAAGAAAAAACTATACAAGATAATTATCACTAAATATTAATTACAAACAAATAAAATACTAAATAAATATTATTCTCTAATATCTAGCCTCTAGGAACGAAATATAAATTTTATGATATTACGAGTTCGAGATTGTGGTATTTTTACGAGTTTTAGTATTAGAACCGTTCTATGATTAAAAATGTCCACGTCATTACTTAAGAATAGACAAATTTAATTAGGCAATGTAAAAATCTAAATAAATTTGATCAAGATCTAAATAACTTTGATCGAGATCTAAATAACTTTGATCGAATCGAACGACATTAACACTAGAGCTTGTACAATTGTCACAAGCCCGAGTTCATAATATCTGACAACATCTACATGTATCTACACACAACAGATGAACAGAATATTTAGCAGAAAAATAAGGAACCGTTGACCTGACTAACTGTCAAACACAGCTTCTATTTGCGGTCAACCTGAATCTGTGCCATCAACTTGTCCAAGTTCATAAATGCCACTCCTTTTATTTAAACAGATATTTTGTCCACAGGGTTTCTTGATTCAAATCAAAAGGAACAAAAAGAAGAGAGAGAGTGTTTCCATTCTTGTGACAACCTTCTTCATTTCTTTCCACCATCTCCTGATACACGAGGTATGCAACTTCTAATCCTATACATTTTTTTTAAAAATCTATGATCAATTATCTTGATTTGTTTTAGTTTTTTCACATGGTTTTTGTCGCACATTTATCAACCCTAAGACCAAACTCTGCGTTACGTAAAATTGCCAGAATTGTTATTGGCTTTCTCGTTGTACCTTGCAGGGGTATCGGGGGAAAGTAGTGGTTGAAATTTTTCGAGGGGTCGAGAAAATGGCACTTACGCCTAAGCAGATGGCTCTAGTCGTGAGCTTTTTGGTTTTGTTTCCTTCATTTTTGCAATCTATGCTGAACTTAAGAAGGTGATTATGTTCTACATACATATTTTTCTCGATCAAAATCGGAAGTTAGTCTATATTGCTTGTCTGCACCAAGGAAACACGGCTTCTTTCCCAAAAGAAAATATGCATCCACAATTTGTTTATAAAATGTATTTCCTCCGTTTTTAAATAATTGTTATTTTTTTTATCCGTTCTAAAATAATTGTCATCTTTTAGAAAAATACTTTTACCACTATACTCTTACTTTTTCTACATACTTTAATTATTGTCACATGTTCAAAAGCATTAAAAGAAACCACATTTTACACAAATACTTATAATACATTTAATTATTTTTTAAAATGATGTGTCTGATCAAAGAAGACGATTATTTTAAAATGAAAAGAAGTGTTTTTTTCTTCAATTTTTAATGGAAGCAGAAGAAAGAAAATTAAGTTTGTATTTACGCATAAGTGCACGTTGTTCGAATATTCGAATGGACTGAAATAAACAATCCCAATGCATAACCTTGGAAAACTCAAATTTTAAAGCGAAGCTTATTGATAAAAAAAATTGTGTCATTAACGAGTACAACTGTACAACCCTTATTTATATGAGCTAAGTATCAAATCTTTAATCAACTAGGAATGTGACTAGATAAAAGGAAGTCTAATGTACTCCCTCCGTCCCTAAATTATCGTCTTCAAGAAATAATAATAGTACCAAAAGAAAAATAAAGTAAATATTAATTAAAATAAGAAACATAATTAAATCTTTGCACTGTACGAGATATGACGTAGGCATTCGACGTGTCACTGGAGCGAGTCACGTTTTGAACTTCATAGCACTTCGAAAATGGGTCACTTTTTGAACTAATTTAGCACATGCATTAATAAGGAAAAAAAACTACTGATTAGATGTCCACACGAGCAATACAAGTTCTATTGGAGTTGAATTCCAACAATATGCTCATTCTTTTATTGATTTATGCCGTATAGCCTCCGGCTGGTACGCCGATTGAAGGGAAAGGGGTAGTTATTTGCCAGTATCCATCCGATCCAACACCGATTTTGGGATACCTCTCTGTTGTGTTCCTCTTGTTTACAACATTGTTTGTGTTTTACAACATTTGCCGGGCAATACTCTGTGTTTTACCCGTACCACGGGAAAGCCATTCCACGAGCAGTAATGTTTCGCAACGGCTACTTCGCTGCATTCTTCTATGTGGCCATGTAAGCACATTTCCTTGTTGTTTCTAGTAGGGGTGTAAATCAGTCCACCAAACTATAAAATCAAATCGAATCAAACTAAATCATCGGTTCGGTTCATTTCACGGTTTTTTGTATCTAACCGAATCGAACCAAATTATATATTTTTATTTATTTATTACTCCTTCCGTTCTGGGCAAAAAGACCATTATTCTATTTTGAGGCGTTTCACTTAAAGAGTCCAATTTCAAAAATTAAGGTATAAAAGTGTAATTTTAGTACTAATAAGTTACTAAAAGTGTCATTTTCTTAAAAAGTTTGACTTTCAAATAAAGATTTTTTTCTCGAAACAAAGTGAGTATATAATATATATTATATAACATTTGTTAACTATTTTGAATTTTTGAATCATTTGATATACATAATAAATCCTTGATTTCGTCATAATATATATATATATATATATATATATATATATATATATATATATATATTATTTCTTCTATTGTTTGTGTTTATTTTGGAATTTGTATTATTTTCTCTATGATAATTTATTTTTGGTAGATTATTTTCTAATTTAGATGTTAATTCCAAATTAAAATCTTATTTTTATTTGTTATTCTTAATGTTGGTCAAGTTGATTAAAAAAATTTATATTAACCACAAAACCAAACCAAACCGAGTTCGGTTCAGTTTGGTTTTAAGCTTTATTCGGTTCAATTTGATTTTTTTGGAACCAATATTGGGAAGGGTTCGATTCGTGGTTTTGACCTACCAAACCACTTACACCCCTAGTTTCTAGTACCAAAAATAATGTAAACATATACTTCCACTTTTTCAAAATAAGTGTCGTTTTAGCAAAGTTTTTTTATTCCAAAATAAGTGTCATTATAGGATTTCAAGAAACATTTGCTCGTATTTTGACAAAACTGTCCATATTTATTACTTTAAAATTAAACGATGTTAGCTATAAGATTTTTAAGAGGAAAGAGAAAATAATAGTGCAACTTAACTATATTAAATGAACTTAAATAAGAATATATCAGTCTTTTTATAAGTTTCCTTAATCTGTGTACAAATTGCTAAAACGACACTTATTTTAATACAGAGGGAATAGTGTACAATACTTAAATGCATGATGCGTTTTCAGCTTTTCTACCAGTGTTGCATTGCCCTTTCTAACGTGTGCGATGATTAATACTATATAGAGGCACCACTGTATTTGCGGCGACATTGTTGCTATGGGCTACGGTCACAGAGCACCTTCACTTGCTACGAAACGTTCATTTTGATCTTCAGACGGAGTGCCCTACGGCAAAGACCGGTCTCCTAGGTGGTGCCGCCTATGCGTCCCTTGACGCTTGCCTTTTCTGGTTGATCGCACTAATGCTAGTAACAAATGCCCGGGAAGATTTCTTTGAGGAACAAGAGAATGGTGCCATAAGTAAGACGATTGCCATTGACTAACATTGAACAACGATGATTACAACCACGATCACGACCACGACCATGTAACTTCTATAGACTTGTGCTTCGATGTGACAGATGCTTTGACAGATGCTTATTTGTGCAGGTTAATTTTTTCCTTCTGGACTAACTAGAAAAAAAAAAATATAACTAACAAAAAAAGGCATTTTTCTGTCATATTTTGTGTATAGAAAAATGGCTCATTGATTTAACTATATGCATGGAAGTTAACTATGAGTACATTTCATTATTTAATTGGTTTGGTAAGAGAGTTTGTCCGGCAAAGCTTCCGTGCAATGTTTTATTTTTTCTTGATGTTTTGTTATATTTTTATGTTTTCTAAATGTTCTTTATATTCAATGGTGCCGTTTGGTATACATGATTAAGGTTAGATATGATTAATAAGTTAAGTTATATGATGCTTGATATGTAATAGGTGGTGGGGATTAATAGCACGAGTTAGTCAGATAATGTCATTATCCCCTCACTATTAATACTAATGGAGAGAGTAGTATTATTAGCGACCTCACTAAACAAAATTAGGATTGATATTTTTTATTTTAAAACTACCCCCGATATACAAGTGATGATTAATAGCGATGACACTAATATTACTGAAATTAATAATACTGCATATCTCTGTCTAATTACCAAATAAACCATGAGAACTATTTTATGGTTCTTAACTCGTAAAACGAAGTCTTACTTTTTTTCTTTTCTAAGGGGGGCATGGGAAGGGATCGAACATGAGACCTCACAGTTTGTGAAGCCTCATGTCTACCACTGGGACACCCCATTAGGGAAACGAAGTCTTACTAAATTAGAGCTCAATCCATTAATATACAGTGTGTCGAATTAGAGAGATTTGTCTTACAAAAATAGCCGTAATACAGTATTTTCTATGTTTTTGTCTAATTAGACCCTTTCAATTAGGTTAGCATGCTAAGCAAACATTTCAATATTCAAACAAATTAATTACTAATTTTAGTAAATTTGACAAGATTTCAAGCTAGGCTCGTTTTCAAACCAATCTCAAACGAGCTTGAGCAGTTTGGTAATCTCAATAAAAATGATGTGGTGTACGCTTATCGTGGTTGAGCTTATCTTTCCAATGAGCTTGAAATTTTGTTTGTGATTGGTTTGATACTGAACTCGAGTAATAGTGTTCGTTATTTGGCCAAAACCATGAATGCAAAACCTAAACATTATTTCATTCTAATCTCTAACATCCGGGGACGACCATTGAGACCCAAAAACTTATTACAACCATCATCCATGTTATATTTATCAAACATGTCAACTATATATCATCGTACTCGTTCGACCATCATCGTACTTGTCTGACCACTACCATACTCGTCGGACCATCATTGTGCTCCTCCCGATAACCCTCAGGACCGGCCTGGCGACCACTATAACCGTTGAGTGGGCAAACCCTGCTCTACTTTGAAACCTTCCTATACACAAGTACATGAGACCACTTAAGGAATTTGTTAGTCCCAAAGGACACAATATTAGACTAGAAGGGGGGAGGTTGAATATTCTATTAACAATTAAAAACTTTTAGAGAAAATTTCCTTTTAGAGAATGCAAGTAGCTATCAACAGAGCTATTGCAGCGGAAAGATCAGAGGAAACACTAATTAAGTCTGCTGGTAAGTACTACCAGTAGACTTAGTAGTTCTCTATGTTTTGATGCTAACAGGAAATATGATAAGTTCAGATAAACAGATAAATAAAGTAAGCGAAGATAATAAAGAACACAAGAGTTTTGAGATGGTTCGTACTATAAAGAGTACTACGTCCATCACTAAAGCAGTCAACCTTGGATTTTAAAAGTGCACTATGTTTTCCACTAGTTCGATTACAAAAATCTCTAATGGATTGTGTACAAAATATTTGACTGGTGTTTTGATGGTGAAGTAAATATCGAATAAACAGAATATTCACTTGTACTTTAAGAACAATTAATTTAAACAACAATTAAGAAGGTAGTAAATGAAAATGATTGAGCAGCCTTCTTGTTGTTGTTGTTAACATTGTTGATCTATTGATGATCTCTTAAATGCACTGAGAGTAAGAACTTGTTAGTTGTTTGAGTATTTTTAGAGCATTATGTTTTTCGTCTTCAATGACAACATTTATAAGAGAGAGAGAATCCTTGAGACCGTTGTGGAAGAAGAAGAGATCAACAACTATGAAGGATGTATGCATTAAATGCAAAGAGCCGTTTAGATTTAAATTTCTTTCATCCGGGTCTAATAAAGTATGGAGATGGAAAGCATGTACCAAGTAGATTAGACGTCTTAGCCGAAAAATGGTTCTGTCGTGCAAGAGTAGGTATAGACTGGAAAAGCTTCAGAGAGTGATATGTCAAACTGTGTATCAACTATGTCTCACTGTTCAATCAATCATCACAAAAAAAGTCCTTTTAGCTTTATCCTTGAAACACAAATGAAACTTCTTCAAGAAGTCAATCTTTGGAGGATAAATTCAAATTGACATATATATGAGCGTATCCAAATAAAGAATCATGTAGACATTTGCTGAGATGGATTTCTTTGACTTTTACTTTCAGATCGACTTTGGGCATGATGGACAGTTGTACACACTGAGACAATGTCTGCCGGTGATGTCTAATGATAGAACGTTTTTGAGAGCCTAGCTGCCAAGGTCTGCTGATGATGCATTGCTGAAATACGAAGTTGTTAATTTGTTTTAGAAGCTAAGTTATCACGCTAACAGGTACACAACTCATTTAATCACTTGAATAAAGAATTAAAAATTAATGATTAACCATAAGCAAATCTAAATAAGTAGAATCAAGAGGGACCAATGATAAGTCTAATGCAAGACCATACCTAAAACATAAAAAAGAAACGAAGTCTCTTTATCATGAATGAACGAAATAATAATTTTCGTATAATTTAAAGAAAATAGAAACAAAGTAAAATTATAATTATAACTTTAAATAATTTGACTTATCAAATTAGACTACATTTTTTTTTAATGTTTAAGGAGACTATGAATATTATTTTCTGTGGCTAATGCCTTTTATTATGACTGTTTTGAATCATCCATCAACTTGATTGTCAAAAATTAATGGCTGCCGGCCAGACTTTGTTTTTTTTTCTTAGGGACAGCTATATCAATGACATAGCGTACGCCATCAAAGCTGTGTTATACTCCCTCCGTTCCTAAATAATTGTCCTGCTTGATCCGACGCACAGTTTAAGAAAAAACAATTGACTTGATTATTTATATTGGTTTAATGTGTAGTTTCCTTTAAAGCCCATGTGTATGTGACCCATAATTAAAGTAAGGTGAAAAAGTAAGGGTAAAGTGGTAAAAATAATATTCTAAAAAGAAAAGTTTCAAAGTGGACAAATATTTTGGGACGGACGAATAAGGAAAGGAGGACGATAATTTAGGGACGGAGGGAGTAAAAGATATGCCAGAGAAGATACTAGAGATCGAGTAAAGATCTAAAAGGAAGAAATTCATGAAAAATTTGTGTTTTAAGAATGAAATCGTGTAATATTGTGGTACATATTTTTTCACGAGTTATTTGTGTAATAACAAGAGTAATTATAGAATCGTGTTCTACTATGTGAGAATATCGAAATTATATATTTATTTGTCTAATTTAATATTTAAATAAATAAGTTATGATTGATTAAACTGTGGTTGTTGGAAGTGAGTTTATCCACATTGAGAAATTAACAAAAAATTTAATGATTTATATATAAGTGGCTTACTAGTTTATGTGATAAGAGCAAACATATATAGAATAGATGCTCTCTTTTACCCACCTACGCAGGGTGCAAAAGAGAGCATCTATTATAGTTGGTTTATCAACAAGGACATTCATAATCAAATATTAATTATACTTTTTTAAAAAAAAAACTTTTTTTACTAGCTTTTTTTTTCTATTCTTTTTATTATTTTTTTTCATTATTAAAAAATAATAAAATCTTCAAAAAAAAAAAATCAATACTCTTTGTCCCCAAATCATTAAATCACGGTAGTCAAAGATATCTTAAGTATAGTGTGATAATCTGAGGATGTGATTGATGAGCATGACCGATTTATTATCCTATCATTCCTTCCTAAATTATTGTTATATTTGATTTTTTGAATTAAGCTGAATATGTTACAAATATAAATTTAACATGTAAAGACATTTATAAAATCATATTTAAACTTTATTAGGTTGAAAGCATAATAACTGAAATAAAATAAAAGAAGATAATTAATTAGAATTATTCAAAATTTGAGTTAAACTACTATGTCAAGATAAAGATAAAATGGAAAGGATTGAGATTTGTAGTATGATTTTTCGTTAATTTTAATATCATGTAAAATCACATTCTATTTTTTTATCCTTAAAACAATGTCTTAAATCTGTTTATTTATCTGTATTTTTAAGATTAGTTTTATAATTTTTATCAATTTTTTAATCCTTAAAATTCTATTATTTGTAAATTTAAGATTGATTTACAATATTTATCTGTAACTAAGATTAGTTTTATCTGTAAAACTTTATCTTAAATCTAAAGTTTTATCTCTAAATTTAAGATTAGTTTTACGATATTAATCTAAGATTTGTTTTATGATATCTATATTATAAAACATATTTGACTAGAGCTATTCAGAGGTTGAGATTAAATTATCTTAAAAAATTTAACGGTTGAGATTCACCATCACATTTACATGTGTGAGTAGTTATCTATTTTTAACTTTTTATTTTTTCTTTCTCTAATACAAGTCACCCCCTACAATTAATATTATGAGTAATCACCCATTTTTTCTTCTCCCTATATTTTATCTTTATTATACAAAGTCACACCCTACGTAATTAATCTTTTGATCAATTACCCCTTATAAAACATCAATCATTCAACTATCACTTGAAGCAATGTACCCCTCAGCTGTAACATTTTTTTTAAAATCGCACCTTTTAATTAGGCACTATCATTTCAATTGACGAAATCAGATATATCTGGCACCGTACTATAGGCACGGACATGAAGATCTAGTTTATCATAAATTAAGAAAACCTTTTCCCATTTACAGAAAGTGATCACGTGGCAGCATCAATTTCTTTTTAAAAAAATCTTATATCACAAAAAGCTCACGTGCAGTATATATATATATATATATATATATATATATATATATATATATATATATACATAATGAAATAAATACAAACTTATAGTAGCCTCATTTTAAATTGCAAATATACTTTATAAAAATTTCGTCATAATAACGACATATTTTAGTGCTATTTGTTATAGAATTTTGGGCAGGATAACTGTTTATTTCGTGATATATTGCTATTTTAAATAGCATTTTTTAAAGGTAAAAAGTAAATAAACTTTAAAGCACCTACCTCTTGAAGTGTGGGGGTTTTATCTTGTACCAAACTTTCTTCTGGTAGGCTTTAGGGTGCGCTCGCTTTATCCTTCAGGGAGAGAGTTTTTTTGCTTTTCTTTTGTGAGGTTTTGGGCAGCGCAACTGCTCCTTTTGTTGTTTTTCGCCTCGGGATCCGGGCGGCACAACTGTTTGCATTTGCTTGCTTTTGCGTACTTGTTGAGTCTGAAATCGGACGGAACAACTGTTTGTTTTGGACGGAAGGTTTTAGTGTTTAGGGGGATATTTGACAATTTGGCAGAGCTTCGGCATTTGAAGGGAAATAACCTCGGCGTTCTCTCGGGAGAGTTTTCACAAACTACGAAGTGTAACTATGTTTTTTCATTGCTCGGGGGCCTTTATTTATAGGCTGAAATCTGGGCATCCTTCGTGGTTAAGAATTATCAGATGTGTTTTAACAGCTTATACCGCGCGCTTAAGGAGTTGCATCAAAAGTCAACTATACCAGTGTTTTTGAGGCTATGGGCGCTGCCCATGGTCTCCGTGGGCGCCGCGCCCTGGAGGAATGTAGGCTACGCACTGCCTCTTCTTTTTCTATTTTTGGCACTTTGCCCCCTGCATTTTCACTGTTTATGCATTCTTCTTTTCTCTTTGCATTTAAACCTTGTAACTTGACATCTATTAGTCATTTTAACATGTCTTGATATTTTATGGCATGTCATATAACAGAGGTACGAAATTGAGCTGTCTACAGATCCCTACTTTGTTTTCCTTTTCTTCAACCTTTGAGAGGCTAAGTAAGCTACGCATCCCCATATATTTTGTATGCTAGGTTGCTTTGCATTCTAGCTTCATGTTTCTTGTTGAATCCATGCTAAAGATGACTTCTACCATGATTATAACATGTTTTGATGCTTGTTTAAAATATGGAGATTTTGGGTCATGAACCCATACTTGATGTTTTGGCTTAGAATTTAGTTTGAAATATGTTCAAGCTTTGATTTGGAACAATTGTTATTCATGAACTTGATGAAACTAGGGTTTACTTTGGTATGTATTGTTAACATGTTGGTCATACTAACGTATTGGATCTTCCTATGTTTGACATTGCATATCTTATTGTATTGTTAACATGTTAGTCATACTTGATAGGTTGATGTGTGAATCATGTTGATTGAACTTTGACTTATAAACTTGTTTCAAATATTCTAGGTTGCTAGATTTGTTACTTTAGTTCTTTGTCTTGGAAGTTATGTGAGTAAGTGTTAGCTCAACACCCTTGTATGTGTATCACAATCTTAGATATCTTATAATGCATTTGAATGTATGATTAACTTGGTTTTGATCTAGATTTGGTTGTGTACTTGATTGGTTTATGTTACACGACTTTCGTGTGACTCATTTCTTGACCAATCGAGTCCGTTTTGGGTGTGTTTTGGTCATAGGACCATCCTTGTTTGGTTTGGTAAGGCTTAGAGGTCATTTTAGGCTTGTTTTGGAGAGTTTTTTTTTTTGTCTCAAGGGTACATGCGGTTGCATAAGTTTTGGCGATACACTCGCATGAGGGACAAAGGTTTCCGTTTTTGGAGCTTGGGTCATGCGCTAACGTGGCATGGAGTGATGCGACCGCATCACTTACGTTTACATATTTTTACTTCTTCGTAGTTGTGGCTTGTTTAAACCATTTTGATTAACCAAAATCATTCATAACAATCTATTTAAGCTGAATTTGGCCCAAATTATGAAATTTATAGCATTCTACTGTTGCTTTTCTGCCTCTTCCCCTTCCTCTTCCACCACCTCGACTTCGCTCAAATGTCACTTTTAAGGCTTGTTTATCTCCGGTTGTTCCAAACATCTGCTCGTGCAGGATAAGGTAGCTTTGTACTCATCAATGGAAAGCGTATCAATATTCTTCGACTCTTTAATCGAGCAGACTATAGAGTTAAATCTCTTAGTCAAAGATCGTAAGATCTTCTCCCGAACTTTGACGTCCTAGCCTTCATCGTTAAATCTCTCAGTCAAAGTTGACCTGCTCTGCTTCTGTTGGAACTTTCCATGTTGGTCTATGATAACCCATCACCATTAACCACTAGTTGCCAATACTCCTTGATCGCATGAAGTTCTCCATCACCATCAACCTATGATCACAGTGACTATCGAATCGTGGAATGGCAGGTTGTGCAAACTTCTAGTCAGTCGTCTCTGTAATACCCCTAGTTAAAAATATTAATTCTTATTAATTAATATTATTATTGTTTTAGACTTATTTAATTAATATTATAACTATTTTGGATTAATTAATTATGTTGAAACTATTTAGTAATCTATTAAATCAAGTTGGGCTTGGCCCACTTTTGACTTAAATTTAGAAAAAATTACAAGTCGGTACATTTTTTAAAATGTGTTTTCAAATCAATCCAATCATTTTTGAAACATATCTTTTAGATACAATTTTGAGGTAAAAGAACATTACTACCCCATTTGTATCGTACAGGAAGAATGCATTCTTTAACCGCTCTGTTGTTAGAGCATCCATACCCTTGCTGTGATTTCTTTCCTTCGTCTCTCTCTCTCTCTCGAGATCTGATAATAAATGGCGGCACAGATCTTATATTTCTCTTGGCGCTAGTCCGCTTTCTCTCTCTCTCTCGAGATCCGATAACAATGGCGGCACATATCTTATATTGCTCTTGGCGCTACGAGATCGATAACAATGGCGCACGTATCTGCGATTTCTACCAGTCCGTTGTTTGCTTGGCCGAATCACGATTCCAGCGAGCCATTTCTATCTTAGCTACGGGTACCTGTGAGGAACACACATGTGTATGCATTTGCAGAACATGGAAATGATCTTGGGAGTTTAAAGGATGTCAAGGGAAATCCAACTGAGTGAAGAAACCCTAAACAGAGGCACATCCCTACATTTGTAACCAGTCCCGTCCCCTCGGCCAAGTGTCGAGGCGGTACCTACTGAAGCTCGGCTTCCAGGTTGAAGGAGCAGAGAGAAGCGCGGTGAGCTTAGCAAAGAAAAGGTCTAGGATTTCTGCTGCATCTAAGTCGCTAAAAGGCTAGATGCAGGGTCCGAATAAACTTCAGTTTTGGTTAAGATTTGATGTGGTCAATTTATTATGTTTCAATTTCTTAATTGTTCTGTAGTAACAACTTTGGATAGATATTGATCATTCAGTGGGTTATTCTGTGATGAAAAAAAAAGGGAAATCCAACTGAAGTCTACAGGCGAGTGGGTGAGAGATACAGAGAGTGGGCAGAAGGATGAGAGATACAAAGAGTGGGCAGAGTAACTGGTCCATCACTTGATGCCAAGATTTGACATCAACAACAATTGTAGGCATCAGCATTTCACCTAATGCCAAGATTATGTTTGACAGACATCAGCATTTCACCTGATGCCAAGATTTGGCATCAGAAACAATTGTAGGCATCATCATTTCACCTGATGCCAAGATTTGACATCAGCAATATTTTTGGCATCAGCAACAATTGTAGGCATCAGCATTTCACCTGATGCCAAGATTTGGCATCAGCATTTTTGGCATCAGCAATATTTTTGGCATCAGAGTCCTGATGCCTGGAATTAATCATACTGATGCCTGGAATTAATTATTCTGATGCCAAGGCTTGGCATCAGAGTTTTCATTAATGACATTTTTGTCATTTGGCAAGCAATTTGTAGTTTAATGAAATGTGCAAAAAATTAATGGTCCTAGATGAAAACATGTTTTCAAAATTATACCAACTTGAAATTCCCCCTTAAATTTAATATAAAATTTTTCTTTATGACTCTAATTTTAATAAAATTTTGATCCAGTTAACTTTCGGACGGCAGAGAGAGAGTGTGATTGATAGTTTAAACTTTTGATGTTCAATTCTCTTCTATTCTTATTTAATTCATTTCTTTTATATATTAGATAATTAATAGGCAGTACTTGAATTTGACATAACTTGTAGTAAGACATTAAACTAAAGGGTATGATGATGGGGGTGACGAGTGGAGTCAATTTTTTATATAATTAATGGGCAGTATATAGGACATGAGAATATGATATATGATATACTCCTATTTTGACTTTTAATAAAAGAAGAACTATAGAGTGGTAAATTTATTTATTTTTTGTACGTGAAATCTACTTTGTAATTAATTTATATTTTTTAATTTGAACAAACAAATGTTGTGGGTTTGTTGTGTGACCAACCGTTAAAATAACTTTCATACACTCGTTAAACAAGTAATAGATTATACCTCATTTAGGTTTTTTGAATTCTTCGTTCCATATACTGTTAGGCTTTTGTTATTTTTTTTTATAAATACCTTTCCTTTGAAACGTGTGCAGAATTTTGTATCGGTATTTGATTT
Source organism: Codonopsis lanceolata (assembly GCA_013146195.2). Classification (NCBI taxonomy): domain Eukaryota; kingdom Viridiplantae; phylum Streptophyta; class Magnoliopsida; order Asterales; family Campanulaceae; genus Codonopsis; species Codonopsis lanceolata. Next base: position 87,383,070 of record CM028378.1, on the reverse strand, counting down.
TGAATTCCATCGATTACGTTCATTTGCTTAGTCATAATTTTGCTTCTTGTTAAATCTCACATACTTATCAAGTCTCATGTGAGATACCTATTTGATACATAATGTGCATATCCTTTATAATTATTTTGTAAAATGTATTTGATTATTTAAAAGTTCATACCTTGTTCACTAAGTTAAACAGCCTAATCACAGGTAAATGTGACATTTTGATTTACCTAGTCACGGGTTAATGTGACATTTCGATTTACTTAGTCACGGGTTAATGTGACATTTCGATTTATCTGGTCACGGGTTAATGTGACATTTCGAAACCCTTTAACCACTAGACATATGGTTAGTTATTCGGATATACCCTTTAGAAACATTTGCCCTTATGGGTCTTTGAAATCTTTCGAAACATTGTTCATATAGGTTTTTGACCGCTTATGTGATCTTGGTATCTGTGAGTTGTCTGTTGTCTCTAGCTGGTATGAGACGATTGGTGACAATTGGACTACTCGAGTCGTCTTTTACATTATTATATTTCATTTGAAATCCTAAATATTTATCTGTGAATCGTACGTTGTTGCCAGCTAGTATGAGACGGTTGGTGACAATTAAATTACTCGAGTCGTTTGTTGTATCTTTATCATTGACTTGAAATCCTGAAAATATAATTCAAATTTGAATATTGAACTTTGACTATTTGACTTTTACATTATGGCTATTTAAACCTTCGATTTTAATTCTTTAATTTATTTCGATCAACTCCTCCTTAGTAACCGGATGGGTTGTATATGAACTTGTTGAGCATTATTCGCTCACCGTTTCTTATTCTTTCTCTTCCAGGTGACATTTAATTTGGCTAGATGAATTGTTTTGAGTAGATAAATGAAGATAGTCAAAGAAGTTTTAAATATTTATAATTCACTCGTACTTTGAAAGTTTTATTAATTTTAATTAACTTAATATTGGATTTCCTTTTATACATTTGGTGATTATATTACATTTGGGGGATATTAATGTTGATTAATAATTAGTGTTGAGATTTATTATGATTTTACATATTGATTGTTGGTAACGTGGCCAAACTGTGGGATCGCAATGTCGATATCGAATTTGAGGGGTTACATCTCTCTCTTTCTCTGCCTCTAACAAAGACTTATTCAACTAGAATTAAATATTGGGCTTGTTTGGTAGTCAGACAATGATAAGCAATATTATTAATCTTAGTATTATTAGTACCCTCGCTATTAATCCTCACTTATATATCGAGGGTAGTTTTAAGATTACAAATTAATGTTAATTCCAAATTTTTTTAGTGAGGGTGCTAATAATATCACCCTCCCCTTTGGTATTAATAGTGAGGGAATAATGATTTTATTTGGATAACTCGTGCTATTAGTCATGACCATATATTGCATACCAAACATTAGGCAACTCGACTTATTAATTTCATATGACCTTAATCCTGACTACCAAACGATACCTGAAACAAACTATTAAAAATATGACACAAACTTCTTCGGGAGGAAGTTTGGTAACTAAAAAGTGGAAAGTAATAAGTACCTGATACACCCTAATGGTGAAGTTTCTGCTTTCCAACTTTATAAAAGTTATATGCTCCTGTTAACCAAATAACTGAATAAGAGTCAATTTCAATTACTCAGTGTATGTTCAAAGTGTTGTAATTTGATTTGATATGATTCATGGAATCGCATGGGTTCTCTAGAATTTTTCTGATTCGGTAAAAATTGGGTAAAATAGTCTAACAGATATTTTTTATAAGACAGATCATTTTTATTCGACTTAACGTATATTAGTGGATTGAGCTGTGAGAGAGTGAGACTTTGTCTTACGAATTAAAATCTATAAGACGGTTTTATAGGAGACTTACTCTAATGATAAAATGTTTCTCCTGCACGTCGTAACTAGAAGTGACAAACTAGCAGGTATAGACGGCCCTTATATGGACAATAAGTTCAAATTAATGAACAGTAATTATTCATTTAATAACATAAATGTAAATGGGCGAATAATAAATAAGAATGAGCACTTGTGGATATCATTTAATCATTAACGTAAAATTATATAATAAATACAAAAATTAGGTAGTTAGGGACTGAGGGGATATCACGTATTGAAACAATGAGAGCTTTCCAAGAGCAGTAGAATGAATCTCTCTTGTAGAGAGTAAGAAAAGCAATAAAAAGTCAATTTTAGTGTAAAACTGTTTTTTTAATACTTCATTCGTTTTTAAATAATCGTTTTTTTTTATCTACCATATTGTTAAAGAAAAAAATAATTGATTGTATTATCAATATTGGTGTAATGTATGAGTTTTTTTAAATGTCCTTAAGCATGTGACCATAATTAAGTAAGTTGAAAAAATAAGGGTAAAGTCGTAAAAATATTATCTTAAAAAGAAATTTTTTGAAAAAGAACAATTATTTTGGAACGGTTAAAAAAGAAAGAGTAAGTCTCAAGTAAAACCGTCTAAAATTCATAAGACAGAACTTCGTTCTCTCATAATTTAACTCACCAACATATAATGAGTTGGGTCAAGAAGAACGATCTTAAATAAAATAGTCACAAGATCGTCTTATCTAAATTTTTACCAAAAGGAAAGGAGAATAGTTATTTAGAAAGGGAGTCTTATAAGTATTTGTTTGATGGAACGTTTTGATCAAAACGCCGGTAAAAAATGCAGCGTTTTTCCTTTAAAAGTGTTTCAATGTAGCATTTTAAAACGCATTGTTTTAAAAATATGTAGCGTTTTAAAACGCTCTAATTTGGAGCGTTTTAAAAATATGTTGCATTTACAACTATTTATGAAAAATAGCGTTTTGAAATAGTTTTTCAAACGTGTTTACAAAATTTAAACTGCGTTTTGAAAAATGTACATTTTAGAAACGCTACGTTTTCAAAAAAATGCATTTTCAAAACGCTGCATTAAACGAGCTCTAAGTTTCCATACTCGAATGGGAGGAATTTTATGAAAAGATATATAACAAGGGATCTCATCTCTTGACACAATATAGTTAAAAATGTGAGTACCTCCTCTAAAGCAATTTGATGCAGTTGGCTCCAAGTAAAATTTTGATCGGTACACGTTCAGCAAATATAGGCTTCCAAATTTTCTTAAAAATTTTCATTTAATGTGTTTTCTTTTCTACCTGGAATTAAAATCCAGTGCAATTTTTGCAATTCAATATTTGTCTATAAAGTCATCATATTTAATGAGAATTGATTTTAAAGCGGGTGCTCATTTAGTCAAAAAGTAAGTCTTCTGTAAGACGGTCGTACGGATCTTAATTCGTAAGACGAAGCTTCACTTTCTCACAACTCAACTCACAAACACTTGACAGATCGGATAAAAATGATCCGTCTTACAAAGAATGATCGTAATAACGTCTTACCTAAGTTTTTGTCTTTAGTCAATCATAATTAATGATCTCAAATAAAAATATCAATTTGTACCTACTTAAAATTTTAAATATGCTCATATCCATTATCTAATTAATGAACGATCTGAACGAACAAATCCAAGTGAGCAAAAATTGTCATCTCTTATAGGTTCGACTTCTATCCATTCTCAAAGCCCTTTTGGGAAAAAAAAAAAAAAGAAAGAAAGTAAAATTAAAGACATTATTTATGATTCATACACTGGTCAGTGACCCCATTGAATAGCTGGAAATTATTGAATTTGAAAGCTACTTTCTGATGTCGCATATATTTGATGTGAGTATTATATATGTCAGCTTATTCCATTAATTATAACAAAAAGTTGAACACAATTTAAGTTACAAATATTTAATTAACTATTACTAATTCATATTTAATTATATTTTAATTTTTTTAAGTTTTTAATGGTAATGATTAATTCTTACATCAACACGTGTGAAAGTGATTACTCTTAAATAACTCTTTTTTGTCTCTTCATTACACAAACTGTAACTACTAGAATATAAATTCTTTTGAGTTCTTAATTAAAATATTTATATTTTGAATATACATTGATCTGATCTCATACCTATACTAACACAATCTCATTCTTACACCGTTGGGGCTGATAATTACAACCTGAAACCCGTTAACATTCTCGACCTATTCCAACCCAGCCCGTTAACATTTTTTGGTCGGAACGGCGAACTCATTTCAACAAAAAAATATTAATGGTTTGTGTTTGGTCATATCGAGTTAAAGTGAGTCGAACCCATTACCCATTTTGACTCCGATAGTTTTTATAAGTGAATGATTTTTTAGGAGGAAATCCGGGTTAGAACAGATCGACCCACTTTATTCCATTACTCATTCTAACATGACTCGATTTAATCCGACTCATTTCGACCAATTTGATATTCAAGTTCTAATTAGTTTCGACTCGTTTCGATCAGTTATATGTCTTAATCTGACTTATACCCGACCCAACATATTTAATTGCCAACCCTAAACATCATGTCTAGACATGAGCACAAAGACCTCGTAGATATACGGTTAACATTTATATTTATAATTTATTTTGTTTGTAATTTTAATTTTTTGGGTTGATTATGGAAATTTTTTTTCTTCTCATTTCATATTCTCTTTTTTTTTTCTATCCCTATTTTCTTTTCTCACCTAACTTAATGCGTCCCTATTTTCTTTTCTACCCCTCTTTTTTTTTCTCTCCCTCATCTTATCTTTTCGAAAGAGCCACGTGACAATCCTCTAAAAAGTATTTGAGTACTGAAAACGACTAGTACGATTGATATTTTCTTTTACTAAATACTTCGTCCAATCAAAGATTCATTTAATATTGATGTGTCTTCCACAAATTTGGGTAATAAGCAAGACACGTGTCAGCATCACATACCAATTACAAGTTTGTTAAAATGAGACACATAAGCTGACGGATAAAACTAGCAAAGTGTCTGAGCAAAGATCATCATTACATTCCATCTAAACATGATCGAGCTTAAGGCCTTGCATGCCCGATCAGGAGGCTATGCCCAAGAGCCACACTTATCGTCATAAGAGTAACATCATGCGATCAGGCAGGGCCATTCCCGCCCGAATAGACATTGAGCAAAGAGTCTCAGAGACTTGCTCTCCACGACAAGTCAAAAGTTTTTTTATCTGAGCAAAACAATTTTCATACATGTTCCGATAATCACGCGAACAGCCGCGTATTACGCCTACAAGTTAAAAAATTTCTCGTAAACCTACTAGATAACTATGAAATTGAATCTCACAAGGATTCTATATGATTGGACACCTATAAAAACATCTCTCTAAACCCTAAACAAGGTACACACTTTCGATAACCTCATAACTCTGTCAAATTGCCTTCTGACATAGATGATACTTACTCTCACGTCGGAGTGGTTTCGTGAGGTCAAGTCTTGCACTCCTACAAAGGTGTTGTTTGTGTTCTTAAACAGATTGTAGATATATTCAATCCATTCAATCAAGTACAGATATCCTAGACACCAAATCGGACGACCCAAGAATAATTTTTACATCATCAAATAACCGAGTCGAATAAGGTTTGAAATTGAATCAAACCACTCAGTTTGATTTGATTTGGTTTTGTGGTTTATATAAATTCTTTTTAATCAACATAACCAACATTAAGAATAACAATAAAAACAATATTTAAATTTTAAATTAACATCAAAATCGGAAAATAACCTACTAAAAATAAATTATCATAAAGAAAATAATAAAAAATTTCAAAACAAACACAAACAATGGAAGAAATAATAGTGCTCCAACAATTAAGATTTTGTTTGGTTTATTATATGTGTGTGTGTGTATATATATATTATATGAATAAATCAAGGCCTAGATTATTCATATCAGATAATCCAAATGTTCAAAATACTTAACAAATGTTATACAATATATATCTATGCATATATAAAAAAGAGAGGTGCGATTTTTTGAAAGTTCTCGCCAAAATTTACTTTTCAAAAATGGCAACATTATTATTTTGTTTAGTTGCATTTTTTGCTTTGGGAATTGAAACATTTTTTTAATGGAAAACTAATATTGAACAAATGCATTGAACATGTTACCTCTCTTATAATATGAAGGGTTATTAAGATTGACTTTAAAATGAATCTATTGAATATGAAAACACATTAAGTATATTTTGTGATCATGCATATATTTTATAATTTGGTAATTAAAATACAATGAGTGCATAATTTTGAACACTCAACGATATATAAAATAATATTTACATCATTGAATAGAATTGAAATAACATAATTTGAATAGATTTGGTGAATTTACCTGTTTTTGAAATAAATGTCTAGAGTAATATATATATATATATATATATATATATATATATATATATATGAGAGAAGTAAGTTTTGAAAAGTTCCCGCCAAAAGTGATTTTCTAAATTTTGAAACACTTATAATATTTATATAAGTCACTTTTTGTATTAGAAATTGAAAATAAAAAATGTCATTATTATGGTTGATTGGATAAATGATTCCAAAACCTCTTCGCCTTCTTATTTATTATATTTAAAAAAATATGCATAGTAGAAACATGAGAGATAGCAAAACCATTTTTTTTTGTCAATTTCTTTACATCAATATCCAGGCTTGGAAAAATAAAGATGGAATAAAACAATGATTTTGAAATTAAATCATATACACACACTTTGAAGTAAAACTAATTCACAGACAATCAATTAATAATATTACCAAGATCTGACATTTTTTTCTCTATTTCAGCATAACCAAAGTTATTATTGTAAAAAAAATCTATAAATCGAGATAGGATCAATTTTTTGAGACATTTAGCTACATGTTAAAAAATGAAAACCAGATAATTTCTGATTTTTTAGTTACTTATAAATATTTAAAATTTAGATATAAAAAAAGTACTGCTGATGAAATTAATCAACATTCAAATCGAATTTGTTTGTTAGTTGAAATAAATCATGAATTAAAATTAATAAACGAGTTTTGAAGTTAAACATAGTTTTTGAAATATTTTTTGAAACATGAACATACCAACAAGTTTCCGGTAAGTCGGTGGTCATAGCTTCCGTTGTCGATTTCTTTAGGTGGTAACCTTGGAGTTGGCCATCGCCGCAAATAATGTAAAAAATTGCAATGTGTGCTGAAACTAGGGTAAAAGTGTTTTGTTTTTGTTTATATACATCAACTAAAACAACGTGGTATTATGGGTGTTTACCGGGCCGCGGTCCATAGGTTATCCATAGCACGGTTTAAGCCAAATTTTATGGTGTCTATTCATCGATCGTTTGAATTTTTGGTTCATAATCATTGACCCATCTCCTACATTTTTTTTCCTTGGTTATAACTGTTTTAATTATTTTTTCTTTATGTCTGATTTTTAAATTAAAGCATAATACTTGAATTATTTTTTTTAAATTACCAATTTTGAAGTTTTTAAGCTTTTATGACAAAACATGTTAGTATATTACAAACAATTTTGCCTTTGTCTAATATTATATGCTCTATCAATTTTTTTAATATTAATGTAACTTTTATTTATATATATTTTAATATCATTTTTAAATATGGGAAACACATCAGTGAATTTAAATTTTATTGAGACTCCAGAGTAGAGAATGAGAGAAAGTGAACCCCAATTCCATTGTTTACGATTGGAATTGTGGACTTCAATGTAAATTTTATTCTTTATATCTAGAAAAAATATTAGAATTGGAATTGAACCGAAA
>CM028378.1:87298709-87375280 GCA_013146195.2 Codonopsis lanceolata | reverse complement strand
AAGTAAGTAGGTCATAATGCTCTACAAAATTAATAAAATATGCACATAAATGTACGCACTTTACATGTTCAACTAACTTGTAAGTTTAGTTCAAAACCACATATTGAGGCATTCATAACCTCAAGTCATCACCAATTCAAGAGGCATATAAAAACAACAATTCACATATAGGGTCTACTATGTCCTACACTGTCAGGTTAAATCAAGACTACCACTTAGCCTAAGAACCACCATAAATCAAGGCTTAGCATTTAGCTTCACAAAGGTACAGGACTTAGCCAAAGTCCGTTCGTCATTATAGTCGACATCCTCCAAGCCCATCTCAAGAATGACAAGACTACCACGTGGTCCAAGTCCAGGTAATACTTTCATATCCTCGCGACTAAATTCCTTATAGGAATTTATCGAATAACAATTATTAAATAGTACTCGAGACCATGGGTTGGTCTCACAATACTCCGTGCTCTAAAACACGCTCTACAGTTCCCAATAGGTCTACATAACATGAGTGTCTCCATTGGACACGACAAGATACTCGGTGCATACAAACTTAGCAAATGAGACCCGAACATCGTGGGGTCTCGACGAGGCTTGTTATCACATTATTGGCCTTACAATGACTCAGTTGAGTCTTAATTCTACATTCCATTCTTTATGTGTTTCATAGCCCCACAATTAAACATTTCATTCATATATACCACAAAATCCCAAAAGTTCATTCGGGCTTGATTCCCAAGCCTAACAACCCAAAAACTCATAGACATAGTCAACGAAACCCAAATGACGTAGGACTTCACCTAATTCGTTAACACAATATTGAGCCTATTATGACTTCAGATGGTCCAAATACTAAGTTTCATTCTTAACTCTTCCATCGACATCAATATTAACACCCAATCAAAATAACAACAATTTCTCCAATAATTCGAGGCTTGACTATCAAACCCTAAATTCATAAAACCAACATAACTCTATACCCATTTTAGAAATTCCATGTCTTCAATTAGATGGTCATACTCATACAACCTAGTGAGATCACACCTTCAAAGCCCCAAATTTTAGGCATACTTTCATAATAAACCAAATGGAATGTAAACACGATTTCTAGCATGTTCATAAACCTAGAAACACAAGATGAAGAGTAACATTATACTTCAACAATCATATAGGTCATCCCACATATACTTTTGACAAGTTCACATGCTCAAATCACAAGTTAAAATCACCCAAGGCAAGTATGTGTACCCATTGACCTCAAATAGCATAGAGTTTGTTTTCCTTAGGATCAATGGGTACAAAAATCAAAAGAAGAAGAAGTAACTTACAAGTGTTCTTCAACAAAGAAAGCGAAGGAAGAAATCAATCGGTTGAAAACGATCCTCTCGTCGAGCTCTACACTTCTTGTGGAGGAAGCTTGAGCAAATGAGGGATGGATCAAGGAGGATGATGAAGATGTCTTCAAGAAGCCATGGGAGAGTTTGAGAGAGGATGAATCTCGTTTTTGGAGAGTGAAGGAGAGAAATGAAGGTCAAAATCTGATTATATGGCTTATATTGGTCTAGAATTTGAGTGGGACAAGTGTCACCACAATGTGGTGTCTTAAAATCTGATTTTGGGCTTAATTAATCCACTCAATCTCTCACTAATCCACTCCTAAAACTTATTAGAGATGTTAGGGTATAAGTGAGGAGGGTTAGGGAGGTTTAGAAAAGGTTTAGAATAGGTTTAGATAGGGGGTTTTAGTGTACAAGTCGTCGATTCCAAAAGCAGGGCAAAAAATCCCGAAGCATTAAGGTGAGGCGGGCGCCTCACTCCCCTCCATGCGGCCGCCTCACTTGCTCCTGCACAAAGGATGCTCTCAGTACTTGAGGCGGGCGCCTCACAAGGTGCCATGCGGCCGCCTCGGCCTCTGAACCTCCAAAATTTGATCTAAACTTGTCCTAAATGATCCAAAACTTATGGGCAACCATTCTAAGGTCTAACCCAACTCAAAACAAGTCTAAAACACACCGAACAACTCAGAAACAACTCGGAGGCGAAGCAGGAAGGGGTGCAACAACGTGCACGGAGCGACGAATGAACTCGCCTGAGCGAGCAACAAAAGGAGACTTTTTAAAGGCAAGTCTAAGGGCTAATGAAGAAGCTTAAACACTTCTAGAAAGTTGAATAACAACTTAGGGAAATAAGAATCCCATAGGAGGCGATTCACGCAGACTCGATTCCCGAACTACTGCGATAGAGACGAGCAGCTATCTCCAAAACTTCCAAATCATCGATAGACTTAAGGAACACCTCCAACTTGAAGTCTAATGCATCTAAACATCTTAACAAACCATCTTAAAAAAGGTCTAGGACCCAAACCGAGGTCACGGACACAAAACGCAAGCAAACCCTCAATCGCGTCGCATTCCGACTATCGTCGAGTCACGACTTGTGACTTTAGCAAGTCAACAACTATATGGAAGTCTCTTAATAATGTTTTGGTCTTAATATGGTCTCTCAAACACATCTAGACCCTCTCTTAACCCCAAAGCGTACCGTCGACAAAGGAAGAAGTGCAAGTATAGCCGCATGGCAGAGATGACAGAAGGAGGCGGGCGTCACATACATTTTCTCGACTCTAACCTTTTTCGATTACAATTTTACAGGGTCGACCCTTTTAACATCTCTACCCCCATCTTTATATCCATTAATTTTATATCTTCTTTCAATTTATATTTTATATTATCAAATAAATTTGATATTGCATAAATTATTAAATTCAAAATTATATTATAATTCATTATTAAATATTATTTATTATAATTTGAATAAAATTTATTATAATTCGATATTAACTATAATATAATAATATTATTATATTCAAATAATACAAAAATGAATAACTTTTTAACTATAATCCATTAATTAATACAAAAATTTTCATTACATAAAAATATTTTTAGTGAATATTAATTACTAAATTGATGAGTTTAATTAATATTATTGAGGATGATTTGAGGATGGTTGAGTGTCTCAAGCAGCTACTCAACCACCTTGTTCTCATAGATTCAATTTAGAAACCTCCTTGATACACCGTTGTACCTTATAGGCTACTCTGTTGGTTATGCTCTAACCCGAAGTTTCAAGTGTTTTTCAAATCTCAAAAAAGTGTATGGCTATCTTTTTATTCAACTTTAATTATGAGTCAATCGAATGACTCGAAATGAAAAGTTAAGCATCAAAAACCACAAATTTTCTTTAAGAACTATAGGAGATAAATGTACAAATGAATCAATGTAAAAGCCATTTCTGTAGTTTAATATCAAATCGACCAAGATTTATCGTAGCGCCTAAAAAAAATAAAAATTACACTGCCTATAGATCAAAATTTTACTTAAAGACAATGACAAGCAATAATTGAATATCTCCAGTTTGTTCAAAATAAAATACTCTTTTGATGTTATTTATAAACAACAAATAAAAATTAGCACACCGAAGATAATTCTATTTACCCAAAAATATCTCCTCTTGCTAAGAAATTCCAACCTCGGACGATAATGAGCTTCTCCCTCCGTTCTAGACAAAAAAGTCCACTATTTCATTTAAAATGTTTTACTTAAAAAATCCACTTTCAAATATTAATACATATTTTTTTCATTTTATTACTAATGATATACTTAAAATGTCATTTTGGTAAGAAGTTGTCTTTCAATGAAGACTCCTTGCCGGAAACAGAGGGAGTTTTTTTTTAAGAAAAAATACTCTTTTTGTGAAATCCGACTTAAAGCACATTTTCTACACAATAATAGTTATTTCAATATGTTTCACTATGGTACAAATTTCATTCAATGATAGTTCAAAGGCAAAAACTTAAGTCTGTTAAGTCAATCTTATAAATATTTTTTGTAAGACAGAATCCTTATAATCCGACCCACCAAGTGTTAGTAGGTTGAGCTGTAAAAGAATAGAACTATGTTACGGATTAAATTGTGCAAGACTGCCATATAGGAGACCTACACTAGTTTAAATAGGACAAGGATGAGTACTCTTGGAGCTCGTTTGGGAGGGGTACAACGGTCTTTTCACTCTATATCACTTTCATACAAAGTTCATTTAGAGAATTGAAAATTGAAATAGTACAAAATGAAATCGCTATTATCACGTAACAAATGAGCACCTCGAGTACGACTGTGGGCACACTATCCAATTTCACAATTTCGAAGGAAACAAGTGAAGATTGAACCCTGGAATTCTTTCGGGGAATCTTCAATAGGATTCTGCAAGTATATATACACATTAGAGTTATCATAAATGCTACATGAGACAACTAATAACAGTCATACAGGGAAACAGCAGCCAAATATAGTTCTGAATTCTCACCTCCCCAACAAAATTCTCCATCTCTGACGTCTGAGTAAGTATCTCAACATTATTGTACATCGATCATACTCTATTATATAATCAGTCAGAATAAAGAGACGAGGAAGGGTACAAGCTTTCATACAAGTTGGACATTTTACAAGGCTCCAGTAAGGCCAGAGTAACTCACTAGCCATTAAACTGAATGGTCGCAGAAACAGATTTCTATCGTTCTAAGATTTTCACAACGAACAGTGGGTGTTACCAAAATAGCAACTTTTTCGTTGGGGAGCTGGTTCGCTCTGCAGCAGTGATAACCAGTCTTAGAGGCCCACCCAATATGAACGACCATTGGGGTTGTGAATGGTTGACACAACTGGGGAAGTGACACACCATTCGTACCAAACCTGCATTGCAGTCAAAAAAACAATAGGCAGCGATGAGTTTAAAATAAAAATACAGCACCAGAGACGGGAAGAGAAGTGTCTGCGTAGAAAAATATTGAGAGATCATCAATTTGGTCCAGAATTATGTAGATTGTAACGGAAGATTCCTTGCTTCTATATCCCAAAATTTCTTTGCAATTATCTTGATTAATTTTCATAGACTTGCACTAAAAGAAAACAAACAAGAAGATTCCATGCAAGGAAAAAAGTGATGTACCTTGGTAGAACCACAACATCTCCAAAGGTGAAGTTCTAAAGGCGAGCCCGGATTGATTCTTACTGGTGTCCTCAGGGGAAAGAATATCGGAAACCTGTACCAAAAACAATGGTAAGACAGAAATCAAATTTGCTATAATGGACAAATTTTGACATTGATTCTACTCAGTACAACTAGTCAATAATTTTGGCCAGATTCCTACTTAGACCACAAATTGGTGGATGATCCTAGGAGTATAACCTAATGCTGCTTTCTCATCAATCCGACAACCACTACATATAGATATTACATTATTTGAGTGGAAGAACTATACAGAATATAACTGAATGGTGCCAAGCATATGTAAATAGACTTAAAATTATGCATAGAAGTTGAAAGTATGTCAGTTGGATGGTATACAAAAATGCAAATGCAACTGGTGGATAATAAAACCTGCATCCTGACAGAATTTCAAAGAATCTATGACCTCAATTTCAAAGAAAAAGGCTGATATAAAAATGAAGTGAATAGACTTACCAGCTGAACATGTTTGGTGTCGCAGTTGACGGTTCTATACCGAGATGTACATCTTTGTAAAGTGTAGCATCAAAATAACCAGCGAATCCTATTACCCAAGAGTAGAAATGGCAGTAAGAGCCAGGGTTTGCACAAGATTATATGAAAGTAGATGCTAATGCATTTTGCATAGCTAATTAATAGAAGTTGATGTATTCCGACCCTATAATCACTAGTGTCACCAAGCTAAATTAATAGATACAACCTGATTTACAAGGCAAAGAAATTGATGTCTTCCGTATCGATGTTATGTTTACGTAGGGATTAAAGAAGCAGGACACAAAGCTAATAACCTCTTTTTTTTTTTTCTTTTTGTGATAAGGAAAGAGAATTGGATTGAAGGAGCAAAGAAAAAGGACAGACAAGAATTCTATTGAACAAAAACAAAATACAGAGGCCACAAGGGACAAGCTAAACAATGATAAAATTAAGGCATTAAAATCCCATTGGATCTCAGAGATGTGAACTCCTCAAAAGACACCCCAAGAAGCCCATAGAAATGCCATAAAAACAACTATCAAAACAAGAGGCCAAGACTGGAATCCTCAATGTTTACACACACCATAGAAGAGAATCCACCCCATGGCCACAGACCCACAGTATACAAGCATGAATTACCCCTGCACGGACTACCAAAACAAAAAAAGAAGGGAGGAGAGGCCAGAGGGGACCCCTGCACTGAAGAAACAGGCGTCATGCGATTAAGAGGCACACTGGCACAGCACACACCAATCCCTGGAGATCTACTTATAATCTCTACGCACTTGCAAGACAGTTCGTGGTGAGAGCAACTTACTTCCATGGTAGTTAAGTTTATATTTTACGAACAATTTTCAATAAATTACTCACCATTCATTATTCTATATCAAAATAATAATTATAATAACAATAGTAATAGTCACATTTGAAAAGTCAAACTTTTTAGGATCAAAGCTTTACCACCTGCTTCTACCTCCTTTAATTTACACTAAATTTATATTCATTTATTTAGAAATGGGACTCCCATTTCTAAATAAATGAATAAAATTATGCGACTATTTTTTGGGACAAACCAAAACGGAAAGTGAGACTATTTTTACACTTTCATATTACCAGTAACAATAAAAGAGAGAACAGCCTTTCAAAGTATAAAAATACTAGTACTCTTTCCTGTGGTGATGACACGACGCCAGTTTAAGAATTTATCAATAAATGTAATAATGTGGAAATGAACCCAAATACCTAACAAAATAAAACATCTTACCTCGATATTTATTTTATAAGAAAACTAAGAAATAAATATTTTAATTGTAACTACTGTTAAAATATAAAAAGAAAATTTTATTGTTTTCTCAATAACAAAAACTCAGTCTTCTTCTTTTGGGGGTTCTTGCTTAACTTTGTAAACATGAGATGCAATAACTTTATCCATTATTTCCACCTACACATGAGACACAGAAAATTCAAACATATTCAGTTAACCAAATTTTTAACTTCATCTCTTCGAATCCTCCCACATATTATCATACAAAATCTAGCAGGCGAACGAAGATGCATTTGATCCAAATTAATCAACCCTAAAAGCTAAAAAATGACAATTAAATCAATGGAAGCCAATACACATGCCCCAACAAATGAAACCACAACAATGAGAACATGTCCAACATTCTATAAAAATAAACTCGTGCTCGTGCCGAAGGCACGGTGCTAGTAAGAGCGTGACAATGTATGAACCGAACATGATGAAAAAAATTAATTAAGAAACTATAACTAAATATTTGTAAAATCGTAAAGGTCTCTTTGCCCGGAACGAAAGGATTAATTAATAATTTGTACACGAAATTGCGGGCCGACCAAAAAAACAGGCCGGACAAAACTAATAAGGAAACCTAATAAATAAGGAAACCCAGAAGAGGAGGTTACCCAAATAAATGACAGCCGTAGGATGATAGTAAAAAAAATTAAATCCTGACCTCTGAATAGCCTTAGTCAATTACCTAGCTTCTTTGTAATATAGATTACTCCCTCCGTTTTCAAATAATTGTCCTCTTTTTTTTTGTCATTTCCAAAATAATTGTCCTTCTTTCAGAACTTTCCTTTTTAGGAAAACACTTTTACCACTTTACCCATACTTTTTCTACCTACTTTAATTATGACCACATACACAAGGGCATTAAAGGAAACCAAACATTACACCAATATTTATAATAAAGTCCATTATTTTTTCTTAAACGGTGTGTCGGGTCAAAGAGGACAATAATTTAAAAACGAAGGGAGTAACACCTAACACACCAAAAGCAACTATAAAAATAACCGCACAGAAAAGCATAATAACATTAATGCCACCATGTATCTCAATTATAATGTCAAAATGGCCAAAGAATGATCTCATGAAACAAATTAATTAAACAAAAACAAAAACTAGCATATCTATACTTGAAATGATAAAGATAATCCATTTATAATACAATTCCCAAGACACAATGAAAACATTCTGGAAACCACACATGAACATGATTCATTCATATTGGTCAAACAATTATGTCCCTAAGAAAAAAGAAATTTAATAACACTGAACTAGCTTCTTCTACGCTTGCAATGATTACATGATTGATTTATAATAAATAATTCAATTCCCAAAATACACTAGTAACATACTGGAAACCACACGCACATACGATACATAATTGGCCAAACAATTCAACTCAACCCAGCCCTAGTACCAATTACTTGGGATCGGCTACACAAATCATTGTTTTGTCATTCAGTTTAATACAATGCAAGGTGTCATACACAAGCCACGCTCATTCATATCCATCTTTATTAGGCTTCTCGACCTCTATCATCATACGGCTGTTATTTATTTGGGTAACCTCCTTTTCTGGATTTCCTTATACTGTTAGAATTAGGTTTCCTTATAAAACAACTAGGTAATTGACTAAGGTTATTCATAGGTTGAGATTAAATTATCTTTAAAAATTTAATGCTTCTTTTTCTTCCAAAAATAGATAAGTGTTCCAATAAAGACATATTCTATGATTTACTTATTATTTACGGTTTTACTGTTTTACATTTATTGTTTTATGGTGTTACCGATATTGTTTTATTGAGATTTATTGTTTTAACATGCATAACTAATCAATTTAATTTTAGTCCAACGGTAAGTTTTGAATATTTGTATTTTAATTTTTTTCATTTTAATTATTATCTTAATTAACTTAATCAATTTAATTTTTTATGACCCACAATTTCGTATACAAATAAAAAAATCGTAAGTTTTGTAATTCGTTTTTTTTCTTTTTAACTGTTATCGTAATTAATTTAATCAATTTAATTTTTGTCCGGCCCGTTTTTTTGTTTGACAATTTAATTCTTTTTTCCGACCCGCAATTTCTTATACAAATAAAAAAATGCATAAGTTTTGTCCGGCCCGTTTTTTTGGTCGGCCCGTAGTTTCGTGTACACATTATTAATTAATCCATCCGTTTCGGGCAAATAGGCATTTATGGTTTTACAAATATTTAGTTGTAGTTTCTTAATTAATTTTTTTTTTCATCATGCTTGATTCATACATTGACCACGCTCTTACTGGCACCGTGCCATCGGCACGGGCACAAATTTATTTTTATAGAATGTTGGACATGTTATCATTGTTGTGGTTTCTTTTGTTGGGGTATTTGTATTGGTTTCCATTGATTTAATTGCCATTTTTTTAGCTTTTAGGGTTTATTAATTTGGATCAAATGCATCTTCGTTTGCATGTTAGATTTTGTATGATAATATGTGGGAGGATTCGAGTTTCGTAGATGAAGCAGAACGAAGATGGATTTGATCCAAATTAATCAACCCTAAAAGCTAAAAAAAATGGCAATTAAATCAATGAAACCCAATACACATATCCCAACAAACGAAACCACAACAATGAGAAGATGTCCAACATTCTATAAAAATAAACTTCGTGCCGATGATGCGTGCCAATAAGGCGTGGTCAACGCATGATGAAAAAAAAATTAAGAAACTACAACTAAATATTTGTAAAACCGTAAAAGCCTCTTTGCCCGAAACGAAGGGATTAAACATCTCTTATGAACCCAAACTTCTGCTTTCGGAGTGGTATAACAAATTGGGTAGTTGTTTAATGGTTGTGATTAATATAATTAGTTGATAAGTAATTATATTATATACATGGGGCTTATTGTGGTTATTGAAAAGGGCGTGATGTGCGAAAAAAACTCCCCTCCCGCCTTTCATAATATTACTCCCTCCATCGCAAAAAGAGAGCTACTTTTACCTCTTTAGTTTGTCTCCAAAAGAATGACACGTTTCCCTTTTGGGATTTTGTAGCATATCGACTTGAACACCCTTGTCAACTTTTTAATCGAGGAAAGTATCGAGTGCATGACCTTGTCATGTGCCCATCTTTCAAAGGACTATACTACCCCCATTAACGAGAGATTGTAGAGAATGATGCCCTCCCTCCATTTGTATCCTTAGACCAACCAAGTTCATCTTTTGTTCAATTAGGGAAACGTCAGAGCTCAACACAATGCTTCAGCGACCACGAATGGTAGCTTAACTCAGGGATAAGGGGGAGGGGCTGTGAGAGAAGGAGAGGTGCGAGAAGGTGTGGTATTGTGCTATTTGTGTTAGGGGCTGGGGGTGCTCTCCAAGAGAAAGAAAGAGAAAACAATATATAGTTAATTACACGTGGCTAGCATGTGAATCTCACATGACCCATTCTGTTAATTTGGCTAGGGGGTCCATTTTAGATAAAAACATTCCATCCAGCATGCCCACCTACTTTTTAGTCATCATTCGTTTTACATGCCTCCGTTTGACGAGGTTAGAGATTTTTAGGGAGAGGGTCAGCTGGAGGAGCACGAATATCATTTGGTCAAGGGGGGAAAAGGTCTGCCTGAGGTTTAGGTATTAATAATGTTGTTGAAAGTAAATTCCGAGTGAAGAAAATGGAAGAATTCCTTGAATCGTTATTTGAAAAGGTTGTACAAATTTATACATTTTCTAGGATCTATTATAGGAAATTATAAATCAAATCTCCTATAAATTTTTAACAATAGAAGAGATGTATCTTACATTGGTTAGAAATTGATGTTGGTTTTAAGAATACTATTATTAAGTACCAATAAAAGAGATGTATCATACATTGGTTGAAAAGTGATGTTGGTTTTCAAAGTCATTTGATCAAAGACTTCAACCATTATTACCAATAGAAGATGTATATCTCACATTGGTTAGAAAATGATGTTGATTATAAATTATTTTATATTCTTATTAATAAAAGAGATCTATAACACATTATTTAAAAAGAAAATGTTAGATTTTAAAGTCTTTAGACTAAAGACTTTCACTTTTACAATATATGTATCTCACATTGGTTAGAAATTGATGTTGTTTTAAAATTACTATTATTAATTACCAATAAAAGAGATATATCATACATTGGTTAGAAAGTGATGTTGGTTTTCAAAGTCTTTTGATAAAAGGCTTTTACCATTATTACCAATAGAAGATGTATATCTCACATTAGTTAAAAAATGATGTTGATTTTAAATTATTTTAGATTATATAAAAGACTTTTACTATTATTAGCAATAGAATATATATATATATATATATATATATATATATATATATATATATATATATATATATATATATTACATTTGTTATAAATTGATATTGATTTTAAATTACTATTATTACCAATAAAATAGATAAATTTTACATTGGTTAAAAAGTAATGTTTATTTTAAAAGTCTTTAAATAACAAAAAAACTTCTACTTTTATCATCAATAAAAGAGAAGAGAAGAGATGTATCTCATTTTATAAAAAGAGAGGTTAGTTTTAAAAAAAAAATTAGATAAAAAAATTTATACTACTATTACCAAATGATGAGATGTATTCCACATTAGTTAGAGAGTGATGTAGGTATTGAAATTCTTTTTATAAAAGACTTTATACTAATAGAAAAATATGTATTTCACACTGGTTAGGAAAGTGATATTGGTTTAAAAAGTTTTTAGATAATGTATCTCACACTGGTTACAAAAAGATCTATATTATTTAGAAACATATATTGGTTATAAAAGTTTTTAGATAAAAGAATTTTTATGTTATAACCAGTAGAAGAGATATATCTCACATTTTTTAGAAAGAGATGTTGATTTCAAAAGTTTTTATATAAAAAAACTATTATTATTACTATAGAATAATGTATCACACATTTGTTAGAAATTAATGTTATTTTAAAAAATATTATTTTTGCCAATAAAAAAGATGTATACCACATGGTTAGAAAGAGATATTTGTTTTAAAAGTCTTAAACTTTTATTATCAATAGAAATAGACAAAAAGTATCTCACATTGTTAGAATATGAATAATGATTTTAAAAGTCTCAAAATAAATATTTTAATACCATAAAGTCCAAAATTTAAGGTGTCTACTAATGCAGATATGTTAAAAGCTTTCATTTAGACGAAAATTTATTTTTCTTTTCATTTATGACAATGATGATAAGAATTGTACAATATTACTATTACTATTGCTATTATTATTATTTTATTATTATTATTATTATTATTATTATTATTATTATTATTGTAACAATTATACTATTATTATTCTCAAGTATTCATGTGTGACTTATTGTTTCTCAACCATTATCTATTAATAATAGGTATTAATAATTAATACAATAATGAGATATTAATCTCTATTATTAATATCTTCAATTGTTAATAGTAGAAATCTTATATATATATATATATATATATATATATATATATATATATATATATATATATATATATATATAAATTTACAACCAAAATTATTTTCAAATAAATTGATGTTAGTTTTAAAAGTATTTTGATAAAGATTTCTACTTTTATCACCATGTAATAGATGTATCTTATATTGTTTAGAAAAAAATATTAGTTTTAAAAGTCTTATATTAAAGACTTCTACTTTTATCACCAATAAAAAATATGTATCTCACATTATTTAAAAACAAATGTTGGTTTAAAAAGTCTTTAAATTAATTTTTTTTTGTTACAAATAGAATAGATGCATGTATCTCACATTTGTTACGAAATATTCTACTATTATTATCAATAGAAGATATGTATCCCACACTAGTTAGAAATGAATGTTGGTTTTTTTAAAAAATACTATTATTACCAATAGAATAGATGTAGCATACATTTGGTAGAGGTTATGTTAGTTTTCAATTTTTTTTTAGATATAAGACTTCTATCATTATTACTAATAGAAGATGTATATCTTACATTGGTTAGAAAGTGATGTTGATTTTAATTTTAGATAAAATTTTTTTACTATTATTACTAATAGAAGAGATATCCTACATTTATTAAAAAATGATATTGGTTTAAAAATTCTTTAGATAAAAGACTTAGTTTTATCATCAATATATTAGAAGAAATGTATCTCCCACTATTTAGAAATAGATGTTGGTTATAAATTTTTTTAAGATAAAAGACTTCTACTATTATTATCAAATGAGGATATCTATCCCACATTGGTTAGAGAGTGATACTAATTTTAAAAGTATACCATTATTAACAATAGAATAGAAGTATTTCACATTGGTTAGAAAAATGATATTGGTTTAAAAAAAATTAGATGATGAATATCACATTGATTACAAAGAAATATATCTCACATTATTTAGAAATAAGTATTGGTTATAAAAGTCATTAGATAAAGACATTTTTATGTTATTACCAATAGAAAATATGTATCTCACATTGTTTAGAAATGAATGTTGGTTAAAAAGTCTTTTATCTACTACTATTATTACTAATATAAAATATATATACCACATGGTTAGAATGTGGTGTTGGTTTTAAAAGTTTTTAGATAAAAGATTTTAACTTTCATTACCAATAGAAATAGAAAATAAGTATCTCACATTGTTTAAAAATGAATTATTGTTTTAAAAGTTTTTAACAAAAAGACTTCTAATATTATTATCAAGTTAGATGTTAATTTTAAAAGTCTTTAGATCAAAGATTTTTACTATTATTACTAATATAAAATATGTATCTCACGTTAGTTATAAGCTTATATTAATTTTAAAAGTATTTAGGTAAAAAAAAAAGCGTTTAATATATATATATATATATATATATATATATATATATATATATATATATATATATATATAAAGTCTAGGTAGTCTAAAAATAGTAATTTCCCGCCAAAATTTGTATCCCTAAAATAGTAACTCATATTTATAACAAACATTTAATGAATCCTGTAATTAAATAATATAAATTTAAATACTTATAACTCCTTGAAACTAGAGCCTAGGAACTAGAACCACTACATTATTGCGTTGTTATCCAGACACAACCTTTTATGCATACAACTGTTAGTTTTCCATTCTTGTCAAATAAACTTCAGAAAAATCATGGTTGACTTTGCACAAGAAAGTTCATTGAAAGGAATCACAAATACTCACAATTAATTCTAACTGAATGACTAATCTGTAAATATATATATATATATATATATATATATATATATATATATATATATATATATATATATATATATATATATATATATGATTTTATTTATGATTTTTTTGTCTACTTCACCAGATTAAAAGTTATTAAAACAAATACTTTCAATGAAATCACAAAAAACTCACAATTCATTATAACTAAATGAAATATATGAATTTTTTTTTGTCTATTTCATCGGATCAAAATTCTTAATAGAAATATTATGAACAAAATTACAAATACTCATTATTGATATTAAATACATGACTGACCAACAAAAATATATAGATTTGAAATTTTGTTGTCCATTTCATCATATTCAAAATTTAAAAATCATCAAAAGTTCATCTAAAACACGAATGCACATGATTAATTATAAATGACTGACATATCTAAAAAATATATCGATTTGAAATAAATAAAATTTAACAAATACTTCAAGTAACAAGAACTATATAATGGTAAATAACAAAATGAAACAAACAATATTGCAACATAATTTTTCATCTAACAAAGAGGAAATGTTTCAGAAGTACAAAGTTACATCTCTTTTTAAAAAATTGAACCGACCATTTAATCATGAACGAATTGATTTGTCAGTGTGTTCGAAAAGTAATCAAATGTACATCAAATTGTAGAGTGCCCAAGTATTCTCACTTGGAAAGCTACATTGATGATCTCCCTTTATAGAGTTCTATATTTTCGAGGATAGAGAATGGGGAGAGGGATAAAGAGTAAAGGGAGTGAAGAAGAAAAACTAAAATGAGAGTTGGTTCCATAAGTTGGGTTAATAGTTTGTTTTTTCTTCGGTGAGAGGACAATGTTGCTGGAATAAATATCATGACAAGAGGTAGCGAGACTCAAGACAAGAGTTTTTAATATATATATATATATATATATATATATATATATATATATATATATATATATATATATATATATATATATATATACTCTAAAGTTTAAAACGATGTCGTTTTAATATCCGTAAGTGGGGAGAAGTAACAAAGCCAAGAGATTACATTTGTCTTTTTAATTGTTATTGATTATTGATATTGAAATAAGTCATAAACAAGCTTAAATCAGTACAAATAGAATTATTTAAGTCAATTTTCAATTGATCATCGTCAATTAAATTTGTTTAGAGTAATTTTGTCATTCAATTAATATGTGTCGGGTTATGAACACGTCAAACTCATTTATATTTTTTGTCTTTTAAAGTTTTGAAAAGAATATGGTGAAAATTGTGTCGGTCTCTTTTGACAGATATTCAACAGCTGTCCACTATGCTTTTTTAATTGAAAAAATTATTTTTGATGTAAAAGGAAGAGTATACCTTTAATGAATCGAACACGTTTGCGATAAGCATCAGTTCATACATTGTCATGCATGATTCAAAATTGTGTAATTGTCATTCTCATTCCATAGCAGTGTATCACGATTTTAAATCGATGCTTCATGTTCAAACTGGTCTATTTCCAATTCATAGCGATGCATTGTGATTTTAAATTGATGCATCGCGAATCCAAATCGACGTATCGCTACTAAAAATCCATACACTGTGATACACATTTTTTGTATTTTCATTTTAATTATTTATTTAATTTTCATAAATTGCAGTTATTATAATTTATTTATTTTATTATTGTTAATGAACTGACACACATATTTCTTTATTTTCATAATAATTTTTAATCAAATGATATTTTTCTATTAATTTAAATAATCTCCTGATTTAGTTTTCTTTTTTGTCTTCATTTTGCTTGATTATAACTTAACTGAGTATAATTTGATTGAAAAATATATATGTTCGTGCGTTTAACGCTCGGGTATAAAACTAGTTAGTAACAATAGAAATCAATTATTATAACCATGGAAGAGATTAACAATCTAATTATAAAGTTTAAAAGTTATATTATTATTATTATTATTATTATTATTATTATATATATATATATATATATATATATATATATATATATATATATATATATCTCACATTGTACTCGTGCAAAGCACGAGCTAAATAACTAGTAACATATAAGTAAACCCCCCACTCCAAAAGAAATATACCCCTTCTTCCCACCTCATTCTTCATCTCTTTCATCTCTTTTATTTATCTAATCTATCTAACTAAACCCTCAAACTCATTCTTCTTTGGACCCTTCTTCCTCCATCAAATATAACTTCTTTATTCTCAAATTTATCTTGTTCTTCTCCATCTTCCCTTTCTTTTGTTGTGAAAACCTTACCAAAAATATTTAACTTCCAAAAAAATCTAGGGCATTGCGGTTGGGTGTAAACAAATCAAACATTGATGCAAAAAAAGACAATATGACTATCGTGGTAAGCCTTTGAAACTTTTTTTTTTGCTTAAAATTGCTTTAAAATTGTTTTTTTCTTCTTAAAAAAAGTTCTCGTCGTGCACGATTCAGAACTGACTCTTATAACATATTTGAAATGTTTGGTTGGTACCTACAGAACATTTCAAATATGTTCTAAGAGTCGGTTCATAACATTTATATTTTGTTCCATTAGGGAATTCCAAACATTTCTGATTTGTTCCCTAAGTGATTGCCAAACAAATCTAATTTGTTCCACAAAAGCATACCGAACATCTTTAAAAATAGGCAGTGACTTGTGTTTTCTATGTGTTTTTGTTTTTTATCACAGGATTCAAACACATTGTCGACGAATCCTAGTGTTATGATTGTTCTAATTGAAAATAATGCAATAGTTCCCATTCAAGATATTGTGGCGGATTACACCAATGTCTTCATGATGTATAAACTCTTTTCATCACGCCAAACGTTGATTGATTGGGTGCATGTGTTAGTCCCAAAGGGCACAATAATAAGCTAGAAGGGGGGGGGTTGAATAGCTTATTAGACACTTAAAAACTTTTCGTATAAGTTCCTAAAACAAGCACTTGCAATCTATTAAAGAGATTGAAGTAGCGGAAGTCTTGTAAGAAAGACAGTTCAAGTCTGCCGATTAAGAACTACCGGTAGACTTGACTGAATACTCAAGTCTGTTGTTTGAAGAGATAAGTAAATAGATAAGAAACAGTTCAAAGCAATAATCAACGGTAATGAAAGAATACAAGTATTTTGAGATGGTTCACACTATAAAGAGTGCTACGTCCACCACCAAGTCAGTCATCCTTGGATTTAAATGTGCACTATGTTTTCCACTAGTTCTATTACAAAGAATATATCCAATGGATCGTGTACAAAATATTTGACTTGTGTTTGGGGGTTTGGGAATTAAATATCTGGATAAACAAGATATTCAATTGTGCAGAAGAATAGTTTAAAGAAACAACAATAAGAAGCTTAAGATAAGTGTTGATGCATATCTTCTTGATTGTTGTCGAGGACTTCTTGATCAGTTTACGATCTCTTGAATGCACTGAGTATGAAGACTTTATGTTGTTGGAGAATTTCATAGTGTTTTTCTTCAGTCTTTAATGGTAGTATTTATAGCTGGAGCATTCTTGAGATCCATTGGAGAAGACGAAGTGTAACAGCTCTATTAGGTTGAATGCATTAAATGCATGGAGTTGTCTTGTAGATTTCATCTTCATTGATTCTGAATAGGGAATGGTGCAGAGTTGTTGTAGCAACTGATAGGTAAGAAAGTCGAGTTGCGCTTCGGATAGTTGGTACTGCATCGTAAGAGACGCCTGCTCACCTGCTTCCCGTTAAGCCGAAAGTCTTTGCTTTTGGAAAGCAGGTAAGGCGTGTCTGAGAAGTCAGGGAATGTTCTAATTCAAATTCAAACTGATAAAGGATGAATTTAATTAATCCACTAAGACTTGGTGACTGGACACGTCATGCTTGAACACGTGCGACAAGGTCTCCGCCATGATGCCGAATGATGTCTTCCGTGAAGCTTTCAAGTCTTCCGAACCTGTGAAGCCTATAAAAACTATACTATGGCAAAGTTCTATACACAGTTGCCACACTAATTGATACGCAACCCAATTAGCCACTAATGTATAAAACTAATGTAATGTATGAACAGATGTAAATCAAAATACAAATGAGAAACAACGGCGTGCTATGGGAAATGGACTTGAAATGGTAATAATAGTAAGGAGGTCAGACAGTGGTGCGGGTAAGAAAAAACCCCAGGTATTAATGACTTGTGAACGTGTTGGTCAATATAGTAGACGCAAGAAATCATAAGCAAATGATGAAGATGAAATTGGAAACAAAGATGAAGAGGTGAGTAAACGAAAAGACAGGAAAGAAACCGGATCTAAGAAGCTTGGTTGTCCATTTAGTTTGAGGGGCAGAGAAGTGTTAGTTGGAGAATGGTCATTGGTTGTGAAGTGTGGTGTCCACAATCATGAACTTGGAGCGTACAAAGAAGGGCATTCATATGTCGGTCGATTATCAATTGTTTTTCCTACGCCGGCGGCGAGAACCAGATGATTCTCCTTGGGAACTTGTAGACGGTCCTCCCTGTTGTGGTCCTCCTAGTGCTCCGTATACATCCTGGATGACACTACCAAACTCATCGTACGATATATCTTGGTCTCCCGAACCATATCGCACCGCCATCAGTTCCAACAAACCGCGTGCTAAGATAACCATATCACATGAATCTGGTAAATCTGTATCAGGAGCAATCCATACAAAGGTGAAATAATGCTCGGGGTTACAAACGATTGATGTGATACACAGTTGTACCAATCCAGATAGCAAGGTGCACATTGCCATGGTCGCTCGGCAAATCTATCAATACTGTTCTGCAGAAGCATATAAAAAATCTCATAAAAGTTCGGAATCTACTGTAAGGAACAATATTAAAATGTTTTGGATGTAGTATTCGAACATCATTAAAATGTTTTGGAAGTCAGTTCCGAACATTTTGATGATGTTCAGATATTACATCTAGAACATTTTGCCCTAATTCTAGTCTTCAGGTTCGAATTTTTTCAAACAAACCACCAATTTTTTTTTTCCATATCATCAACAAAAAAGTTTAATGCTAGTTCATATCTAAACTTAACAAATAAATACATTGTATAGAAACTAGGAGTGTGCATGGGCTCTAAACACACGAGCTGGCATAGCCCAAGATGCGCCCATCTAGCCACGGGCTTCGCCAATGCCTGTATAATACCTCAATCCCACATCTAGATGTGGGACTTGTGTTTGATTTATAAGGTAGCCATGCTACTCATCGGGCACCAACATCATCCATGGACTGGATCGATCTGGCTTGTGGGCCCGATGACCCAAGGTGCCGCCCGCTGGGCGGGCTGTGTACGGGTGGGCTCCCTGCTCTGGGTCGTTACAAATGGTATCGAAATGGGTCCCGACCGGAAATGTGGGAACAAAGTGCTACACTACGTAAGGTGTGAGCCACCTCGAATCCTACACGCCCGGTACGATTCGCCTTGACGAGGACGCCAAGGATTTGAGTGGAGATTGTAATACCCCAATCCCACATCTGCAAATGTGGGACTTGTGTTTGATTTATAAGGTAGCCATGCGTTACTACTTGGCACCAATATCATCCATGGACTTTTGGGTCGGCTTGTGGTGGGCCTGATGACCCAAGGTGCTGCGTGCTCAGTGGGCCAATGTGTGGGCTACATGTAGCGGGTCGGGCTCTCGGGCTTAGGTCGTTACACCCAGTATAGTGGGCTTCATGCGGGCATAAAATTGATGGGCTTTCATGGGCTTTGACGGGCATTATACGGGCATGGGCTTTGATGGGCTTATAGATTGAATTATACGTTTTGATATTTTTATACCTATCAAACCTTGGGCTTTAAAATAATTTCAATCCATATCGTTTATACCCATAAAAAATTTAAACTAGCATGAATAGTTTCTAGAGATTAAATGAAATAAGCATTTATTCTCCCAACTCTAAAGTTCTCAACCTTAAAATTTTCAAGTCACAACTTAAACTTTAATATTAAAAGTCCCAAATTAAAAATTAAAATTACAAGTCCCAACTACAAATTTAAAATTACAAAGTCCCAACTTCAAATTTAAAATTATAAGTCTCAACTTCAAATTTAAAATTACAAGTCCCAACTTCAAATTTAAAATTAAAAGTCTCAACTTCAAAAGAAATTGGAATAGGCAAAAGCTAGCAAAAAGTCGGATGAAACCAAAAATCCATCAACTTGAGGTCAAACATTCTTCAATCCATCAACTTGAGTAACCATGAAAAATCATCTACATGAAACCAAAAAAGTTACATAAAAATTATGAAACAAACTAAAACAACAACAAATCAAATAGGCAAAAGCTAGCAAAATGTTACCTTTTTAAATTTATCTTCACCAATCAATCCTCATCGAAACAATTTGCACGAAACTTGGGTCGACTTTTCAATTCATCTATAAGATAAATCAAATTAAATGTCAAATAAGAAAATCAAAATGACAAATACATAAGTAAAAGTTAATAATAATTGACAATTTTTTACCTAATTCAATCTTCTCAAGTTGCTCTTGCAATTCCTCCAAAACTTGAGCTTGTATAATTTGACTCTCAATATCAACCGGGGTATTACGAATCCAATCTTGTGCACATATCAATGCCTCTGCCGTCTTAGGAGTAAGGGAACTCCTAAAAGGATCTATGACCCTCCCCCCGTGCTAAATGCTGACTCACTAGCAATGGAGGAAATTGGCATAGCCAAAACATGCCTAGCAATTTGTGAAAGGATTGAGAATCTCGAAGAATTGTTTTTCCACCAAATTAACAAATCAATTTTTTTACTCATTAATTTTTCATTTTCAACATGGTCCCCCAAATAAATGTCAACTTCCGTTTTCCCAACTTCATTTTCTTCCTCAAGATGTTTTAAGAAACCATCTTCCAAATCATCAAGTTCCATTTTACTTGCACTTGAGGAAGTAGTACCATCACCCAAATTTGTTTTCACCTCTTTACTTTTATAATGATCATACAATTCAATCAAAGTTTTCTTCACTCTTTCCCCCATTTCTTTAGCTCTTTCACTATTCTTCCCATAAATTCAATTAAAACAACAATTCACATAAGTCATTTTATGACGAGGATCTAAAACCACGGCAACATGCAACAAGTAATTCATATTTTCCATGTTATCCCAATACTTGTCATATTTCGCCCTCATTCTTATAGCAATGTTTCTTGCAACTATATCATCATTGTTCATACACATTTTTCCCAACTTACAATGCAAAGACACAAGCTCACCAAAAATACATTGATGTTGAATACTTTGACCCCGAGATTTTCAATGTCATTTCATAAAATATTTGCAAGAAATCAACAAGATGACTAACTTTTTGAAAATCCTCAACCGTTGGCGCCCCCACAACCCTTGCTTTCTTTTTCTTCCTTGTTCTTGTATTATCTTCAAAAATTTCCTCATCCCCACCAAAAAAGTAATCTACATACTTCGAATCTTTACCCATCTTATCAAAGACTAAAGCATATTTTGTGGCGATTTCTAGCATTAAGTAGGTGGAATTCCACCTAGTATCAACATCAAGAGATAATTTTTTACTACACTTTATGCCAACTTTTTCAACACATGACTCAAACTTTGCAAGCCTTGCGGGAGAAGACCTCACATATCTCACGGCATTTCGAATCCTCACAATTTCCTCCATATGTTCCTCCAAACCATCCCTCACAACAAGATTGAGAATGTGGGCACAACATCTCAAATGCAAATACTTACAATCTAATATGGAATTTGACCCACTAAGTTCATCTTTCAAAAACTTAATGGCACCATCATTAGATGAAGCATTGTCAACCGTAATTGTGAAAATTCGATCAATACCCCATTCTCTCAAGCATTCATTAACCAATTTCCCAATTGTTATCCCCCTATGATTAGCAATTGGACAAAAGTTTAAGATTTTTTTTCTCAAAGTCCAATCATCATCTATCCAATGAGCTGTGAGACAACTGTAGTTGATGTTTTGACATGAAGACCAAGTATCCGTAGTAAGAGAAACTCGTTGTCCCTTCAAAAGAATTTTTAATTTTAATGTCTCTTCTTTGTAAATTTTCAAGCAATCTCTAGCAACCGTCCAACGAGAGGAAATTTTGAAGTTGAGGTTCAATTCCCAAAACATCTCCCTAAGCCCCTCATCATCCACAATACTAAAAGGCTTCTTATCTTTTATGCACATCGCTGCAAGAGTCCTTCTAGCCCTATCTTGATTAAATGAATAATTTGTGATGCTAACTCCAACTCCATTACCCCCCTCTTTTAGTTCACTCTTGAACTGCAAAGTCTTTTGTCTTTTTCCATCTTTTATAGCCCCCTTTAAACCCACAAAACAAGGTGATGTTGTACAAGTTTGCTTTAAATGTCTCCCCATAGCATTTGTTCCATTCTTAATAGGATCGAAATTAATGGGTTTCTTGCAATAAGTACAAAATATCATCTTAGGATAAGGTTTAGTCTCCAGCCTCTTAAAATGATCCCACACCCATAAAGTGACTTTAGGATCACACTCATTCTCCCCATCTAAATCAATCTCAACTTTTTCAACAGTTTTCTTTTCTTTCTCAATAATTTATGTTTCCATCTCTGAAAAAAAAATCAAGACAAGACACAAATAAATCATTTAAGGCAAAACCTATAAAGCAAATTCATTTCAAAAATATAAATTATTAGGCCTTATGAAGAACAAAAAAAATGAACTGAAGATGAAAAAAAAAATGAACTGATGATCAAAAAAATAATTAACTGATGATCAAAAAATAGGAGATATATACGTGTATACTTCATGAAATTCATTGAATAACCCGATCAATGTACCAATATATTCATATTGTGTGTGTGTGTGTGTTGGGGGGGGGTGTTTGTGTGTCTTTAGAAACATTGTTGGAACTTGGAAGAATTTAACGCAGAGATGCAGTCTCGCGAGTCGCGTCACTAACTTGGACACACAGAGCCAAACGCAAGACAGCAATGTATACCATTGACTAGAGACTGCAAGACAACAATGTATACCATTGACTAGAGACTAGAGATTCAAAGAATAGGAGAAGAGAGAGAGAGAGAGAGAGAGAGGGTACCGTCGATCTTGATGACTTCAGTCACCGGAGAAATCGTCGGATCTGGAAGTGTAGAGACACAGATGACAGATCTAAGGGGAAGGAGGGCTCAACACTTGACTAGAGACGAGAGAGACGATGGAAATATGCTTGCCGTTACCGTTGTCACTTGGAGTCCTCTTGCTGCCTTGCATGCCCCGTCAGTCGTCACAATGAAGTGAATGAACATTGAACACCGAACAGACGAAGTCATTGTGAAATAGTGAATGGCTGAATCCTGAACGGCTGAATGAGTGAATGCTGCCGTGACTTTGTCTACTATAATATATATATATATATATATATATATATATATATATATATATATATATATATATATATATATATATATATATATGTATATATATATATATATATATATATATATATATATATATATATATATATATATATATTATATTAATTACTAAAGTTAAAGTAGTAGCCTACTAACTACTAAGTCAACTAGCCAAGGTTTTTAACTTTTTAAAAGTAATGGACTAAACAAATACTGTGACGTGAAGTAGTAGTATTATTATATTTATATATTATATATATAATTATTAAAAATGTAAGTATTGTAAATAGATGGGCCGGGCCGGGCACAACAGGCATTAAAAAAATAAGAGTCCAATCTTGCCCAAGCCCATGGGCATCCCTCACTTTAAAGCCCAGAACTGATGGACATTTTACGGGCATGGGCATTGCGGGCAGTGCGGGCCTTATGGGCGAGTTTGCTCACCCCTAATAAAAACACCAAATCAAACTAAAATCAATGAAAAATTTACATACATTTCTCCATTTTTCAACTAAAGGAGGAGATGAAGATGGGTTATGATGAAGATAGCTTTGAGTTTTGGGATAAGGATTACACAAAAGAAGCAGAAGGATTGAGCACCAGTGTTCTGGGGAGATTGCACAAAAGCAAAAGCCATCGTATGGAGGGGAGGGGGTATTGGTTTATTTGAATAAAAGTAGTGGGGTGTTAGGTTTTGAGGGTGGGTAGTGTAACATTGTGTGTTCAAAATTTAGAAGGGTAAAATAGGAAAACAAGGGGGATACACTCATACATATCAAGTATTTTAAAATAAGGTGGGGGTATGCTTAGATGGGGGGGTCAATTTGGAGGATCCGAGGGTCTATATAGCGCACCCCTTCCTTGCATAGTTTGGCTTACATATTTATAATTGGTCCCTTGACTATGGTGGTCTCCACCATTAGTCCCTTAACATCACCAATTTGGTCCTAAGACTTTTAATTATTTACGTGCTTAGTACTTTTGATGGATGTCATTAATGAAATGTCGTTAAGTTACCCATGTACTTCACACGTACATTCGACTAAGTTCTAAATTGGAATTTCCACCACCCCTTTTCCAGTATAACTCAATCAACAAAATCAATAAAACTCTCCTTAGAGTGATAGAGTATAAATGTGAATCTTTAGGTACTCTCCACATGCGCACAAAACAGATGGAAGATGGAGAAAAGAGGCATATACAAAGAAAAGGATGAGGTTGTTAGCCCACAGTATGTTATCATCAAACATCAAAGGTGTCACAAAGGGCTTTTAGCTACGGATTGAAGTTGAGAAATTTGTCAAGAAGCAAGTCGATTTGAACCTCAATTTCCTCGCAACATGTTCATCAAGGTCGATAGAAAATCCTCTATGCCGCCTCACGCACCATGGGCTACCCTGACCCACGAAGTCAAACCTTCAATATTCGATTCCCATGACTTGTTGCAAAGTTTCACCACACTCTCGAGCTACATCTTGAAGAAGGCGCCTTTGTTTGTCCTAAGATCGACCGCTATTTCCCTATCACTAAGGGTATTCCTAATATGCTTCTCCATGAGGATGATGTGTAATCAAATTTGATTTGCCCAAATTAGGTTTTCATGTGAGTTAATTTTGTGGTTTGTGGTGTTAGGGTTTTAGGGAGGTTTTGTATTTTGTTTAATGTGATGTGAAAATGAGATTACGAGTGTCATCGTTTCGATTGATGGGTATAATGGAAGATTAGATTGTTTAATTTTGTGTTGATTTTTTGAATTTGCATCATTTTATAGAGTGTTGTTTTAGGTTAGGGTTTTTGAATGTGAATGAGTTATGATGACATAACCTTGGTTAACATAAACCTACACCCACTGAATTAGTGTTTTTAATTTAATCAATAAAACCCTCCTTATAATGATTGAGTTATACAAAACGAATGGGTAGAAGATTCTAGTTTAGCCTTTAGCCAAACACATGTGAGAGGCACTTGGGCAACTTAATGGCATATCATTAATGGCATCCATCAAAAGGACTAAGTACTAAATAATTAAAAGTCCTACGACCAAATTGGTATAAAAAAAAATAGGCTTAATTCTCAATTTGTTCACTCTACTATTTCGAAAAGTCCATAAGCCCACTCCTCAAATCTTTTCACACTTTAATAATTGTGCTTTACCTAAAGTGTCAATTTGATTCACAAAGTGGATGATGTTAGTTTTATGGGACGGAATTCTTTGAAAAGACTGAAATGCCCATAGTTGAGACACTTTGTTTTTTCTCTGCCTCTTTCGCCATCCCCACAAAACCCTAACCCCCAAATACCACCACCACTAAAACCTCATATATTCCTTACCTCACCACCGGCCTCCCCCCTAATTTAAAAATCATCTTCTTTGTCCATCCCAATTACCTGTGTCCCCCCCCCCTAACACCCTTGCTCAAGGCAGCAACATTACAAATTCTATTTCCATATTCAACTTCTCTTTCTCTCTCTATCTAAACCCACCAAATTATTACAAATCTAAGTCACTGCCAAGTTAAATTTTTTTTTTCATTCCTTCGTTGCTTCATCTATTTTGATTGGTTTATAGGCGTGAATATTTTGAACTAATTGAGTTAGCAAGATAGAAGGCCATTTAGCTACGAAGGACTCGAAAGGGGAGTGATTGAGAAGCTGATTGAGATGGTGATAATAAAAGGTCGTTGCCGGTTGATTAATTATGTCCAAATATCCCTAATTCTTAAACCCTAGTTGGAATCCTAAGAGGGATTTACTTTTTCCGTGAGGTATTGATGATGTTGTAATGGGCAAGAGAGAAGTCGTGATTTTGATGATGGATTGTAGTTGGGAGAAAGGAAGGAGATGAAAAAATGGGTGTCATTGAGGAGGTTGCCGTTGTTGTAACCATAGCCATCACCTGTTGCATAAAGCCTCATCTCTCACATATTTTTCCAATTCGATTGTGTAGTAAACTGCTACATCAAAGCTTGTTGTTGTGTTGCATTCATCGAGATTCTTCAATAGAATCCACGAAAGGTCACGGATTTGGGGATTTGAAATTTGAATGAATGTTAAGGTTTCAACATTAAAACATGGGAAAGAGAGAAGGGAGAAGAGAAAGAAGTGAGGGGCCTCGAACAAGTCAAGTAATGGTTTTTTAGGTTTTCAAAAATATTGTAAGCTTTTCATAAAAAATAATTAGACGAAGTGATTAATGCGTTACTTTTGGTTAAGTACAATTATTAAAGTGTTCAAAAAAATTTGTAGAGTGTGATTAGCAGATTTTTTGAAATAATAGGGTGACCAAATTGAGAATTAAACCAAAAATCTATTAAGTGACTAATGGTGGAGAACACCATAGTCAAGGGACCAATTGTGTGATTAACCTTATTTTGAAACTCTTTTCCTTGAAGTGTTCTATAAAATTATGGTAAAAAACAAAAATATAGTATATATCTTTTGGTACATGGGAAGGCCGAGGCCTGGAAAAACAAAAGAACTAATCAGAATAAGATGTCGTTGCTCCTAGTGTAGTGAACCACTAGCCAAACTGTTCTCTAATAACTTAGGGGGAACCATGAGATTCACCGAGAACCCAACTCTACCAAAACAATTATTTGTCATCGTGTCGGCATAGCAGTTGGCTTCCCGAAAGATTTGGACAATTCTACAACTCTAATTTCCCGCACAGTTCCTTAATTTTTTTTTAACAATAACAAACTTTGCATCATGAATGTTGTTGTCGTTAATGGCCTTGATAGCTTCCCACTCCAAGACAACCCTCATAAACTCAAGCATAGTAGTAAACCGACCTGAGCTAGTTCATTTCCAAGAAATCTCATCAGTAGCTGCGGGGTTGTCTGACACTTCCACAGTATCCGGTTTACTCATAATGCTCTCCGAAAGGATGTCAATGAACATACTCCATTTCCAACTAGAGTTAGTACACTAGTAGGAGTTGATCGAATCAATAGATTGAGCATAGGAAACTAGGTGTAGAACTACTTCGATGAAAGGGTAATAAGTGAGCCAAACATCCAAAAAAAAAATTTAATTATTTCACCATTACCGATCCTCCAACCAATAGTACCCTCGCACAAGATACCAAATCCTTTCATGATGCTACGCCAAGTTAAAGAAGAATTCAAAGTGATATCGCTCCCCATGGTACGATTATTACTCAGGTACTTGCTATGAACTACTTGTCACCATAGTTGCTCAAGTCGGGTAAGTACTCCCCAGCCTAACTTTGTCATAAAAGCATGATTGGTATCACACATCCTTCGAATACCCAAACCTTTCTCTTTCTCGGAGCACACATTATCCCAAGATACAATGTGAGCCTTTTTCTGGAAAAAAAAATATTTTTATTACAAGTAAAATGTATCAATTTCAATAACCTATATTATACAACAAATGGGGAAATGCATGTGCAATCGACTTGGGATAAGTATTGGCTGTGATTTATTTTTTTATTGCAATCTTACGGCTGCAATTTACTTATATACTCACATGTGCGAAGGGTGGTTGGGAACTGTCTTCTGCCTAACTCAATTTCTCTTTTTCTCTCTCTCTCTCTCTCTCTCTCTCTCTCTCTCTCTCTCTCTGTTCTTTACTTATATGAATATTCTTCGCTTATTTATAAGTTAACATAGATTAGGAGCCTTCATAGTATGTGAATTTGAATTAATCGTTGAGTTTCATTAAAGATAATTTACTTGCCTTCGGATTGTAGAGAACTTGAGTTCAGATCACATACTAACACCGTATTATAGGCACATGTACAAAGATCTAGTTAAGAAGTTGTTGTGCACAGTGGAAGACTTTGCAAACAAATTAACGGAGTATAACAAGATTAATCACAACGAAGAGAGAGAAATTGGGGCCAACGGACTATCAAAATTTTATTAAAGTCAACCTTGAAAACATTCTAGGGATACAAATATATATATGGATACAATATCAAACCCTAAATCCCTTAAATAAGGAAACCAGACAAAGCAGCTCGACGGGACAAGGCGGTCGCCTAACATCGACATTAGGCGATCTCCCATTTGACAGAAGCTTGATCCGTAATTTCTCCTTGAAGGCGGTCGCCTTGCACCCTGATGATGCGACCACCTTGTCCATAACCTGATAATCCGGAGGGAATTGGTCTACTTGCCTCGGTAATCGAGCCATCTTATTCTCAATAGAAATAAATTATTATAGTATTTAACGGCCTATTTTTTTTTTTTAATGTTCTTAAGTATATCAATAAAAAAATCTAGCCTTTCTTCATACACCATATGGATCTCCTAGCATAAGATAATAAATAGAGTGGTTGGCTAAGAGACAAGTATTTCAAAGAGCATTTAAGAGAGACATAAAAGTCTTCAATGAATAGTTGTAACTTTGAAAAAGTACTGGCCAATAAATGATTTAACAGGACACTTTGAAAGAGAGGATCATACGTTTTTCCAAAGATATTGTTTCTGGAAATTATGACAAAAAGCTTTAAGGATATTAAAGTCTTTAATAATTTAGGTCAATATTTCCAACAATCAACATATTGATTTTGAAGAATAAAGAAACAGCGGTCGTAAAGAGATCAACATCTAGTAAACTGCTTGAAGACTAAGAAGCAGCAGGTAGATAAATAAGACTTGTGAGCTGTCTATCTTAATCTAAGTCTTGCTTAAGGTGGTAAAACAGTTGTTGTAGGTCTATTGGTTGAATTTCAGTAGGAAGAACTTTGAACTTGCTAAAGTCTAATCAATTGATTTTAATTCACAACAACCTAATGTTTTAACATAACTAATTTATGCAAGACTTGCTTATTTATAAACCTAAAGTCTAGTTTAATGTTTTTAAGTAATTCTAAACATTCATGTTTCAACATTTACATACCCCACTAGAGATGTTAATCGTGTAACCCTACAGGTCCAACCCCGTAGGCCCTAATAGGGCTAACTCTGAATTTAATAGAGTTACATTTTCTCGACCCTAACCCTTTTTGGTTACGGGTTAATAGGGTAGACCATCGATTTTACACAGGTTGACCATAACCCTAACCCTATAGGGCCGACCCTGTTGTGTTGTAGCTTGTTAGCCCTGCAATTAATAGAGTTACATTTTCTCGACTCTAACCTTTTT
Source organism: Codonopsis lanceolata (assembly GCA_013146195.2). Taxonomy (NCBI): domain Eukaryota; kingdom Viridiplantae; phylum Streptophyta; class Magnoliopsida; order Asterales; family Campanulaceae; genus Codonopsis; species Codonopsis lanceolata. The sequence goes on along the minus strand of CM028378.1, from coordinate 87,345,702 downwards.
CGATTACAGTTTAATAGGGTCGACCCTTTTAACATCTCTACCCACCATCTTTATATCCATTAATTTTATATCTTCTTTCAATTTATATTCTATATTATCAAATAAATTTGATATTGCATAAATTATTAAATTCGAAATTATATTATAATTCATTAGTAAATATTATTTATTATAATTTGAATAAAATTTATTATAATTTGAATAAAATTTATTATAATTCGATATTATTTACAATATAATATTATTATATTAAAATATACGAAAATGAATAATTTTTTTTTAACTATAATCCGTTAATTAATACAGAAATTTTTCATTACATAAAAATATTTTTAGTGATTATTAATTACTAAATTGATGAGTATAATTAATATTGTTGAGGATGATTTTAGGATGGTTGAGTGTCTCAAGAAAATACTCAACCACCTTGTTCTCATAGATTCAATTTAGAAACCTCCTTGATACACCGTTGTACCTTATAGAGTACTCTGTTGGTTCTGTTTTAACCGAAGTTTCAGGTGTTTTTCAAATCTCAAAAAAGTGTAAGGCTATCTTTTTATTCAACTTTAATTATGAGTCAATCAAATGACTCCAAATGAAAAGTTAAGCATCAAAAACCACAAATTTTCTTTGAGAACTATAGGAGATAAATGTACAAATGAATCAATGTAAAAGCCATTTTCTATAGTTTAATATCAAATCGACCAAGATTTATCGTAACGGGTAAAATAAAATAAAAATTACACTGCCTATAGATCAAATTTTTACATAAAGAAAATGACAAGCAATAATTGAATATCTGATCAATGGATAATCTCCAGTGGATTGATAATGATCAAAATAAAATACACTTTTGACCACCCCTAATCTCAAGTTTGTTTAATATTTTTAACCAACAAATAAAAATTAGCACACCGAAGATAATTCTATTTACCCAAAAAAAACTCCTCTTGCTAAGAAATTCCAACCTTGGACCACTTCCAAGCGGAATAAAGTCCCTATTTATTTTAAATGTTTACTTAAAAACCTTTTAAATTTTAAACATTTGTTCTCATTTTAATAATGATCTACTTAAAATATCTATTTATTTTCGTAAGAAGTTGTTTTTCAATGAAGACTCCTCGCCCGAAACGAAGGGAGTATTTTTTTAAGAAAAAATATACTCTTTTTGTGAAATCGGACTTAAAGCACATTTTCTAAACAATAATAGTTATTTCAATATGTTTCACTATGGTACAAATTTCATTCAATGATAGTTCAAAGGCAAAAACTTAAATTTGTTAAGTCGATCTTATAAATATTTTTTGTAAGACATAATCCTTATTATCCGACCCACCAAGTGTTGATAAGTTGAGCTGTGAAATAATAGAACTATGTTAGGGATTAAATTGTGCAAGACTGCCATATAGGAGAGCTACACTAGTTCAAATTGCACAAGGATGAGAACTCTTGGAGCTCGTTTGGGATACAACGGTCTTTTCACTATCACTTTCATACAAATTTCATTTAGAGAATTGAAAATTGAAATAGTACAAAAAGAAATCGCTATTATCACGTAACAAATGAGCACCTCGAGTACGACTGTGGGCACACTATCCAATTTCACAATTTCGAAGCAAACAAGTGAAGATTGAACCCTAGAATTCTTTCGGGGAATCTTCAATAGGATTCTGCAAGTATATATACACATTAGGGTTATCATAAATGCTACATGAGACAACTAATAACAGTCATACAGGGAAACAGCAGCCAAATATAGTTCTGAATTCTCACCTCCCCAACAAAATTCTCCATCTCTGACGTCTGAGCAAGTATCCCAACATTATTGTACATCGATCCTACTCTATATAATCAGAATAAAGAGACGAGGAAGGGTACAAGCTTTCATACAAGTTGGACATTTTACAAGGCTCCAGTAAGGCCAGAGTAACTCACTAGCCATTAAACTGAATGGTCGCAGAAACAGATTTCTATCGTTCTAAGATTTTCACAACGAACAGTGGGTGTTACCAAAATAGCAACTTTTTCGTTGGGGAGCTGGTTCGCTCTGCAGCAGTGATAACCAGTCTTAGAGGCCCACCCAATATGAACGACCATTGGGGTTGTGAATGGTTGACACAACCGGGGAAGTGACACACCATTCGTACCAAACCTGCATTGCAGTCAAAAAAACAAAAGGCAGCGATGAGTTTAAAATAAAAATACAGCACCAGAGACGGGAAGAGAAGTGTCTGCGTAGAAAAATATTGAGAGATCATCAATTTGGTCCAGAATTATGTAGATTGTAACGGAAGATTCCTTGCTTCTATATCCCAAAATTTCTTTGCAATTATCTTGATTAATTTTCAAAGACTTGCACTAAAAGAAAACAAACAAGAAGATTCCATGCAAGGAAAAAAGTGATGTACCTTGGTAGAACCACAACATCTCCAAAGGTGAAGTTCTAAAGGCGAGCCCGGATTGATTCTTACTGGTGTCCTCAGGGGAAAGAATATCGGAAACCTGTACCAAAAACAATGGTAAGACAGAAATCAAATTTGCTATAATGGACAAATTTTGACATTGATTCTACTCAGTACAACTAGTCAATAATTTTGGCCAGATTCCTACTTAGACCACAAATTGGTGGATGATCCTAGGAGTATAACCTAATGCTGCTTTCTCATCAATCCGACAACCACTACATATAGATATTACATTATTTGAGTGGAAGAACTATACAGAATATAACTGAATGGTGCCAAGCATATGTAAATAGACTTAAAATTATGCATAGAAGTTGAAAGTATGTCAGTTGGATGGTATACAAAAATGCAAATGCAACTGGTGGATAATAAAACCTGCATCCTGACAGAATTTCAAAGAATCTATGACCTCAATTTCAAAGAAAAAGCCTGATATAAAAATGAAGTGAATAGACTTACCAGCTGAACATGTTTGGTGTCGCAGTTGACGGTTCTATACCGAGATGTACATCTTTGTAAAGTGTAGCATCAAAATAACCAGCGAATCCTATTACCCAAGAGTAGAAAAGGCAGTAAGAGCCAGGGTTTGCACAAGATTATATGAAAGTAGATGCTAATGCATTTTGCATAGCTAATTAATAGAAGTTGATGTATTCCGACCCTATAATCACTAGTGTCACCAAGCTAAATTAATAGATACAACCTGATTTACAAGGCAAAGAAATTGATGTCTTCCGTATCGATGTTAAGTTTACATAGGGATTAAAGAAGCAGGACACAAAGCTAATAACCTCTTTTTTTTTCTTTTTGTGATAAGGAAAGAGAATTGGATTGAAGGAGCAAAGAAAAAGGACAGACAAGAATTCTATTGAACAAAAACAAAATACAGAGGCCACAAGGGACAAGCTAAACAATGATAAAATTAAGGCATTACAATCCCATTGGATCTCAGAGATGTGAACTCCTCAAAAGACACCCCAAGAAGCCCATAGAAATGCCATAAAAACAACTATCAAAACAAGAGGCCAAGACTGGAATCCTCAATGTTCACACACACCATAGAAGAGAATCCACCCCATGGCCACAGACCCACAGTATACAAGCATGAATTACCCCTGCACGGACTACCAAAACAAAAAAAGAAGGGAGGAGAGGCCAGAGGGGACCCCTGCACTGAAGAAACAGGCGTCATGCGATTAAGAGGCACACTGGCACAGCACACACCAATCCCTGGAGATCTACTTATAATCTCTACGCACTTGCAAGACAGTTCGTGGTGAGAGCAACTTACTTCCATGGTAGTTAAGTTTATATTTTACGAACAATTTTCAATAAATTACTCACCATTCATTATTCTATATCAAAATAATAATTATAATAACAATAGTAATAGTCACACTTGAAAAGTCAAACTTTTTAGGATCAAAGCTTTACCACCTGCTTCTACCTCCTTTAATTTATACTAAAATTATATTCATTTATTTAGAAATGGGACTCCCATTTCTAAATAAATGAATAAAATTATGCGACTATCTTTTTGGGACAAACCAAAACGGAAAGTGAGACTATTTTTGGGCTGAGAGAGTATAGGAAAAAATACAGGTTCTTTACTAATCTTATACCATTATAAAGTAGGAGGGCTTAAATTAAAGCCCTGTTACGCTTTTTCACATTGCCAAAACTACCTTCTTTCCTAACTACTAATAACACACATGTTATGAAATAACCGTGATTCGTGAAGCCTTTATATAATTTTCAGTTCTACCCCCAACCCTAGTGGCTAATTATCAATCACAAACTACAAACTATCCACTACATTAATAACTACCCACTTTTCCTTCCAACTACCAACAACTACATGAAATAGTAAATACAATAAATATTTTAAAAAATAATAAAATGAAAAAGTAATTATGCACACACATCAAGTGTGCCAATTTAAAGTTAACTACTAAAAGGCGAAGTAAATTATTTCCACAGTAGACAGCTTATATTTTTTATGAACAATTTTTTGATAAATTTCTCTTTTATTCAATATATTTATAGGAATTGATGAAGGTGTAACGATTGTAAAGAACAAAGATGGCAATAAATATTTTCTGGATACAACCCCGTTGACTGAATGGCTGTTTGCTATCAACCTTGAACGTTTTAATCTCCTTACGAAAAATGAACCCCGAGACATTTACCCTACAAGTCAGAAATTAGGAATAATCTAAAATCGTAACAAACCCGCCCAAATGAATCACCATTCAGTCAAGACTGACTAAATAAACAGTTCTAAGCTTTAACAAATCAAGAACCTTCATAAAATAATCAGCTTAATGATCACAGTCCCAGCCGTAGTAACTATTACTGTGGGTGGTGGTTCCTTCTTTTAGATTAAGGTGGCAGACATTTCTCTTTGATTAGGCATCGATGCACCAAAAAAAACTAGTCACTGGTTCCTAAGTCATGGCACTTGTTTTGTATAATATAATTACAATTTGTTTTCTCAAGACTTTAGGTCAAGCTCTAAAGGAATTAACACATGATCACTTCCTAACTTCCAAAAACTCGAGGGGTAATAAACTTAAATATTATGAGCAACTCTACATGTAATATGAAGTAATACTGTTCCAGCATACCATGAACCATGGCTGATCCTGTGTCGGGGGGTATCTCAAATTGAAGCTTCTTATACCGTTCATTACTTTGCTTAGTTGAGTAATTTGGATGAGTAAATGTAAAGACCTATGCCAGACAACAAGACAAATGTAAGTTCCTTGAAAAGATACATTAAGTTAGGCCAAATAAATGAGCTGCTCATAAAAATTACTATCAGCATGCTACGAAGGAAAACAAACTCACAGGTTGGGCGGGAGAAAGCCTGGCAACACGGTGCAGTTTGACAACATATGCAGTTTCAAAGTGCTGAAGATCTTTATGCAACTTGACCTGCATGAAAACAATAAGTGGGCCATATGTAACTCAAAAATCATTTATAAAATGACATAGGCAAGGTATTTACATCTTTGTATAACTTTGATGCCGTCACGGGTTGTATGTAACTTGTATACCTGGGGGAAGAACAACGGCCAATGGTTAGCATGAGAAGGATATTCCTAGACATGTAAAAACCAAAAATCAATTTGGAATTAAATAAAATTAAGAGAGCGAAAGAAGAAAAGAATAGCGTAGAAGAATAATGACGCTGAAGTAATAAGTAGGGAATGCCTGGCACAATGCATGTGCCTATGCAATGAAACCAGCCACACTTGTTTTGGCTACATTCAACTACTACCAAAGGTTTTCATAAGTCTTAACATAAACCATCAATAATTATCCCTTTAGTTTAGGGTGGTACTTAGATCCGAAAAAGCTCTTGATGAGCCATGGAGAGAAGAAGAGAGGGGAAGAAGGGGGGGGGGGATAATCAATAAACAGGGAGAGTGAGTGACAAGATGAGGGAGAGAGGGAGCCTCTGAAGTGCACCTCAGAAGTGGATTCTAAGGAGTGCAGAAGTAGGAGAAAGATGAGGGCGCGAATCCTTGCTAGATGAAAATTTGATATTGTCCAAAATCAAAGTGGGTCTAAGGACCTATTGTGAAAATGTTACAGTTGGAAACTAGTAATCATATTTAAACACTTCGTAACCTTTTAGTTTAATATGATGCGGTCCATAAAGACGTCAAGGAAAGATATATTCAAGAGTACAATAAGCTTCATAATTTGTTTGGGTTCAAGGTGAAGCATAAGTCAAGTTATTTTAGATAATGGAAGTCTTATCATAGGGTTAATAAGCTGCTGGTCGATTTCATTTTAGTAACTTAATATTTTCTAGTCAAGGGTATTTCAATCACTTTCCAATTTTGCTTGAACGGGTTTCCATATTAGTCTTAATAAATTATTCTGTTATTTAATTGGGTCCAAATCTTGTACAAGTTTTGAATTTTACCAGTCCTTCATTATTTTTCAGTTGGGTGTCAAAATCCTCTTGGTCTAGGATTTGAAGAAGTCTATATAAGTATGTAATGCTTTCAATCGAATAAAGAAATATTAATAAAACAGTTTTCCAGTAGCAACTAAGCAATGCTTTACTAAATTGTGTGGCGCAATTGCATTTCTCCTTTTTTCCGTGCCCTAATTACTGCTCACGGGTACTGTTCATAATATTCCCAGAACAGGCCCTGAAACTCTTCTTTTATGAGCCTAAATTACCCTAAAACCCCATAGTTGTCAAAGGTGAGCACCTTTGGCGCCTCATGTGTCCTAGGCGAGGCGATGTGCAGAAGGCAATGAAAAGGCGACGCCTTTGGTGCCTTTCTGAAAGTCGAGAGGCGGTGAATAGGCGTGAAAGTTGCTCACTTAATTTTTTTATAATTTCTGTAGGACCAAACGACCTAATTTAGTCAGGGTATAAATACAAGAATAAAGCCCTAAATTTCCCAAATTAGACAGCGCAAACAAACGGGTATTAAATTATCAGATTTCACGTGCGACTTCAACACTGCGACCTCAAGACTTCGACTTCGACGTCAAGGCTGGGCTTTGAAGTCGACTGCAAGTCTACAAGGCCTCCTTCTTCGCAAGTAGGCTCTCATTCTGTGAAACCCTCTGACTTCGAAGTCAACTGCAGTAACCCTTCGAATTTTTCTTTCCAGCTTTCCCTCGTCAGTTCAGAAAGAGGACATATGTTCAAGTTAGCACATCTCTTTCTCTCTTCCCTTCATTCGATCAGGAAAAGTATTTTTTTAATGAAGTACTATGTAGTTCGAAGTCGACTTCTATTTGAAAATAGACAGTATTCAGTTTTCGACTTATTGTAAAAAAAAAAAGTTCAGACTTTAAATTTTTTTTCATTAAATACTCTGTAGTTCTGTACCATTTTTTTAACTTTAAAAAAATTGTTTCTACTTTTGAAACAAATTTACTCTGTCTATTTACTTTTATTACTCTGTTTTATTTTTTTGAACTATATATTTATGAGTATTCTTAGTTCTTCCTACCCGGTACATTACTTGAGCTACTTGTTCAGTTGTTTGTTTATGATATTGATAATATGTTATAACTTAGTTTCATGTATTATGCTCACTTATAACATGTTTTGTTGAGATTTGTTTAGTTATATATATTTTATATATTTTTCCTTAGTATTGTTCCTGTGAGCGCCTATTGGGCGCCTTTTTAGCGCCTCGCCTTTGACAACTATGTAAAACCCAAACCTTTTAATCATCCTTTGAATACCTAAAAGTAGCCTTCTAATGTCTCCTTTCCACTCTGCAATATAATGTTTCTTTCTTTTGACATTTCATTGTTTTTAGAAGAAAGGACAATGAGGATCTATTTTTTTTATAGGTATGATAATGAGAATCTTACATAGACATTCTTTTCCGAAACTATGAGAGGCAAGTACAGTTTTTTTCCTTCAAAATAGTGGGGTAGAAAAGATATTTTCCTTTTACTCCCTTCGTTCCGAGCAAAGAGTCCATTATACTATTTTGGGATGTTTCATTTTAAGAGTCCACTTTCAAAAAGTTATGTTTATCATCTCCATAACATTTCAACTTTACCCTCAAAATTTGATAGTAACATATTGGTTATGCACAAGCATTTTTGTAATTATGGCCAACTATAACACTAGTTATATATCCCCTAATAATTAGACTTATCAAACGGGGACTCTTTGGGTGGAACGGGAGTATATTTCTATAGGATGAAGTTGCAATAATCAAAATTTCATGGGGGACAATTGAACCAACACAATCACTCATCCATTTAATTTTTTACATCAAAAATAATATAACCAGCTAGCTTTATTCATAAGACAACACAATACATCCATTTAAAAAAAAAATTATAAGTAAAATATTATATACCAAAGCGTCAAACCAGGTGACGCGTCCTTGTCCTTGTACACTAGAAGTATACACAAAAAGACTAATCTATAGAAAAGCTATTAACAAAATCGACAAAAGAATAATTATGCTTGTGGAAAGTATTAGTATCCTCAGCACACCAAAAAAACAAAAGAAACAAGAGATAATGAGGCATGCTTTCATTTTATATAAGAAACAAGAGATAATGGATCCCCTTGAAGGGGTCAGTCATCTTGAGCAAGAAAGAACCGAACTGCCAAAATGCAGAAAGATTCCCAACTCATCATTTCATCTACAAAGATCATCCCCTCATGAAATACACAAAAAAGTCTCATTTCTCAATTCTCATGTTCACATCTTTGATGCCAACTTACCCATACAAGCCACTTCCAGTTCTCACATCCACACACTGTTAGCAGTGAATCAAGTTTCAAGAGATTTTAGGCTCCCCACACGAAAGAATTTGGGGGGATCCGAAACAAATAGAATACCTTCATGATACCTTCCTTAAGCTCTTCCTAGCAAAATTGGTAAAACAAAGACAGAAGGAAAGAAAACAAGTGGCCAAAGCTATCTGGGCATGGACCTTTATCTACTCTTTTTCTAAGAGCTCAAGCTTTAACATAGTACCATCTTTCTGCTCAAATGTCAAACAAATTGAACATCATCCTGTCATCTTTAGTCATCTCCCTACACCTTCCTTAAATAGACCTTGATAAAAATCCAGCTATTTCTTTTTAAAATCCAAATCATTATTGAACAGCTGACTATCTAATCAAGTTCTACAACTATTGAAATGCAGGCATTAGTAGTACGATGGGAATTTCCTTCTTTTGACCATAGAAACCTAAACTTTGGCCTCCAACAAACATCTTCATGCACAAACAACCTTCCTACCTTCCACTCTGCACTCAAAGTCCTCCCTGCTTTACTCACTTTCGCTTATGTTAGCATTAAGATAGCTAACCTCTTTAAAAGTTTTCCTGTTGCAAATGTTTGACCTTCTCTAACATCATTAAATTTCTTTGCACACCTAACGGTCCTAACCTACCACCTTTAAAGGGATACAATTTACCTTAATTCATCCAGAAAAGCAGGTTCTCTCAAGCAGATATTCTCAAACCAGAATGAAGATTTTCTTTACTTAATACAACACTTTCTAACAGCTAAGCAAGACTAAGAAGCCAAGAAAGGAATTCCCTTCAGAAGACACTAGACATCTGCCAATCATTGAACATAATTATGGCTCACCATCCTTGACCAAGTACATTATTATCAGCATTTGATTAAAATGTATAAGATTATCGGATCAAACTGATTTCTTAGTCAATTAGCTAAATGGACGAAGGATCTATCAAGACTTACCATGCACAAGAAACTAACTAAAATGAGCAGTTATGTCCCATCTGAGGAAGATATTTGTAGCAGACAATCAATCAATGACATCAAAGCCAATAGTCTTAATCATATGTAAGTATAGATATTCACAAATAAAGTGGCCAAACTTGCTAAATAGACCTAGTGAGATCAACAGTTTATTAGTTATTAGTAGCATATAATATCTCCCAGGCCTCAATGTCAAGGGGCTAGGGATCTGATGCATGCTGAACATTAACTTATGATGCTGTTTGGTGACCATGCATAAAAACAGTAAGCTAAAGTAAACAAAAGAAAAAACTCAGTCCCGATCATATAAGCAAATGATATACATGACAGAAACTATTGACAATTAATAGGAATCAATGAACTGTGACCAAATCACTGAGACAAATGATACATACGCAGATGGAATTGAGATCCCGTCTTCCTTCAAAAACCTTTGAGCTCCATCAAGACACTCAGGCGACAGCTCATTGTCCCCAAAGGACCCAAGCAATTCACTGACCTACATTTGATATGACAGCGGGAAACTAAGCAGGTGCACATGATCAAGGAAAGTATGCAACAGACTTGCTAGTAGAATAGTGTACCAAAATGTCAGCCTTCTCGGGAGCATCCCAACTACGCATGTCGCAAGAAACTATAGTGATAATGTTTTCCCATCCTTCCAGTTTAATCAAGCTCTGTTTCGCATAAAAAGAAATGATAATGATAGGATCAATTAAAAGGAATTGTTGCTCCAACACAATGTACTACATACAACTCTAAAACGGAAGGTTCTTTTAAGCAGAGGCAGTATTCAGCGTCTCGTGCCTCAATGTGATTTGTAACGCTGGTGTAAATGACTACCATGCGACATATATGTGGGGAAAATGTACTAATAACAATAAAAGATAGAAAAAATGCATAAGTTGATCTGATCAACCAGCATGTAACATCCACTTCTTTCTATTTCACACTTAATTGATTTCTTGTATTAAGAGATAAAAGGGCCCTTTTTTGGTCAAAGTTTTGACCAAAGTTAAATGTACATCTTTTCAGCAAAAACTAATTATCACAAGTTAAGAGTTAAAAACGTCATTAACATTTTAATAAAATGACACACTAAGGTTTATAACTTTTCCTACATCTCCCTAGTATTTTTCTTTCAAGGAGTTACAAATTTATCAGATAATATAAGAAAGTAAATTGGAGTTGTAAATCAGCGTGAACCATGTACGTTGCCAACCAGCATAAGTTGTACACATAACCAAGGCCAGACACAAGTGAATTCCCCTTTGAAAGGAGAGTTCTGATAACTTGCTTTAACAACGTGGGGGGGGGGAGGGACATTCAACGGAAAAGGGTTGGCAGTAGAGGTTTGTTGTAACAAGGAAACAATAGAAAGAAAAGGAAACACCTACAATATTACAAAAAAAGTATCAGAATGCAAAAGTGCACACAATGAAAATTTATTACAAGAACCACTTAGCTAATTCCTTTAACTATAAACAGTGGTTTAGAAGAATATTTTGTGCTCGTAAATAACTTTGGAGGTAGGGAGTAGCAGCCGAGTGTCCCAACATGTGAGCCAGTTACATGCGTTGTTCAATCCGAATCTGTGGGCTAAGGCCTGCCTCACCCAACCATAGAAGGAAGCAATCAAACTCAAGCTCTTTGGCAAGTAAATAAGATCCCTTGTTAAGCTTGATATATATTGTTGGCCCCTATCTAAGAGCCTAAGCTTTTTGTGAATTAGCAACTTAACATGGTATCAAAGCTTGATTTGGCAACATCTTGGGTTCAAGTCATACCACTTGCATTTTACCCACAATATTGCAACTATACATGTTGCCAAGCTGTTTGGTTTGTGAAGCTCCCATTGAGGCTTATCTGTTATCTCTCCATGTGTGAGTGGCCTGCCTCACCTCATCCACCTCATTGTAGATGGAAATGGAAGCAATCAAACCCAACATTTTGGCAAAGAAATAAAACCACTTGTTAAGCTTGAATTTTTGATGGGCCCTATCTAACAACCTAAGCTTTTGATGAGTTGGCAACTTAATATGGTGTCAAAGTTTTGGTCTCGCAAGGTCTCAGGTTCAAGTTATCCCTCTTGCATTAGTTGCCTGAAACATTGTGAGTGCACATGGCGCCACACAGTTGGATACTTAACACCCTGCTATCGAAAAGCTCAAGATATGACTTTGGGATACGACCAATATTGTAAAAATGGCCGTGTCAGACACGTGTGGACACACAAAATTAAGGTTTCCAGAAAGGCAATAGAGTTTGGTTTCATCAGAGACAACTTTACCAATGCACTCAAAGGTTTGGTTATTTATATCAAATTAAGTCAAGTTTAGAAAAGATGGTATGGAAGTAATTATTGGGGAATTTAGAAGTACTTATATTCATCACATTTTATGTCTAATTAAAAATTAAATACATGGTCATATCCTCGTGTCTTGTATTATGAAGGCTGCCATATCTGACAGACTGACACACTGTGCATATGTCACAAATCATAGCAATCATGCAATATGGGATCACAAGAATTTTAGACAGGACATGGTACAACAACAGGTCTGTAGTTGGACCTCCAAGACAATGCCATTGACAAAGAATAGACATAATTTGGTTGGTGCTAGACTATAGTCCACGCACATATTTCAGTTCACATAATGTATACGATCATTGATATTCTACACCCCATCCCCATGAACATATCTCAAACAAGAATGCAGTGGAGACATTATTCAGTCGCCAGATCTTTGCCTAAACCATGTTGCATAACTTCTAGGAGATGTAAAAGGCAATGTCTTTTGTTTGGAGTTCAAATAGTAGTAGCTTAGATAGCCAACAAAGTCATGTCAGCACAATGAAGATCTCATTCTTTGGAAAGCACAAGACTCACTTGACTGCCTTAGAATTATTCCTCTCATCAGGATGAGCTGAAACTGACCAATTTTGAGAACTCAGTTCATAGGAGGGAAATAAAGGTCAACACCTCCCTTACACCTTAATCTCTTTATTATTTTCATGTACATAGGTATTTTTCTCAGATGAGTTTGGTAAGAGCATATTTCCATGAGCACTAAATGTATTGCATTTGAAGAAAGTACAGCTAGGAAGATAAAACACAGTGTAAGTGTGCACAGATCAGTTCAGTAACTAGCAAGTATTTACACTTTTAGCCAACATGGCCAGTCAATATATTTTAAAAAAACAACCTTGGTTGGTATAAATATGCCAAGACAACTAGCTAGGATTTAACTCTGTGCTGCATAAAATGAGAGATTGATTATTAGAATTATAGCTTACATGAAGCGTAACAACTGCATTTGGATTTTTCTCTACAGCATAAACTTTCAACTTGCGCCCAGTTTCTTCAGCTGCCTTCACGAATAAAAAGAAAAGAGGTATAAGTAATAATCAAGTATGCATATTTAGAAAGAATGCCACAGACACCAGTCACTTCGGATTTGAGCATGATTAAACAAATAACTCTGACACCAGTTGGGTGTGGATTTGGCATTGCTGACAGCACAGATATGTTCAATAACACTACGCATCCACAACTAGGAAGGCAATGGGAAAAGGGTAAATGGTAAACCACCGCATCCTTTATAGGATGGGAATGACAATTGGACAAATGGGAAAGGGGTGGGAACAAGAAAGGTTTCCCTCCCCAACAGGAATGGGAAAGCCATACCCCACCCCATTTATATAGTACATTACCAAGTTACCCTTAATAAATAGATAAATGTTATAATACGACTATTATAAAATATGTTGTACAGAATAATCACATATTTTTGATTGACTGTTTTTCAAATGAAAATTTGACGCATATTTTTAATTTTTTAAATAAAAAACATAAAGCATGTAATTCATAGTACACAAAAATTACAACGAATTACATATTTTATGATATTGATATATATATATATGTGTGTGTGTGTCAAATTTTCACTTGAAGAGTCGGTTTGATTCAAAAAAGTCAAACATGACAATAATTTAGGAACGGAGGGAGTATAAATTATTATGATGCCCCTATTTAATTTTTTGATTTGGTAATACCTACTTTATTATATTATACTCCATTCTGCTCAATTCTTTCTATGTTGGGGCATTCCACTTAAAGAGTTTTTCGAAGATAACACATGTAAATTTTATCAATTCCGAAGTATATCCTTATTGCGTTACACGTAAAGTTAGCAAGACTATAAATTCTTGGATGTAAGGATATTTATGAGAGTTCATGGCATGTTGAATATATATATATATATATATATAAGATATTATACGGAAAAAAAAGTGTCAAAACAGGTGACACATCCTTCGCACACTAGGAGTATACATAAGGAGGAAGAGCTAGACAAAATTAAAACTATTTACAAACTCAACAAAAGAACTACTACGATTTTGGGAATATTCCTCCATCTCTGAACACTAGAAATACAAAGTGCGAAGCACTATGTCTTTCATCTGAGTCATAGTCCATTCCTCACTATCAAAAGCCCTTCTTTTTCTCTCCATCCATAATGTCCAGTAGATACCCAAAAGCATTTTATATATTATTAATTTTAAAATGTGAATCTTTGAGGAGAACAACAGAGTATTCATGTTCTTGATTGCTTACACAGTTATATTGGTGCAAGTGTGTAAATATATATATACTTAGTACTTAGTACATCCGCTTGAAAAATCTCTGATACTTCACTCTAACAGGAATAGGATTTCTTTTGTACCCTATCATGGAAAGGAGCGGGAATGGGAAGGACAATCATAACGGGGCAGGAATGTGAAAGGCAATTCCTGTTCACCCCATTGCGATAACTATCCATAACAATGACTAAAACAGGATAAACCTGAATAGCCATGTCAATCACTGTTTTTCAGCATACAGGAAACTAAGTTTTACATGTCAATCCATAGAGCTGTGTGCCCTTTCCCAAATGTGAGTAACATTGCTTAAAAGAAAACCTGTAACGATGCTCTCACAAGAGGTCCACGTCCTGCACCTACAACCATCAGTACCTGAAAAGTGCAAAAGAAGAAATGCCATAAATCTCCACAAGTCAAGTGCAAGACCTGCTTAACACGAACTCCATGCCTATAGAGTATGTTTGAGGAAGACAATGGTCAAGAATGCCCAGCTTACAATAGTTGTGGTAGATGCTTGTTCATCAGGGATCCTGTCCACTAACGCTTTACCAACTGCCCTTTGGTACTGCCAAAATACAAGTTAACATTCAGGGTTAACTAAGTAAAGGAACATATATTAACAAGAAATATAGAGTTTTAGAGGATGTATACACGTCTAGCACCATTATTCAACTTATGCCAAGAAGTCAGCTAACAAGAGTCTTAAATTATAACCAATGCAACCAAAAACCTAATACCCTACAAGGATGCATGACAGTTATATATTAGTTTGCAGTAACTCTTCTATTTGTTTCAAAAAATGCATAGCGATACCTGGATGTATTTGGCTGTATCTTTTTCGAATGTTTCGTACGTTTGAGCTTCTAAATTATCCATGAGAGGCTGCAACGAAAAAGTAGGAAAGAGCAACAATCAGCATCAAGAAAGCATGGCGATCATATGAAAGCTATAATAGCTGGACAAAACTTACTTGCAAAGGTGCCTGAAGGAAATCCCTGTAAGAGATCTGACATAGTAGAATGAGGTCAACATAAGATTCCAGAGCAACAAAGAAAAAACTGCGTACATCATTAGGCAAGGGACAGGCATAGAAAGAGAAAGGAGGGGCAGGGGAGAAAGAAAGAAACACCTCATAACGTTCTTGCTCAGGAAGGGGGTCCATCTTCTGATATAAGTAGGCAACATAGTCCAAGTATGACCTTAGGGCATGCTTTTGAGTCCCTGAATAACCAACATTAAAAATTCAAAATAATTCAAAATGAACCAGCATATCAGTAATGAAACCAAAATTAACACAAGTACAAAGACCAAGTCTGTGCTTTCTTTATTCGAATATTCAAGTATATATGCAAACCAGCTACTATTATTGTTTTTATATATATGGACTTTATAGTTCTCAGTGAACTCGGCCGCTAACAATGAGAAACTTACGCTCCACGTCGCTATCAGTTCGATTATCCCCCAACTCCAAGCTTCCCGTGGCCAGACTGTGCACTGGATTTCCAGAGATAACTATCTAAGAAAGAAATTATCAAAAACACAGATCAATAACATAAACCATATTGGAAAATAATTAGAGACCATTACATGAAATACATATTATTGCACACTAATTACTTACCGAGATTCATGGTAACTAGTAATTAAATCACTCTCAATATCAGATTTTGGGAAACCGTAAAGAATGCAATCTACAATAAAAGATCAGACCTGCTGCTATCCTTTGAAGATTTCATCTTTTAGGCAGCTTACAACTCTATGCATTCAAGGAACCAAGACTATCTTTCTACATACAGATTTATTTTTATTTTTTCCTTTTCTCAAGGGGGTCCGAGGGGCATGGCAAGAAGTCAAAAATATTATGCAGAATGTAGCAAAATGTAGTATGGCACAAACATATGGTCTAACAGAAAGAACCAAAGCTATAAGATATCCCCCAAAAAGGAAAGGAAAGATAATGTGCCAACATTCAGTGCCATTCTTTCTCTTCTCTTCTAGTCTATTCATTCCCAAATTGAGTGTCAACATAAAAAAATATAGTATCGCCACAATTTTGATATATGCCTACAAAAAAGACGTGAACACAAAAGAAGTTGTTGGTCTATGACATTTATTTTAGAAGAAAAACACTCATGCATATCAATATTCCCTTAGTCAACTTCAAACATGATTCTTAGAGTTAGTACCAGAGCTGGACGACATATATGTGTTACCTGTATTGAATGATTAAAAAACCCAGTCAACAGCTTTTGGTGGCGCTTAGATAGACATGGGTAGCCTCGTGCATTGGTTAGAAAAGACTGAAAAGTCAAAGACAAGATTAGCAAATATCATTACACTCCCTTTCAAATCACTAACTCAAAGATAAGGTAGAAGGATGAAACTGGTAGGATCTATATACATTAGTGTGAACTATGGCTGCTTTAACAGACTCCCCAAACCAACGTCCAAGTGAATTTGCTGAAGGTAGAGAAGACCTAGTGAACGAAGCAGATACACATCAAGAAGTATACTTACCAATGGTACAATGACTAATGAAAGCTTGCATCAATTATTGACATGAAATTATTACAAATCATGAGGTTATGTAACTTACAAAACATCAAGAGCAATTGATAACTGAGTGTGATGCTCACAGAGAAGACAAAAGGAATTCCACAGCTCCCAAGAGTCAATATGCTCTTCAACCTGTCAATCAAATATAAATGGTGTTATAAAGATACAGCAAATATTGAACCCTTTCTCTCCAGATATACATAATCTGCACATGCCTCATACTGCAAGACCAGACAGCATCCAATTCCATTTGACAGGATAAAAGCAAAGATGAGCATCGATCAATAATTTTTTTAACGAGAAAGTTGTGAGGCGTAAACGCAGTTTAGATCACAGCATAATGGGACTAAAGGGCTCAGATCTCATGAGTGGTCCGCACCACCACCAAAAATAAGATGAGTTTGCTAAATGAAAAGGAAACGAAAAATAGAGATACTCCCTCCGTTCCAAAATAAGTGTCCACTATTCCATTTAGGGATGTTCCAAAATAAGTGTCCCCTTTCCATTTTTCAAAAGATTCTTTGAGCAAATTGTCTATAATACCCTTAGTGATTGTTAGATGACAAAAAGAAGCAGGGCCCACTGATTTGACACCGCTAAGTGTTCCTTTTTGGGTACTAATGGTAAATTACATAGAATCAACTCATTTATTAAAACCCATGTAAAGTCAATTCGGAACACTTGTTTAGAACGGACGGAGTAATATCAAAAAGGAAAAAACTTTTGAGGGGTTAAACTTGTTTATTGGACAAGGAAGTAATGCATACTAGACAATCCAGGCAAGAATTCAAGGTCTAAGACAAGGGTAAGGAAATTTGAGTGCCACTAAAAATGATTCCATGACAAAAAGATTTATTCTCATCACTGATGCTGTATTCTAGAAAAGCTTCATAACTCTAGTTTGTAGCAAGGACACCCTGGACAGAGTGGACAGATACTGGGTAATACATATTGTAGATTGTACATTCCAAGAGCAATACCATGGGGAAGGAAATACATAGACTAGAGTTCCTTAGGCTACCACATGCAGCATAATATTGTCACTCACCATATGATCAGAGGGCCCATTTACGTCATCGTCATCATCAGACTTCTCCAATGGAATCCTAAGCCATAACTTCAAAATTAAAATTAAAATGAGAACAACGGCAACAAAAGGGGCAGATTAATTACAACTAAAGTTTTACAGGCTACAACTGGCACCTGCATATTGCTTAGGCTCTGTAGAATCTGATTTACACATCTAGCATAATTGCCACAGGATGCCCCCTTAGGTGTTGGAAGAAGACAAGCCTGAAGAAGAATGAAAAAAGTAAAAACAGAAATCTTAGAGCTTTTTGTGCAATAAGTCATGAAGTATATTGAAGGTGGGTAAATCAACCGTGAAAAATTGCAACCATCATTCGTAAATAATATGATTTCAAATACTATGTAGTTATGTACAGTAAAAAGTATCAGTGTAATGCATCAGTGAACAAAGACATAAACAAGGACAAGGATGAGAAAAATCAAACAGTACATGCATTTATTTGTATAGAAAGGCAACCACATTCCATTTAAACCAGTAATTTGATGTTCTAGAAAGACTTGAAAGTGTATCTTGCAAATTTTCTGTTTTTACATTCATGGGAGGAAAACAAAGACACATGCAGGGGACAAAACACATGTACACAAGAACTTAGCAATGGACACAAACACATAAGAGATCAAAACCCCAACAGTAGCTTACAAAAAAATTAAAATTATGAGTCTTGAGACTCAAGAAGCAATCTCAAATAGTCAGAAGTGAATAATTCTTTTCTTCTATACTCTGAGCCAACTTATCCAAGAGGATTATGCTCTTGTTTAAGTTTACTGTGAGTTTCGAGGCAGCTTCAAAGCATACAAGCACAATTCTCAGATAACTTTGTGCATCAACTTCACCCCACACCCCAAAAAAATAAAACAATAAGAGATTGTACTACACACATACGTATTCACTCATTTACCACCTCAAAATGTTTAAGAAAAGCACATTCACTGCCCTGCATAATGTCTAGATAAAGCTTCCATGACTAAGATCAAGGGAGAAGGCCAGGGAGGGTTTTCTTGATTTAAGCCTCACATAATGACTACTTCCAAGGACGTGTCACCTGCTTTGGCGCTTCTTAATTTATTCTTACCTTTATCCAAAAAACAAAAACAAAACATAATGACATCATATTGCAAATCTTAATTGTTCTACAGCTTCTAAAGATCCTATATACTTAAGAAAAGTCATACAACAAGATTTGAGAGAAATTTTTGTATACCTCTGTATGAACTCTATCAGTATTTCCAAATTATGCCAGGTTACAGATAACTAATGATGCAAAGATGCACCAGATGCCTCTTTATTGGAGTGACCTGTTCTCATAATAACATCTTATACGTAGAAAAAGGAAAAATAAATGTATTTCAAGGGAACACGTCTGGTTCTCTCTTGGTGTAGCCTTTTTCTCATCTGGAGCATCTAATACACATTTATTTTTTTATTTTTTTATTTTTTTTGGGTTGGGGTTGAAACAAATAAGTTTATGAAAGCTCAAACATATAAACTATGTGAGCCATAATATAGGGGGAAATGGGGAAATGCTTGATGAGAAATGATAAGATTCAATGCTGACATTAATTTTCCCAAGAATATTCCAACAGTTTCCTATCACTCTCATCAAATCATTTGATTGGATCTGAGAAAGTACGCATCAAACAAGTAAACCATCATTGACCACTAAATATATACACCCCATGGAAAATATAACATCATTCACACCCTAAAAGATGACTGTGCTGTTAACAATATTTACACCTGTAGAGACAGATGTGATGCCCAAGCTATTTCTTGCTTCAGAGCGATTTCAGAATCCTCTCGAAGCGTCTCATCTTCTGAATCCAAGTCAATCCACGAGCTAATTTTGCCTGTACCAACGGATGGAAATCCATTAATAGAGGAGATTAGGGCATAGTTGTCAAAGTCGAGAGGCACCAAAAAGGCGATAAATCCAAGTTTGAGGCGAGAGGCAAGGCGCTAAAAAGGCGCTCACGGAAAAAATAGCAAGGAAAAATACATATAAATATATAACTTAACAAATATCAACAAAAGATGTTATAAGTAAGCATAATACATGAAACTAAGTGTTGGAAAACTAGTGTTTTTAAGTGAAGTAAATTGAGACTTTGAGGCACTAATTTATTCGAGAGTCATTTATGTAATGACTAGGGTAATTGTGGAATTACGTTCTTCTCTATGAGTGCATAAGAATATTATATTTATTTGTCCAATTCGGTTGGATTTCGGATGAACAAGTTATAGAGGCTTAATGTATGACATTGGAAGTGGGTTATCCCGCATTGGAAAAATATGAAAGGTTTGAATGGTTTATATTCAAAGGCTCCCTTGTGTTGGGTAAGCTTGTATAGAAAGAACTATCCCTCCCGCGCCCGCAGGGGGTTGCGAATCAAGATCCAATTTGCCTTGTGCCCACGCATGCGGACACGAATGTTGGACCAAATTGTGCTACCTTGACAAGTCCACCTTTTGTTTATTTTTTGAATTCAATGTCTGCTTTAATTGGGCCACATTTGAGCTGATTTCGTTTGTCTGAACCTAAGTCGTTTCCCACTTAAAAAGTACAAAAAAAGCCCCAACGAGCGCCTTAGTCGACTTTTGGCGCCTCTCGCCTCAAGAAAAGTCGCCAAAGACGTACGCCATGCCTCTTCAATCGCACATCGACTCGCCCAGATCCTTTGAGGCGCGAATGCCTCGCCTCTCTTTGAGGCGCCAAAGGCGCTCGCCTTTGACAACTATGGATTAGGGCATAGATACTACTTTTACAAGCACATACATACATATCCGTAGGTACGAAAAATGTAGAAGTTCAACAACTAGGTATTATAATGTTAGAAGATCCAAGAACAGTCAAAATTTCCATAACAGTGTATTTGGCTGACCTCTTAAATTGTTGGAGGATAAGCTTAACTTATATCTACTAATCAAGCAAATAAGCTAATCACGTGAACTAAGCTCTAAATACACTGACGAGGAGTACAACACAAGACCCAAGAAATAAGCACAAAAAATAGTGCACCAAACCTTAACATCTAATGATTCACAACTAAAATTTAGTGATTCAAGACATTTCAGGCTCTGCGAACTGAAACTGTACATAATTCAATCTTTTGGACATATCAATAAAGTGGTCCCAAGTCCCAACATGGATCAAATTGTAATACAAGGATTTCAGAAAATAACTTTTCTCGCTTGCATTTTTCTAAAGATAAAGGGGTAGTAGCCCTTGGTGATGGGAAATTCCAGAGACTTGATAAATAATATTTGTACAGAGACTGGCATACTGTGTTTCATTGATGTGGAGCCTTTCCTGAGATGACCTTTAAGTTTTTTAATTTGTACATGTGCCAAACTCCTGGTCAGCGTAAATTGTATACCTATGTTTACCCCAATATCTCCGGAATCACATGAATAAGTTTTCTTTCAAATTCCCATCAACTTGAAAAGAACCATGTTTAATTTAATATCTTGATATTTGTATGAAAAATTAGCAAGACTACTACAAGTCCTTATTTCTCAAAGGAAAAAAAGACATGTTTTTCTATAAACACACTTTTTGTCAGGTTTTTTACTTCACAACCTCCAATAACTTCCTTTTTAGCATACAGAGAGTTTGAGTTAACAATAAAGACATGTGGTTGCATGTAATTCTATAGCTAACCAAGATCAGTCTGGCAGGTACCATAACGGGAGACATATCAAATGAACAGCTGGGGAAAACGAAAACAATAACAAAGAGGAATATGGTTGCCAATGAACTAACCATGAGTGCATAGAGAATAGGTCCATACCAACAACATGACTACTCCACTGGGAGGGGCTTATAACTAAGTCTGAACCAGCAAAAGGAAGAACGCCCGATTCTTTACTACCATTGTTCATTAAGCTAGGCCTATAAGTGGGTTCCATCTGCAACACATAAAGAACAAGAACTGTTAGATGCTTAATCAATAAATACATAAATTTGCACACTTTTTTATAAGTATAAATTTGCACCTTTTTCCGGAATCAAACTTGTTTAAGGTCATTAAAAGAACAACATATTATTATAGCTAATTGATAAAGAATTGTTAGATGGGTGTCTAGGCATGGATATAGATGTGAATTGCAAGAAAATAGAATTATGAACAAGAAAAAATCAACAAAACTTTTTATAGTATGAAGAGAAAACAGAGGATAAAGATTACACGACTAATAACAGAGGTTCCACATTGAAATTTAAATTATTTAAAATTATGCTAACGAAAAAATAACTATGAACATGAAAACTGGCACCGAGTTCCATTTGGTCTGTTACAAATTCAAAAGATGAACAGATCGGGGTAACATTTCGGTAAGAAATGTATAGATTTTATTGCAATCAAGACAAGATCTAGAAATAGAAGGGGTGGTGTTACAAGGTGGTTCTCTTCTTTTTGAGCTTTGTTTTTCTTCTTCTTTCAAACTTCCACATTTAAATGTAAGAAAAAAATCAATTAGAGCAAGGAATAGAGAGACATCTTCAACATCTTTTTTTACAGAAGAATTCAAATATAATAGTATCATATAACTTCAAACTTAATCCACCAATTAAGTGCTGACAAATAACGTATTTATCTTGCAAAATGCATTGTAACCACATATGATGTAGACCGAGCAATACAAATAAGAAAGAGAAATCTGGCCAGTACATAAACTGCACTGCAAGCAACAAAGCTATATAAATGTAGTTATTAGCCAGTATGTGAAACTACAGTCCCACTTTAACATCACAGACTACTAGCACAATACTGTAGGTGAGCGTACTGACCAATCACAAAGAATAATAGCCAACTAGCTGATATGTGACTGGCTAATTAGCCACCAAAAGAAAATTCATAAACTAAATAAAGAAACAAAAGAAGAGAAAGGTAAAACCACAATAATAACAGAATATTGAAATCATGTTTGTACATAAACTGCCCAGTGAATAGCGAAGCATATAAATGTAGCCAGTAGCCCAGACGTGAAACGAGAGTCCCACTTTAACATTACAGACTAGCAGCACATTTCTATAGGTGAGCTTACTGACCAATCACAAATAATAATAGCCATTTAGCTGTGATGTGACTGGCTAATTAGCCACCAAAAATAAAAGCATAAAATAGACAAAGATAGAAAAGAAAAGAAAGGCAAAACCACCAATATACCAGAATATAAAATTACAGGTGGGTCTAAATAAGAAAAACTATAAGCAATGCATAAATATTCAACAGAATTCAAATAATATTCATCTCTTTAATGTCCAGATTCAGTCATCAATCTTTTCTCACTGAAGTTGTTGCAAGCTAAAAATATGAGTAATCAAGCAATTAGGAGATATGGTAAGAACTTGCTTGAGGTCTGGTACCGACCAAGAACAACAAGGCAAGTCATGAAATTTCAACAAAGAATACAATATCAACCATTCATTTTAATTAGTTCTTTCTGTAAACAAGGGACCCATAACTTATAGACCAGGTTTACGGAAAATTTCATGGAATGTTTTATCCTATTGAGCACCCATTTTGAAGCATATCGAAGTTACTACAAAGTAGTTTGTGATAGCATCTTCATCTTGGTCAGAAGACATTGTTATAGTTACCACAATGTAATGTAATTCAGTGGGAGACTAAACAAGTGTGTAGTACATATACTACAAACTAGAGTAATTCAGTAACAGATTAACATCTGATGTTACTTATCAAAAAAAAATTACCATCTGATGTTTACTAACTTAAGCTAAACTTCAATAGTTAACATTGGAATATATACTTTTGCAGCAAAATTTCTTATCTCTCACAAAAATGAAGTTTATAGCAGGACCAAAGTCCTGATTCAATCTGATCAGATTTTGAAAATCTTCATAACAAAGGCCAATTATTTATTTAACTATCTTCAAACCAAGTTACATCAAGTTCCACCCAGATAAAATGCAAATTCTCAGATCACTGACAACGGGAAAAAAATGTCAAACACCTATGAGTGAGGAAGCATATAGTACTAATGACAGCTTTTCAAAACAAATAATTTGGTACCAATGTATCCCCCCCCAAAAAAAAGTCTGTATTTTGACTTTCTAAAGCCAACTTGACCAATTTTGGGACAGATATTTGACCTTCATTTTCTCCATTTTAAACAATAAAATTATAACCTCCTAAACCATATATCATCAAGTTGACTGAAAAAGCCAAAAGATTCAAATTTTTTCCTCAGCAACGAACAAATGTAACATCAACTAAACACATTTTCAGTTGCACTATAAGCACATTTAGCCGTGCGCCCACACAACAACACACACACTGAACGAAATGAAACAGCAAAATGAGCAAAGGAAATGTAGGTAACAGCTTGACGAGGAAACACCATGAAATTGGTTTCTCCATTTAAACAGCCGCTAACCATTGTTGTTGTAGGTGACTTACTGACCATTCACACAAAAAAAAACAACAGCCAATTATATTCGGCCGCCGACATGTGACTGGCTAATTAGACACCAATAATAACATTCAAAATTCCATCAAAAACAAAAAATTAGTTTAACATGATTATTGTTTTATACTAACCAAAGTAACGAGCACAAAATCGAACCCGCCATTGATGTTGACGGAGAGAAGCTGAGGCATGTCGTCATTGAAATCGCACTCAACTCCACAGTATTTGGAGTCGCTTCTGTCTCCAACTCTTTCACCCAGCGGCATTTTCGAGATTGAATCGATTGATTGTATGTTAGTGTGTGAGTGTGTGAAAAAATGGTGTGACGAATGCTCAGTAAAGTGTGAGGGTTTTTGTAGGGTTTATCAATGAGGTAGCTAGGGTTTTGGCCTTTTGGGGGAATAGAAGAAGGAACTGAGCTGTCGGTTCCATTAACAGGCAAACGGCGCCGTTTACGTGCCTGGTTCACAAGAAAAACCAAAGTTAAATAATTCTTCGAATCTTTAGGCCAAAATATGAAAATCACCCCAAACTAACCACCCAATCCCATAATGCCCCCCAATGTAAAAATTTTCCCAAGTTCATACCTGATGTTTTCATTTGTCCCATAATGCCCCCTTCCGTCACTTGCCGTTTACAAAGGTACGTTAAGTTGCATTTTGTAAGGACTAAAATGAATTTTTTTCAAACCTAAGTTATATCAAAATTTACAATTGAATGCCTAAAGTTTGAAAAATGACCCTAAAGCCTTCTGCCCCAAATTTTTGATGCACCCACCAGATTTAATGTAGGAAATTCATGAATTGATTTTCGAATTCACAGCTAAAGGGGCGGCATTTCCAGTACGAGGGTCTAACCCCCACCAGAGCAGAAAGCCCCGTCCCTTCTCTCTTCTCTTTTCTATCTCGGAGCACAACACCGTATTGTATTGTCGTCCTCCTTCCATCGCCGGAAGCAAGCCGCAGACTCTTCTCTTAAGTCGCCCCCACATCCGTTTCTCTCTCTACCGGTTCGCTCCCCCGATTCATAATGGCGGATCCGTAGAGCCTCTTTCATTTCTATCGCTAGGCTTGACGCGCCTCTTCTCTCTCACCTCATCCGGCCTCCATCCCTCTTCTCTTCACCAAGTACCGGCCTCATCTCCATCTTCATCAATTCCAGAAGACAAAATCTCAAAAGCTCGAGATATTCCGTCCAAAGACACCAAATTTGCGTTATTCCCGAGCTTGTCAGTGTGTTTGCCTCTCCCTCGCAAACATCCTACAATCTCAAGTAAGATCTTTCAGGTTTTTATTTTTGGATTTCCTGTTGAAATTTTTGAGAACTTGAAAATCTGGGTGCGTAAATTTTTTCATGGAATCAAAATTGTTGTTGGAAATTTACGAATCGTTATTGTGATTAGATGATGTGTGGCTTGTGCTTATACTTCCTTTCCATTCAACTATTTTGAAATTCCCCAAGTCACAGAAATCTACTTAAGCGGGACAATATTATCGGCACGTGTGCGAACACGTGCAACTTAATACCTTTGTAAGCGGCAAGTGACGGAAGGGGGCATTATGGGACAAATGAAAACATCAGGTATGAACTTGGGAAAATTTTTACATTGGGGGGCATTATGGGATTGGGTGGTTAGTTTGGGGTGATTTTCATATTTTGGCCGAATCTTTATTATAAAACAACTAGGTAGACTATGGCTATTTAAAGATTGAGATTAAATTATCTTCAAAAATTTAATGGTTGAGATTCACACTCACCCTCACATTCACATGCATGAGTAGTTATCCATTTTTAACTTCATTTTTTTTTTCTATTACAAGTCACCCCCTACAATTAATACTAATACTCTTGCACGTACCGATGGCACAGCGCCAATTTGAAAATTTATCAATAAATAAAGCAGATATTGTAAAAATGAACTACTAAAAATATAATTTTCTTTAAAAAAATTATTTTTAAACGGGGTCTCTTTGCCCGGAACGGAGGGATTAATTAATAATTTGTATACGAAATTGTGGGCCGGACAAAAATCAAATTGCTTAAATTAATTACGATAACAGTTAAAAAGAAAAAAATAAATATTTCAAATTACAAAACTTACGTTTTTTTTTTTGTTTTTTTTTAAATTTGTATACGAAATTACGGGTCGGAAAAAAATTAAATTGATTAAGTTAATTACGATAACAATTAAAAAGAAAAAAATACAAATTTTCGCAAGCATAAAACTATAAAACTGTAAAATATCAACTGTAAAATTGTAATATCTCAGTAAAAGAGTAACTAATTTTCTTAAATAACTGTAAAACCTTAAAATATTAACTGTAAACCAATTTAAATGTAAAATAATAACTGTAAACCGTCTTGTAAATCGTAATATCTTAATAATTTTCCCAGTAATAAAATAGGAATGGAAAAAAACGTGATAAAAACGGTTGAGATTGTGAGATTAAACGTGACAGGGAGACATTATTTATATTTCATATATATCAATATTACATTGAAATGATTCTCCGCACATAATTTTTCATTTAAAAATTTGACATTCATCAACTTTTTAAAAACTACAATGAAAATTCTTTTAAAAAAATTGAGAGACATTATTTGGAAATTGGTGTTGCAAAATAATTTTTTATTCAATAGTCGTAGAATCTTGGTAAAACAGTAAATTGATTAATTTGTATACGAAATTGCGGGTCGGAAAAAACGGGCCAGACAAAAAGATTACGATAACAGTTAAAAAGAAAAAAAAAACAAATATTTCAATACGAAATTACGGATCGAAAAAAAATTAAATTGATTAAGTTAATTACAAAAATATAAAACTGTAAAACTGTAAAACTGTAAAAACGTAAAACATTAAACTGTCATTCGCACATGTGAGAGCTGAGGGAAATAAGGGCCGTTGGATCACCGTAAAACAGTAAATCCTGACCCCTTTTGATCCCAAGTCAATTGTAAACGTGTCACACTGACCTCTATTGTATTATAGATTATGAATAGTCACTTTTTTTTCTTCTCCCTATATTTTATCTCCATATTACAAAGTCACACCTTGCGATTAGTTTTCTGAACAATAACCTTTTATAAAACATCAATCCATCAACTATCACTTGAAGCAATGTACCTCTCAACTGTAACATTTTTTTAAAATCACACCTTCTATTTAGGCACTGTCATTTCAATTAATGAAATCAGATATATTGGCACCGTGTCATAAACACGGGCATGAAGATCTAGTTATTGATAATGCATATTAAAGTAGAGATAAAAAATAAAGGTAAATTGGTAAAATAATTTTAAAACATTAAATTTTAAAAACGGGACAATTTTTGTTGAACGAATAAAAATGAAAGCATAATCAATATTTAAAACCAAAAAAAGATAAATTTCTAATTGATTTAAGTGAACTAACATACATTATTATTACTTATAACTGATGACTGTTTGATTTAGTTTATTGATATGTGCGACTAATAACTAGTGTTGTTTGATTTAGTTTTTTAAAAGTGTTGATTAGCTTTCATTAGTTAGTGTGTGTTTGATTAGTAAGTTGAAAAAGTGCCAAATTCAAATATAAACTAAAATAACATCATCACAAAATGTGATTTACATTATTATTGTTGTTATTATTATTATTACTACTTTTATTCTTATTATTAATATTAATAAGAATTATTAGTATCATTATTATTTCTTTAACTATCATTATTACTTTTTAATTAGTTTATTAATGTTAATATTACTTTATTATTATTATTATTATTATTAAGATTATTTTTACTATATTATTATCAATATTACTTTTATTATTATTATGAATTTTATTATTATTATTATTATTTGTTTTTTATTTTGATTACTCTTCTTCTTATTATTATTACTATTATCAATATTCATATATTATTATTTATTAATATTATTATTTATTAATATTATTATTTATTAATATTACTATTATTCCTTTTATTATTTTTATTATTATTATTATTATTCATTATTATTATTACTTTAATTATTATTATTATTCCTATTATTAAGAAAGGTAGTCTTGTAATATATAAAATTCCAATAAAGAAGAGGACTTACGTGTTTGTGAAAAGTAGAAGTAAGTATTAGGCTTAGTGCTCGTTTGTTGCAGCTTTTTTGAAGTGTCTTTTGACTTTTAACTTGAAATAAGTCATATTTAAATTGTTTGTTTCAACTTATAAGCTAAAAATCAATAAGTTAGGTACAACACCCTTTATGCATTAAAAAGCTAAAGGCAAAAGGCCAAAATTTTAAGTTTTCTTTAGTTTATTGAAAACACAAAGATAATTATTTATTAATAAATTTTTGATTATTACAATTTTACCATTTTCTCATAATTACACAAAAAGAGCTAGAAACACTAATTTCAATATTTAAAAAAATAAACATTTAATTCGGGGTAAGGAGTATTATAAATTATTTATTTATTTTGGTATAGGGTATGTTTTCAACATCCGTATATTTGATTACTCACATTAAAAATTGGAAAGAAAATAATAAAAGTAAAAGACTACAATACTAATAGTGTAGGACTGTTTATTAATTGTTTTAAGTACTATTAAGTAAATAAGTATTAATTAAATATTATCTCATATTGAGTTTTTTAAGATAAATGTGAGACTTTTTAAAGATAAGATAAATCTTACTCATAAGCCGTTTTTCATCCGCTGCAACAAACAATCTATAACGACCCAAAATTTCTAACCAATTTATAAACCCAAAATCTTGGGTGCGTTATTATTACAAATACTAAATCACAAAAATTCCGAAATCATCTCTTAAGGGCTAATAATAAAAGAAAGTTATAAAGTACTATTACATTTCGAAAGTATAATTAATAATTATGAAGTGCCAAAACTTGTAAAACTAAAATCTTGTCCAAAATACAAAATGAACTAATTCGAATTAAAATCTCCAGATTGTCCTCGATGGTATCCATCTTACTTAAAACCTGGAAGGAAAAAGAATTGGAAGGAATGAGCGGACAATGCCCAGTAAGGTCATATACAGCCCCTCCGAAATCTAGGGAAGAGTTCATTAACAATAAAACATTCAAAAGGTTCATATTCAAATAGTTCATAATCGAGAATAGCATAATGAGATGATAAATTTCAACAAGAATTCGACGTAAAAGATAGAGATACAAAGGCATTTGCGAGAGGTCTAATCGTCGCCAACTGTCTCATACCAGTTGGAGACGACGACCAACCCGCGGATACCATGATCACCTAAGCGGTCGCAAGACCTCTTTTTAAACAAAGATTTACAATGTACAAATAGTAACATTTCATAATGG
The DNA here is from genome assembly GCA_013146195.2 of Codonopsis lanceolata. Taxonomy (NCBI): domain Eukaryota; kingdom Viridiplantae; phylum Streptophyta; class Magnoliopsida; order Asterales; family Campanulaceae; genus Codonopsis; species Codonopsis lanceolata. The sequence goes on along the minus strand of CM028378.1, from coordinate 87,315,951 downwards.
TGTATCCGGATAACCAAGCCACGGGCCAGGTAGCAATATTCATAATCAAATATCAAATTCAAAATGCTACTTTACCCCAGTAGCCGGGTTGTTCAACTTAGTGATCATAGTAGGATTTCAAAAAAAAAAATATTCCAACGGAAACTTGTTTTCACAAAAAAATATTTCAATGAAATTGAAATATAAATGATATATATATATATATATATATATATATATATATATATATATATATATATAATGAGAGGTACAATTTAGAATGACAAAGAACGGGTACGACGGAGTTCAAATTCAAATTCCAACTTAAGGTTGGTACACGTGTCAAAGAAAAGTAATTGCCAAATAATTTGCGGAAGCCTAACAATTAAAAAAATATATAGAGATTTCAAATATCTAAAGATGTATAATCTCTTACCTGAATAATAAGCCCACAAATTCTAGGTCCACCGAAACGCAACTAAAGGCTACTCTTCTAGTCCAAATCTAAAATTCAAGACATAAATCAAATTACTAGATATTTATACTGTAACAATTTAGCCAATCAAAATTAATTTAAAAGTTACTGGTTATTAAAATTATTCTAAAAAAATAGTTTTCATAGTGTTATTTTATGATACACTATTTTAATATACAGATTAATTTATTGTTGAGTCAGGAAACTAATCCAAAATACCAAAGTAGCTGTTACAGTATATCACCCACTTTTATAACAATTTTCGGAAGTCAAAGACGTACCTACCTTCCATACTTTTCTCCATTCTTTCTTTTATAAACTATCCAACCAATAAGAAATTATAAACAAAATAAAAGCTCATTAATTTATTCAATTGAAAGTCAAACACATACCTACCTTCCAGTACTTTGCTCCATTCTTACCTTTAAAATTTAACCCAACCAATAAGAAACAATAATTTAATAAAAGTTCTATAATTAACTCAACTAAAAAAAATTATCTTTCCAGCACAACCACTCAATCCTGTTCATCATTTTGCTTTTGTAACAATTTCTGGAAGTCCACCAAAAGTGGTTGTCTCCTGTACAACACTTTACTTCCAGTTTATCATTTGCTTTTGTAACAATAAGTCTACTAAACTCCACTCCAGTACTAATCTTCTTTGCAATTTTCTACTACTCTCCACTAGCCTTATTTTCAAGCTCCTCCTACAGAATATACAGGCAGCATGGATCCCTTTAAACTAATCCTTCGGATTCTTACTCGACATTACACCAGTTGATTCCCAGCAGAAAACTTAACTCCTCAACCCATATTTCTCCCATTTTCCCAGGTAGTTCCTCCATTCTTTACAACACGTACATTGATTTAAATTGCCAAAAGGGAAACATCAAACCCAAAAAAAAAAAAAACAGAGGAACATACTTCTCACTTTTACTGACCAATTAATTTCATTACACTTGTCCATGGAAAACCCAATTCCCATTCTTGATAAATTCATTCTCTAACAATTCGAGTCATGATTTTTAAACTTCCAACCCGTATCCTAGATCTTCTTCCATTTCAGTCTATGTTTTACAGATATTCATACCCACCAAAGGAAATCCTATTGCTAAAAATAGGAACTAAAGAAGTTGAAGGGAGAAAGAAGGGAAGAGCAAAGTTTACCTCCACCGTCTTCGATCTCGGGCAGTAACGAAAAATTCACCGTCTTCTATTTTGCTTCCTCCCACTCTAGATCTCTCTCTTCCACTCAAGGTTTTTGATTTATGATGGAGATTCAAGAATTCCGTCCCCTTCTTATACCTTTCACAAAATCGGTTGATCTTCCCCTCCATTGAATCTGCCGAAAATCGTTTAGTTCTTTCTCTCCCTAGATTAATCGAACTCGGCCACCCGACATTTCTTCTCTCCATGAACCGTGAAGTGAACGATCTGATTTCTTCTCTTTTCTTCTTTCTTTTTCTTTTATTTATTTATTAATTTTTTATTACTATATTTTATTATTAATATTATTAATATAAAGAATTCTAATGGGTTGGGCCAACCTTCTAAGTAAGTTAATAGGTATAGTAAGCCCACCAAAAAAAAGAAAACACCAAGCCCACTCAAATGCTCAGAAAATAAAATTTTACTAAATAATAACCAAATTTATTTTATTTTATTTTATTTTATTTATTATATATATATATATTGGTATATTACACAATCTATCATCAAATCAGCCATAAGTCGTTCGACCAACAGTCTAAGCTATCAGTTACAAACCAATAGCCACGACAAACGAGCTTTTAGTTCTTACAACTTATAGCCTCACATGTGCTTTAAGTGACTTGTACATGACTTATGATTTATCTTACCATAAGTGAAATCAAACACTTCAAAAACAACTTATGATAAGTTATAAGTCATAAGCACATTAAAGATAAGTCAAATCAAACATGTATGTATCTAATTAGATGCTTAATTTCATCATTATAATTTTAAATTTGAAATTTTCTTAACATGTATTAGTCACATAAAAAGATTATAAATTTTGTGATCCACATGTGTAAAAAAATTATTCGATTGATAGATATTTTTATTTTTATTTTTTGTAATTATAACTTTGGATTTGAAGTATTAACATATTTTTGTTATTACTATTTACTAGTTATGCACATGTTCTTTTGGTAATAGTAGTATAATTTTTAAAATTTTAGGTATTATGATTAAAATGTTGGAATATAAACCAAAATCATTTTCTAACCAATGTGATATATATATATATATATATATATATATATATATATATATATATATATATATATATATATATATATATATATATATTCTATTAGTAATAATAATTGAAGTCTTCTAACCAATGTGTGATACATCTATTCTATTAAAAATAATAGTAAAGTCTTTTATTTTAACACTTTTGAAAGATACATCTATTATATTAATAATATTAGTAGAAGTCTTTCATCTTAAAATTTTTGAAACCAATATCAATTTCTAAAGAATGTGAGATACATCTATTCTATTATTAATAATAGTAGAAGTCTTTTATCTTAAAACTTTTAAAACCAACATTATTTTCTATCTAATATGAGATATACATCTCTTTTATTGTTAGTAAAAGAATTTCGGTTAAAAACTTTTAAACTAAAATAATTATTTGTAACCAATGAGGAATACATTATTTTTATTGGTAAGATTTTACCTAAGTGCTTTTAAAGTCAACATCAACTTCTAAAAATTGTGAACATATATCTTTTTTTTTTATTAGTTTAGTAAAAGTTATTTATCTAAATACTTTTAAAACCAACATCAATTTTCTACATCACTTTTATTGGTAATTATAGTAGAGATGCATCTTACATTGGTTATAAATTAATATTGATTTTAGAAATCATATAAGTACTTACATAATACTTGTTGAAAATTTAATGTTTTTAGTGAAACAAATTATGCACCTTGAGGCATGAATTTATTTACGTATCATTTGTTTGTTGTCAAAAGTAATTATACAAATGTGTTCTACTCGGTGAGATCATCAAAATAATATATTTATTTGTCTAAATCGAGTTTTGGATGAATAAGGTATTAAGGCTTAAAGTATGGTGTTATAAGTGGATCATTAGAATAAAGTACTCACCAAATGTCAATATAATAATATTATCCCACATTTGTTAAGAAATTATGTTAGTAGTAAAAGTCTTTCTATGTAAGATTTTCACTATTATTAACAAGAGATTAATAGTAAATGATTAATATCACAATATCATATTAATTATTACTCCCTCCGTCCCTAAATTATCGTCCTAGTTGACCCGACACACTAATTAAGAAAAAATAATTAATTTGATTATTTATATTGGTTTAAAGTACTCACCCAATGTCATTAGAGTAAAGTACTCACCTAATGTCAATATAATAATATTATCTCACATTGGTTAATAAATTATGTTAGTAGTAAAAATCTTTATATATAAGATTTTCACTATTATTAACAATAGAAGAGATTAATAGTAAATGATTAATATCACAATATCATATTAACTATTACTCCATCCGTCACTAAATTATCGTCCTAGTTGACCCTACACACAAATTAATAAAAAACAATTAACTTGATTATTTATATTGGTTTAATGTATAGTTTCTTTTAAAGCCCATGTGTATGTGACTAATAATTAAAGTATAGTGAAAAAGTAAGGATAAAGTGGTAAAAGTGATATTCTAAAAATGTAAGTTTCAAAATTGACAATTATTTTGTGACTGACGAAAAAGGAAATGATGACGATAATTTAAGGACGAAGGGAGTATTAATTATTATTATTAGCTAATGATTAGAAAATAAAAAGTTTCAAGTCAAGTGATGTGAACGCTTGAGGATTCAACAATATCAAAAGTTGGGTGATGACGATGTGTCACTATTAGAGTTGTTCTTACCAACTTTAATATATTATAATACTCCATCCGTCACGGATAAATATTCCTAATGGATAAAACACAATGATTAAGAAATATAATTAATAACATCTTGTAAAATATAACACGTCAGTAATACTCATCACACATGAATGCAGATCAATTACTTATTTTTTGCAAGTTCCAAGACAATGTTCAAAATAGTTATACAAAAATAACTTGCAGATCAATTACACTAAGGCATGATCAATTACTTATTTTTTGCAAGTTCCAAGACAATGTTCAAAATAAAAATTGATCATAGAATCAATTCATGACATAATGATAATTGTATAGTCATACTTGCATTTCCAAAACATGACCAATCACTCTTTATTTGACAAATGCATTAATTATGTTGTATGAATAAGAGTTTCCATTTTTGTCAATATGTTTTTTTGACAAGAAATTACTATATTTAGACTTAATTGTCATTATATATATACTAGCTTTATACCAGTGGATTAAATGCACGATCATATATTTTCTCAATTAAATTATAATCAGTTAAAACGAAGGCAAAAAACAATCGAAGAATAACAAATTAATTCAATTAATAGCTAATTATCATTTGATTAAAAATAAATTGTGCAACTTCAACCATTAACATTGGTACATTACATCATTTAATTAAAACTTTATTATAAAAATAAAAAATAAAATACACGACAATTAATTAACATTAATATTACAAATAAAATGATGTATTTTCTATTTAAATTGGTACCTCAAACATTTTTTTTCTTAATTTATACTCAAGAAAAGTAAAAGGTTGGCTAAAGACATTAAAGAACTTCAATGTGACCTACATATGTCTCATTCCTTTTCTTCAAGGTTGCCCATCAGTATATGTGTGTGAATAATGCAAATTGTGATATAACACAAATCAAAATTATTAAAATTTAATTATAATATTAGAAAGAAACAATCCACAATATATATCAAGCTAACAATTGACCTAAACTATTGTCTAGTACCATATTTAATTGGTTGGAAGACATGAAGTGCCAAATCAATGGTAACTCAAATTTTCTTTTGGCCAAGCACTCTTCATAAATAATACTTCATTCATTTTGGGTAAAGAGGTCATGTTTGAAAATCAATTAAGAAATTAACATTTGTAGTAGTTCATTAGTAATAAAATAATATTTTAATGCCTTACTTTTTTAAAATAGACTCTTTAAGTTAAACATCTCAAAATAGAATAGTAGACTCTTTGCCCGAAACAAAGAGAATATTAGTTATCCTCAATCATGTTGTAGTTTTACGATCCTTTTAAAGATAATAATTCCATTTTCTATAGCTAATATATGAACTCAAATTATTTTTTTCTAGCTAGGCAATCTTGATTAATAATGGTCATCTTTAATCAAGTTCTAGTTACTTGCATAATTCCATTTTCTATATGTAAGATGAACTAAAATTCTTTTTTTTTTCTAGCCAATCAATTTTGATTAATACTACCTAAATTTCAAATAAAGAATCAACTATACTATTACGAGATGTTTCACTTTAAGAGTACATTTTAAAACATTATGCTTACAATTTCTATAACATTTCATATTTACTATCCACATGTGTTGTAAACACATTGTTTGTGCTTAAGTATTTTTGTAATTATGACTAACTTCAAAAGCATTAATATATCCCCTTAATCATTAAACTTTTCAAATGGAGACTTTTTGTGTGGAATATAGGGAGTAATAGTTATCGTCAATCATTTTCATCACCACATTGTATAGATTCATAATTCCTTACAATCTGAAGAGAAATTCTAGAAACACATAAAGTTTGCTGCATATCACACTTAAAAGCAGCAACACAAAGCAGGATAAACCAAATGAAAAACACAAATTGGTGTATCAAAACAACACCACTAATTAAAAGTAGGCATCAAGGTTTTGGAGGAGGTAGGCTTTCACAACCTTGTACATCCCAATAACCTTTTCCCGATCTGTCTTAATAATATCTTTGTTAGGCTTGGTAATTGGGTGAGTTGAGTTGGATTCGAATGAGTAATAGGTTGAAACAGATCGAAACCCGTTAGAATTCAAATGTCAAACGAATTAGGTCGAAATAAGCCGGGTTGAAACGGGTAACGGACCCGACCCGATTTATACAGACCCAATTTGACCCGTTAATATTATTGGGTCGAAACGGGTTATCCGCTTTAACCCAAAAATATTAATAGATTGGATTGTATGGATTAATGAGTAATGAGTTACAATTGTCAGGTCTAATCTTCATCGATCTCAAAGTTATCCTTGGTGTTACAGTTGGTGGTCATTGTAGAGCTAGTACCACCATCTACTAAAGCCTCAAACTTAATCTCATAATATATCTTTTCAATCTTGCTCAGTAACTCATCTCCTCCTTCAATCAAACTGTACTTGTACGTGAAGCTCGTCAACCTAGTACTTCATGAAGTTTACCCATGTATCTAGAAATGTATATAAAAATGTTCATGTTAATTCAATCATTAAAATAGTAATCAAGTAACTAATTATCTTGCAAGTTTAAAATGTTACCATCAGCAAAGTTGATCTTCCAAAAGTATACCATCCACACTGGCCAATAAGTATAAACGAAAACAGAACACCTAAACGTAACACCAAAATCCCTAAACGTAATAATATTTAAAATGTGAAAGTACTTCACTACCCCTCTTCACATTTAAACTATACTACCCCCTCCCTCCCTCCCTCCCTCCCCTTTCACGTAATTTTGATTACGTGTCATCGTTGATTTGATTTTCATTCTTAATTCGCATGATATCGCATGTGAATTAGATTGGTTTTGATTCGGTTTATTTTTTGTTTTCAATTACGAACAAAAAACCGTTGATTTGTATTTTTTTTCGATTTCGAACAAAACAACCGCTACAAACTAGCGGATGTTTTATAAAACATCCGCTAGTGTGTACTAAAAGTGAGTATTTATTAAATGTTAAAAGGGGTATTTAGGTTATTTTATGCATTAAATGATGTTACATTTAGGGATTTTGATGTTACGTTTAGGGTCACTCAAACGAAAATCGATATGCCTATGTTGGAGCATCTAAAGAAAATACCTGAATCTTCCAAAAGTTTTAACTATTAAACTACCACCAAAAAACCTAATTCAATTTAACAAAGAACCAAAAACAATATATTGCAAAACAGTCAAGCAAAATTAATTCCACAATGGTCACACAGTATAAATGAAAATTAATATGTCTAAGTTACAATATCAAAAAAGAATTTAAAAAATCCATGAGATTATCCAAGCTTAATCAAGATTAAACTAACACTAAATCCCCTAACCCAATTGAATTCCCTTAATTCAACTTCAATTCACCGCTGATGGAGAAATATAAATTAATAAGTGACCCAAAAATCAATAAATAAATCAACAAAGAAATCAAACTAACCGTGAAGAGGTCATTCATCTTGAAAACAAAGTAAGTGAAGATGATGATTGTGTCTCGGGATTTGGAGAAAAAGAGATTTAGGGTACATGTTAATGAACCGGTGGTAATGGAAGAAGAGAGAGAAAAATAAAATCAGTAAAAGTGAATCAAAAATTGCAAAAAAACACATATATAAAAGTTATAACTATTGATAAGCATATAAAAGTTGAGCTATGATATTACAAGTTAGAGTTTGTAGTATTATTACAAGCTTTAGTATTAGTGCCGTTAAATCAAATCTCCTAAGATATTTACACCATTAGATTAAATATGTTCTTTTTTAAGTAATGATATGAACATTCCAAATCATCATCAACTTAATCATCTAACGGCTCAAACACTAAAGCCCATAATTATATCACAAGCTCTAGCTCGTAATATCATTTGTCTAAAAAGTTATCTATTTTTTTGGGAGTGTTGTAAGGACAAGACTAATGGTGGTACTTACCTATAGGTATCAAAACCAAATTTTGATACCTATTGGTTATTATTCATGGTTATCAAATGATCATCTCCAACCATAGATATCAAAATGAAGGGTATTAAAATTAGATGAGGTACTAAGAGAGGTATTAAATTTGGTACCTTCTTCTCTAGTACCACAACTAATTTTGATATTTTTTACTTTAACTATTGGAAAGCCTAATACTTTTATATAGGTATCAAAATTTGGTTTTGACCCCTACCATTGGACTTACCCTAAACCTACAAAGGAGGTTATTTTTAAAATTGAGAGAGAGAGAGAGAAAGAGTAAGGGCCTAATGGGTAAAGCCGTGTAATTATTTGTTGTTTTATTACAAGTATTACGATTGAAAAAGTCGAATTATCCCATATACTAAAATAATCTCATGTTTTATTAAAATTTGAAAATTACGTTTAATGCTCATTTGAAAAGGCCAATTAAAATTTAACTTGTTAAAAAGTTGATTTGAAAGAAGGAACTATGTAATTTTCTACACAAAATGATTCCATGTGGCAAGTTTCCTTCTTTGAACAAGAAAAGGAAAATGAATTGTTTGCCCGAAAAGGAAAAGGAAGTAAACAAACGGATTTCAACGCAAAGTCTGTATATATAAATAAACTCAAGTGCCTTTGCAATTGCCTAGTAGCTTTCTCTATCAAATTCCCCAATTTCGAAACAAGAACAATAATGTCTCAACCAAAGAAGATGATCATATTGGAAAGCTTCAACGGCAAGACGTTGGAGGTCGAAGAAGCGGTGTCTGTTGCGTCTCAAATGATCAAGCACATGATTGACGACAACTGTGCTGACACAACCATCCCTTTCCCGGACATCACGAGCATAATCCTAGCCAAAGTCATCGAATGCATGAAAAAACACGTTGATGATGACGCCAATGACAAAACCAACTGTTGGATTATGCATGATTTACTTAAAACCATTAAGTTAGATAACCTAAGCAATTTATGTTTTTAAACATAAACTTATTCAGTAGATTGCTTCTTTATAATGACTTTCAGCTGACACTTCAAAGATATTTATCAAAGACATATTATTTCCCTATTTGTGCAAACATGATATTTCTAACACTTTCCTTGTTTATGCTAGGATAATATCTCATGTCTTATATCCTCTACACAAGATCCATATGATTGTGTAAAAGATACTCTCATCCGATTTTTTGGATTTTAAATTCAAATCTTGCTTCCAATAATTTGGATATCGAAGCAACTCTATATAAAGACCTTTGAAGCAAAGATTGAAGACAGTAAAGTCTTCATTCGATTCTCTAGCAATTATTTCTTTGAAGTGCTCCAGCCTCAAACACTTACTAGATAGACTTTAAATCACATTCCTTTCTAGTTTTTGTTTTAGACAATCAATGTATTCTTGTTCCTTACTTCTTTCAAATTATTAAGGAATCTTTGATTGCCGCACGAGTGTGATTGATTCTCAATCATACTCTAATACACAGGTGTTTGTTGTACACTAATCCATTAGTGATCACTTAGATTATCAATAATATTAGTACACTTCAAAAATCCAAGTTTGACAAACTTGGTAGTGGACGTAGCAACTTACACTGTGAACCACTTTAAATACCTTGTTATTTACTCTTCAGCTTTCAGAACTGTCGTAACACTTAAGCAACTTCAATCTACTTAAGTGTCTGTCAATCATTTAGATTCTTCAGCCATGTACTTAGTTGTTGTGTAAATTGTAGTTCATTTCATTCTCTATACTTGTGATCTTACAAAAACACTTTCAATACTAGATTGTGTCAGCAAGCTGATAAAGAGCCACCAAATTCAAACTATCAGTCTACTGACAAACTTCTCAATTTTCGTTACAACTTTGAAGTTTTACAAAATAAACCTTTAAAGTTTTAAAAGGCTATTCACCCCCTTCTAGCCTTATTTGTTGCCAACTGGACTTACACCAATGATGAAGCTCTCAAGGTGTTTGACGAGGAGTTTGTCACTATCGATTACGACACTCTACTTGATTTGGCACTAGTGGCAAACTATCTGGACATAAAGAGTCTTCGGGATTTTTTTCCTCTTCTTTTAATTATGGTCACATGTAGATTGGTTTTAAAGGAAAATTTTCTATTATACCAATATGTATGATAGATTCAATTACTTTTTCTTTAATCTGTGCCCAACTAAAATGGACAATTATTTAGAAATGGAGGAGTTCATTTTTCAACACTTCCTCCCTTAGTCTGTATCAAAATAGTATAATAAGAAAGTTGTAAACGATCTATTCCATTGCAATTTCACTTGTTATGTATGCAAAAGTTCTTTCTTTTCCTTTATCTTACTCACCTCTTATTTTGCTACGATTCGCTACTAATAACATGTCCTTCCATACCTAATCCATCTTCTTAATCGGTACATTTTTAGTCTCGGGTAGGAATAAGTACCCAAAAACGAAGAAAATCCCAAACTTCAAGTGGCAAAGTATAGCTAGAAAAGTTTGAGTTGTAACAAAAGTGAAGAAAAAGTTCACAGCGACATAAATACTTTGCTCAGCTGACCGGATCTTCAGTGGGAAAATATCGCTTGGTACAAACCATCCCATCGGACCCATGAATAAATAGAACCACTAACGTAAATGCAGATTAATAACGTCATGACCAAAATACCATATCCTTTGCTTAGTTCACAGTGATCCCCTAATTTTTGTGCCATTGTTCTCCTTATTAACATATGTGATAGGAACATATGAAATCCCCCTAGTATAAAGAAAACTCTTCTCCCAAATAATTTCTCGACTATCGACAATAATAAAAAGGTTGTATAGTAGCCATATGCCTGATCACTACAGAAGAATATGGTGATGCACATTCACCAAATCCAACCGTTGGAAGAATGATTGGGGAATAGAAAGAAATTACATTGATTCATGTCACCTGTTGAAAGAAGGGAATTACAACTATCATGACAAGTTATGATTTTCTTGAATGGGTGCTTGTCGGTTTTTGAAATCTTCCTTGCCTTGATAAGATCATCGAATTTGGTTTACACATCATTTGTGCCTCGGATGTATCAAAGCATGAGATGACCCTTTTCTGGATTGTCGTTGATCAGAAGAAGGCTGTTGGGCGTTTCTGGGAGGAAAACTGCACCTAATGTTAGAATCGAGGATGGGAGAAAAATCATGGCTAGAGAGATTCGCCATCCCCAGCCGCTTTGTATATTTTCAGTGCCATAGCTAAAAGTATTAGCTAATAAAATTATTGTGCCAACACTAAATTGAAATCGAGTGTTGAATGATATATCTATAGTATTCATCCATAGATTTTATTTACATTACGCTTTATGTGTTGTACGTTCCAACTAGCAAAATGGATTTTATAGAACTGATCACATAGATGTATCATTTTCCACACAAATAACATACAACAATTTAAACGTTTGTTCGCTTTCTGCATTTTCAGGTATATACCCCAACCTTACTTGGTTTGCAAAACCAATCCCAACTCCAAGCAAAAGCTGACCAATTATTAGCATGTACACATTAGAAGCAGCACTACTAAGGGCAATACCAGTGAGACTTGTAGCCCCACTTATGAGGATGGATCATCTGCGACTCTGCGTCCAAAGGCCCTAGTGACGGATGAAGCAAAGAAAGATGCGATCATGCCAGCTATGTAGAACAAGGATGTGAAGAACAAAAGGAGTTGGCTATCAAATTTACAGTCATTACTAACATTTGTGTCTTCCTTCATCTTATGGTACAGATCTGGGAAGAATTTATTCACAAATGAATCCATTGATATCACTCCACCTTCATGCATATATAATATAAGTTGCAAGTTAGTATAATCAATGGTTTCGATTATAGAAAAGGATACTAAAATCAGGTAAGTATAAGCTTTGTCATCAACATAACAGACCTTGAGACAAAGCCTCTGACAAGCCATATGGTTTTGAGATTAAGGCAGCTTACTATAATATCAAATGCTCACTCGAAGAGTATGAAACTCACGTGCAGGCCTAAGTGACCTAGACATGCCCATCCAGTTCCAGTTTTGGAACCCGGATAAAATGGCATAAATCGGAACCATCCTCAAGTTCAAAACACTGTTCGGTTCATGTTCCTCAAATTGCCAAACTGTGAACCGGGGCCAAATTGAGGTTCCAAACCGAGATAAACTGACGGTTTAACGACTTTTCAAAAAAATTGATCGTTTTCGATGTTCTAACGGCCTAGATTGATCAAAACATAAAAAATATTTTTTTTAAAAGTAAAAGAAATATTCAAGAACCTGCAGTTTGAACCGGATGGCACCACTAGACCTAACCGACCTCGTTACTAGTTAGTCGGACTACGTTTTTGGGGGTTCTGCGTTAGCCCGACTAATCTATATATATATAATGACAAACGTGGTTTTCCCGCCTAAAACTGATTTCCATAAATGGAAACATTGGAAGCTAAAACACTTTGTTTTTTTTTCTTTTACTTTTATACTAAACATTTAATAATCTTACATAAGTTGACATAAATATATTTATACATTTCTAGAAACTTTGAATACACCCAAACTGTTAGTATTCTCAGCACAATTCACAATATCATGTTTGACATTTTATTTTCCATCACATTTATATAAAGTCTGTGAATGTTCTTTGCAGATGTTCAACCAATCTTCTGCAAAGTCTTTAAAAAAATCCGTCACGAAATAAACTTTAGACATTTTGAACCCAAAATTTTTACTACAACTATTATGGCTTCCATACCATCCGTCCTAAGAGACGTCCACAAACAAAGATTCGAATGAATTCTCAAAGTCAAAGTTGCAAGGAAATATTTAGTCCCACCTGAAATAAACAATGAAGTTGTTGACATAGTCTAATTATAAAGTTATATATTTTTTTATAAGCATGAAGAATGGTTAAATAAAAAATATTAAGAAATGTAACAGATAAATTCATCAGTTATAAATTCAAATCTAAAAATTTGAGCTATGTATTCTTTTCAAAATAACCTTAAGAAGTATATTTAAAAATTTAGAATATAATAAATCTCGGACAGTAAAATAAAATATTTATCATTAAACAATATTTTTACTAAATACTTGACTTTATTTTAAATATTGAAGTCTCAGATTATTATATTTGTATTAAAAAAACTTTAAAAGTTGTACAAGGAAATAGAATGTAAATACATGTAATATTATTTTTTTTCTAAGTTTTTATTTTATATTAATAGGTTAAAAGGGACAACTTACATGACATGAGGCTTAAGGGTGGATGTGAGATTTTAATGGGGCTAGGTTTTATATATAGTAGGCCTTTTAGTGTTTTTCAATGATATGAATTTTTTTTATTTCTCATTTTGGTAAGGAATAATTATGTGCCGGTCCTTTTTTCTAAAATGTTAACTGTTGAAATACTCTATTTTTTTAACCGCAAAAATATTTTTTTCCTTCCTTAACCGCTGAGTCTTTTATGACGTGTCATATTTGCAAGGAAGGGTTATACTTGCCCCGACTCTTAATGTTTTTGACACCATAAATGAGTACATGGTATCTAACAATCACTTAGAAGAAAGAACTTATTTGAGTTCAAATTATATGTGCAGGGCAGAGAACAACACAAGTTTGTTTGAAGACAATCATTCTACAGAGTTTTTGAATAGTATAAAGTGTTCAGCATTGTCTAACCATGAATTAACACTTAAGGTTGGTGTTTCGGTGATGTTGTTGAGAAACATTAACCCTGCTGCAAGGTTGTACAATGAAATAAGACTAATTATTACCATGCTTGAGAATCACGCTGTTGAAGTAAATTTTTTGAATGTAAGCAATGTTAGAGACAAAATGTTTATACCAAGAATGTCATTGTCTCCATTAGATGTGGGGTTGTCTTTTAAGTTTCTAGAAAAGATAATTTTCATTGGTAGTATCGTATGTCATGACAATTAACAAAAGTTAAGGTCAATCACTTTCGCATGTAGGACTCTTCTTGAAGAAACCAATATTCAGTCATGGTCGGTTGTATGTTACAGGTTCTAGGGTAACAAACTGTTTTGCCTTGAAGATATTAATACTGATGAAGATGGAAAGCCAACAAATAAAAAAACAAATGTTGTGTTACTTGTGTATAAAGAAATTTTTAAAAATATATAATATTACCAATAAAATGATGTATTTATATTTAAGTAGTTGCCTCAAATATTACTTTTCTTAATTTATTCTTTTGATTATGATTTTTTTACTTGTGTTTGCTTGAATATTATATAATTAAAAAAAAATTTTGTTCGTGCGTTTAACACACGGGTGTAAAACTAGTTGAATGTAAGGGCTGCATGTGACCAAACCGCTCTAACAAAACTAATAAGCTATGAGGGGTGTGCAATACCCCACTACAGGAGCAAACTTCTAACAAGTCAATTGGTTATGTGGGAGGACCTATTCTATGTATGTGCATGTCCAAATACTTATTTTAATCCGGCTACATGTGACGCCGAAGGCCTTGTGTTATACCCAAATTTTCCGTGGGATCACGAGACCAAAACGTTTCGCAGATCCCCAATTCTATTTGACAAGTCAAACTTTTTAACAAGTCAAACAAGTCTTTCACACACTCTATCCAAAAAAGAATAGAAAAGAAAAACGAAACAATTATATTTGAAAAGTCAAACTTTTTGAAGCTCCTTACGAGTTGGTTAAGACTCAAATTGGAAAGAAAGAAAAGCATAACTTTAAACATGAAATTCCGACATCGTAGCCGATGATGATTCTTCCGGTGGCATTGGATTAACTCTTTCTTTGGACAAAATTGCCTTAAGAATACCTACCAAAGCTTGTAAACAAATTAGTTGAGTTGGTTTCAGTTTGAAAATTCAATGAGCAATTATCGACGATTGAGCTTCACTTAAACGAACACTAGAGCTTGATCACACTCAAGCTTTCACGAGCCACCCCATTTGTGTAATAGGCCTAGGTGTAGTGAATTGATGATATAAAAAATCAAGATGTTTGAAATAATGATGAAAACGCATATGGGATTGCTATACTTCTTACTCAATAGAAATAGGGCCAAGAGAGATAGTCATGGACACAAAATTGGGGATTAGTTGAAGAATTTGTTTACATACCTTTTTATATTGATTGATTGCACCCACAGTTAGTGCCCCGTTTTGAACTTTTTTCCTCAGCTGAAAGGCGGGTGGTTTCAAAACTTTGAGTATGTGAAATACGCCCAACCTCAATTTGTGGACTCGAAATATTTAAACAGAGTCGTCATCTTTATTTTAAGGATAAACAAATAAAAACCAAATATACAGTGTAAGGGTTCGGAGGCTAATTCTGAGTTGGGAAGGGTTATGCACCCAACTCGCCCTTCCGATCTCAATATAATTTTTTTGGCTAAATATATATTTTTTATAAATTTAATTTAAAGAAAACTTATAGCAACTTCATTTTAGAGTTGCAAATAGAGCCTATGAAATTTAGACTATAATAACAACTTATTTTATGATATATTATAATATAAATTTTTCCAGCATAACGACTTATTTTATGATATATTATACTATTTTAATAACATTTTATAGACAAAATAATAAATAACTTTAGGGTACCTACCTTTTGAAGCGTGAGGGTTTTAACCTAGACCAACTTAGCTTTAGGCATATTTTAGGTGTGATTGCTATGTCCTTTAGGAGAGAGAGACTTTTCTTCTATTGTCGGCATTTAGGCGTAGCCGCTTGTCGGTTGCTTTTCACCTTGGGATGCGGGCGCACAAGCCTTGTATGGTTCGAGTATGTTGATGATAGTGCGAAATCGGACGGTGTAATCACTTACTTTTGCTTGATGTCGCGTCTGAAATCGCTACGCAAGCTGTTTGTTTTGACTTGTTGGGACCGGTTAAATAGGGGAACCTAATCGGTTAACTAGGCTTATTTTTGGCGGTGAGTATAAGTGTTTAGGAGGAATTTTAGCGGCTTACTTAACACTCTTGGATTTATCGAAATTGCTTCACGTATAATTTCTTGACATTCTCCACTCTCTGTTTTTTCGTCTCTTGTGCCTTTGGCGAAGCCTCTTATTTATAGGTTGAGAAATCTTAACCGTGAAGATAAACAACATATATTTTGTGTTATGCTTTAATGTGTTGTACTCCTACAGAAAAATTGCACCTAAGAACAAATTAGAAGCGGAAGAAACAAAGTGGCGCCCCCATTGTAATTTTGGGCACGGCCCAAAATTGCCATAGGTTGCGCCACTTTTTTTTCTTTCATTCTACTCCCATGTTGTTCCTTGTTTGTTTGTTCTTTAGTCTTTTGATACTTTGAACCCCGAAAGTTAACGTCAGTTAGTCCTTTTGACTAAGTTTAATATTTTATAGAATGTTACAAATAGAGTGCGAGGGTGGGGTTCTACACTCACGTCAATAATTTCTGGGAGGTGATGGTGATGATAGTGTGAAGAAGGAGATAGTTGAAGGAAGCACTAGGGTTTAGATAGTTTATGTGAAATAGTGATTTGTTGAGTAGATAATTAAAAGGGTAGTTTTGGAATAGTAAAAATGCTTTATGAACTTCTTAAAATGTTGAAGGATATATTTTTCTTTTTACACTAAATGTAGTGGATATCAAAAAATGTAGTGGAAGCTTGTCCTTTCTAATATGATGCTAATGGTATATGATTAGGTATTCTATGAGACCATCTTATGGAACCTCACTCTCTCACAACTCAACCCACCAACACAATGAATCGAGTCAAAGGGATCCGTCTTACATAAAATAGTTGTAAGACAATCTTTTCCAAGTTTTGCTATCGTATATTTACACAAATCTAGGCATAACGAAATTAATTGATTATGTAGTATTGTTATCAATAAGAAAAAATATCTACGCTTGTTGCTATCATCATGGATGCGTCTTTGCTATCACGGTGGATCTGTG
>CM028378.1:87270278-87298609 GCA_013146195.2 Codonopsis lanceolata | reverse complement strand
CTTCTGGGTGAAGGGTTACCGAACACATCCAAACTTTCCTAAAGTTGCCTGACCAAATTAGCTCGAGCCTCCCCTAACAACGCCTTGCCAATTTTTATTTTCTACTCAAGATAAGCAAAATTGATAACCACTTCCTCGAGCTCGTCCTGAGCCGTAAACTCTGGTTCATCTCGCATTTGGAGTGTATCACACTCCACTTTCTCTTCCTCCTCAGCTTGAACTTCAACGGTATCCAACTGATCCACATCCATGTCCAGGACTTGCTCGGTTTGTCCCCCCGACTTCAATGTCGGCAAAGGATCAACAGTCTTCTCTCAACCTCCATCCGGCACCAAGCCCATATCAATTTCTTGCTCGACCAGCCCCCCCGACCCCAATGTCGGCAAAGGACAAGTGTCCACCTCGCAATCCTCTGCAACTTCACCAACCACGACAATTATCGATGGCCCCATAGTCACATGAGACTTCTCCTTGGTGCTAATGGTGATTTTCTGTTCGCCATCCTCCAAGGTCAACTTTTGTTTCTTCCTCATTTGCCTCCATCTTGGGGATTTCTTCTCCCATGATCGGTGGCCGTGATGGGGAATGGAAGCCACCATACGGAACTTAACATGCTCGTACCCCCAAAATGATATTATAAGGAGACTTCAAATCTATTACCATAAAGGTAATCTTCTCAGCCCGAGTACGGCTTCCCTCACCAATAAAGACTTCCAGCTCGACTGTACCCTTTACAGGTACTTTGTGATTGGTGAAGCCCTCCAGCGTCCCCGCATACCGCTTAAGGCGGTCATCACTCGGCTCTAGGTCTTGAAAGCACGAATAATGCATTACATCCCTGCAAGCTCCTGTGTCCACCAAAATTATGTGTATGACCCAACCATCCACTAAAGCCGAGACAATCAAGGACTGTTCTCCTGCCACATTGCTCCCCAGCTCGCTGCGAGTAAACTGCATAGTGTCCTCCCCAACTTGCAAAGTAGTTAGTCGATCAACCACCTTTGACAAGGAATAAATTTTCTTGCCAAGCTGCGTTGGTGTGGGCTCTTCATCCATAATCACATTTATTACCCCTCTGATCGGGGGTGCATCTCTTCGGGGAATATTCCCCCTGTTCCCACCATCTCTCTTGAACCGGTCCAACCGGCCCTCATTGATCAGCTTTTGAATGGCCTTTTTCAACAGCCAACATTCCTCTTTTGTGTGCCCATAATCATCATGATAGGCACACCTCTTCGATCGATCCCTAGTATCTGCTGTCTTAAGATTCATACGAGGTGGGCGAGGAAGCTCATCCCGAATTTCGTACATAATATCCTCGCGCAACGTATTGAGCGGGGTAAGATCAGCTTCCCGAATAAATTCTCTCGGGCGTTCATACCTCGATTTGCCTTTATTATAACCCCCGCCCATAGCTTGGCCATTACCTTTGGGATTACCCCCAACCTCAGTGCTCTCCTTTTTCTTCTCCTTCTTCGCTGTCTCCCCCGCGCACCATTTCTAAGCCCACATTAACATCTCTGCTTGCGTCTTGGGCTCACGCATATACTCAGGCCTCGATCCCCTTCTCGCCCGAGCAAGGCTTTGTCTCGAAGCATAAGGTCACTTCCTGCTTAGTCAACCCAGGAACCTGCTCCAATACTTTCGTGAACCGCTCCAATTAACTAGCGGTTGATTCATGAGTTCCCTGTTTAACCTTAGACAAGTCAGCCCTTGTCTTCGCAAGTGTACCCGAGATCCCAAAGTCTGCCAAAAATTTTGTCTGCAGATCAGCCCAATTGTTAATCGATCTGCGCGGTAGAGCTTACATCCATGCCAATTCCTTTCCTTGCAACGCACCCACAAAAACCCGGATTTTTAATGCCTCATCTGATGTTACCAAACCAATCTGGGACTCGAATGACATCAACCAATCTCTCGCTTTTGTCTTCCCTGTGTACTCTTTAATGTTCGGGAAGATGAGTCCTTGTGCTGGCGGTGCATTCTCAATCCAAGGAGCCAGTGGGCTGGCTGATGTGCCCAGAAAATTTCCATCAAGAGCTTTGCCCTGCTCCCATGCTTCCATCCGGCGTTTCAAGTCCTCAAAGTCCTGCATATTAATGGTTGGAAGCAAACCACCCACGGGCTAAGGCATTGCCACGGGTACAGGAGGGACCTGTGGGGGACCCATAGCTCCAAGAGTTTGAGCAACGCCCACGGCCTGCGCCACCTGTGCCTGGGCCATCCCAGCGAGCTGAGCAACTGGCCCATTAGCCACTAAATTTCTTTGAGCATCTGACTGTTGCAACTCCCTTTTCTTCTTGGATTGATGTGACAAATGTATTTGAGACTACCTAGGTGAAGGCATCCTGTGACGACGAGCATGGGATATCCTAGAAGATGGAGAACGGTGGCTGCGAGCCTGTGACCTTCGAGGTGAGGGCGAGCGAGGTCGGCGATGATGCGACCTCCGTGGAGAAGGTGATCGACGCTGATGGCGAGACTGTGCCGAATCATCCCCCACTCGGGGTCCCAACCGTGAATGCACACTTGGCACAATCCTGTGACTAGCTCGGCCCTCTTGCTGATTATGTCCTCTTGATTCACGTTCACGTTGTTGCGAGGGAACGAGTACTGGGTTTAATTGATTGCCCCCAGTTCTTGACCCACTCGCTGCCTGGCTTGGTGCAGGCAAAGCAGGTAGGGGATCCAACTCGATGGGTAGAGGCGGCTTTCCCATCGCAATCAACTACAGGTTCAGCTGATGCATCTGTCCCAAATAAATAGCCCTTTGACGAAGAGCCTCCTCCCAAAACTCATTGGCCAATCCCACTGCAGCTACGACACTCCTAGCCAGCGAATCCAACCCACGCCGTTGATTAAGCTGGTGGCGTGTATCATGAGGCGGTGGCAATGGGTTGTTGGCAGCCGGAAGATTCATACTTGGGGTAGCTGTGTGCATCTCTTCCACCGGGTTACCGCCATTCATACCGTTTTCAGCCATAATTAATGTTTGCCAAGAACAAAATCTCACTTCACAAAGAATGTTTATTCGTTTCCTGGCAATGGAACCAACTAATGCGTCCAAAATCTTCCTAGGCTGGCTATTAATCGATACATGGCTTTCAATTTCCTTTAATCGACTACATGGCAAATCAATGAAAAAAAGCGTAAACTAGGCGGGGGCACTCCTGCAAAATCCTCCAAATTCAATGCACAATGCACTCGGTTAAGAATTGCCCCATTAATTGTCTCATTCGTCACAACGGTAACATCGTGGTAATGATGGAGAATTTCTCAAATATAAATGTCTATATTCACAATAACTCTTTGATAAACGAGCATGGTAAACCCTGCTCGCTGCGCGCTGCTGACTGCTGGTTAAGCCCCTAGCTCGCTGTGTTTTTGCCTGCTGGATTTTAAGCCCCCAGCTCGCAATATATCAATGATCGCCGCCCATTTCTCAATGGCATGAACCTCAACGCACATACGTTGCTCATAATTGGGGAAGATGTGCCAGGCACGTGACTGATGACTTGGGCCTATTGGGCCGGGCAGCGATCAATTTTATTATTTTTTTATTTTTATCTCTATAAATGACTTATTTATTCTTTTATGGGTAAATTCAGGTCTACCCACTTTGATAAGTTTTTTTAATCGCTACAGTATTCTATATTTTTTTTAACTGGAAAAAATATACTTTTAGGGGTGAAAATGCTACAATACCCTTAATGAACCGAAGATACGCTATGGAGCACGCACTCAGTGCATCGCACTACATTAATTTTTGCACCGTGATAATTGCATCAATTTTTACACCACGATGCATCAATTTAATTACCTAATCTAATTTTGCATCGCGCTGCATCAATTTTTGCACTGCGATACATCATTTAAATATTATATAATCCAATTTTACATTGCGATGTACCAAGTCAAGCAACCAATTGATGCATCGTGCTGCAAAATCATAATGAACCAGACCTTCATGTATCTTCTAGTACACAATCAATAAATGATTCAAAATTAATGCATGCATTCCAAATTCAAATCAATGCAAGCATTCCAAATCCAAATCAATGCATCACGATTTACAAATGATGCATTGTGATTCAAATTTGATCCATCCAGATTCAAAAAGGGTGTCCAATGACAAACAAATTTCTATGTGGACATTTCATGGAACAGTGTACTTGCATAGCATCACAAACATAAAAGTAAATTGATTTTGAATAACACGCACACAATGAAGAAGAAGAACAACAAGAGTGAGAAGTTAGGTTCATGAAAATACAGTTATGTAGTAATCATCATTTTTTTTTCACCACCCAACTTCTTTTTTTACTCTTTTCATCCATAAGCACCATACTTTTCTTTTTTCAAATAATTTGGGGAAAATGCGTTGGAGCTGTAGAAGAAATGTTGAATGAAGAAACACTGGAGTTGTGAAAAGGAGATGGATCTGGGAATCTTCTGAACAATTTTATAAAAGTGAATTTTTCCACAGCTCCACCCACCAACACAATGTGGGTCGGGTAAGGAGGATTTGTTTTTACAAAAAAGCATCTGTAAGAACATCTTACCTAAATTTTTGCTTACGACTACTCCCTCTATTTTCAAATAAGTGTCCTCCTTTACTTTTTTGTCTATTCCAAAATAACCGTCTTCTTTCATAACTTTCCTTTTTAGGAAAACACTTTTACCACTTTACTCTTATTTTTTCTACATACTTTAATTATGATCACATACACAAGGGCATTAAAGGAAACCACACATTACACTAATATTTATAATTAAAGGAAACCACAAAGAGGATAATAATTTAGAAACAAATAGAGTATTACCCAAGTCACACAGATAATATTTATAATACAGTCAATTACTTTTTACGTAACCGGATAATTGGGTCGGTCCCCGGTTCCATAAACCAAAAACATAGAACCGGACCGAACCGGACCAATATGTATTTATTATTATTTTATTATATATAATATACTAATATAGTATAATTAATATATATATATATATATATATATATATATATATATATATATATATATATATAAGAAGATAATAAAAGAGATACAACTTACAACCTAAAGAAAATATATAATAATTTGATTCAATATTCAACCAAGTTTCCTTATTTGATTAAAGAGAAAATAGGAGGGAAAACATTGTTCTTTTCTATTAATTAATTTTCTGCCTCTTTTTGTGATTCTAAACATTATTAGTTTGAAGGATTGTTACCTGTAAATTAATTAAATTAACCATAAGGGGATAGGAAGATGACTTCCAATAAATTTCCTTACAACTTTCTTTTTCATTTCTCTTTATTAATTTGGAAGTAATGATATTTACCTTTAGTTTATTTTCACAAGAACAACAAACCCAACAAAATGTTGTATGAAGGAAGAACATGATTTGATTATTGATCATTGTTTTTTAGAAAATCTAATTATCCTCTTGATCAAAGATACGCATGTATTTAGGATCAAAGGTCGTCTTCAATTGGTTACGGACCGGACCAATGTATTGGTTCTCAGACATATTGGGTTGGTCCTGGTTCTATATTTTTTAAGAACCGGACTATTGGTTCGGTCCTGGTTCTCTCAGTTTTTCCAAAAAAGTGGACCGAACCAGACCAAGCTCACCCCTAGTGATAGCAGCACAAATCCATGATGATAGCAACAAGCAGAGATATTTTTTCTTATTGATAACAATACTACATAATCAATTAATTTCGTTATGCCTAGATTTGTGTAAATATACGATAGCAAAACTTGGAAAAGATTGTCTTACAACTATTTTATGTAAGACGGATCCCTTTGACTCGATTCATTGTGCGTTGGTGGGTTGAGTTGTGAGAGAGTGAGGTTCCATAAGATGGTCTCATAGAATACCTAATCATATACCATTAGCATCATATTAGAAAGGGACAGGCTTCCACTACATTTTTTGATATCCACTACATTTAGTGTAAAAAGAAAAATATATCCTTCAACATTTTAAGAAGTTCATAAAGCATTTTTACTATTCCAAAACTACCCTTTTAATTATCTACTCAACAAATCACTATTTCACATAAACTATCTAAACCCTAGTGCTTCCTTCAACTATCTCCTTCTTCACACTATCATCACCATCACCTCCCAGGAAATTATTGACGTGAGTGTAGACACCCCAATTTCGTACCCCTATTTGTAACATTCTATAAAATATTAAACTTAGTCAAAAAGGACTAACGGACGTTAACTTTCAGGGGGTTCAAAGTATCAAAAGACTAAAGAACAAACAAACAAGGAACAACATGGGAGTAGAATGAAAGAAAAAACAAAAAGTGGCGCAACCTATGGCAATTTTGGGCGCTGTGCCCAAAATTACAATAGGGGGCGCCCACTTTTGTTTCTTCCGGCTTCTAATTTGTTCTTAGGTGCAATTTTTTCGGTGTAGGGTACAACACATTAAAGCATAACACAAAATATATGTTGTTTATCTTCACGGTTAAGATTTCTCAACCTATAAATAAGAGGCTTCGCCCAGTGCACAAGAGACGAAAAAAAACAGAGAGTGGAGAATGCTGAAGAAATTATACGCAGTTAAATTTCTGATAAATCCAAGAGTGCTGTTAAGCTGCTAAAATTCCTCCTAAACACTTATACTCACCGGCCAAAAATAAGCCTAGTTAACCGATTAGGTTCCCCCCCTATTTAACCGGTCCCAACAAGTCAAAACAAACAGTTGCGTTGTGCGATTTCAGACGCGACATCAAGCAAAAGTAAGTGATTACACTGTCCGATTTCAGACCTATCATCAACATACTTCAGACCCATACAAGCAGTTGTGCGCCCAGATCCCAAGGTGAAAAGCAACCGGGACAAGCGGTTACGCTGCCCAAATGCCGACAATAGAAGAAAAGTCTCCCTCTCCCTAAAGGACATAGCAATCACACCTAAAATATGCCTAAAGCTAAGTTGGTCTGGGTTAAAACCCTCACGCTTCAAAAGGTAGGTACCCTAAAGTTATTTATTATTTTGTCTATAAAATGTTATTAAAATAGTATAATATATCATAAAATAAGTCGTTATGCTGGAAAAATTTATATTATAATATATCATAAAATAAGTTGTTATTATAGTCTAAATTTCATAGGCTCTATTTGCAACTCTAAAATGAAGTTGCTATAAGTTTTCTTTTAAATTAAATTTATAAAAAATATATATTTAGCCAAAAAATTATATTGAGACCGAAAGGGCGAGTTGGGTGCCTAACCCCTTCCCAACTCGTAAATTAGCCTCCGAACCCTTACACCTCTGGTATATTTGGTTTTTATTTGTTTATCCTTAAAATAAAGATGACGACTCTGTTTAAATATTTTGAGTCCACAAATTGAGGTTGGGCGTATTTCACATACTCAAAGTTTTGAAACCACCCGCCTTTCAGCAGCGGAAAAAAGTTCAAAACGGGGCACTAACAGTGGGTGCAATCAATCAATATAAAAAGGTATGTAAACAAATTCTTCAACTAATCCCCAATTTTGTGTCCATGACTATCTCTCTTGGCCCTATTTCTATTGAGTAAGAAGTATAGCAATCCCATACGTTTTCATCATTATTTCAAACATCTTGATTTTTTTATATCATCAATTCACTACACCTAGGCCTATTACACAAATGGGGTGGCTCGTGAAAGCTTGAGTGTGATCAAGCTCTAGTGTTCGTTTAAGTGAAGCTCAATCGTCGATAATTGCTCATTGAATTTTCAAACTGAAACCGACTCAACTAATTTGTTTACAAGCTTTGGTAGGTATTCTTAAGGCAATTTTGTCCAAAGAAAGAGTTAATCCAATGCCACCGGAAGAATCATCATCGGCTACGATGTCGGAATTTCATGTTTAAAGTTATGCTTTTCTTTCTTTCCAATTTGAGTCTTAACCAACTCGTAAGGAGCTTCAAAAAGTTTGACTTTTCAAATATAATTGTTTCGTTTTTCTTTTCTATTCTTTTTTGGATAGAGTGTGTGAAAGACTTGTTTGACTTGTCAAAAAGTTTGACTCGTCAAATAGAATTGGGGATCTGCGAAACGTTTTGGTCTCGTGATCCCACGGAAAATTTGGGTATAACACAAGGCCTTCGGCGTCACATGTAGCCGGATTAATATAAGTATTTGGACATGCACATACATAGAATAGGTCCTTCCACATAACCAATTGACTTGTTAGAAGTTTGCTCCTGTAGTGGGGTATTGCACACCCCTCATAGCTTATTGGTTTTGTTAGAGTGGTTTGGTCACATGCAGCCCTTACATTCAATTAGTCGGGCTAACGCAGAACCCCCAAAAACGTAGTCCGACTAACTAGTAACGAGGTCGGTTAGGTCTAGTGGTGCCATCCGGTTCAAACTGCGGGTTCTTGAATATTTCTTTTACTTTTAAAAAAAATATTTTTTATGTTTTGATCAATCTAGGCCGTTAGAACATCGAAAACGATCAATTTTTTTGAAAAGTCGTTAAACCGTCAGTTTATCTCGGTTTGGAACCTCAATTTGGCCCCGGTTCACAGTTTGGCAATTTGAGGAACATGAACCGAACAGTGTTTTGAACTTGAGGATGGTTCCGATTTATGCCATTTTATCCGGGTTCCAAAACTGGAACTGGATGGGCATGTCTAGGTCACTTAGGCCTGCACGTGAGTTTCATACTCTTCGAGTGAGCATTTGATATTATAGTAAGCTGCCTTAATCTCAAAACCATATGGCTTGTCAGAGGCTTTGTCTCAAGGTCTGTTATGTTGATGACAAAGCTTATACTTACCTGATTTTAGTATCCTTTACTATAATCGAAACCATTGATTATACTAACTTGCAACTTATATTATATATGCATGAAGGTGGAGTGATATCAATGGATTCATTTGTGAATAAATTCTTCCCAGATCTGTACCATAAGATGAAGGAAGACACAAATGTTAGTAATGACTGTAAATTTGATAGCCAACTCCTTTCGTTCTTCACATCCTTGTTCTACATAGCTTGCATGATCGCATCTTTCTTTGCTTCATCCGTCACTAGGGCCTTTGGACGCAGAGTCGCAGATGATCCATCCTCATAAGTGGGGCTGCAAGTCTCACTGGTATTGCCCTTAGTAGTGCTGCTTCTAATGTGTACATGCTAATAATTGGTCAGCTTTTTCTTGGAGTTGGGATTGGTTTTGCAAACCAAGTAAGGTTGGGGTATATACCTGAAAATGCAGAAAGCGAACAAACGTTTAAATTGTTGTATGTTATTTGTGTGGAAAATGATACATCTATGTGATCAGTTCTATAAAATCCATTTTGCTAGTTGGAATGTACAACTCATAAAGCGTAATGTAAATAAAATCTATGGATGAATACTATAGATATATCATTCAACACTCGATTTCAATTTAGTGTTGGCACAATAATTTTATTAGCTAATACTTTTAGCTATGGCACTGAAAATATACAAAGCGGCTGGGGATGGCGAATCTCTCTAGCCATGATTTTTCTCCCATCCTCGATTCTAACATTAGGTGCAGTTTTCCTCCCAGAAACGCCCAACAGCCTTCTTCTGATCAACGACAATCCAGAAAAGGGTCATCTCATGCTTTGATACATCCGAGGCACAAATGATGTGTAAACCAAATTCGATGATCTTATCAAGGCAAGGAAGATTTCAAAAACCGACAAGCACCCATTCAATAAAATCATAACTTGTCATGATAGTTGTAATTCCCTTCTTTCAACAGGTGACATGAATCAATGTAATTTCTTTCTATTCCCCAATCATTCTTCCAACGGTTGGATTTGGTGAATGTGCATCACCATATTCTTCTGTAGTGATCAGGCATATGGCTACTATACAACCTTTTTATTATTGTCGATAGTCGAGAAATTACTTGGGAGAAGAGTTTTCTTTATACTAGGGGGATTTCATATGTTCCTATCACATATGTTAATAAGGAGAACAATGGCACAAAAATTAGGGGATCACTGTGAACTAAGCAAAGGATATGGTATTTTGGTCATGACGTTATTGATCTGCATTTACGTTAGTGGTTCTATTTATTCATGGGTCCGATGGGATGGTTTGTACGAAGCGATATTTTCCCACTGAAGATCCGGTCAGCTGAGCAAAGTATTTATGTCGCTGTGAACTTTTTCTTCACTTTTGTTACAACTCAAACTTTTCTAGCTATACTTTGCCACTTGAAGTTTGGGATTTTCTTCGTTTTTGGGTACTTATTCCTACCCGAGACTAAAAATGTACCGATTAAGAAGATGGATTAGGTATGGAAGGACATGTTATTGGTAGCGAATCGTAGCAAAATAAGAGGTGAGTAAGATAAAGGAAAAGAAAGAACTTCTGCATACATAACAAGTGAAATTGCAATGGAATAGATCGTTTACAACTTTCTTATTATACTATTTTGATACAGACTAAGGGAGGAAGTGTTGAAAAATGAACTCCCTCCATTTCTAAATAATTGTCCATTTTAGTTGGGCACACAGATTAAAGAAAAAGTAATTGAATCTATCATACATATTGGTATAATAGAAAATTTTCCTTTAAAACCAATCTACATGTGACCATAATTAAAAGAAGAGGAAAAAAATCCCGAAGACTCTTTATGTCCAGATAGTTTGCCACTAGTGCCAAATCAAGTAGAGTGTCGTAATCGATAGTGACAAACTCCTCGTCAAACACCTTGAGAGCTTCATCATTGGTGTAAGTCCGTTGGCAACAAATAAGGCTAGAAGGGGGTGAATAGCCTTTTAAAACTTTAAAGGTTTATTTTGTAAAACTTCAAAGTTGTAACGAAAATTGAGAAGTTTGTCAGTAGACTGATAGTTTGAATTTGGTGGCTCTTTATCAGCTTGCTGACACAATCTAGTATTGAAAGTGTTTTTGTAAGATCACAAGTATAGAGAATGAAATGAACTACAATTTACACAACAACTAAGTACATGGTTGAAGAATCTAAATGATTGACAGACACTTAAGTAGATTGAAGTTGCTTAAGTGTTACGACAGTTCTGAAAGCTGAAGAGTAAATAACAAGGTATTTAAAGTGGTTCACAGTGTAAGTTGATACGTCCACTACCAAGTTTGTCAAACTTGGATTTTTGAAGTGTACTAATATTATTGATAATCTAAGTGATCACTAATGGATTAGTGTACAACAAAGACCGGTGTATTAGAGTATGATTGAGAATCAATCACACTCGTGAGACAATCAAAGATTCCTTAATAATTTGAAAGAAGTAAGGAACAAGAATATAATGATTGTCTAAAACAAGAACTAGAAAGGAATGAGATTTAAAGTCTATCTAATAAGTGTTTGAGGCTGGAACACTTCAAAGAAATAATTGCTAGAGAATCGAATGAAGGCTTTAGTGTCTTCAATCTTTGCTTCAAAGGTATTTATATAGAGTTATTTCGATATCCAAATTATTGGAAGCAAGATTTGAATTTAAAATCCAAAAAATTGGATGAGAGTATCTTTTACAAGATCATAGGGATCTTGTGTAGACGATATAAGACATGAGATATTATCCTAGCACAAACAAGAAAAATGTTAGAAATATCATGTTTACACAAATAGGGAAATAATCTGTCTTTGATAAATATCTTTGAAGTGTCAGCTGAAAGTCATTATAAAGAAGCAATCTACTGAATAAGTTTATGTTTAAAAACATAAATTGCTTAGCTTATCTAACTTAATGGTTTTAAGTAAATCATGCATAATCAAATATTTGGTTTTGTCATTGGCGTCATCATCAAAGTGTTTTTTCATGCATTCGATGGCTTTGGCTAGGATTATGCTCGTGATGTCCGGGAAAGGAATGGTTGTGTCAGCACAGTTGTCGTCAATCATGTAGGATAATTCGAATTTTTCAATCGTAATATTTGTAATAAAACAACAAATAATTATATGGCTTTACCCATTAGGCCCTCTCTCTCTCTCTCTCAATTCTAAAAATAACCTCCTTTGTAGGCTTACAACACTCCCAAAAAATAGATAACTTTTTATATGCTTATCAATAGTTATAACTTTTATATATGTGTTTTTTCGCAATTTTTGATTTACTTTTACTGATTTTATTTTTCTCTCTCTTCTTCCATTGCCACCGGTTCATTAACATGTACCCTAACTCTCTGTAGTTTTCCTCTTTTTCTCCAAATCCCGAAACACAATCATCATCTTCACTCACTCTTCTCTTTAACCTTTTCTATTCAGGTGATTTGTACTTTGTTTTCAAGATGAATGACCTCTTCACGGTTAGTTTGATTTCTTTGTTGATTTATTTATTGATTTTTGGGTCACTTATTAATTTATATTTCTCGATCAACGATGAATTGAAGTTGAATTAAGGGAATTCAATTGGGTTAAGGGATTTAGTGTTAGTTTAATCTTGGTTAAGCTTGGGTAATCTCATGGATTTTTTTAATTCTTTTTTGATATTGTAACTTAGACATATTATTGTGGAATTAATTTTACTTGACTGTTTTGCAATTTTTTTTTTTTTTGTGGTTCTTTGCTAAATTGAATTAGGTTTTTTGGTGGTAGTTTAATAGTTAAAACTTTTGGAAGATTCAGGTATTTTCTTTAGTCTTTAGATGCTCCAACATAGGCATATCGATTTTCGTCTATACTTATTGGCCAGTGTGGATGGTGTATACTTTTGGAAGATCAACTTTGCTGATGGTAACATTTTAAACTTGCAAGATAATTAGTTACTTGATTACTATTTTAATGATTGAATTAACATGAATATTTTTATATACATTTCTAGATACATGGTAAACTTCATGAAGTACTAGGTTGAAGAGCTTCACGTACAAGTACAGTTTGATTGAAGGAGGAGATGAGTTATTGAGCAAGATTGAAAAGATATCTTATGAGATTAAGTTTGAGGCTTTAGTAGATGGTGGTACTAGTTCTATAATGACCACCAACTGTAACACCAAGGATAACTTTGAGATCAACGAAGACTAGGCCTGGTAATTGTAACTCATTACCTATTAACCCACACAACCTAACACATTAAACTCAACCCAAGCCATTAATATTTTTGGGTTGAAGCGGGTAACCCGTTTCGACCCAATAATATTAACTTATCGGGTTTGGATAAGTCGGGTCGGATCCGTTACCCGTTTCAACCCAACTATTCCGACCCAACCCGTTTGACATTTGGATTCTAACGGATTTCGACATGTTTCAACCTATTACCCATTCCAATCCAACTCAACTCACCCAATTGCTAGGCCTAACGAAGACAGTATTAAGGCAGACCGGGAAAAGGTTATTGGGATGTACAAGGTTGTGAAAGCCTATTGTAGACACTCAAATTTCGTACCCCTGGTATATAACATGACACGCGATATCAAGACCTGTTAAAACTTAACAAATGTCAAGTTACAAGGTTTAAAAATGTAAAAGAAAAAACATGATGCACAAACAATGAAATGCAAGGGGCCAAAGTGTCAAAAGACAACATAAAAAAGGACCCTGGCGCCGCCCGCACTCCCTCCTGGCGCGGCACCCACTTTCTATAGGGGTGGCGCCCAATAGTAGAGTTGTCAAAACGGATTTGTGGGACGAGTTTGCCCGCAGGCCTAAAAAGCCCGCTGTGAAACAGGCCGGGGCGGGAAAGCCCGCGAACATGACGGTCCTGAAAACTCCTAGCCCAACCCGTCCCAAGTAGGGCCGCGGGCAAGCCCGCAAAAAATGGCTTTATTTAATTTTTTTTTAGTTATTATCAATTATTTAAATTTAAAATAGATTTAGATTTTTGACAAATAAACCAATTAATTATATACCAATATAATACCAATATTAAATTTAATAGCAGTATAGAAAGTAGAAACACCAGTATGTCACAACAATTATGAAGGTATCTATTGGCTTTTAAGTAGCAAACTAGCAATTAATAATGTTGGGACTCCATAGGCGGGCAATAGCAGGTATCGATTGAGGAGTGAGGTCTAAGGACTGAGGTTGTGGAGGAGAGCCACTGGGATCTGGAAGGCTGGAAGCAGGAAAGGGAGAGAGCGCATGAGATCTAGAGAGGAACGTCGGCGGCGATTGGCGAAGCTGGAGGAGCGGAGACGGAGGCGGCGAAGGTGTTATCAGAATGAGCAGGGACGGAGGAGAAAGAGGAATCAGAAAACCTGAAGGCAGCGAAGACGATGACGGTGATTGGCGAAGAGCCGAAGACGAAGACGGCGTGAGAAAGAGCGTGAGAATTGAGATGAGAGAGAGAGAGCGTGAGATGAAAGAGAGATGAGAGCCGGAGTCGGAGCCAGAGCCAAGGAGCGGCGCAATCGTCGTGCGCACTGTCTGTGTGAGTTGTGTGACAACGTGAGTGAGAAAGAGAGAGTGAGTATTTTTTTGTTCATTTTTGAGTGAGATCTGACTGAGATGCAGACACTATTATTATTATATTTATACTAACCCTAACCCTAACTCTAATTAGATGTAAAGTCCAAATGGAATTATGGAATGGACTTGAGGTTTGGGTTGGGCTGTCTGTGGGAAGTGGGCTATACTCACTGGTCACTGCTGCCAAAGTGCAATTGCAATATAAAATCAAGAAAGTGCGGGCATCCAGCGACAGCCAGCGCAAAGCCAAAGCTTGAAAAGCCCGTTTTCCAAACGAGTATTTAATATATCAACCCAACCCGCCCCTAATGGGTGGCGGGGCGGGCATGCCCGCGGGCTTTTGCCCTATTTGACAGCTCTACCTAATAGTGCTTCCAGCACTGTAGCACTTTGCTTTTGGCACAATTCTCTCAACGCGCGGTACAAGCCGGTGAAGCACAAAAGAGAAAACTTAATGGCGAAGGAGTCCCCATCTCAGCCTATAAATAGAAGGCCCCGGCTTCAGTGAATTCACTCCAGACTTCACGCACGCAATTCACACACTGCGATCACGCAGTAAAAGTTTTACGCAGTGAGTTCTGAGAAAGAGCGTTGTGAGATATCCTTCCTCAAGCCTCAAAGCTCCGTCAAATCCCCTCCAAACACAAAACCAACCGATCAAAGTGAACCTTAGCCTCCCCGCTAGGATTCCACCCTATTCCACCGGTCCAAAAATCCCAAAAATAGCAGTTGTTCTGCCCGAATCCAGACGTTAAATCTATCAAAAGCAAGCAGTTGCTCTGTCCGATTTCCGCCAGTAGCAAGCAAACAACAACAAAAAGCAAGCAGTTGCTCTGCCCGTTTCCTGGTGCCTAAAAACAACTTTCGGAAGCAGTTACTCTACCCGAATCTCCGCAACAACAAAAGACTCTCTCTCCCGGAAGGACAGAGCGAGCACACCCTACGCACTTAAAGAGTTAAAGGTAAGCCTTTAAGGAGTTTAATTAAAAAAGTGTTATTTTCAGCTGGCCCGGTGTAAAAATATAAGCAGTTATGCTGGTCGGATTTTTATAGAAAATAGCACTAAAAAATCATTATTATGACCAAATATTTATAAATATATTTGTAATTCCTGGAAGGAAGCGGCTGCAAGTTTGTAATAATGTAGATACAGATATATGTGTTTAAATGCTTTATTTTATTTGCTAAATAAATATAATAAAATCATATTTTAGACAAAAACTATTTTTGAGAACGAAATGGCGAGTTGGGTGCCTAACACCTTCTCACCTCGTAACTTAACCTCCGAACCCTTTACAAAATCTGGTTATTTTTTGTTTTTCTTTATTTCTCCTTCAAATAAAGATGACGACTCTGTTACAACATTTTGGATCACAATGAAGCAGTGTGTATTCCCACGCACCTTCGCAACATTCTTTTTGCATTTTTAATTTCGTTTTTCCCTAAACAAGGGAAGATGTAATGAAAAGGGCGTTGCATTTTCTGTATCTTATTTTCCCCTAAACAAGGGAGGATGAGATATGAAAAAACTCAAAGCACTCATAGTGATCCAAAATGAACCCAAGTCCATAATGAGACCGAGCGTATGCTCACGCCCTCTTGCAACATCCTTTTTGCACTTTTAATTTCGTTTTTCCCTAAACAAGGGAAGATGGAATGAAAAGAGTGATGTCTTCCCCGAGCCGCATGTTCTCCTAAAAAAGGGAGCACGCGATCGGGGGGAAATCCTTCCCGGGGCACTCACACCTACCTCCTCCAAAACCTTGATGCCTATTTTTAATTAGTGGTGTTGTTTTGATACACCAATTTGTGTTTTTCATTTGGTTTATCCTGCTTTGTGTTGTTGCTTTTAAGTGTGATATGCATCAAACTACATGTGTTTCTATAATTTCTCTTTAGATTGTTAGGAATTATGAATCTATACAATGTGGCGATGAAAATGATTGACGATAACTATTACTCCCTCTGTTCCACCCAAAGAGTCTCCATTTGAAAAGTTTAATGATTAAGGGGATATATTAATGCTTTTGAAGTTAGTCATAATTACAAAAATACTTAAACACAAACAATGCGTTTACAACACACGTGGATAGTAAATATGAAATGTTATAGAAATTGTAAGCATAATTGTAACGGCCCCAAAATTTAGGCCCAACTATAGGGGCCCACATAATGGCACGTCACCAAATAATCCTCAAAAATCATACCAAAACTCAAAGCATAAGTAATGTATCTTTCACTTAAACACCCAATATTCGAACACAAATCCCTTAACAAAATTTACTTACAATAAAAACATGAGTCTAAATAAATCTCCCAAAATCCAAATAACGATTATAAATAATAGTTCATAAGATGACGAAATTTTAAATTCTTCAATTGGGCCGAACCGAACCGAACCAAAATTTTCATGTTTCCACTCTTTACTTATGTCCTGAAAGAAAAAGGAGTATGAAAAGGGTGAGTGAACAAGAGCCTAGTAAATTCATATACAACCCCTCCGGTTTCTAAGGAAGAGTTGACCGGGAAGAAAGTCAAACGATATATCGTAAAGAAATAAAGAAATTATGGAGATGTCAAAAGAATTATTTTTCTAGATATCCACAAGATTAAATACACATTGATCGAAGAATAATTAACGAGTTCGCAAGGATCAAGTAGATCAATATCAAATATTAAGGAAGATGTTATGATCACATAAGCGGTCATTTTAGACCAAACAAAAGTGGCTCCAAGGAACCCCAAATATCAAAGTACCCCAAAAGGGTAAAAAGCAAAATGGTATATTCGGATTACCGCACCATAGTTCCTATGGTGTAATGTCGCCTTAACAGGCCAAATGGTCATTCAAATTATCTTAGTGATCATAACGGAGTTTTTCAAAAATAATAATAATTACAATTTCAACAAAATTAAATACCAGTGGTGACCGAATAAAATATCACACATCGAGTTCAAACAATTATGAGATTCATAAAGTAATATCACAATTAAGAATAACGAAAGAATGGGTACGACGGGATTTCAAATTCAAAAACCAACCCAAGGTCGGCACTCGTTTTCAAAGAAAGGTAATGCCAAGGAAATAGCGGAAGCCTAACATTTTGGAATTAAGAATTCAAAATAACCTAAATGATGTATAATCTCTTACCTTAGCGATGCGACGAAAAATTAGCTCGAGTAATAAAGCAGCTACCTAGCGTTAGCCAAATCTAAATCATAACAATAAAAATAAGAATCCTAAATTTAGAGACCTTCTAATAGTTTTTAAAAATTAATACATAAATAACAATTCCTAAATTTACAATTAATTAAAATTATATAGGGTCTAATTCAACTTTTGTAACTTGGGTAAAAATTTGAAATTATAAACTATTAATACAGTCTCCAAAGTAAGGGGGGTGAATCTGAAATTAGGAGTACTTAATAATTAAACTTCAAAATTAGGGGGGTGAATCTGTAAAAACAGAATCACCACCCCACTTGCCACGAAATCTTAATGTTTGATGGTTTGTGAAACAAAAGGTTGACTTCAAACTTACTAAAAAATTAATTTCCTAACATTAATACTATTCCCCCTACAGTAATTCTCCCATCTTCCTTATTTCTCCTTTCTTTCGGCCATCCTGCTTCTTCCCTGCTTCTTTCTTTTCTTTTCCTTTTGTTTTTGGTTTGTTCCAGAACTCCTTCCCCCCTTTTCGTCCTCTATTTCTTTTCTTTTCTTTTTCTTTTTTCCTTTGTTTTCTTTTACCCATCACACACAATACGCACTCAAACAATTAATACCCTTTCAATTGCTCCCCAACGTTATCACTGCCGGCAACCCACAATTTTGAATATTTCGCAGGTTCCGACTATTTCTACTATAATGGTGAGTTAAACCATAACCCATCTACTTGGTTTCAAACCACTCTACAGAACAACCAAATGAAACACATTTAACTTTTTTTTATATACATAACGTGTTATGGTTGATTAATTTCCCTCTTATTGTCCAACCCAATCCCAAAAGAAATTTCAACAAGAACGAGGAAAATATCGGAGCAAAGTGTTCGAAATCGGAAGGAAGTTTGTTTACCTCAATTCAGCTTTGCGTCACGACCGGCAAGTTTTCCTTCTTATCCCGCCGCCCTTCTCCGTTCGTCTTCTTCGGTAGCTTCTTCCCGGATTCCGGCTCACTTTCACTCTAAGCTTAGTTATGGAAAATGTGACTAACCTGCTTCTCCTTGTTTTCAATTACATATACCATAAGGCTTGCTTGGAAAGAGAAAGAGGCGTTCATTGACATGCCTCCATCGATTCGCCTTCCGACGTTCCTTCCGGTTGCTTCTCGTCATCCGTATTATTATTACTATTATGATTTATTTATTTATTTTTTTTAAAACTAATAATGACCACTTATGTTAATATTATATATTTATGTTTTTTTTATTCTAATGGGCCAATGTTCTAAATAAAAGAGTTTACTAGTCCAAGTCCAAGCAAAATACTCAAGATCTAACTTTGGGCTTTTAATATTAAAACACAACTAGGCCCAAACGATATTAGGTTTGGCCCATAACAAATTTACAATATTAATAATATAATTAATTTTTAATTCAAAAAAATTTGGGTATATTACAATAATGTTTTAAAATTTACTCTTAAAGTGAAACATCTCATAATAGTATAATTGACTCTTTATTTGGAATTGAGGTAGTATTAATCAAAATTGATTGGCTAGAAAAAAAGAATTTTAGTTCATCTTACATATAGAAAATGGAATTATGCAAGTAACTAGAACTTGATTGAGGATGACTATTATTAATCAAGATTGTCTGGCTAGAAAAAAATAGTTTGAGTTCATATATTAGCTATAGAAAATGGAATTATCCTTAAAAGGACCGTAAAACTACAACATGATTGCGGATAACTAAGGGCTTGTTTGGTAACCATTTCGTTTCTAATATTTTTGTTTCTATTTCTAATTTTTTGTGAAAAATAGAAATAGAATTACGTTTGATAATCATTTATATTTCTGATAAACTAGAAACGTTTCTCATTATTCCCCAAATTTAGAAATGAAAAAAAATTGTTTCTTTTTTAAGAGAAATGATTATTTTTCGAAACTTAGAAGAGTTAAGATCGGTCAACTTAAATGAGGTCTAGCCTTCAAACTTTTATATATATTGATATACCCGGCCCAAACCGGGTCACGAGCAATGCACGAGTTCACGTCACGTGTCGATCACGAGCACAATGCCTACGGGGCCCACAGCCCAACGAGCAAGATGAGAGATCCAGTGAGCACCGAGCAGCATAACCTTCACTCAAACCTGCTCGCAAACTCTCATCTTTTTTGCTCGACCGAGAGCATTAAGGCGGATAAAGCCAAAAACAAAGACAATGCTCAGGCGGCTCGGCCTCGCCACCGTGACCCGAGGCCACCGCCGCCGAGCAAAGACAGAAGAAATCATCCACTCCCTGCAAAGGGCATTCGTAGAAAGCTCGCTTTACCCCCGCTAAACACAACGCTGGAGGATATCATGCTCCAAGTCGGAGGCGCTCTACCGATTCCCTATCCTCTTGACCCCGAGCTCGCCCATACAAGGGATCCCAACAAGTACTGCGATTATCATCACGGTACCGGGCATACTACGGAAGAATGCGTAGTATTGAAACGAGAAATACAGAAGTTGATCAACACGGGCAAGCTGGATCGCTTCAAAAAGGATCAGGGTGCAGGGAACAATGCCAATAATGAACAAGGGAGACCCCCGAGAGTAAGAGGTGGCCAGGCCCCTCGGATTCGGGGGTAATAAACATGATTCAGGAGGAGCTCCCGTCCAACACTCAGCTCGGGAAGCATATATATTCCTTGTCTAGGGCGGTCAACTCTCCGGCAATACAGCGGGCAGGAGAGCAGAGCATATGTTTTTCTCGCAGCGAGTTGGCGAGCACTCCATTGGGATCTGAGCAACCACTGGTTATTTCTTGCTTAGTCAACAATTGGCAGGTTCACAGGGTTTTGCTGGACACGGGAGCATGTAGGGATATCATGTACTACTCCTGCTTCAAAGGGTTGGAGTTTCCAGACACCATGCTCAAACCATATTTGGGAAAGCTTGAAGGGTTCACCAATCACGGTGGGCGTCGGCACGATCGAGCCGAGGTGTTCATGGGTGATGGGGCCCAAACACGGATTGAGATGATCACATTCTTAGTGATCGACCTAAAATCTAAGATACATACAAGCGCATTTTTAGGTGCTCCAAAGAATGGCTAAGTTCCAGATGGTCGCTTCCATTCCCCACCAAAAAGCCAAGTTTTACACTGAAAACGGAGTGGGGATCCTCAATAGCAAGCCCCGAGCAATGTGGGAGTATGTCCGGGAAACTCAGAAGAAGAAACAAAAATTGATTGTGGACATTCCCGATCAAGCAGATGCTGATCCCAAAACCGACAAGGACCTTCCCTGGCCGATCGCAAGTAGCTTCCGTTGGGCATGTCCCAGCGTCTACTTCCATCAATAACATTGAGCTTGGAGAGACACATGAAGCGGCCGAGCCCATGGAAATAGAGCCTCCCGAGCAAGCTCCAATAGAGCCTTCCGAGCAAACTCCGGCCCCAGGCCCTTCTAGACGCAAGGAGAAACGCCCCAAGTCACAAGACATTGAGATGGACACCTTGCAAGTCCGGGACGAGCCCGATATTCAGCCAGAGGGTGAGCTGGAAGAGGTCATTATCAATCCAGCCTACCCCGAGCAAAAAATCAAAATCGGGAGGGCCATGCCTCCCGAAGCTCGGGCAGGATTGATTGAACTATTGAAAAACAGCCTGGACGGTTGAAGACATGAGGGGCATCAGTGAGAACATTGCCCGCCACGACCTCAATGTTGATCATGCCTTAGGCCGTCAACGGCCAAGACAATATTCGCCTGAGAAGAATGTCGCGATCAAAGCAGAGGTCGAGAAACTCCTAAAGGCTGACATCATTGAGGAGATTCAGTACCCGACCTGGCTAGCTAATGTGGTGATGGTCAAAAAGGCAAACGATAAGTGGCGAATGTGCGTGGACTTCACCAGCTTAAACAAAGCCTGCCCGAAAGACTGTTACCCATTACCCCGCATAGATGTGCTTGTCGACTCTATAGCCGGGTTCGAAATGCTCGCCTCTGGACAGCGCACTCGAGTTACCACCGTGTCAAAATGAAGCAGCGGGACAAGGCGAAGACAAATTCTTTCGGTGGCGGCCTCTATTGTTACAAAATGATGCCCTTCGGTGGCCGCCGAAAATGCAGGAGCCACTTAGATGGTCAACAAGGTTTTGGCTCTCAAATCGGCGAGTAAACATGGAGGCTTACATAGATGACATGGTCATCAAAACAAAGGGCCGCGACCATACTCTTGACTTGGCCGAGACATTTGCCAACCTGCGCAAACACAACATGAAGCTGAACCCGAGTAAATGCGCTTTCGGGGTCCGAGCAGGGAAGTTTCTGGGATTCATGGTCAACCAACGCGGCATAGAGGCCAACCCGGAAAAGATACAAGCCACCTGCGACATGGAGCGACCTTTATTGCATCAAGCACATCCAAAGGAGCTTAAGCGGTAGAGTCATTGCATAGGCCGCTTCATCTCTCGCTCACCGAGAAATGCCTCCCTTTCTTCAAGGTTAGCGGCAACAAGTGGTTTTGAGTGGAATAGCGCAGATCGTGCCAAGGCCCTGAGCGCCTCGTGGAATATCTTGGCAAACCACCTCTCCTCGCCAGTGCCGGTGAGCCTTTATTTGTGTATCTAGCAGCCACGGACCGTGCCGTGGCCCCTAGGGGGAATTAGATATTCAAAAGCCTGTGTATTATGTATCTAAGGCCCTCAGTCCTGTTGAGGGTCGTTATTTTAATGTTGAAAAATTAGCCTATTCGCTTGTCATACGCCTCGAAAATTAAGGGCTTATTTTTCTCGCATACGTCATCATAGTATACACGATGCACCAGCTCGCAAGGTCCTACACAAACCTCGATACATCGTGATTGCTCAACCGGTCAATCGAGCTCACGAGTTCCATATAGATTACTTGCCCAGACGAGCAATCAAAGCTCAAGCATTGGCAGATTTCTTGGTCGAAACAAGCTTCACCAAACACGAAGATCCCGAGGCCGAGCAAGCGAGCGTAAAACAGCTTGCCACAACCTCGACCCACCCTCGTTGGGATCTTTACGTGGATGGGGCAGCGAGCAAAGTTGGGAGCGGAGCTGGCATCCTCCTCATAGCTCCCGACGAAATCACAGAGTTTGAGCTAGCTCTTCGGTTCAAATTTCCTGCCTCCAATAACGTAGCCGAGTATGAAGCAATGATCGCTGGCCTCGAGCTCGCAACAGACATGGGCGTAGAAGCGGTCACAGTGTACTCGGATTCACAACTAGTTGTGAACCAAGTCCGGGGAATATATGGTGCACCACCCAACCCCTCGTTGGCATCATGAGCTAGTCAAGGAAATCTTGAAGAATTTCAAGTTTTGGGAAATAATCGATTGATCGAGCGCATAATATGCGGCGCACTACTTGTCCAAGATCGCTGAGGACAATCTGGCATTATTAAATCCCTCAGTGATGATCGAGCACATGGAAACCCCAGCTATTGACAGACCGGTCATAATGGACATCGAGCCAGCAACCAGAAGCTGGATCGATGATTACAAGGACTATATCGAGCAGGGAGTTCTGCCCGCAGACAAAGTCAAAGCCACAACAGTCCGGAGCCAAGCTTGTCGTTACTCGGTAGTAGGGGGAATCTTATACAAGCGATCTAAGGTCAGACCTATGGCTGCCCCCGTAGCTAACCGGGGCGTTTCGCATTTGAGGTACATGAGGGGGAATGTGGCGGTCACCCTGGCACAAGAGCTCTGGCAGAAAAGGTCCTGAGGGCAGGATATTACTGGATAACTCTGAGAAAGGATGCAGAGAAATATGTTCGCGAATGTGACAAGTGCCAGAGATACGCGGACATACCGAGGCTTCCCTCCACAATGCAAACCCCGGTCGTCGCGGCCTGGCCCTTCGACATGTGGGGGATTGATCTGATTGGCCCATTCCCGCTGGCACAATACAAATACAAGTACGCCGTGGTCACCATAGATTACTTCACGAAATGGATTGAGGCAAAGCCTTTGGCCAAAATTTCGGAGGCGAATATCATCAAGTTTGTATACGACCAGGTGTGGTGCAGGTTCGGCCTCCCTCGAGCAATCATATCAGACCATGGGACTCAGCTTCTGACAAGTTCACAGCAGAATGTGCTCGCAAGCATTGGCAATCGTCCGTTGCTTACCCTCAAGGCAACGGCAAGGAGGCCGCAAACAAACAAGTTTTGCACGCCTAAGCGGAATTTAGAAGCGGCGAGCAGAAAGTGGGCGTAAGAATTACAATCGGCTGTGGGCGGTCGAACCATCGTCCGAGGACCAACCGGGAGACTCCGTTTGCGCCACCTACTGCCAAGCTATGATCCCGGTGGAGATGGCCTTGCCTAGCTACCGTGTGTCACATTACAACGAGCAAAACAATCAACTTGCTCGGGCCATAGACTTAGACCTGCTTGAAGAAAGGAGGTTGGACGCACGACTCAGAATGGTCAACTACAAACAGAGGGCAAAAGCTCACCATGACAAAAGAGTTCGAGGCAGAGCCTTCTCTGTTGGGGACTTAGTACTCAGAAAAATTGAGGTAACCGTCATCTGGGCATTGGGGAAGCTGTCTCCTATTGGGAAGGTCCTTTCCGTCACCTGGATAATAAGAGAGGGCACTTACACACTTCAAACTCCAGGAGGGAAAGACCGAAGCACCTCGCATGCAGACCACCTCAAAAAGTATTATCCCTAGGTCGAGGAAACAAACGGGCAAGACCTCAGTCCTGTTGAGGGTCATCAATCATTTATCAATGAAAGGCAAGTTGTTGTCGTATTTATCAGTTCAAAATTTCCAAAGTTATCAATGAATTGGTATTCCGCCATTGTTCGTACTTGCTTGACTAGATTCTGCTCGCCGGGCGAGCAGACGAGGCCATGCCCGGTCAACAAATCTAAAAAACCCTAGTATCTGTGAATTTATCCTCGTGGGTGAGGTGTGGCCACGCCTGTGTTCACGTATTAGGATGCTCGCCTCGGCGATAGAGGCCATGCCTACAAAGATAGCGGTTAACTACCTCGGCTTCCTACGGCAAGCAACCTGTGTATATCTCAATACTCGGAAGATATACCAACAACCGCTTCGAACTACCCACATCGAACAAGGGCCATGCCTGGTTGTTGGTCACCAATTGAGAGCTGGGCCTTGCCCGCTTGGCAATCTTCTGGAAGCTCACTCGCTCTAAGCCTTGGCCAGATCCAAGCATTCCTGCCCGGTATTTGTTCGGGTAACATCTCAATTTAAATAATAAGATTGCTTTGTTAGTCTTGTTATTTTAATAATCATTCTTGGTTAAATTTATTCGCACATTTATGCTCGACGAGCACTTGCACTAACAAATGACAAAGTAACAAGCAAACAAGAAATAGTTATTGAGCGAACAAACATCTAATCGAGAACATATAAGCATCTATAATTGAAGATTGGCTTCTATTATAACAAAGTATGGAGTTACAAAAGGAAATCAAAAAATATTACACGTGCCGATCAAAGTAAACCTAGCCTAAGGTTGGTCAAGCGCCGACTCTGGAGGGGGTGGAGGAACCTGCTCTGAAG
Organism: Codonopsis lanceolata; assembly: GCA_013146195.2. NCBI lineage: Eukaryota > Viridiplantae > Streptophyta > Magnoliopsida > Asterales > Campanulaceae > Codonopsis > Codonopsis lanceolata. Next base: position 87,273,508 of record CM028378.1, on the reverse strand, counting down.
GGGGTGGAGGAATCTGCTCGGGAGGAGGTAGAGGAGCTTGTGCTGGAGCCCGATATTGGTCATTATATCAAGGTTCGAGCCTTCGAGCGCCTCCTCGCCTTCCTGCTTCCTCCTCTCGCCATCAATCGGGCAGCTTTCTCACCTCTAAGGTATCGATCGTGGAGCACACATTTTCACTGGGAGTAGGCGTCCCTGTTGGCGGCCATTTTCTTTATCAACCTTCGCCAAAGATTCCAAATTGCCTTCAGTATACGGGACCAAATGGTGAACCGGCGCCTCATCTGAGTAGACGCCTGGAACGCCCACTCCATAGTCTTCATGTCAATCACCCCCGACCACTGCCTAAGGATACGATTGACACCGAATAGGCACAATGGCATCGCCACGCCTCGCCAAAGGCACCTTAGCTTGAAGTCGCCCTCGAAGGCTATAGATTTCTTATAGTCCTCCACAAGCCTGCTTGCTTCGGCGCCTCCTGAATGCCTCCTCCACATGTTTCCCATCCTCGACGGCCCGCATCTTCGCCAGTCTCTTTCCACCTCGCAGACGGCCCCTTTGCTCGGTGGCAGCGGCCGATCGGTTTAAGCCTTCTCGGGGCAGATCTACCTAGTTCTTCTTCACCCGGCCGACCAATTCTTTCTTGGCGCCAGCTAAGTCACCATTACGGGCGACCAACTTCAGTGTTACGCCGAACAGCCGGCTCCTTTTTCTTGGCCGCAGTTGGGTTTCCACCATTCACAAAGCGAAGCTACCGCCGATCTTCTCCTTCGCTGCACTCGTGAGTCTTGCTATCGCCTTCTCGCTATTCTTGAAGCCGCTTCTCCTCGTTGTACCTATCGAGAGATCGGGCACAAGTAAGCAACCTCCGCAGCGTTAAAAATGAGTCGTAAAACATAAAACGTAAATAAAGAAGGAAGAAACAAACTTCACCAAGAATTTTACCTCGCCAGCAGTAGCCCAACGCTTCCGACCAAGACATGGTTTGGCCAGATCACGATCACGATAGAGATCGTGCAAAACTCTTTCTATGACACCCTTTTCCCACCAAAGCCACCGCTCAGGCATGAAGGTCGATACTTCAATAATCTGGCATCCCTCAAATTTCCTTCACTGCAGACGAAAGCGGCCAAGTAGGGCATTCAGTTTGAAGCCTACCGCTTCCAAGTTGCTTGCCCTACTGAACAGAGCGTGACGATGGCGGGCTTTACTGAACAGAGGCAGTGGAAGACAGGTCGTGGTTCAAGCCCCAGCCGGGCGAACTTCCCGAAAGTAAGGAGGAGGGAAGGGCTCTTCTTCCTTTTCCCTTTCCCTCGGGTTCTGGGGAGGCACCACATGATGTTGCACCTCGATCGCCTCGACTGCAGATCCTCGACCTGGCCACTATGGCCTCTTTCGCACTCCGCCTCCTTATGCGGGGGGACGATGACTGGCCCTCGGGCACCGCTTCCTACAAGCCATGGCCTTGCCCAAGCCCTGCTTTCTTAGTCTGGGACCGAAGGCACCTCAAGTGCAGCCACTGATCATTAACTTTCAAATCACCGCACACGATTGGCTTCAGAAGCCTCGCCTTCAATAAAGCCACATTCTTCATCCCCGAAACAAGGAAAGCGTAAAATGTGGTCAATAATTAATGATGCGAGCAAGATACGCCCAAGATAAAAACAAGGAGAAAATCGCGAAAAACAACCATCATGATCCTCATAAGGGCCGACGCCTCCGGCCGGCCCAAACGCTTGGCACTCAACACATTCCCACTTAAACATGTTACCGTGGGCCGCCCCAAGTGGCGTGGTCTCTGCACGTGGATCAAAAAGGGGCTCTACATCGTGATCTTCGCCTCATCACACCTGGCTACATAAGTCATGGTTACAAACCAGCCTCCTTCCAATCAAGAAGAATTGTCGCCAACGCGCTCTCGCTCTCTTCTATCACCCCCACCTGCTGGCGGTTTTCAACGCGCCAAACCGACAGCCTCCCGAAATAAGTCTTGTTTTTAAGCCTGGGATTTTGACTTCGCTCTGAGGTCGCTGGGCATAAACGGCCACACCGACTCGAGACTCAATGAACAAAACTCTCCTATCCCAAAGTTAATCTACCTTCCCTGAACTTCTGGATAGCCTCAAAAATTGGAGTCAAGCTTTCTTACTCCGATCTTCCCACCTGCTCTGGGCAAAATAAACATGCCCGGCAAGACATGTCCTGGGCCGATCCTAGCAGTTTCTACACGCCACCGTGAAAGCGGTAATAGCCCTGAAGATGTTGTTCAAAGATCAAGTCATGGAACCGCTTGCCTCGAGCAAAAAATCAACCGTAAAAGGCCTGGGGAAGACGAATCCAACTCTGGAAGAAGCCGGCAAAAAATGTAAGTTCCTTCCCTTGCTCGCTGAAAGCTTCATATTCGCGGCACGCCCATCTTGCTCGCCCTGCATTGCCGAATCAACCCCTGTGGATGTGAGCTTACGCGGCCACTTTCTGTCCGATCCAATGTAGCCCAAATACTGCATGCGGCTTTCATCACAGCATAATATACCGCCCTGGCTCCTCCTCCTCTTCTTCTTCCTCCTCGATTCTTTCCTCAATGGGAACCACTACTGAAGGCCACCTACCCTCGGTCGAAAGCGGGCACAGAATTCTATCCCGGCCGCAGTTTGTTTCTTCTTCAGGCCACTTCCACCGAGAGCGGCCAGCTTTTCTTAAAACGCCGGCGAAGTGGCATGTTGCTCCGCCCCCATCGGCCTCGAACCTCCTCGGCTATTCCTCGCTTGCTCAACTCCTACTCGCCCACCTGAGTCTCCTACTGTGGTCATTTGCTGGTCGAGGCTTCAAGCCTCGACAAATGGGGCTTTCACCTGGCCACACTCTCTTCGCCAGCCCTCCTCGCCGAAGAATCAACTATATCAACTACTTTTGATCCATTACCCGCCAACCGCTGCCCTGCCACATTTCCACTTTTGCTGCCTCCTCACGCCACGCTATTGAGGAGATTGGCCGTCATACGTCACGAAGTCATTCCTTCCCGCCATACCGAAGGCCTCGCGCCTCGCAATATTCATTCTGACATATCCGACATCTACATAGAGATCGAGGAAAATAGCTATCGTAGTCATTCCGCAACTATCGAAAAGAAAGGAAAATCCTAAGTTGTGGATCAAGATGAAGGATTCTATCCACCTAATGAAAGTGATTATGGTTTCTACCTCGATCTCTACCCAAGTGGTGGTCTTATCTTA